>CM069906.1:47341329-47941329 GCA_036172215.1 Camellia granthamiana | reverse complement strand
GATTTCAATTGTTTCATGTAATTTGGCATACAATTTCAGAAAGTGGGGGCTCTCTCACGTTCAGAATTTGAGACACCTACTACTAGTCTCATTTCAATAATTCAAATCGTTCATTTTAAAGAGCTTTTAATGTATATTATTTATAAAAAAAAAAATTAGTTCGATTTGATGATTGGAAACCTTTTACAGTTTATCATATTTATTTCTAAAAAAAATAGACGGTAAATATATTTTTAAAAATAAACTATTTATTTTTTAAAGATATACACTATAAAATAAAAATGTTACAGTAACTGAATCAAACTAATTTTTATCATAAATAATATATATTGAGAGTCTTACAAAATGAACCATTTAAATCATCGAAATAAGACCCGTAATAAACTCCACTGACCCCTCAAATTCTTATGAAATGTGAACATGAACGAAATCCAACTCGTTTCAATATATTGTTTTATATAGCCCCCGTTTGGGAAGTGGGTTGGCTTTTTGGTTTTTTGGCTTTTTTGGCTATTTTAGCCTGGGCTTAAAAGCTTGGTTTGGAAAGGACTTTTTGGCTTTTTGGCTTTTTTGATTTTTTTTGTGAGAGGGGAGTGTAATGATTATGGGTTGGATGTGATGTTTTGTCTTTTGTGGCTAAAATAGCCTATTTTGTCTTATATGGCTAAAATAGCCAAAAAAGCCCCTTTAGCTCTTGCCAAACGGGGCCATAGATATTAATTATTAATTATTTTTGAATTCTACATATTCCTCCCCTTTAAATTTTAAAAACGAAGTTAAGTGGTCAAAGATATACATGGAATTCAAACTCCAAAATACAGAATTTAAGAATTTTAACAAAATATATATTTTTATTTTATTTTTAAATGATTTCTCATCACAACTAGTATCAATAAATTATTTTACAATTATTATATTTTATAACTCAGTAAAAATATAGAAAAAAATATATGTTTATTTATATAAGTTTTTCATATTATTTTTACTTTTTACGTCGATATAAATTAATGTTATAATCTATTATACTTTTAAAAAATTATATATATATATATTATGTTCACCCTCTATATTAAAATTCTAAGTCTGGCTAGGGGTGTTCGCGGATCGATTTTGTACGGTTTGCGGTTCGGTTTTGACCCGCCCGCACCTATGCGGTTTGGGAAAAAGTCAAACCGCAACCACCCGTAATGCGATTTGCGGTTTGTGCGGATAGGGTTTGCAGATGTGCGGGCGGTTTGCGGTTTAAATTTTTTTCTTTAAAAATTAACTTTTGAGTTTTTTTTCCCATTTTGTAAATATTTATTTCGAGTCATTTTCTTTCAATTTTCTAAAATGTTTCAACATTAATAATTAATGAATTAAAACTTATAAAATTAAAAATAACAAAATCCCATTTTGAACCTTATTTATTCCCTTTCTTTCAATTTTCTATGCAATCAAACTGGGTGTACTATCACTATAAACATCCAATTATCAATTGGTGAACATAGCAAGAGAAAGGAACAAGCTTAGATTGAGACAATGAGAGAGTAATCTGAACAATATGAAATAGATAGTATAGAATAAATAGATCTAGATAATGAATGAACGGTCCTTTTTTTTTTTTTTGTCAAAAAAAAAAAAATTATATTTGACTAAGTGCGGACGGGTTGTGACGGGTGCAGTTCAAAACCGCAACCCGCCCGCAACTCGAAAATCTTATATATTTCAAACCGTACCCTATCCTATTCAATTTGTGAAACCGCCCATACATATACGGATCGGATAACCTTATGCCCAACTCTAAGTCTGGCTCAGTTTGGCATCAACAATGTTTTAAATATTTTTTTAAGAAACGCAGCCAAAAAAGGAGAAAAAAAATTAAAAATTAAAAATTTAATAAAAAGAAAGTTGAAGTAATTAATGTGTACAGCGTGTCAAAATATGGAGACAATAGGACAGGGGAGCAAGGAAAAAAGGTCAGGCGGTGCAAGCAATGGTTGGACATGAAGGTCCAACACGCAACACAATTGTGGCCTCGTCTCTGTCGATTTTTACCACACTAAAATATAAATAAATAAATAGAAAAATATTAAAGATATGTACTATATACATTTTATAATTTAAAAAATAATATAATTTTATTTTTTTAAAGTCATAATTAAAAAACAATATCATAACTAGAAGACATAATTAAAAATCTCATAAGTCATAACTAAAATAATGTTACAATTAAAGAAGAAAATAATATAATTATGGGTGTATATTGTACACCCCTTTCAAGGGTGTGTATATTGGAATTAAAGCAAGGGTTTTGACTTCTCTCAAGTTATCATCTCAACTTAAAAACGTTAGGACTTGGCAGACTTATTTTGAAACCGATTTAGTGATCCAAATTGTTTACTTTTTTAGACTCGTTTAGTAGAATATTAATGTAAAAAATCAAAACGATTAGATATCGGTAACTATATATTTGAATCATATATGTTTTAAAAAAAATGGACGACTAATATAATTTCAAAAATTACTATATATTCTTTATAATACAAATTTAATTCAAATATATAGTTACTGATGTCTTATCATCTTCATTTTTTATATGAATATTTACTTAATGAGTCCTAAAAAATGAACAGTTCAAATTATTGAAACAAAACATACAATGGGCTTCACGAACCCTCAAATTCTCTCATATTGAAATATTAATATGAAAAAAACCTAACTCATAAAGCAATATGCCCCAAAAAAATGTAGCACCTGTGCTCTATTGCCGTCCTCAAGGTTTTAATAATATTAATGCTTAAATAACTAATAATAATAATGTAGTAAAACTAATCTAAGTTATTTGATTCATTTGAATTGAAAGAGATGGCAAATTTGTCATAATCGATATTTTAAGACTCCATGTTGAGTATTCATGTCATGTGAAGTTGAAAGCGGTTTCTCCAAGATTCAATTCTCTCAATTCTCTTGTCATGTCATTTTGAGTGAACTATAATAATTAAATTGTGAGTATGTAACATTTGTCATGTCATTCTCTTGTCATACTTATAATTCTCTCGCTTTAGATTTATATAAAAATTAAATATAATCAGGTTCGATTCAGTTGAAAGTTTCTTGAAATTGATTTAATAACTTAACAAATTAAACTTAAAACATATTTTTAAATTCAATTGAATTTTCAAATCAAATTTAAATAATTTATTACTTTGCTCATTTGCTATTCAACATACTGCACCCCCTCAATCACTCAAACATGGGGCTGTTTGATACAATTTCTAATGCTACTTGTAACTTTCTTATTTCAAAAATTTATATTGATTAGTTTGATAGCATATCTTATGCTTATAACGAGACAAAAATAACTTAAATAAATTTAAAAAATATTTATTAAGAAGCCAAAAAAAAGTGTGTTTGCTAGAAATACCTTCTGCTATTTTATTAACTTTCAACTTGTTAGAAGTTGCATCAAACAAGCTCACGATGCTACCCAACTATTCAGATCTTGAATTTGTAGGTGAAAAAAAATTATGACCGAGAAGAAAAGACAAAAAGAATGTAAAAATTAATTAAATAGCTTCTACTTCACATACAGATTTATTTTTCCCTTCACAAATACAAGTTCCTTCACAAATCAAAGAGTGAAACACTGTAATGTAGATCTGCAAAACAATGGTGGTTTTGTTCCAAACACAGAACGGAAAGTTGCTGCAAATACAATGAATTGAAAGTTCTGCAAAACATGATACATTTGTGGTTAAGAAGAATAACAATATGAGACCTTTGCAACACTTGAACCTCAATCAACACTGCTGAAACAGCCGAAAAAGAAAAAGGGAAATAAGAAAAACATCACCCAGGTGGATAGATCATGAAAAAACAAAAAAAAAGATTGTTTTTAAGTTATGGTATCACTTGCCCATGTTTATGCAGACCCAAATTCTGAAAACCACTTCTCATGCCGTTCAATATCTGCTGCAGAAACACTAGGTTGAACCTTGGTCACGGCCTCTTCAAAGTCACACATGGCAATTGGGTCGTTCGAAATATCGTCCTTGGACATGTTTTTGATCTCGTCGCGTGTCTTCCCTGCTATTTTACGCCTCATTCCATTTAAAGAGGCATCACGGCAAACATTCGTGAGATCGTCTCCACTGTATCCCTCTGTTCGACGAGCCACTTCATCAATATCTACATCAGGAGCCACCTGGCATAGGTGACATACAACTAGTTAAGAAAATACCCATCAAATCTTAAGCAGGTAAACACTATATTCTACATGTAGTTGATCTTATGCTTTACTAAAAAACATGGGGTAGTTGAAAATTTTAGAAATGAATAAATGTATAATCACTGGAAACTACTATAACTTCTCAAGAAAATAGTGGTAGAAACAGAGGGGAACAGTAAGAGCATAAGAAAGAAAGCCAACTTGACGCAAAAGGAAATGAGATTTCAACATTCCTGACATCAAGTAGTGATCATTCGCCCCTATGGGAAGAAAAATATTTGCAAATATGCAAAAATGTATTTGAAAATACGTAAAAGTGCCTCAGGACTTCCCCTATTTTGACATTTTCTTCACTTAACAACTTCTTACTGAGATGTCGTTAGCATCACCCTTAAATGATTTATACCAATAAAGGGCAGCATTGTTCCCAAAAAAAAGGAACTATTTTTCTTTTTCTTTTTGGTTGCAGGGAAAACAAGCAAGTTGATAGTGACCTAAAAAAACAGAGTAAATGAACCAAGTAAATTAACCATTCATTGCCCTTCTGGTGTAAAAACTTGTGAATCACCTGTTAAGTCCTAGTAGAACAGAGTCAACAGAGTACTAAAAGATCTAGAGCCAAAAAATTATTCTCAAGATTTTTCCATGCTGCAAGATTTCATCCACATTTGTTCAATTACTATGTGTTTCCCTTTTACTGCAGTATCTAACCACAACTAGAAGCTCTCTTTTTACCTTGTGTTGTTTTTTTTCTTTTTATTTTGTAGGCAATGATTGGGCTTTAGCTGATCAAAGCAATGAAAAGCTCCCGGGAAGACTTGAACTCAGGTTTTACAACCTCCAGAGACTTTACCAAGGCAGTTCACTACTTTAAATGTCTTTACTGTTTCTGTTTCCTAAATAATGAAACAAATTAAATAGGAAAAATTACAGTAAAAACCCCTCAAGTTTCTGACACTAGTAGAAACATCCCCTAAGCTAATGGACATGACCGAACTTAAATTTTTAACCTCCAAAATTTTTTCATATTGCAATGAGTGGCTCAGTTGTTCATTCACCCATTTTAACCAAGTCAACTTGCTCCCCTTCCCTCTTCTCTCTTACTGTGGGTCTTCTTCCTTCCCTTACCAGCCGATCACCTCCTCTTTTGTCTTTCTCCTTCACTAGCCAAATACCCTCTGTTCTCTCTCATGTCTTGCCACATGTCAATCACCACCACACCATCACCAGACCAGCATCACCCACTTTCAATCTGAAAATCCAGCATAACCACTAATTTAAATTCCTATATGTACATGTATGCATATTATGAATATCATTCTTTATATGAATAATGTGTACTTATGTCCACACTATATATCTTAAATGAAGTAAACCCCTCTAAACCAAATATATCAATACATAACATATATACATATGTATGTCTTATGGTCGGATTACTATAGTGCTGGGAAAATAGAGTGAAAATGAGGGAAAGGGGGGAAGAAGAGGTACACACATGTTTTCAAAAAAAATAAAGACAAAAACAAGAAAAATATTTATAAAAAATAGAGAGAAAATGGGGGAAACTGACTACATTACCAAATGCTACCAAAACTAGCCAAGAAAGATTTGCTAGCTAGCATTAAATGTTCAAAACAGCATTGAAATTGTTTTTCCATATAAAAATGTATATCATGTAGGTGCAAACAACTATATTTATGATCTCTCCTTCAGTTGTGTAATGAGTATATAAACTCTCCATTCCAACCAATAATAGAGACATAAGCGAGAGATTAAAACTACCACAATACAAACAGTAAAAGAGTACATGAAAGGCCTGAATCAATATGTTGATAAGTGATGGCAAGGCAATCTATTTGAATGGAAATCTTAGGATTTTGGCTTGTTCGTAGTTGTCTCTAGTTGTGGTCTCGTTCCTCACTTCTTCTTTTTTCTATTTTTTTTTTTTTTTTTTTTTTTATAATCCAAGGTATCTCCAACCCAGACTAGCCCATTTGGGCCCAAGTTACCTCGTATCTGGACAACCGAAAACTAATCCCTAGAGGCCCTGAAGTTAACAACCGGGCAAACCTTCTGTGACTGCTTGGGAGACTTGAACTCGAGACCTGGGTTCTTATCCTCACTATCTCCCTTGAGATTAAGTTCACATTATTTGACTTCATAAAAGAATGGATAAAGAGAGAACAAAAAAAAATTTGTTCCACGAGTCACTTAGTAACTACCTGAAGTTGCATGATGGTTTGGTTTTTTGGGATGTTACTACGTAGAGAGCTTAATGATTGGGTTATGACAGAGTTGTCGAATCATTTTGGGTACCTTTATTTGACCCGTATTGGTGAAGTTGCATGATGGTTTGGTTTTTTGGGATGTTACCCTCCGTAGAGAGCTCAATGATTGGGTTATGACAGAGTTGTCGAATCATTCTGGGTATCTTTATTTGACCCGTATTGGTGATGGTGGTGATTTAGTTCTATGGCTAAGATAATCCCTGTCCATTTAGTGTGAAGTCTTATTATGACAATCTGGTGGGCTTTAGGGGGTCTCCCTTCTCTTGGAAAGAGGTTTGGGATGCACAATCCCCGTCTAACGTGGCCTTCTTTGTTTGCTGTGATATGCATTGGAAGATTCTCACTATTGATTGCTTGATTAAAAGGGTGGCAACTATATTCAATTAATGTTGCTTGTATAATCACAATGAGGAATTTGTGAGTCAACTTTTTATCCATTGTAAGGTGGCACAAGAGTCGTGGCCCTTGATCCTTATTAGGTATTGTGTAGTTGGGGGAGCTTCTTTGTTCTTGGAGAGGAGCTCTTGTGGGGTGGTGGTGGAGGAGGAAAGCTGGTATTGGCATTGATGAGGATGGTTTGGGATGAAAGGAAAAAGAGGTCTTGTGTTGGCAAAGAAGAATCAATTTTAGAATTTAAGGCCCCATTTGTTTCATACCTATTTTTCATTGTTTGGTTGGCCAAAAAATAAGTAAAATGTTTTTCAATATTTAAGTTATTTTTTTTGCTCTATTTCGATCAACTCGTCATTAGTTTCAATCCTTGTTTCATTATATTCTTTTCTTTTTTAAGAGTTTTATCTATAATTAGTTCATTATTAAATTTTTTTCCTCTAGAAAACATTTTGTCAACCAAACACACAAAAATTAAAAGAAAAAATATGTTTTTTTTGGTCCAAAATCATTTTACATGAAAAATATTTCACAATGTAAAATGTTTTACATCAAAACAAACAGAGCCTAACAGTAAATTACTGTCTTTTTTGCATAGTTGGTTTTTGGAAAGATTAATTTGTCTTTGAACTAATTTTTAGATTTTGTACATTCCTTTGAATAGATTTTGATGTATTGATGCTCTTTTTATAAAAATTCACACTTGCCAAAAAAAATTTGTCGACCCATGAGAGCCAAAAGACTTGCCTAATTGCCGATTCTTCCACATGTTCTTATCTTGATTACAAGTCCTTTTTTCTAAGGATGTAAAACAAACTAAGCTACTTGAGCCCAAATTAAACAAGCCAAGCTTGAAAACAGTTTGAAGCTCGATGATTTTCTGAGCTCGGCTCAATAAGCTTTATATGCAACCATAAATCTATATAAAATACTAAATTAATCGAGATTGGATCAATTGAAGTTATTTTGTGATCAGCACGAAACTAAACAAACCAAATTTGAAAATATTCTTAAAGCTCATTAAATTTTCAAACCAAGCTTGAACAATCCACTAGTCAGCTAGTTACAACCCTTCTCACTTTCCAAAACAGTATCAGCCATGAAGAGTAATTTCTGAAACCATCCCACCTTTCTACTGAATTCTTAAGACTACATCAATGCCAGTTTGCATGTTCTAAATCTCCAAATCTCTTATAAGATTACATCAAATGGTGCATTCCTGGTGTTACACGTCTCTTCTACATTACTTTAGTTACAAGCTTTGAGGTAAACTTATTTCATGCTTTCAATAATTTAATTTACGCAACAGGTAAACTTTTTTTGTGCTTTTCAGTAAATTATTTTTATGCATTAACTGCACTTAAGTGTTTGTTTTAGCCTAAAAGCTAAAAAGTTACTAAAAAAGCCAAAAAGCCTATAACCTATACCAAAAAGTCAAAGATTTCCTTTTCTCTCTACTTTTTGCACATCTTTTCGTAAAAAAATCAAAAAGTCATTCCAAACATACTAATTTTTTTTACCTTATATTTTAGCCAAAAAGCTAAAAAGTTACTAAAATAACTTGTTCCCAAACGAGGCCTAAGTTTCTAATTTGGTAGTATTTCATATATTAGTATGACAAATAGCCCATAACTCCTATTTTCTTAATTTGTCTCCCCAATCTAGGTTATTTTTATCCAAACAAATTTTTTGATGCATTTTTTTTAGCCAGACATAAATCTATCAATCAGTAATCCCAACTTGAAATTTTGTTGAAAAACAAAAGGAAAACACTCATTTTTTACCATTAATGATGCATAATCCTACAGATATCATCCTGAAGGGGAGTTCAGCATCTCTGTGGTTCATCATGAAATTCACTTCATATAAAAGCAGGAAGAGACAGGACCCTGTGCTTTGTGCCGTGCAATCTATTGTATCAACATATGCTTTCAATTGATAAAATTATTAAAATACTTTGAGATATTGCTGTTTTATGTCATGATTCTCGTGAATTGAAAAACCTTCTGAATTTACCATCATGACATTGCTTGTTCAGCACGGAAGCAAGAGCATCAATAGATCAACGGTGGATATACTTGTCCTATTATCTTTTCAAATTAAAATATTGGAGAGAAAAATAATCTCTAGATTTCATTTGGTAAACTTCTAGTTATTCCAAAAGCAAAGAATCTCCTTAGCATTATACGTAAGCACCAGGTCAAGTGGTATGCCATAATCTGCCAGTACTTGTTGACATCAAAGTAAAATTCAAAAGGCATCAAAACTTCAAGTCTAACAATTATCTACTAGGCTGACAGCAAAACCACTTTACCTCAACAGTTCTCAAATTGATCCGTATAAGTTCCTTACGGCTCTCAAAATTTGGAAGAGGTATATATATTCGCTTTTCCAGCCTCCTCCTGTATGATGTCAACACAAAATCACATCAAGAAGCACAACTTAATAAAGCCAAATAATTAAATCAGGCATTCTGACAGCTCAACAGGAATTTGAATTAGTCAAATCTGGTTGATGAAAGTAAAGTAAACAAAAAGAGACCCAACCTCAGTGCCTCATCTATATCCCATGGAAAATTAGTAGCAGCCAAAACCATCACTATTTTGCTACTACCATCTTCATTGGTGGAAGAATTATTTACACCATCCACCTGAACTAGAAGTTCAGACTTCACTCTTCTTGATGATTCATGCTCTCCTGAAGCCCTGTAAAGCAAGTTTTAAGAGCGGGTTCAACATATAACATATAAGATCTATGGTAAGTGTGAAACAATTAGTTTAGACTTCATGCAAGGATGGAACATTTCTTTTGAATCTCAATGCACAAACGACCACACTTTTCTTTCTTTTTCTTTTGTTTTTTTTGACAAGTAAACTAATGCCTACACCAAATGACCATATATGCAAAAGCAAAACATATACAATATGCACAAGCACATGCTCTGCATAAAGTGTAATACTGAGCAGCACAGAGTAGTGCAGGATCAATAACTGTGGAACCCAGTTCACAATGAATAAACACTTACCCTCGGGCATTGCAGAGAGAATCAATCTCATCAATAAATATTGTACTTGGAGCATAAGCTCTTGCAAGCTCAAACAAGCACCGCACCATACGTTCACTCTCCCCACGCCATTTCGAAGCCAAAGTGGCAGAAGAAACATTGAAGAATGTTGTACCACACTCAGTAGCGACAGCTTTAGCCAGAAGTGTTTTTCCAGTGCCAGGAGGGCCAAACATAAGAACACCTTTCCATGGTCTCCTAATTCCCTGCATATGCAAGAAAAATTTTATCTAAGTGGACCATGTGTAGGCATACATATGAACGTGCACACAACTTGTATGTGCAGCAAGAAAAACTACTCTACTCAAGGAGACAGGAAAATGCAGCATCTTAACCGATTTTAAAGTCTTCGATAGTACATAGAAGGATTAACAACAGGGTCCCACACTCCCACCATTAAATAAAACTCTAGTAGGTCTTGAGCTAATTTGTATTAGCATCAGTTTGTTTCTAAGAACTTTAATCCTTGAGAGTATCATAATCTTGAGAGTTCAAATTCTTAAATTAGGATTCTGAAGAAAAGAGTAAGAATACCATTCCTCAATGTGTAGAGAATTTCTAAAACACTAACTTTCACACAGCTACTTCTTTAAAACTCAACCTTATTTTATGGAACAAAAATGCTAGAGATCCCAAATGAATTACCAAATATTGAACACAATACTCACATGGGTGTGGGACCCACATCGATCTCACACCCATGTGAGTTTTGTATACAATTTTGGTAATCATCTGGGGTCCCTAACATTGCTCTTCATGAAAACAACTTAATCATTGAGGATAATCTACCTTTATAAGACAAAATGTTTATATTTTTATCACAAAATTCAAGTCTTCTAAATGGCCAAAATGCCCTTAATGCCTACTACAATTTTTCATAAAAAAACACTTACAAATTTCAAAATTCATTTATGTAAAGCTCAAGTTTGACATGGTGCTTATGAAGTAATAGAAATAGGAGATCTTTTTGTTGGAGCATGTATGAAGGTAGAGTCGCACATTGTATAAAGAATAAAAGAGATGAGTCTTATTATATATTAGATGTGCTCTCCACTTAAAGGCTTAAACTTTTAAGTGGGTATGAGTTCCGAATAATGTATGTTGGGCCCTAATGTTAAGCATGTGGACTTTGGAATTTATCCCTCATGAATTGGGCCGATGTTGTTGTGCGTTTGTAGGCTCCCTAATTCCTTAACAACTGGTATTAGGGCCAATGGCAGACGATCTATGGGCGGACTCTCCTGGAGCATTCATTTTGGTGGGCTTGGGCTTGCACAAAAAAAAACTTTTGATGGAGCAAGAAAAGCCTATGATAACTCTTGATGAAGCAAAGAAAATTCTTGGTGCACGTGACAAGGTTGGACCGCAACAAGGTGGCTCTCAATGGAGTATGGTGGCTCAAAATAGAGTGTGTAGATGGCCCAAGCTAGACTTGATGTTGGAAAGTTATAGATCAAGATTGAGGGAGAGTGTGTAGATGGCCCAAGCTAGACTTGATGTTGGAAAGTTATAGATCAAGATTGAGGGAGAGTGTGTAGATGGCCCAAGCTAGACTTGATGTTGGAAAGTTATAGATCAAGATTAAGGGAGAGTGTGTAATGATTTACGATGAACTTGCTGATGATAGAACAAGACTTAAGGGGGAGCATGGAGAGGGGCCCAATATTTGGTTCACACATGAGAAGGAGATTGTTGGAGCATATGTAAAGGCAAAATCCCACATCGGATAAAGAGCAAAAGAGATGAGTCTTAATTTACATTAGATGGGCTCTCCTCCACTTAAAAGCTTAAGCTTAAGCTTTTAAGTGGATATGAGTTTCAAATAACGTATGTTGAGCCCTAATGTTAAGCATGTGGACTCGGGAATTTATCCCTAATGAATTGGGCCGGTATTGTTGTGCCCTAACATAAGGAGTTCAATTGTTGATTTGAAAGGTACATTACTTATCTCCATGTATTTTTGGCTTAGGGAGACATTCCTTTTTTCTTTGATCTTTTTTGTTGACTTTTAAGAGAATTGCATACACTAGTAGATAATATAGAAAAGCATAGTTTTATTTTTGCTGTATGCATTGTGTCTACAGGCAAGGCTGCAACTTGAGTGGGTTGAAACCAAGTAATCTAACCCAAACCAAAAAAAAATCTAGAGCTTGAGAAACATTTCCTTGATATTGAGTTGGGCTTGGGCAACAGTTGTTCAACCCAAAATAAATTCAGTTTGTGCTTGGGTAGAAGCATCGGCTATGAAGCACGGATACGGGTACGAACGGGTACGTCGATACAACAAATTCTTAAAAAAGTAGAGTACGGGTACATCTGGGGTACGTCAATTTTTTTTTAAAAATTTATAGCTAACCATCCAACATACAACTTACAAGTCAAAGTTTCAATATCAAAACTAAAAAGTTAACTTGCCTAAAAAGGCTTTTGATTGTCTAAAACAAGATGAAAAAGAGAGCAAAACCATGATTCATGGGTGAAGGGTGTTGAAAATAAATTACTTGATATTTTCAAAATTGAAAGAAGAATAATAAAGGCTGCCATAAATTCTAGCAGCTGCAAAAATATATATATATCACATCGCCGTACCCACGACATACCTATGATGTACCCACGACATACTCAAATGTATTTGCTGTACCCAGCATGTATTCGCTATACCGATACGTGTACCCGCACCCGGTAAATATCCAGTACTCGTACGGCACCATTTTTAGAGTACTCATGCTTCATAGGGCATCGGCAACCCATACTAACTTGAACATGAATATATCATATATATATTTATATATACACATAATATGACATACATAGTATTGTGTAGCCTTAAGATGAAAATCCAGTCGTTAGATTGTAATTACTAAACAACTACCAGGATTTTAACTTTTCTAAGTCATTGCATCTCTACTAACCCAACACTAGGAAGAACAAAAACTCATGGCCCTCTTCCTCATTCTCTCTCATATTACACCCTTGTTTCTCTCTCCACAAGCTGCACCACAAGAACTAATTACAAGCTTTAACTCTATCAGTGTAATGCACAAGCTAGCGCCCAGCAGGGTTGATAGATTAAAGCTCAACCCGAAAGAGATGACAACCATTTTGTTGAAGCCAAAGGACTTGGAGAAGTTGGTGACTTATGGGGTGAGCCAAGCACAACAAGTACTTCTTGTGGATGTGCTTCAGCCATGACGATCTCCTTTCATGAATCTACTCCCATCTTTCTATACCTCTCTTGCTGTACCGCATGACAGTTGAGAGTGTATATATATAAATACGTGTATATATGTTGTGCATCTATATATTAGTTTCAATTTGTTCTTCTTTTCTTTTTCTTTTTTTTTTTGGCTAAATCGATTCTCTCTAACTCTTTCTAACTTTGGACAGAGCATCAATTTTGTTCAATGAGTTGTTTGCCCTTTTTATTTTATTTTTATATCGAAGATGTAAGGAGTTGTTTGGGTCTGGGGAAAAAAAAAGTTGATGTTAACTTGGGGCAACCCGGGCCTAACATGAGTTTATTTAGTTGTGCTCGGGCTAGGCTTGGGCAATCTAACTCAGGTTTAAGGTCTGTCTTGGGCCAGGCCTAGACAGAATCTTCTACCCTTTGGGTTCGGCTTGGACAAGACCCTAGCCAACCGAACCCAACTACGTTGCAGCCCTAGTACAGGGTTGTGTCTCCTTTTTTGTTGGCTCTCTTTAATGAAATAGTTATCTTTACCTATCAAAAACACATAGAGGTTAAGTTCTGGTAGAATATAAATGTAACAATTCTTACTACGTGGTGATTTTGGAAATTGGCAATTCTTGGTCATTGAGATGTGTGTTAGAACTCCTGTGCTTCATGAGAATTGGAGCGCCTGTGGAAATTGCAATTCCAAATAAACTAGAAAAAAGGATAAACCAGTTTTTCTAATTCCAGGGAATCTAAATTTCTCAGCCTGGATTCCATTTTTAAAAAGAGGTTGCAAATTCAAAACACAAAGTCCAGTTTCAGACAGGAACCCAACATAGTAAGATCTAACCAAACTAAGACACATCAAATACGTTTGCAAAGACACCTAGAGACTTAAACTTGCATACGCCCTCCCACCACAAAGAAATTTTTTTTTCTTTGAAAATGCCAATTCTAAAGGAGACTGAATTGACAACTCATACTCTCAAATTTATACTCCCAGAAATAACCCTCCCACTAATGCATAACGATCCAAACTTCTGTGGAATTTTAATGGATACAGTAGTTGGGATCATTTCATGCTGAGATATCAGGAATTTTGCATACATTAGGGACGAGAAATAATGGAAAGCATGAAACTATACGGAGAGGGAAATGAGAAATTATCTAGAGGTATCCTTGTCTCCACCACCCCAAAGCATGCAGAAATCTTGATTGATATTATTGAAATTGTGAAAGTTCAAATCAGAATCGTGAAACCATACTACAATCATATTTCAACTTCAAAGCAATCTGGAATACCTGAAAATATTCAGGCATCCATAAAGGAAGAACAACAGCTTCCTCTAGAAGTCTTTTTGCCTCAGTCAATCCTGCTACATCATCCCACCTCACTCCAGGGCTGGAATCCAAGACATCCCTTTCGAGCATTGCAGCCAAGTCGGCATCAGGACCATCGTACTGCACACGTTTGGACTTCCCATCTTCAGCATCACCATTCTGCATTGCAACAGAAACAGTAATCTGAGCACAGACAACCAGAACCAAAAAAAACAAAAAAGAAGAATACCTGAATACAGGAATGCAAAACACCAAACATACAGAGATTGTTGCACAAATTATTTTGTGAAGTATAACTTACCGCTGAATCTCCCTTGCCAGATTTCCCTGAGCCAGTCCCTTTCTTCCCAGTGGTAGAAGCTCGGACTCCCGAGTTTGACTTACTAGAACCACCAGCCTTTGCTCCACGACCAGTTGTCCCAGATTTTGTGGAACCACGAGCCCAAGCTCCATCTTGTTGTGACTTCCTTGTACCCATTTGACCTGCTCTTGTGGGTCTTCTACTTGCAGTATCTCTAGTAGGCGGCCTCCATATATCAGGATCATCCATTGGAGCACCAGATGAAGTCGGGTACTCATCCAATGGTTGGAAAACAAATGAGGATTTGGTAGAAATTGGAGGCGAAGAGGGTCGTCTACCCAAGGGAATCTCCTTGAAAGCCCTTCTCTCTGCATCCAACTGCTTCACAACCTCTGCTTCTTCTGTAAGAGCTTTCTTTGTATTCATCCATTTCGCACGAACTAAAGGGTCATCAAGTGTGTTCAAATGCCTGGAGGAAAAAAAAAAAAAAGAGCTTTACCCAGTGAACTTGGGCTAAAACAGAAAAACATAAGGATGCACTGTAACATTTGGTTCAACTACACCCAGAAATGCATCAAAGCATAGTCAATAAGATAGAATTTGTTGGTCAAATCAAAAGTGAAAAATTTTCTTTTAACCTTTCCATGTGTTTTCTCACATTTGTATCAGCATCCAAACAGATCCTTGGATTTAAGGAGGAAATTTAACCCTTCACATTTTTCACACCTGAAATGTGGTTAACATAGGAAATTTTCCTAAACACATAGAGACAAAATTCCAATGGCAATGCCAATTTCATTTACATCAAATGAGTACATGAACGCATTAAAACAGTCCAAATTGAAGATCACACAACAAAATCAAACAACTTCACATTGCTCTCCTTCTCAAGGATTTTCAGTACTAAACCATCTAGTAACTTGTAATTTCAACATTGATTAGGCAAAGCCTCGAATTAAAAGAATTTACTTTTGAGTGTGTACATATATAAGAGAGAGAGAGAGAGAGTACTTGTTGATCTGAGCAATGGCACCATCGAAGAAGATAATGGAAGTATCGTAGAGGCCTTCAAGGGCGTACTCTCTCGCCAATTTGAGATGATCTTGCAAGCCGCCAAGCGAAGTGGCCGCCATTATTGACATAAATCTAGGGTTTCTTCAGAACCTCACTCCGGCTCTTTTTTCATATATAGAAAAATCAAAAGGAGGGTTTTCAAATGTGTAGGAGTTAATGATGATGAAGAAGCAGTTCAGAGCTCTCACAAGAAATCCCTTTCTTTCTCTCTCTACTTTCTCTCTCTAACACTGCTCAGAGTTTTCTCTCTCTCTGTGTAGACCACTGTAGGCTACCGCCTGCGCGGATCAGTGAAGATGACGGCGACCTAACGGTCGAGAGACGAGAAGGGGAAGAATGTGGTTTTACTATAATATCCTTGGGCATTCTTTCATGTATTTTTGTACTAAACTAAAACAAAATTGTTTTGGGGGCCTAATAAAGAAGTTCTAATAGCTCTAATGGAATGTGGGTTTCACTGTGATAATGATATTTGTATTTTGTGATTTTTTATTTTTTATTTTTGACTTGCCATGTCATTAAAGTTCATTGATTTAGATAGATGTATATTTGTTGAAACTAAAATGCAATGACCAATCAGTTCAACAACACAAGATTGGTAAGACAAATTTTTTAAGCTTTTACAAATCATATCTAATGTTATGAATGTGAGTTTGAATCTCTATCTAGATATAAATTTGTGAATTATCACTCCATGATTTAGTGGTTATACTATACAGTATCATCTAAGGTGACGACTTATGAAGCATTGGCTCTCTTACAATCCGTTTTGAATCGTGAGATAAGGTAAGAAAAAAAAATTTTGTGGTTTCCCAATTAGGTGAGAAAAGAAAAAAAATTTATTATGATCTTTTACCATTATGTTTGGATGAATAAAAAATAAGATAATATATTTTCTAGCCTATCTTGTTTAGATAGAGTAAATAAGAAAAAAGAAAGGAAAGTATTGTATTTCATTTTATCAAAATAACCTTCTATATTAATAAATTATGTTTTTTTCATAATGGTAATTTTGGTATTTTAAAAAAATTTCATTAAATTCAATTCCTTTCCCACCAAATATCACCATTTTGGTGAGAAACAAAACATAGATTTGGCGAGAATTTTTTTCTTACCATCTTTTATCATTTCTTATTATGTTTGACATATTTAACAATCCAAATAAGTTAAGGGATTTTTTACTATCACCATTTCTTTTATTTTCTCACCAAACCTCTCTATCCAAATGAATTAAAGTCTAATCACAAAAGTCACCCCATGTGGTTAGAGTTTTTTTTTTTTTTTAAACTTATAATTATTCTATAGGAGTAGATAGGGTTGGGCGTGGGTCGGTTGTAACTACGGAACCTCCAATCCGCTATATATCTGTCAGATTGGCGGATTAGAGAAAATCAATCCGCATCCGTCCGCGAATTCGGCGGATATGGATTGAACGGATTGGCCGACAAATGCGAATCGGTTTGACGGTTTAAAATTTTATAAATTTTTAACATAATTCAACTTATGTGCTTCTTTAAAAAAAAAAAATTACAATCAATGACTTTAAAAAAATATTATAATCACTGCATGTCTCATTTAAAGAAAGAAAGTTTGAAATTCTAGAATATTACAATCACTGCATGCCTCATCTATATTTTACAATTATAGTATGCCTCATCCACATAAAAAGTATTATAATCTGTGGTTCTCAAAATATAAAAACAATTCAAACCACCAAAACCATGAATAGGGCAATAATAGAGATTGCATGCCTCTGTATTATTACATCTATATCTTTTTTTGAAAACAAAAACCAACCAGCATATATCATATTTTTTATTTTTAGAGTTAGATTTAGATTTAAAAATAAAAAAATATTTATATATAGATAAATAATACATTTATTTTTTCAATTCAAAATATATACTCAAGTTGAAAACTATTTTTTAACAGAATATATTTAACACAATATTTAAACTCTTTTTCAATTGAAAACACAAATAAAATATCTAAACAGATTGAAAACATAAAATCTTATAAATTACTAGGGTTGCTTGCGGTTTGGCGGTTCGGTTGCGGCCAAACGAATCTCAAATCCGCTATCCGTCCAAAACTAGGCGGATTGGAGAAAATTAATCCGCAACCGTCTGCTCATTATCACGCATCCATCCAAAATCCGGCGGATCGGTTCGGTTCGTTCGGTTTGGACGGATCAGTATATCCGCTGCTCACCCCTAGGAGTAGAGCATCATATAATTTTTGCTCCTTTGATATTTCAAATTAATTCGCAAGGAAATTTTATTGCTAAATAGTTTGGAGGAAGAATAATTCATTTAGTGTATTACGATTTTCATTTGTATGGATAATATAACATAGTATTTTTGAAATATTTAATAATTTTAGGATAAATTACGCTAACACTCTTTGAGGTTTCTAATTAATATAAATTCACTCTTTACGTTTGAAAAATTATATTTTCCTCCCTGAGATTCGTAATCTCATTACAAATTGTCCCTACATTGCTGATGACATGTTCTAAAAATTTTTAAAAGATCATTTTGACATTTTTCCTACCATTTTTCTTCCTATCATCATGACTACATTCTACAACTTTTCATCATTAAATTCTACCTTAATATATTCTTATCAAGTGATGATATACAAACATAAAATTTATATAAAATTTACAAACGCAATGGTTTAATGGTGACTTTTCACTTTAAAATAAAGCACCCATAAACATGATTTATATTTATAACATCATTATCACAATATTTTTATGATATTTTTTGTATAAATTTTTATATACGAATAGAATTTTTTATTTTTATTTCTATCATTATTTTTCTTTCTCGTCTATTCACTCACATTTATTATAGTATTATCAAATACCTCCATTCACATTTATTATAATATTACTGATTTTTTATATTTTTTTGTATTTGGTGAATTTAAAAAAAATCACAAAATATTATATTCCTTAAGTATATCTAGATTAAGTGTATCTTAAAAATAAAAAAATTATTTAAAATATTAATAAAAAAATCAGTAAAAAAAACATGAAAAATAAATAATAACAAAAAAATTGTGTGAGTTAAACTGAAGAAGATGATTGTTATTTCTCTTGAAATAACATGAACAAAATATCTATATTATTTTATATGTATAAATACTAAGAGGTAAATATGTCATTTTAATCTGACAGAAAAGTAAGTATAATTTTTCAAATGTGAAAAAGAAATATATATTAAACAAAAACCTCATAGTGTGTTTGTGTAATTTACTCATAATTTTATCTCACTTGGATGTCAAAGGTTGGATTTCTTCTTTCTCCTTTCATTGTATCCCAACAAATGATAGCAATTTATATTTAAAGCCCATTGTCGCAACCAAAAAAAAAAAAAACAAAAGTCACACCTTTTTTTGAATTTTTTTAATTTTTAATGATTTTTTTTTAAAATTATGTCAAAATATTTTAATTTTTCGATCTGTCTTGCCGAGACGAATTCAAAAAATATATTTAAAAAAAAATCACTAAAAGACAAAAATAAGCTAAAAAAGATTGCTTATTATGATTTTTTGTTTTTTCTAAGTTTTTTGGATTTTTTTTAAAATTATAATTTTTTGGTTCATCTTATTGAGCTGAATCTAAAAACTTAAAATTTTTTGAATTTTTTTAAAAAATTTCACTAAAAATAAAAATAAACCAAAAAAAAACAAAAAAAAAAGCACTTCCCAAAACATTAGTAGTCTTTATAATGTACTTGTTGTATCACTTTACTTCATAAATTTCAATTGCAGTAATTTTTTTGAAGGCATGTGTTGTGTAAGCTCTGTTGTCCAAAACTATGGAGACTGGTTAGCTATTAGGAAAAAAAGATGGATATATTCTAAGTTGATACAATATAAACTTTTTAATTTTTGATGAACAATTATAATTTCTTTAGGTTGTGTTTAGATATGAATTTGAATACATATTTGAAAAAAGAAAGAAAAATGTAAAATTAAATAATTTAATTTTTTTTCTTCATTTCTCTCGCCTTTTTTATTTATTTCCTAATTCTTTCCCAAATTTATAATTTATACACAACATTCATTTAAATTTAAAATATCAAATCCAAAAAACTTAGATCATCTCCGATCCTTAACTAATTTTTTCATCTAATTTAATTCTAAATTTGAGTAAAAAACTTAATTTGATATCAACTATTACAATCCTTTAATCAATTTTTTATCAAAATCTTTTTAAAAATTATTCTCTTATCCCAAATTTCTTTTTTTCATTAAATTTGAAGAAAAAAAAAATCATCTCAAATGCTTTATCTTTTTAAATCGATAATTTTTTTTAAGGTCCCTCATATTAAGATTTTATAAGATAAAAGATATACAATATTTTCATAGTAGTTAAGGTCTTTCAACATTTTTACAGAGAAAATTCGATTAAGAGAAATTTCAAAATTTATCTGAGTCAGGCAAAATTTCTCTAAGTTGAATTTTCTCTGTGAAAATATTGAGGAACCTTAGCTAATAAAAATATCATTTTGGACCTCTCATACTACACAAAGTTTGAGAGGGATGTTTTACTAATTTTTCCTTGGGAAATTTTTTTTTAAGGTCTCTGATATTAAGATTTTATAGGATAAAGGACATACAATATTTTCATAGTAGTTAACGTTGCTCAACATTTTCACAAAAAAATTTGACACTGAAAAATTTCAATTTTCACAGCGAAATTTTAAATTTTTTCTAATATGATCACAGAAAAATTTCATCGAGACACCTTAGCTAATAAGAAAAAAACATTTTGGACCTCTCCTACTACACAAAGTTGAAGAGAGATGTTTCACTAATTTTCCCTCCATCAAATTTAAATTTGATAAAAAATTTGTGGAGTTCTTAATTTGATAACAAAAATTACTCTCTATTAATTTGACGAATTTTTAATGAAATTATTGGAGCTGATTTTTGAACATTTTTTCATCAAATTCATGAGAGTTGTTTTGAAAAATAGCTATTTTAATTGCCTTTTTAATTTTTGACCAAAAAAATTGTAAAAAGATAGAGAGCCTCTGTTTGGGAAGTGGATTGGCTTTTTGAATTTTTGGCTTTTTTAGCTATTTTAGCATGGATTAAAAAGTTTGGTTTGGGAAAGGTTTTTTGGCTTTTTGACTTTTTGACTTTTTTGATTTTTTTGTGAGAGAAGAGTGTAATGATCATGGGTTGGATGTAATGATCGTGGCTAAAATAGCCTATTTTGTCTTTTGTGGCTAAAATAGCCAAAAAAAACTCTAAACAAACGGAGAGAATAGTTTTGTAATGATATTTTGATTTTTTGAGTGGATTGTCAAAACAGCCCTCAAATTTGATATATATCAAAATAAATAAAAGTGAAGGATTGCACATGAGATGATGATGATGATGATACATCCATGTGGAAGGAAACTTCAGAATCATATGGTCGATTATTGAAAATGTTGAAGTTGAACTACCGTGGCGGACTTCTTCAAGGTTCTCTTTAATATTATACATAGAGAGAGATTTAGAAGGTGATTTTTCAAGATAATTAAAGTTAAAAAGTTACTTGCTTTTTGTCATTTTTTTGAATAGCATGTCCTTTATTTTATTTAAATTGAGAAAGTAAGATATCAAAGATGTTCTCTTACTTTTCTTTATTTTCTTTTGTGTTCTTGGCATCCAAACTCAGGACCATTATATTAGCAATCGAGAGCAATCATCCAAAATTTATGTTTCCTATGAAAAGGCACTTACAATAAAAGTATAAAAGTCTAATATTTAGTGGGTGACAGAAATAATGCTGGAGAATTCAAAATAAATTACAAAATTTTAGTAAAATTTTTAGGATTTTTAATATTTTTCTTTTAAAATGTATATTTTGCTAGAGAATAATTCTCCTGACCTTTCATATGTCTCCATACTTTATTTTGTGAATCCAAGTCCCACAACGATAATGAGAACCACTCATCTCATAGGTTTAACAAAACAAAAAAAAGTTATACAAAAAATCAATTTCATCGAACATCACTAGACACATAACAAATTACACTTACAAACACAAATTACACTTTCAACCATGATTTGAAGTACTTGAATCTAATCCCAGGCAATTAACTTAGTACTTGTGTAACACCTTTTGTGATTTGAAGTCTCGAATTCAATTCTTATGGAGAGGAGTTTGATACCCTTGTATGTAATTAATGGTGGTTGTTAGGTTTGGCGCTTGATAGTTTAGTTGTTAGACTTTGTTGACTATCTAACTATTGTGGACTAATAGTTTGTTTGATAATATAAATATTTTTTATAATGTAATTATTTTTCTATCTATTGACAAAAAGGTCATAGTTAAGAGTAAGGATGTGCAAAATACCAATTAGTCCGCTAATCACGGATTAAACTTTAAAATATAGAACTGTGCAAAATACCACCCAATTCACCACACTGATCTATCCGCTAATTGCGAATTAAGCTTCAAAATTTATAATCCGCCTTCAAAATCGCTCCACTCTGCTATAATTAGTACATATATTTTTTTCTACCTCTAATAAACTATCAAAATAAAAATAAGTGTAAAAGAAATTTAAGATGCAAAATTTATTACAAATTAGTAGTTATATATATATAAAAATATTATGTAAAATTAATTTATATTATATATATGAAAAATATTATGCAAATACTTGATAATTGTTTAAGAATATTTTCCAATCAACTAGCAAATTAAAACTGTCCCAAACTGCAATTTGATTATTTGTTAATCCGTCATTCACGGTTTGATTTATAATTTTATACTCAAATCGTCTAAATTGCACTGCGCACACCCCTAATTAAAAGTACATTTAAGACAGAAGAATAGAGAAATTTAGAAACAAATGATCCCATCCAGTCTGTTCCGGACCTAGCAACACTCATATACCACCTCACATCACTAGAACCAAACTTCTCATCGCAATGGTCTCAAAACGCCACACAAACTCATCTAAAGGCTGGGTCAAACTCAAAAGGACCCGGTGTTCCAATTTCCACAAGAAAATCACAATGTGCAGTACCAGAAAACTGTAAACTTCAATTATTTTCACCCTCACCACATTTTCTTATTTTCAAGAGGGCAGAGCTTCAGAGATGTAGTTAAATTTGAACATGTTCACAACTAGTGGCATGTACCGATAATGATATCGGAATACAAACATTTTTCCTTATAAAATGAATAGGAAATAGGAATCTAATTTAATGTACCATCCCATCTCTCGCCAGTTCTTCTAACCCTTTTCTCAGCCTTGCTGCAGCAACTCGACAATCATCCTCTAACAATCCTCCGAATGAGATCCTAAGGTGCCCCGGACAGCCACAGGCACTTCCTGGGATCACAACCACACCATGCTTTGTAGCAAGCCAGCGAATTACTTCATAGTCATCGACGCATTTGTCTGGAAGCTTTGCCCATAGGTATATTGCACCTTCTCCGCCTTTCACAGCATCATCTCCCAACGGAGATAGTGCTTCTAGAACAATTGCTCTGTTTTTGACGAGATCTTTCACTTGTTCAGTGACCCATTTCGGTCCCACTTCTAAGGAATAAAGGGCAAGGCGCTGTGAAATTATTGCAGCACATATTGGTATGTTGTCTTGGATTTTGAGGAGTTGAGCTCCAAAGCCCTCCACTTCTGTAGGGTATGCTATCTGCATTATGAACATAGATAGCTCTTATTAGCAGCACTTACTTTTGTATTGAATATGGAAGAGAAAACTATCAAGTATGAGCCTAGTATATATTCTTCATTTTAAAGCAAGAGAAATAAGAAGAATGAACAATTGAACATATAAGAAGAGATCAAAGACACTACACATTTGACAAAACAGAAAAACAGGCAGAGAGTTCCCATCCTAATCTCTCTTTAGATTTGCAAAATGTATTTGATGAAAGAGGAGATGACATAGAAAATAAATAAGGGAAATGACCAAGGAAAAGGGTGAGAAAACCTACATCTTATTTGGTGTGAACACTGTCACATTCTATTTTTTTTCAAGAATGCCCTTCACTTCTATCAATTCAGTAACTACCACATCCAATAACTAATGAACAGTTTTTTCATTTATCAAATTACCCAAAAGTGCTAAATGATTTTCTCATTCATCAAACTGTCCCTCAATCATCAAACTATCCAAAAATTTAAATGTAAAATTGCAAAAGCATCATGTTTGCTAGTATAAATTATATACATGAAATATAGAGTTCTTCCTCATTCATTCTTTCTCTCATTCATCCTCTTAAGCAATACTGCCAAGTTGTCCTCCATTCCTACAATTCTGCTACAACACAGGATATTCTGATGAATCACCTCAAGAAAAGGTGTCTTGCCATAATGGTAACTTGCGAAGAAGAGAGAACATATCTGGTAGAAATTTCTGGCTAAAGGTGCAAGGTTTCTCATTTGGACAGTATTGCAAAGCATGGTAAAAACTAATAGATATGATTGTAACACCTGTCATTTAGGTTTGTAGATAGCTTGCAAGAATTTTATTATTTTTTTGGAAAGAATAGGGTGATGGAAAAGTATGAAAACCTCTTTTTTTCTTTCAATTTACTGATTTATTTTTTGACAGAGGAAGAAATCAGAAGCAATTAACAACCATTTTTGAAAACCACTTTTTTTATCATCCCACCCACCAAGTTAAGCAGATAAAACAGATACTATTACTGTAGCATGAGTCATGTAGTGATGACTTCCAAAAGGTAGACATTACTATATTAGTAGTGTAATGTGTGGTTAGAAGTGGTAATTACCGATGAAATGCAAGAATGCAAGCCAATTAATGTCGTCTAATCATGATATTTATTAAAAGCAAGCTCCATTTTCAATTCAAAAAGAAGTAATAACATTCATATTTATTTCTAATCGAAACAATTTGATTTCTTTTTGATCAATATAAAAAACATAAGAAACAGTAAGCACTACTCACATATCCAACTCGCCATCCCATCATTCCATAAGCTTTAGAAAATGAAAAAATGTTGACTATGTGATTGCCCTCCACACATGAGTGTTTGAGGCCATCATACATAAAGTACCTGCACATGTAATTGTTAATACTCCTACATACCTCTGTATTCTTCCCAGGAACACATGAAAATATAACTAAGTCATATTCTAGAAAACTGAGCAACCAGTAGAATTAATAGCAAATAACCTTTAAAGTGCAACAGAATGATAAAAGAGTACCCAACCAACAATCCATTTTTTATCCCCCTTTCCGTAAGTAACAAGTCATTCCTAGTGTTTGAGCTTTTATATTTTAAATGCAAAATGCATGATGATTATTAGATATACTCTAGTTGCAAACTTCCCATTTCTTGAATAATTTGTTATGTATATGATATGATGAATTTGTAGCATGACCATGGTAACTATGCAGGATCTTCGACTTATTTTTTGGCCTGAGATCAGTGATGTCAAACCATTGTGTACATAATGACCAAGGGACTACACAAAATGGCAGAGAAGCAGCATCCGCAGAGAGAGAGAGAAAGAGAGAGAGAGAGAGAGAGAGAGAGAAGAAGAAGAAGAAGAAGAAGAAGAAGAAGAAGAAGACTTTCAAACTCTACTAGAGTAAAAGCCTAAAAGGTTATGCATAGTGACTTGAGATTCAGGAAAATTATTCCAGCACTTATTTCAAACTTTACCAGGGTAAAGTCTACAAGGTTATGCATAATGACATGAGATTCAGGAAAATTATTCCAGATAATCTATTCTAACACCACATCCATATATAGTTGTACAAAAAAATAGTAATTTTGAAACATATCTAAAACTACTAGTTTATGTTGTCCCCTTCAAAACAAAAAGGATTCTTCTCTCTGCTGATATTAAAACTATTACTGTGTCCCTTTTTTTGCTAAGGTTCTTTCCTCCCACCCCCAAAAAAAATTTCTTGCATGTCCCTTATTCTACAGTCCTCACCTCACGTTGATTTGTTTTTTTTCTGTTCTATTAATAGACACAAAAAAAAAAAAAAAAAACAAAAACAAACAAACAAACAAAACAAAACAAAACAAAACAAAACAAAACTTTCTAGTCATTTTTACATCATAATTACAAAATTTATTATTACAAGCCAGCGGTATTACTCCTACATTAAGTCATGCCCTGATGCCACATTGGAAGTTCAAAGCTATGATGAATTATGTTATAATGAAAGCTCAGGGGAATGAATTAGAAACCTGCACCCTTGTACCTATAACACAAACCAATAATAAGCTCCAGCACTATTGTATTTATAATATGAAATAGGCAACAAGCTCTATTATGCACTCGTCCTCGATGAAATAATCACATTCACAATAGATATATACATTTCATATTTAACTCATGAATTCAACATCTTTTTGTTCATAAAAAAATTAGCAATATCATCAAACAAGGTAAAACGATTTACATTAGAAAGCAGAATAATATCAAGTGTTCAGAAATAAGAAAAAATATACTTACTCATATGTATTATCTACAACAAGCCAACATCCTGCATCCCTACAGAGATCTGAAATCCTCTACTCAAAAAATAAAAAGAAAATAAAACACCAAGTTAGGGATTCAATAAAAAAATTTAAGACAAGCAGAGAAAAATAGTTTTTCTCAACTCAGTTCGCAACAAGCATCAGGATGACTCTCTTTTTTGTTTGTTTTGGTACGTGCTTCAGGATTGGTCCTGATTCCAATAATGAGTGTGCGCGTGTATGTTTATGTATGCATTTATGTACTTATCAAAATTTTTTATTTTTTTATTTTTACATATATGCACAGAGAGAGAGAGAGAGACCTTGAGAAGAGGCAGTGGAATGTAAGTTCCGGATGGGTTTCCAGGATTAACGACAGTAACAAGCTTTGGGGTTGGTTTAGTTTCCCGCAAAGTCTTTTCTAGCCAGTCTGAAAAGCAAAATATTTGATAAATGAACAACAGAAAACTATGTGGTGTTTTGTTTGATATGCCTTGTACCTTAATTAAATCAAATAAAAATTAATTCTCCAATACTCCCTTACAACAGAGAGTTAAGGGCTTTAATACTTCACCATAGATACACTAGTATATCAAAAACCATTGTAAAAGATGAAAAGAGAAAAACTTTTAAAGGAGAAGATGATTAAGAAAAATGAAATACAAGATATTCAAGTAATGGAAAATCACCAACCCAGTTTTCCATCAAAATTGAAAACAAATTAAATTCAAGATATCAGCATTTCATTTTTTGCTACTACAGTCTTTGGGTCCACGATACTATAGTAATTATAATGGGCTTCCATAAGCATTTTAAAAGTCACCAGCCTGCTCTAGCCACCACCAGATGAAACCACAGGGTTAAGGCAATTAATCAATTCAAGAAAGTGCCCAATTCTCAATATAAACATAATTCAGCAATCATAATGTTTGTTGCAGAAACACTCCCATCAAATAACAAAATTATATTTTTATACATACAATTTATGTTGTTTAGCAAGAATCTGGCACAGAATACTCAGCAAGATTCCTTGAGAAATTGACAAGGAAAAAGAACTACGATATTTTTCAGGTCATGCACAATGCAAACTTCATACCTTCATCGGGATGAAGTGTCTTTGGATTACCAGGACCCACCAGAATGTTAGTAACACCTGTCATCTGGAATGACATGTACGCATTGAAGTAGTATGGTGCAAACATAACTACAGAATCCCCAGCATCACACAATGTGAGAACTAAATTCACAAATGCCTGTAATCAGAATGGGTAAAAGCTTTTTTTAGAATTTATGAAGGATGGATGGG
This sequence comes from Camellia granthamiana, assembly GCA_036172215.1. Lineage (NCBI taxonomy): Eukaryota > Viridiplantae > Streptophyta > Magnoliopsida > Ericales > Theaceae > Camellia > Camellia granthamiana. Next base: position 47,913,691 of record CM069906.1, on the reverse strand, counting down.
TGAAAACTTCTCTGTTTTAAACTCTGAAAAACTTCATGAGATTAATATTCATCCTATACTAAGCAAACACTGAACATTCAAGTATCAAAACAGACTTTTAAAAGAAGGCAAGGAAGGCCATCGTATTAGACATATGTGGAACTCTTCTTTCTTTTCTTTTTTTCAATTTTTTTTGGTAAGTATGGAAATCTATTTTTTAATCAAGAAAATTAACAAAAGAAAACAGAATGCAACGTTGCAATGTGTAAAGAAATAATATTGCATAGCATGCAAGCATGTAAACATTTTGTGATCCTCCATACATCGTCATGCCAGATATTACCAATCAGGATAAGACTATAAACACCAGAAGGAAAACGTGGCAACCTTAGGCATATTTATCTGCTTGTTCTTAGGGAAATTATAACTCATAAACACCCAATGTGCATACTACTCAAAAGGTCACAATTTTCTGTTCTGAAGGGCAATGACCTTATTGTGAATTTAAATAAATATGGTTTCCTAAAACTTAGCAAGGACACCAATAAGATAAAAATGCATCTGAAAATAGTGACTACGAGAAACCAAAAGAAGTGTAAAAGCCAGCACATATGCATAATGAGGCAATGACATAGCTTTATGTTGCCCTTCTCACTCCTCAACATTTTCCCACGTAAATTAAAAACCAATATTGAGAGCACAAATTGACCAGACACATTTGTTATTTTTACTAGGTCAAAATAAAAAACAACTAGACAGCAGGCATGGTCACCTGATTTGCCCCTGCAGTAACCATCACTGAAGATTTATGTAAGTTGTTTTCTTGACGCAGCTGCAAAACAAAAGAAAAATAATTTGATCATAAGAAGCCAGCAGAAAAAATAATATATATCAGTTGCTCAGTGATATAGTCAAAAACTGATATCAGATTATGTTGCAGCCTACAGACCCATATACAAGGAACTAAATTAGAATGTCGTATGATAGGGATAGTCTTTTTTATATCAAACTATTTGAACTTCAGGTTTTCTAAATGTGAGTGAAATTTTCTTTTAACAACTAGACATCTAATAAAATGTATTATTTTTAAAACTAATCATGTAAAAACAGATTTCTAGGAGACAGCCCAATTTTTTCTTTTACATTTGGTTTTGCCAAAATACTCTCTTTAGATTTTAGTTCATTATATTTAACTTTTAATCCTCTTATGGAAATAAATAGGAATTTTTTTTTTGGCATTACTCTGGATCATAAAATCTACCATTTTAAAACAAATACGTTTCAAAATGTAAATCCTTTTGTATGAACCTTTTCTGATAAAATTGGTTATGATAAACATGTATCATAGCTGCATTTGTGCTAACGCGGTTAAGAAGTCCCACATAGGACAATATTTCATATACTTTAAACTAAAGATTGCACCCAGAAAGGGGGAAAAAAAAAAAAAAGAAAAAAAAGAAGAAGAAGACACAATTTCAGTTTGCAGTGTACATCAGAATCAGAAGATATACCTTCCTAACCAATGCCTCTCTAAGCTCAGGAAGACCTTCATCAGCACCATAACGACTAACTGAAGGTTCCCACACAAGTTCTTTTACCTTATCCAAAGCTAGCTTCGGTGGTTGCCAATACACTACTCCCTACATGAGAATATGATCAGAGAATGAGATACTGTTAAGACAGTGCCATAGAAGTTTTGCGAGTAATACTCAATTGCAATAAAGTGTTTACGGCTTCAATCAGTAATACTAGTCACAGACTCCCATGATACTTGTCAAAGTATTTCCAACTACAAGATACCGATATAAGCTTACGAACTCACGAGTCATTATGGTTGAAAATCTTCTCAATATGAAGCCTACATTAACCATGTCAAGAAGTATAAAAAATCTTCATTCTAGGGCTTGAAAACCTTTATTTTAGATTTGTAGCCCACAACATGAAGGTAGTGCATTGTGCAGAAGTTCTAAAATGCCTAAACAGAAATGATGGAGCAAAACTGAGCTTCCCACCGGAACCTCATGCAATCAAGTTATTATCCCAGCCAAAACTTTTTTTTTTCTTCTTGGAAAAGTATACCCTGAATTTTTAATTATAGCCATTAACAGAGCAAGGGCTTTTCCAAGGATTACAACAAGAAATGTATCAAAATTGCCCACTTAAGAACAATCTGCAATATAAGAATGTTGTCAAGATGGATAAAAGTCATCCACAACATATAATTCATGACAAATTGACCACTTATGGCCTTAATTGTACAAGCCCACCATGCAGACTTCAGAGCACCAAAAGAGTACTTCATCACATGCCAAGAAGAAATTTTCTACAGCAGTAAGAATTAATCAAAATCCTGAACAGGTTGGGATTCTGTAATGTGTTGAGAGGCAAAGCAGTATTTGACAATTTTTAAAATACTACTAGTAAGCGCCGATTCTAAACCAAATGTTAATGTGCTAAAAAATTAAACAAATAAATGCCACCAATTGCTCACTTTTCATAATAGTAAACATTATAAGCCTTCATTTGGCATGCCAAAAAGCTTGGCTTTTTGGCTATTTTAGCCACAAAAGACAAAATAGGTTAAAAAGCCAATAAGACAAAATGTTAAATTCAAACCATAATCATTTCATTATTTCTCGCACAAAAGTCAAAAAAGCCAAAAAATCTATCCCAAACGAGACTTTTTAGCCTCAGGCCAAAATAGCCAAAAAGCCAAAAAGTCAACCCACATCCCAAACGAACCCTAAGTACGATGCAATTAGGCCAATACAGAAAAAAATTAGCAATTACAGAATAGCATGCCGCATGAACTTTGGCAAGGATGATCTATGGGTCTGAAACAATACACCATGTTAACCTTTACACGCATAAGGAAGTTTCAATCGAAACATCAATGACCCAACATAAAAGTGATATCTTAAAATATAGAAAGAAGAAGAGCGAGAGAGTTACTAAAAAAACAAAAAACAAAAAAATTTAGCACCATGTCATGTTAGCAATCAAGATAAGACGAAATTTCTTAATTATTATGTACAAACCACGGTGACACCGATTTGCAGAACTAGCTGTTGTATGATTAACCAATGAATGACTTATCAAAAAAATGATAAGCCAATTTTTAAAGACTATTTTTTTATGTGTAATTAAGATGGTTTGAACCTCTAGAATTAACCAAGAGGACGGGAAAGCCACTGATAATGCGCCCCCTTTCCCTGGAAATGACTTGGATTTTGTCGGTGGAGCAAGAACATATAAATAACATTATACTTTCAGGCCCACAAACAAGGTCTATAATATAACTCACCACTCCCATTTCCCAACCACCTTTACAAAGTACCTCATTTGACGTTAAAACAATAACACATGTTCTCAACACATTGTAAACTCATATCTCAACCCAGTCTTTATGTTCCCCAAACCAATTTGCCGGTAATAAATAAACTTTAGGTAGAAGCAACAAGGCTATAAACAAATAAATAAATAAGTTAAATAAGTTGGAGGTCAATTAGATTTTAATCAGGAACATGTAATTGGTTGTTAATGATCATCAAAAAATTGAGATTTTCGAGGCCATGATTTCAGCAATCCGAACATGTTCTCGTGGGAGAAGAATTGGTGAATTACAAATTTGAGACCTAAAAGGGACAAAACAAAAACTTTTCACATCTCTCAATTTCTCACATACCAAAAACTAAAATTAGTAAGTAAATTTTGACAAACATTGGAGAGAGTAAACAAACCTGAGCTAGAGAAAGTGCGTCCTTGGCACCTCGGATCACTTCCTGTATCTGCAAAACACGAAACACCATCACACATTTCTCAGGAAACAAACACAACCAAACGAGGGGGGAAAAAAAGAGTAGATGAAAATGAAAATGGATTAGAACCCAGTTTAGGGTTTTGGATGAAAACTTACCAGAACCATGATGGGTGTCTCAGTCTTCACAGCCCTCCTCGCTAGCATCCCATGCGAACCCATCTCTCACCTCCTCTCTATCTCTCTCTAGATGAGAAAAAAGGGTTCTCTGAAACTCCAAAACAATTTCTTTTCTTTTTTTCTTCCTTTTTTTTGGGGGTTGGTGAAGCAGAGAAATGGGTCTTCTTTTTCAGCAAAGATTGAAAATTTTATAGTCAAAATGCTATCAAATTAGCTGAATTTCCTTGTAAGAGACTCAACAATGATAAGTATAACCGGAAAAAAACAAAAACGCTTTTCCAATATCTCTGCGGATTGCTTTTTTGTATGCGTTACTTGACTTTTATGAACAGGATAATTTCTCTATTTATTATATAGATAGATAGATAGATAGATAAAAACTCTCTCCCTCTCTCTCTCTCTCACTAGAACTAACCAAACCAACCACCTCAATAGATCGAGTTACTTAATTGCTTTCTCTACTGACCGTCTCTCTCTTTCTACCTAACACAATAACGTGAAGACTCAAATCTCTCTCTCTCTCCCTCTCTCTCTCTCTCTAATAGTGATGCAAGAAAGAGAGTTGCAGATTTTATATATATTTGGTGGGTAATTATATGCAGCATCATCGGGAATCTCGGAGGATTCCGGTGCCAATAATGAACCAGATTTCTCAAGGAAATCAGAAATTACAGAGACAGTGTTAACTATTAAAAACCACCCAGTGAATTTTCTCTGGAAATTGAGAGAAAAAGAATCTGGGTTATGTGATGGGAATTCTGATATATCATTTGACTATTCTTTTTTTTTTTTAACCAACAGTGTTGCGTCTAGGATTGTTCAAAAAAATCCGTTCAAACCGGTAATCCGGACCGAATCAGACCGAATCATACGGTTTGGTTCGGTTCTATTAAGAATTGATTCGGTTTCGGATTAAGAAATATGAAAACCGTAAAAACGGTTCGGTTAATGGATTTTATGAAAAAACCGCGGTTCGAACCGAACCGAACCGAATTTTAAAAGATAGATATATATATATAATATCAAGTTTTATTTTTATTAATTGGTTTTTTTATAATTTTAATAATATTAGGATAGTATAGATATGTAATATTAAGTAATGTCTTAATATTATTAGTTTTTATCATGAGTTAAATGTAATTAGTTTGAGTAATTATTTTACTAATATTAATAATTTATTTTTGTAAATAGAAATTTTTGGAACCGTAAACCAAACCGAAACCGAACCGTTTTTTCGGTTTGATTCTGGTCCGGTTCTACAAGTGTAACGGTCTGGTCTGGTTCTCAAAATCACAGAACCGTTAGGATCGGTTCGGTTCCTGGATTTTCTCAAAACCGAACTAATCCGGACCGTGTACACCCCTATTGCGTCCTGAAGATTGGCTCAAGGAAGAGAATTGAACTTGTGACCTTGAGTCTTAAATCCCAAGGCCTTACCATAATGCCAAAACCCCTTGGGTTATCATTTCACTATTGGACAAGTGTTTTGGAGGATTTTGATTTGCAATAAAATCAGAGCCACACAACAGAGAAGTACATAAGGGATTTCCTTGGTGTTTTGTGGGACAAGAATAGATTCCCCGCCGCGGTCTGTCTCGTCTCATCTCTCTCTCTCTCAGATTTGACTGCTGCCGACCACAGAAGAAAAAAAATAAAAAAAGGGCAAGTTAAGGAAACCATCTTAAAAAATTAAAAAAAATAATAATATATGAAGGATAAGTTTAAAAAAAATTAATCACAAATACAAGGGATAATTATTGAAAAATTCAAGTTAAGGATAGTATGGTTTTGTTTGACACAAAGGTTTGGGTTGACTTGGGACTATTTTAGTTACAAAAAGATAAAATAAATTTTTTCGCCTAATAAGATAAAATGTTACATCCAAATTATAATCATCTTATTTTTTCTCTTACACAAGTCAAGAAAACTAAAAAGTCTATCTCCAATGAGACTTTTTAGTCCCAGACTAAAATAGCCAAAAAATTAAAAAGTTAACCCACATCCTAAACGAAAACTATAAGATATTGAGTTTAGTAAATATTTTTTATTAGTAATAGGTCCACTACTGTATCGGTCATGTACTAGTGTACGTCGGCAATGCGAACTTTACTTGAAGAGTTATGGTAACGACCTCGACCACAATCGTCGATTTGGACTCCGATCTCCATCGCTACCATAGGGATTGAAGAAAGAGGGGAGAGAGAGAGAGAGAGAGTTGACTGACCACAACGAAAGAAGGGGCGACAAGTGAGGCGGAAACGAAGACATGGGTGAGTGGTGGACAGCGACGATTAGCGGAAAGCTGAGAGCGAAGAGTGGAGAGAGAGAGAGACAGGTGTAGGGTTGGTTTGTGTATATAGCATAGATATAGGTATTTTGATCATTTTATCTAAGTTTGCCCTTATGGACAGAATATTTGAGTGCACTTTTGGCCAAACAAAATTCGAAATTAGATTTATGGACCGAGTACCCTAGTATAAATCATGTACCATATCAATTTTTAATATGTAATGCAACTTTAAACCAATATATATATATTTAATTATTTGTGGCATATTGATAAAGGAGCAAAGGAATTAAACAATAGATTTTTTTAAGTAATTAAAAATTAAAAATTCCAATTTGAAAATTTGATGCTTTCAAAACTCACTGTTTAATTTTTGTTTTTTTTTTTATTAAAAATCAACAAATTTAGTTTGAAATTTGGAACTCCGATAACTCTTCTTCTAAGAGATTTCTGCAATTTTGGTTTTTATTTAATTAAAGAATGTACAAATACAATCATAATTACACAAAATTCTTGGAACGATTTTAGAAATAGTTTTTTACACACACATTTTAACTTCACGTTTGGATAATCCTTTCAAATTGTATTTCCACAACCAAGACAAAACTCTGCAGAAAACTTTGTTTAAGAGCGCGATTTTCAATTTTTTTTTTTTCGAAATTTGGCCTAACCGGTCGTCCGGCCGGTTGACCGGAACAGTACAAAAAAAAATTTATTTATTTTTAATTGATATGTTAATTTTTATATATTCGAAAAAAATATTTTCTGAATTTTTTAAATTTTTTATGTGCTTTAATAGAATTTTGAGTTGTATGTTTGGTTATGAGTTGTAAGTTTTTATATCAAATATCAAATGTCACATCAAAAATTTTCCACTCAATTGAAAACTCTTTTCAAAACTATTTTCAAAAACTCTTTAACCAAACAAATTTTCCACACTCAAATCATAATTCTAAAACTCACAAACTCAAAATACAACTCATATTCTCAAATCATAATTACAAATCTCTACCAAACGCAATTCAAAACTTTTTTAGCAATATCCAAATAAATGTTTAAATTTAAAGATAGATATAAATAAAAGATTAAAAAAATATATCGAGTTCATACGCATAAAGAATCAATTTTGCACATTAATTCAAATTTTCGCAATTTTCTTTACTTTTTCTATTTGATTATTCATCTTCCCTTTTCTTACTTTTTACATAACCCTCAACTTCAACTTCTTGTGATGATAACTACAACACTGCCATTGCTCTTCTTTTTGTCCAAAATCGTTGAAAAAGAAAATACTATGAAATAGATAAATGATTGAATGATCTTTAAAGAGTAATTCAATATTAACACAAAATAAAAATATAACACACAATTGAAAAATGTCGAAGAAAAAAAAAATCAACTTTTAACTTATCTATGGATTAATTAATGAAAATAAAAGTAAAAGACAATAAAACCTTTAGAATTTTAGTGACATACCATGTCACAATAAGTAAATTGTAGATTGTAACGCCCCCAAAATATAACCATAAGTTCAACTCAAATATATATGAATAACGGCATGAATCAGAGAGTAAAGTTCTTTCATTTCATTATATTAATAGTGCAAAAGAGTTTAGCATAAATAAATGCCCTTTAGGCTTACATCTTTTCAAGCCTTGGCTTGGTTACAATAAAAGTGAGACTAGCTCATACAATTAAAACCCTAAGCTATACAAGAAGTGAAACAAAACAAAAAAGTTCTTACTTTCCAAAAGTCTCTCCAATGCTATTGTCTTGGTGAAGGCATGTCACCAGCACCTGAAAATGATTTTTTCCAAATAGAGTGAGCCACCACCCAGTAGGAATAATTTAACACAATATATGAGATTTAACGAAGATATAAGTGCAATGTGCATATACAATGCCATGGATAAAACATTCACATTTTTATATAGTCATAAAATACCAAATCCATATTTCATTTCATTCTCCTTTAATTCATTTCAATACATGAGCCAATTTCATTATTTTTCAATAACCCAAATGAAACTACAACTCAATGGTTCTACAATCACACCATTAACACGCAAACACTTCAATCTGTCATTTTACGGAAATTTCATCCGCGGGATGGGCACCCATGTATGAATTTCGGAACTTTCACCCAGGACACTCCGGCTAACTTAATTATAATGAAGTCCATTCCCTTTCTTCTTCCAAATAGTGAAGTACATCCCATTTCTCCTCCCAAACAATCATACATATACAATGTATTTGCAACATGATCATATTCAGTGATAACCAACCATGGATTAGTTTTAATTCACCTAATCCTCATGCAATTTGTTCAACAATCATAGCCATCCTCTACCGATAGCCCAATACAGTTATTTCTAAATAGATATACAATCTCAAGACATATAATTTATTTAAAATTTCAAAGATGAGACGTATCATCTACTCAATTCCACCACGTATTTCAATACTCATCCAATTTCATGTTTACAACACCAATTTCATTTATTTATACAAAATAAATATCATAATCATTTTAGAGCAAACTCCCTCTCTTCCCAAGTCCTAACCAAGTATCAAAATCAACAATTTTGACACCATGCAACATTATTTTCAAACCCCACAACCATTTACCTCTCATTCACCAAAACCCCTCTTTCCATTTTATACCCAAACCCTAGGTTTATTCACATTACTCCCAAATCCTACCATTGTTACACAATGACAAATAACTAAGTTAAAAATCATATTAAAGTGTAGAAGATCCCTACCTCAAGAAGAGAAGACCAAGCAAAGCAAAGTAGAACCCTCAACAACGCTGAAACCATGTTCCAATCGGATCAAAATGAAGCTTTTGGAATACTCTAACTTTTTCTCAAAGACACTAGAGTAGAGAACCCAAAGGATCTAGGCCAAAATGTATAGAGAGAGAGAGTATTTTAGAGAGAGACAGAGAGGGTCAAGATTTGGGTTTTTGAAAAGTTTTAAAGAGAGAGAATAATAAAAAAGTGATATAAACTGTCATTTTCGCGATCTGATATACGCACAGTCCGCTTAAGCGGAAAAGTTGACGCTCGAGTGTCAGACACAAAAAAAGTTGTTCTACTCGAGCGTAATAATGGCCGCTCGAGCACCAAGACACAATGAACGCTCACCGCTCAAGCGTAAGAATTTGTCGCTCAAGCGTATAAAAGACACATTCAGAAGTTTTGTAGACAACTAACCAACGCTTGAGAGCAGGAAAGGCCGCTCGAGCGCCCACCTACTTGAATGTAAGAAACGCAGCTCGAGTATAGGAAACGCCGCTCGAGTGTAGAAAACACTTTCTCGGTAGTTTTTGCAGACCTGCAAAGTACTGAGAGTTCGTAAAGTCCGCTCGAGCGCGAGAAGTGCCGCTCGAGCGGAGGAGTAAAGATTGCAAAGCCCACTTGAGCGTAAGAATGGCCGCTCAAGCAGAGAAACAAAAATCTGGCAACAAATGTTTGAAAAAATAAGCAACCAACTTTGTTCCAAACGCACAACTACAATCCAATAACCAAAATAGAGGGGAGACAAGGGAAACAAGATATGAATCACCATTCAAAACTATACAAACCCGAATCCGGAATACAATAAGTAACGGGTCAAAACCAGAATCGCTATATAGATGAACAAAGTTTTGAGTTAGGATTTGTTTAGAAAAAATATAGAGAAGTATTCATGCTGTTGTAACAAAAAGCATGCACAGGGATTGTGAGTTTTTCCCTCCACCCATTTTAGTTTCATTTTAGTGAGAATAATACAATTTTTTATGGAGACGAAAGAAGAACGCAAGAGAAGGTTTTTTAGATTTTTTTTATAAGAGAGATAAGAATAACTATAAGGGATTTTTATCCTTTTATTTTTTTGTTCTTTTTATCTCTTGGTTATTATTATTATTTTTTTAAGTTTTTTAGCAAAGAGATAAGAATTATTTTTTGCTTCTATTTTTTTTTTTTAATCTCTTTATTATTATTATTATTTTTTAATTTTTCCTTAGAAAGAGATAATGGATAACTATGTGGGATTTTACCCTTTTATTTTTTGCTTCTTCATTTTTGCTATTTATTTCTTGGTTATATTTTTTTCCTTTTAGAGGTAAAAAGATAGAATGGTTGTTTTTATTATATTAAAAAATTGAAAATTAGGAAAATGAGGTAGAGAGACTCCAAGAAGTGTCATGTTGGAGAGAGAGCCCCTAAAATTTAATATTGGACTTTTGGAGAATTTTAAGAACACACTACATTTTAGTTATAAATAGTATATAAATGAGCTATAAGGGTGTGTTTGATTGGGCGGACTGGATAAGGGGGGATTAGAATCCATCGGACTTGAGTCCTGGGACTGTGAATCCCCTGGACTATTTGGTCGGATTGGATATGTATCCTGTGTTTGTTTTTTCATGGGATTAGATGTCTGGAAATGACTATTTTTAGTGAATCCAACGTTTGGTTGGACGGACTGGATAGGATAAATGAACAAAAGACTATTTTACCCTTTTTCAATTGTTTACTAAGTAATAGCAATATTAAACATATCTTTAATATTTTAATTATTTTTAATTAAATAAATTTGTTTTTTTTAAATTAAATAAATAAATAAATAAAATATCAATAAAATTTGTTTTAAATCATTACTGTATAACAAATCATTATTTTTTTTTACATACAAAACTTTACTGTGTTTGTTTATTTACACAATTAAATAATTTACTGTGTTTGTTTATTTACACAATTAAATAAATTTATTTTTTTACACAATTAAATAAATAAATAACCACTAAATTTGTTTATACTATTTTTTTAATTAAAATTTTAAATAAACACCTATTACAATTTAAATAATGAAATTAAATAAATTATAAACAAAATTTTAAAATAAAACATCAATAAAATATCTATAAAAAATTATTTTAAAAAATTAAATAAATAAAACATCAATAAAACTTAAATAAAATTATTTTATTTTTAAATTGAGACATTTAAATTTTATTGAATTTTATTAAATATAATACATAATTAAATAGTAGAGGGTCAAAATGGTCATTTTCGCATCTAATCCCAACAGTGGATAGTCCCCCCACTTTCTGTCCCACCTCCCTCCCCAGGATACAATAGTCCCCCATATGGGGGACATGCAGTCCAGCGGATTAAAAAAAAATCAAACGGCGGATAAGGAGCACTATTTGGATTACAATCCAAATAGTGGATAGTCCCCCCCCTAATCCCCCCCAATCAAACACACCCTAAATGTATTTTTAAAAATAGGTCATTTATTTTTTTTAATAATAAATGTGATAAATTAAATAAGTTACGATTATCAAATTATGAATCATATACACACAAAAAAACTTACAAAATGAACGTTTGAATTATTAACACGAAACTTGTGTAAACCCCACAAGCCCGAATAGTCCTTATTTTAATAATTGTTTGGTTTTGATTTTTAAAAAATTATTTATAGGTGAGTTTTCGTTTGTCTTTAATGAATTTTTTATTAAGTTTCAATTTACATTTAGATGCATCTAAAAAATGACTAAAATATGAAGAAAAAAAATTATTTATGGTAAAATATTAATTTTTAGTGAACTTTTTTTTATCAACTTTTTAGATGCATTTAGATTTAGATTACATGTATCTAAAAAAAGTAAAATAATTTGATTGAAATATGACATTTAAAATATTTTTTGAAAAATTAAATCAAGCATTTGCAAACAAAAATTTCATAAAAAAAAAATTAATATAAATGATATGACAGTGACATTTTAAAAATTATAAAATTTTCCAAGTATTTTTTTTATTTGAAATGAATAGATATAAAGTTGGCAAATCATTCCGTATGAATTCTTTGCACAAATTTTCTAGTCATATACAATACTCTTTTTTTATACACGTAAATAACAAATATGCTCAATATATTCCACTTCTCAAAATACATTTCACTGAAGAGGTTTCAACTCAATTGTTGGGTCAACTACCAGAATTAAATGATGCACAAATATTAAGAAATTTTTTAAAAATATTCTATTATATAGGGTTTGCATTCTTTTAAGTTGGTCAGTTATTCAACTTGGAGAGTTGTTGGGCTTAATACACTCATTTTGTGATTGACTTTAGGGATCTAAACTGTTCTTTTTTTAAAATTTATTGAATAGAATATTTATGTAAAAAAATCAAATTGATCAACTATTGGTAGTTATTAATTTGAATTAGATTTGTCTCAAAAAATGAAAAATAAATATAATTTTCAAGAATAGTAATTTATTTGTTGTAATATAAATGTAATTCAAACATGTAACTACAGACATCTGATTATCTTGATTTTTTGCATAAATCTTTTACTCGACGAATTCTAAAAAATGAATAATTTAAATTATCGAAATCAGTTACAAAATGGGCTCACTAAACTCAAATTGTTCTATCGAGTTGGATGACCAACTTAAAATAATCCAAACCTATAATAAAAATATATGATTTTTTTAAGAATGTATTTGGCATTGACTTTTTTTTAAAGTAATTTTTTAGTTTTTATTTTTTGTAGAAATTAAAAAGCTAGTAACGTGTTTGAAAAGCTGCTAATTTTTTTTTTAATGAGTGAAAAAGTTGATTTACTTTCTGATTTTTGAGAAAATTATAATAATAAATTTTGAGTTTTTAATTTTGTCAATTTAAATTCTAATCTTTTGGTTTATTTTCAATTTAAACTATTAGTCTATTTTTGTTAAATAAAATTGACGTAAAAAAGTATTTTAGTTATTAAACTCAATGTAGTTGTACATAAATTATCTAAAATATCATTTTCATTAAGTTTAATGATTAAAATACATTTTTTCTTAACAGTTTTTCTTAATGAAAATATGCAAATGGTTTAAGAATAAAAATAAGGGTGAAATACCAATAAATCTCAAATAGCGATTTTATGAACTGTTTGGTTCTCCATTTTTTCTTATGGACCCAAAGGTCTCATTCTAGCGTGAATTATATAAAGAACCAAGTATAAACGTGCATGTATTATGTGTTGAGGGACAAATGTGAATTTTCTCATAATGTTGATACTAGCATATCACGCGTGTTATGCATGGGATTAAACAATAATTTGATAAATTTATTTTAAAATTAATTAAAAAAATTTTAAAAAAATAATAATAATATTAAGTTTTAACCCTCTTTTTTTTTTTTTTTTATAACAAAAAGAGTGTTTGAAATTAACTTTTAAGTGGCTTTTTGAATTTTTTAAGAGATAAAAAAAGTTAATGTATTTAGGAATGAGTTTTTTAATTGTATAGAAAAATGCAAACATTTTTGTTTATTACTTAAATTTTCCGTTTTACCCTTCCAAAGGTGTAAATATCTATGGATTCACTCGTAAGAGTTGTTTTGTCTTTTCAAACCGGTATAAAGATTTTCGAACTTTTTTTTTTGGTACATGCTAAACATGTTTTAGAACCCTTTAGTTTCTTGACCTTTTAAAAAAAAAAGATAACATTCCAAATATGGCATGAGTTACACAAATTTTATTTTATTTTATTTTATTTGTTACTATTAATGTTTTGTCTTAAGCATTTTTGTCTTAAGCATTATATAACAAATAGACATATAATAATTCAATTGGTAAAATTAAAACAAATAAATTTTCTAAAATTACAAAAATTATACTTTCGATTAAGTATGCCATGTTTGGGATGTGGGTTGACTTTTTGGCTATTTTAGCCTAGGGCTAAAAAATCTCTTTTGGGATAGACTTTTGGCTTTTTTGATTTTTGTGAGAGAAAAAAATTAAATGATTATGATTTGAATGTGACATTTTATTTTATTAACTTTTTAACATATTTTGTTTTTTTGTAGAGTAAAATAGCCAAAAAAGTTTATGCCAAACATAGCCTATAATTACATTATTAACAAAATTCATAATCATAATTCATCGTACCACAGTTTGTCAAGTGATATAACAATTTTATCTTCTTCTTTTTTTTGTCTCTCTTCCTCTATCCCACTCATCTTCTATCTCGCTTTGTTTTAAGGCGATGTGGTAAAAAAGATTGAAACGAAATATTTAAACTTTTATATTTATTTCAGGAAGTACATTAGTAAAAATATTCTCGTACTAGTAAAATTTAGTTTGTCAATTGATAGAATATGATAAATTTAAGTTGACCGTAAAACGTAAATGTATTTTTTAATTTTTTTTAATTAACTTTATTTTTAAATCATGTTAGATTATGTCAATCAACACAAATAAAGAGCCACTTGATCAATTTGTTTATGTAAATATTTATTAAATTGGTAAACATACATCATTAGTCTTTTTTCTTTTTTCTTTTTCATAATAAAATGTACATATTTATGCATATTTAATAACTTTGAAAAAATAAATTAAATGTAATATTTTTTTTATAGTGTTATAATTATGGTGGTAACTTCACTTTAATCTAGACGACTGTAAATATTTTTATAATATTTTAAATAGAATTAAATAAAAATCAATTCAAACAAAATTAAACAGATAGTTGTTTATGTAAATGTTTTTAAATTAATTTTTTTTAAAAAAAATCAACTACAAATGAAAATATTAAAGCGAAGTTATAAAAATATTAAAGAAAAAATTATTAGATAATTTTGAAGTAATGCTCTACACCAATTGTCAATTAACACATATCATAATTGTAATAACCCAACCCCCGCATGTGTTTTCTGATATATTTTCAGTCCTTATTTGTGCTTTTAAAATGTTTACTGTAAAATCCCATGAAAAATTATGGTTAAGTACGTGAAATCCATGTTTATGGATGCCTATCTGTTTCACAAGAAAACTATCTGTCACCATCAACACGTTTGAATTAGAAATTGGAAGCCTTAGGGGCTTAATTATCTGAAATTGACTTCATATATGTGATCAGGCATAATTTTTAAGTAATATTAAGCATGTTTACGAAATTTCAATTTTGGAATGATTAAATGATTGAATTTTGTCCTATATACTTTTATTTATGAATATATATGTCTAAGTTTTCTTAAGCCTTGATCAAAAAAACGTGAAACACCTCTTGGAGAGAAATAAGGGTTAGGAAGGAAGAGAAGAGGGCTTCAAGGGAGCAAGTGAGGAAGGGAAAGGGTTGTGGTGATCCTAAAGCTTAAGGTATGTTTGATCTTGTGATTGGCCTCTCTTGAAGTTAAGTAAGAACTTCTCCATGTTATGGTCTTTAAGGAGTAAGTGTGTGGCGGTCTTGTAATAACCCTCGTTACTGATCACCGATTAATACCGATTATTGCTAAATTAAGACCGATTACGGAAAGTAAATGAACTGATTGAATTACTGAACTGACTGACTGGAAACTGGAACTGAATTGACTGGGTATATATGAGTTATTTTGCATTCTATCTGTTTGACTATTTGATTGTCTGTTCAGTTTGTTTCGTTTAAACTGCTAATTGAAGGCCTTATCGGCGGCCGAACCGGAAATCGTTTAGTGTTTCATGATCATTATAATTTATGTGATTTTATGGTGTAATTATCTGAAAGTCGATTTGGTATGATTAAATTAGATTAATAGTGATAAAACACAAGATATGGACTTATTTACCATAATGCCATCTAGTGGGGCCTTGTTTATTATTATTGTAGAGCCTTGTATATACTCAAACAAAGCTTTTCATCAGCCACATTTGAGCACACCACCGAACTAGAGAGAAGAGTGAGAGGGTTGGAGTGAATTCAACTTGTTCTTGAGGAATTGCTTATGGACTTGGAGATTTTAGAAGACAATTGTATAATTGAGCTCCTACACCTCTAATTCAAGACCTAAGGTAGAATAACTACCCTTTTATTTGCAATTTTGTTAGACTCTTGCATGATTTAGAGCTAAGTTGAAGTCTAGAGCCAACTTATGGCTTGTAATGTTGTATTGTAGCTCATTTCATGCATTCATGTGTGTATTGATGAATTTTGAGTTGATTTCATGGCAAATTGTCACATGCATGTTCATAATTAAGCCTAAGTCCATGTTTTCAACTTGTTTTGAAAAGAATGAACTCATTAGAGCATGTTTTGAAGCTTTGAGATGATTTGGATTCATGCATGTTTACATGTTCTTCATGTTCATGAAAATAGGTTCGAAATTAGTTTAATTGACTCATTCTTGGGCCTTAATTCGCAAATTGAGCTTTGAAACTTGTTGTATATTGAGCTTCGATGTGTTTTCCAGAATTTGGGCCCAAGAGGTTGAGTTTTGAGCTTAGGAATGCTTGGTTTGAGCTTGAGAGGCAAATCTGGAAATTTCAGAATTTGGCTCCTACGCTCGAGCGAAGGATTCTATGCTCGAGCGACCATCGTTTCTCCTGAGCCCTGCTCGAGCGAGGGAATGGTGGCTCGAGCGGAAATTTCAAGCTCTCAGCATTTTGGTGCGCGCAGGCATACGCTCGAGCGAGGATACTTACGCTCGAGCGGAGAGCTGTGTCTTACGCTCAAGTGAGCATCGAGCGAGCATCGGGCGTAAATTCTGAGCATCCAGCATTTTTACTGTAGCACACAGTCCGCTCGAGCGACGGAGTTCACGCTCGAGCGGAGCTCCTTTTTCTGCATGTCCGCTCGAGCGAAGAAAGCCTCGCTCGAGCGAGACCCCTGTTTTCAGCAAATTTTGTAAAGTGTCCCAAAGTGCATCTTTGCATCCTCTTTCCATCCTAGGCATTCCTAGGGCATATTTAAGGCAACTTTAAGAGGATATAGATGTAGAACACACCAAGGCAAATTTAGGGATTGAGTTACTATCCTTCCCCAACTGTGAAACTTAGTGTGTGTTCAATCTATAAACTGTGTAGGATTGACTTCCTGAGGAGACGCTCTAGTTCGCTGTAGCCCAGAACTCTGTGAGTAACAATTGTGTAAAGATATGTTCAAAATGATTATCTTCTGAATACTGAACTGAACTGTTTACTGAACTGATATTGTTTACTGAATGAATGTATGTCCTATATTCTGAACTGTACTGTGGCATCCTTAGCACCTACTGTTTACTGTTACTGTTACAGAGATCTATGTCGGTTCCCTCATGGAACCACTACTGTTTACTGATTGATGGCCATCATTACTGTTCGGTCTTTCAGGCCTACTGTTACTGTTATGCTAATGGATGTACCACATATGACTGCTTACTGTACTGAACAACTGAAATACTGATTGAAATGAACTGTTTTTATTACCGTAAGGACATTCATTCTAAACCTCTTTACGCATTATGTTATTCACTGGGCTTTAGCTCACTGCTCATATATATATGTAGGTGTACAGGCACCGGATCAAAGCTAGAAGCGTCGGGGTAAACTCCAGTTTTGTCAAGCCAACCACTGTGCCTCACTGCGAGGTTCCGAGCCTACCAAGCCAAGGCTTAGGGGTGTTTTTATGTTCCCCGTCTGTCTCTGTACCGTTTTGTAATACTGTTTAGATGGCACTGTACTGGCTAATAGGGATTTGATCCCTGTCCTGAACGTTTGTAAATGTTTGTATATTGTTCTGCATAATGTATGAAAAATCTTTTTGGCATACAAACTGTCACAGCTCATTGGATATAGTTTATTTACTATATTGGCTTCCGCCATACCCCTGTACTCTGTTATACTGTCTTACTGTTAAGCAGGCCTTCGGTAATCTCGGATTACTGGCCGGTTACGGTGCTAAACCCATAGGGGCGGGTTTGGGTCGTGACAGGTCTCTTGTGTTAAATTAGTTGGGTTATCTAGTGGGAGAATTTTATCTTCAAGCTTGAATTCACTTATTCACTCAAATGCTGTGTGTGTGTGTGGGTTAGATATGTTTGTGAAGCTAAAGACATAAGGATCTAAGTAGGTGTAATCAAGTTGTGTTCGTGGGTTGTAAGATCTAATTATGCATGATTCATGTTTGATTAAAGAGGGTATTCTCCTCATTTGGTTGTTTTGAAACTTAATTTAAGTATTGGATGAAATTTATACTTCAATCTTTGGTTTTTATACCAACTCCATGAAATTATATATATATATCATGTGTTATGATTTATGAACATAAGGAACTTAAATTAAAGGATGAAATTTGAAAGAATAGTGACTTGATCAAGCTTTTAATCATGTTACCTTGTGATATTCAAGTGATGATTCATGACATAGTGAAGTTGGGGTCCATATATAGCATTAATTTCATCTTGAATTGCATGTAAAATGAAGTGATGATGCTAAATTTTGAGTTGGAACTGAGCTGCCCCAAAACAGGGGTCACCACCGCACGTGCGGAGGTCATGGCCGCACGTGCGGACAAGAGGGAAAAAACTGAAAATGCATACTGCTTTGGGCCACTCGAGCGGAGGGGGAGGACCGCACGTGCGGTGCATGGCCGCTCGAGCGGAGGGTCCAGCCGCACGTGCGGCCTATGTCGGGAAACCTCGTCTGCTCCATTTTGCGTACTTGACCCTCTGATATGTTTGAAATTAGTGTTTGATGCCTTTTGATGTTTGTAAGTTTATTCAAAGCAAAACGAGTCAGGAAATAGTTTAAAAAGAATGAAACGAACTAATTCTTGAATGGCATGCATATGTAGGAGCACCTACTGGAAGGACTATCATTTCATCCATACACTGTGAGTAGTAGTACAATAGTCGTACATTCAATGATCGTTACTGATTCTTATTGTTAATATTCTGTTTCTTGCAAGTATGTTGATTTGGAAATCTAAAGGCATCATTGTGCAATACATTTTATTTATTGTTGACAAAGAATACTAACCTTATGTGCAAGATATCTATAGTGATTCATGACGAACCAAGGGAACGTATAAGCACTATGGAATTATGGTATTCATGTATCTCTGATATTATTCAATCTGTACAACATGCTTACCTTTTGTTAATAATTATCAGGAATGTCCTATTAGACTTAAGTTAACTAAGTTAACTCATGTGACTGATGTAACGGTTACCATTACTACTCTGTTAGTTACAAGTCAACTATGTTAACTTATACGAATGATCAAACAAAGGTGTATGCTTGTGCTACTGAGTAATAGATCAAGTGAACTACGCCATTTCCTAAAGAATAAAGAGAAATTATGTTCATTCTTGAAGAACAGATGTTGAGTAAATATGAGACAGTTATAAGTTATCAAGGGTAGACATCTTCGATGAATCAGAATACTTGGAAAGCTATGTGTATTCACGTGAATGAGAAATTATTCAGAAACCACGACATAAGGGCAAAAGGTTTAACATGTTTCTGTTACCCTCCTGAGAATGTGAATTATTCAATCTTTGTTAAGTATATGATAATAGCATGATGTGACAAGAAATGCCCTATTTACTAACATGTTACGTTTTGAATCACTGAATGATTGTTCATTTATATAAAGGTATTGGTATCCTTAGCGCAAGGCCCTTACCCGGGGGTCATAATACCGTGGTTCACGTATGTTACAAGTTTACGTATGTTACAAGTATAAGTCTGTTACAAGTTTACGTGTGTTACAAGTTTACGCATGTTATAAGTTCAAGTAGGTTACAAGTTCATGTATGTTATAAGTTCAAGTAGGTTACAAGTTCAAGTATGTTACAAGATCAAGTATGTTACAAGTATACGCATGTTACATGTAATGACCCCAAAATGCGTATAAGAAATCATCTTTATTTCCCTATGAAATGATGTGGTTTAATTTAATTATATCTATTAGAATTGAAGCATTATCAGTTGAGTTACGGACTTAAAATGGCAATTACCGACCTTTATGGGTTCAAAAATCAAAATTGAGTACGTGGATATGTTAATGGGAATTTTTGGAATTATTTGGGAAAATTAATTTGAAATCTAATTTGTCTGATTCGTTAATAGACGTTTGGGTGATTAACTTTATACTGCAAATTAAAGGCCTTGGAGACTTCAGAAACCGGAACAGGGGACATATTTATGATCAGCATAATTTTTAGAGTCATCTGAAAAGGTTAATTGAAATTTAATTTCGTGCGATTCGTAAGGCCACGTTTGGCTCTCCCTTGTGTTAAGCTTGTGTGTGTTGTATATTGATATATAGAGATGAGCCATATGAGTTGGGAACTCATCTCTTTGGGAGTCAAAAACAAAATATCTAAAGAGAGAGTGAGGAAACCGTGAAAGGGAGAGAGGGAAGAGAGTCAAACTTTATCAACATCCATGGAGGCTTGTAAGAGGATTGAAGAGAATTGAAGGAAAAGAAAGAAGATCAACCATGGAAGCTTAGGGAAATTGAAGAGAACAAAAAGAAAGACAAAGATTGAGTTAAGGTTTGACCATCTATCTTGAATCCCTATGTTTAAAGCATCAATTACATGAAATCAAGGGTTGATATGGAAGATATGAACTTTGAAACCCCAACTATGATTATCTTATGCTCTTATGTTCTTGTGTTTGGGAATTGAGTCATATTTTGAGTTATGATGTTTGATGGAGATTAAATATATGAAATTTGTTATGTATTAAAGGGTTTTGGGCTTTGAATTACATGTAATTAAGGTTTGATTTTTGAAAATGAGAAGTCCCAAAAATTCTGCCATTTTCGGACTGCTACTGTCCAGGGCCGCACGTGCGGCACTGTTCACCCGCACGTGCGGGGACAGCTCTGTCCAGCCAACTTTGAATAGGCATATCTTTTGCATCCGGACTCCGTTTTGAGTGATTCTTGAGCCTAAAATCAAGCCCCAGAAGTCTAGTTTCCAATGGCGCTAGTCTCACTCCCAAATTCTAAATACAGAAAAAGTTATACCCAAATTAGTGACGACTGTTCACTTTCTGTCAACTAGTTTTGTACCATTTCTTCACCTAAACTATTTCCCATCGATTTCTCCTGTTTTCTAAGACATGGATTACAACTTATTAAAGAATAATGAGCTTGGTACCACCATGACTAATTGATTGAACGATCAAAGAGAATAAGTAAAGGATCGAGTATAACCTCATATTATGTGTTGTGCACTATAATTGTAGGTCGGGACGAGGACATTGTACCATTACCACCGGGAACCGATCACAGTGAGTAGTAGTACTGTAATCGTACGTTTACTTACCATTAATAATTATTATTGTTAATGCACTGTTCTTTGTAAGCATTTATGTTGTTAGGGATCGGTGAGAACATTGAAAGATTATGTGTACCTCGGTATGACTCTGAAACTACTCTACATTCCGGTTAAGGTTAATGGTTGTCATTAATGTGTAATAATTTGTAACTTACCTATGACTCTGCACAAGAATTATTAATACCATGCGACTGGTTGACAAGAAAGAATTATGAATATAAACCCCGCTTAATGGGGATATGATATTTTGAACGTCCCATCCTGGACTCCTACAGCCTTATTTAGTTCGACACATGTTTTATGACATAGACATCTGCCTAGAATGGATTAACGAAATGAAAATCAAATAGAACCATGGGTTGCCTTATATGTCAAAGAATTGAATACCAATAACATTGTTATATGACTCACGTTACGGTGTGAATTGTTTTATCCTCATGAATAGTACTGTAACGACACATGTGTTTGTGTAAATAATTATTATTAATGCTTTGTTATACGTATGACGACTATGGCACCATGTAATGAATCATAAAGGGAAATTTGTGTGCACCATTGTGAACGGTATTTGTACGAACCTAGCATTATTCTATTTTGTTTATCCACTTCGTTTATGCCATGACATAATATGAATTATTCAGTCTTCAAGAACTATAGATTTCTAGTATGGAACAAAGTGCTGTACGGAACTAAGTGCTGCATTGCGAGTCACCTCTAGAATCCGTACGAGCCACCTCTTGAGTCCATACCTGTGTGAACTGGGCTTAAAGCCGATGTGAAAGTTATGAGGCCTATGGCCGTTTTCTGAAAGATATAATTTGTGAAGTTATGAAAGATACAATTTGTGAAATTATGAACGATATAATTTGTGAAGATATGTAAGGTATGACTTGTGAATCCAAAGGCTATTGTGCATGTGTGAACCCCTCAGGCCAAGGGCCGAACTGTGAAATTGTAAAACCAATAAAGTCCTCTGTAATCCAATGAACATGTGTTATGTCAACTCATGAGAATGTGAATTAGTCTCTCATTGTTAAGCGTACGATAATGACATGATACAACAAGCAATGCTCTAGTTATGATATGTTCCATTTGAATTAATGAATGATGTTCAAGTATGTTTCAGGCATGTTTCCAGTATGTTACACGTTCAGGTATGTTCAGGTATGTTTCAAGTATATGTTACAAGTTCTATAAATGTTATGCACTTATGTCGATGTTTTGAGGCATGTAAGGCAACTATGTTAATGTTTCAAGCATGTTATGTATTTATGTTACCGTTAAGGTATGTTAAAAGTATGTAAAGAAAAGAAACTTTCAAGGGCCATAACGCCAATATGTTTACAAGGGCTATATGCCATTCTCAAGGGCTTTATGCCACTTTCAAGGGCCATAATGCCAACATGTTTACAAGGGCTATATGCCATTTTCAAGGGCTTCTTACCACTTCCAAGGGCTGCAGTGCCAACAAGTTTCAAGGGCCATAGTACCAACATGTTATAAGAGCTTTACGCCACATGTTCCAAGGGCTTCGTGCCACCATTTTCAAGGGCTTATAGCCACCAAGTTATGTTACAAGATTAGTCCTAAGGCCATTATGTACGTAATACAGAATCAGACTAATGTATTGATATGTAATCTGTTTAAGTTAAGCAATGTTTTATTTATGTACTACTATTCACTGAGCTTGACACACTTGTGTTATGTCTATTTCTGTAGGCACTCCACCTGGAGGTCAGTTTTAATCCTTGGCATCCGTGCCTCTTTTGTCAACCTCAGAGTGTCCAAGCACTTAAGTGAAGGCAGCTCTTCTTGCTAAGCTTTTGATTTTACACTTTGACTGTCTGCTTAAAGTTGATGTATATATAATTCCTTTGCCTGTCCATGTTGTTTTAAGCTCAATTCTAAGGGCTGGGTCTGTATATATATATATATATATGTACATAGCTAATTCTCTGATGCACGTCACTGTATGTTTATTTGCTTTATGTTCTGTCTGTGATCCTGGCATGATAGTGGTCGCTCAATGGATGCAGTTCTTTTATTTATGTTAATTTATATTGGTAAATGCTTCCGTTCAGGCTCCATATGAAATGTATACCAGGTTATGCGTCCGTGTCTGTGTAGGTCATGCCCAAACTTTTAGGGGCAAGTGTGGGGCGTGACATTACAAGTTCATGTATGTTACAAGTTCAAGTATGTTACGAGTATGACTTCTAATTTCTGTTTATGGTTCAAGCATAAGGAATATGCATAAAGAACATGTATGATTTATTTCCATTTATGGTATGACAATATATGTATGTTGGTCAAGGGCTTTATGCCAACTTTTCAAGGGCCTCGTGCCATATGTTTCAAGGGCTTCATGCCAATTTTTCAAGGGCTTTATGCCAACTTTTCAAGGGCCTCGTGCCACATGTTTCAAGGGCCTCATGCCAATCTTTCAAGGGCTTTATGCCAACTTTTCAAGGGCCTCGTGCCACATGTTTCAAGGGCTTCATGCCAATCTTTCAAGGGCTTTATGCCAACTTTTCAAGGGCCTCGTGCCATATGTTTCAAGGGCCTCGTGCCACACGTTTCGTGGGCCTCATGCCACCACGTTTCATGGGCCTCGTGCCACCACGTTTCATGGGCTTATAGCCATTATGTTTATGTTGCAGGATTGGGCCTAAGGCCGTCGGGTACTTAGCACAGAATCAGACTAACTATGTGAACTCTGCATCATTATATGCATTGTTATGTACTATGTTTTAAGTTAAGCATCGTTTTATTTATGTATTACTATTCACTGAGCCCGGCTCACTCTCTGTTATGTCTGTTTCTGTAGGTCACCCATCAGGTGGTCAGTCCTAGCCATGACGCCCGCTTTCTTTTGTCAACCTTCGTGTGTCCAGGCACTATACAAGGCCATTTATTTTGTTAAGCTGTTAATACGTTGGCTTGCTTTTTGAGTGTCCATCTAAGGTTGATGTATATAACTTTCATGTTTTGTATATGCCCAATTACAGGGCTGGGACTGTATATGTGTATGTATATAACCAATGCTCCGGGTTATAGTTTGGGACTTTATCTATCCACTATGATGCATGTGATGTATGAGATCCTGGCATGTAAAAATAGCTCAATGGAGTTTTTTTTTGTATCATTATTTTTATATTTTGTGCTTCCGATAAGGTCCCGTATGTTATGTTACCAGGTTACATGTCCGTTTCTGAATAGGTCATGCCCAAACTTTTAGGGGCAGGTTTGGGTCGTGACAATAATGTCACAAAATATTAAAAGTATAAAAAAAAAAAAGTAGTGATATACAAACATAAAATCAATATAAAAAAATTATTAATAATAATTTCGTTAGATTTTGATCCATTACTGTATAATAAAGAGCCCATTGACATGTTTTCTATCATACAAATGATACTATCAAGTCATTTTAGGGTAAAATTTTACATAAAAATTCTAGTGAAATAATATTTTCTAACCAAAAAAATGGTTATAAGCAAAAAAAATTAATAATGGTCAGTAGTGAGCAAAGGGACAAATGATACATAAAATATGAAATATAAAAACAAAAAATAGTTAGAAGTTAAAAAAAAAAAATGTACTTATGAAAAAGTCTGTTTAAAGAATGCAAGAGACTAAATATTAACTAACTTCCAATTGTCTCTTAAAAATAGGAAAAAAATAATGAGTTACATCATTTCATAAATATAATATTTATAGGATGAGTAGGACGTGAATAACTTGGAGAAGGTGCAATGTATAATGGCTAGGATTTTGGGGTAGGAGAAAGAATTGGTTAGAGAAATAGTGCACAAGAAGGATCTTATTCATCTTTCATTTTCTAAATCATAAATCAGGAAATTTTTTTATTTTTAAATTATTTTTTAAACTTAAAAATTTCACAAATTTAGTATGGGAAACAACCAAATCAGTTTGTTTAATTTATTTATAGGAAAAAAAATTTAATTATAGGGAAACAACCAAATCAATTTTCCAAATTAATTATAAGGAAACAAAATCAATCAAACAAAAAAATTTAAACATATTTGAATTGATTTTATTTAATTTATTTTAAGGAATGAAGAATTTTAAGTAGAGATTTTAGAAGATGAACAATTAAATGGGAAGATCAACAAACCATATTTCTATATTTGATTTTAGGAAAAGATCATCTTTTAGACAATGATCTTAGGATATGGGTTTGAAGATTTTTTATTTTTTTTATTCAAAAATCATGTGAGACATGAATAATTTATTATTTTTTAAATTGAAAAAAATAAGAAATTGAAGTTGGGCACGTGGAGGCGTTAGAGACTTTCTCGCTAAAAATCTCATTTTACTTATATAATTCTAGCGTAATACCTGTGCTATGCATGGTTTCATATAAATAATTAATAATTAATTTCAAAATTATACATTAAAAAAATAGAATTAATTATATTTTAACTATTTTTATCACAATTTCACTTATGTTTTCTTTTTTCTCTACCATTAATGCTTTGTTTTAAGTTCTAAATAACAAATACATGAATTATAATGTAATTAGTAAAAATTAAATAAAAATATGATAAATTATAAAATTGCACTTTTTTTTTTTAATTTTTATTTTTAGAAACAAAAACTACACCTATGATAAAATATAAATACATTATTATTTTTTAAGAGTTTCATAATTTTAATTTGCAATATATTAGATTCATATGATGATATCGTAAACTATATATAAAAATTACTCTCTTTTTTTTCTTTTTTTTTTTCTTACGAAATTCAATCTAGCAAAATTTGTTTAAATCAAAAAATTGAATAACAAAATAAAAATGACAAACAATAAATTACCAGGGACTCATATCCTCTTGTCCTTTCTGAAATTAGTATTTACTTACTAAGGCCTCGTTTGGGAACCAGCCCGTTTAGCCAAAAAGTCAAAAAGTTATTAAAAAAGTCAAAAAGCCAACAACTCATACAAAAAAGTCAAAAATTCTTTTTTCTCTCTACTTTTTGCACATCTTTTCGTAAAAAGTCAAAAAGTCATCCCAAACATACTAGTTTTTTTTAACTCATATTTTAGCTAAATAGCTAAAAGGTTACTAAATTAGCCTGTTCCCAAACGAGGCCTAAGTATAACTTCTAAATTTTCTCATATTTGCTAGTTTTGACAAGTCACCTTGGGCCCTTTTCTTATTTTTCCCTCTCACTCATCTCGTGACTTTCACGACCCAAATCATCTAACCTTTTTTCTGTTAAACATCTTAACTTCTTTTTGTCAGTTGTCCTTGCCATGTCACCACCATTTTACTAAGCCCCTAAATAACTTATTACCTATTATGATTTTATAATATACATAAAATTAATTAATTTTCTCTTACTCCACCCAAAACAACTTGTATTATGCTTAAAATGATTGATTTTATTTTTCATAACATAAAAAAAAAAAAAAAAAAAAAAAAATTAAACTAACATGTATTGTTAATATAATAGCAAACTTGCGTTACCTTATTGGTGGAACACTACAAATATCTATCAAAATATGCATACCCATCTTAAACTTTGTTCTTTATATCCACTAAAATTATAAACAAAATATATTATTAGATTTGGCAGATTCTTGCAATCTAAGAAATTAAAGAAGTAAATGAAAATAACAATCTTAAACTAAAAAACTATAAAGAAAAACAAAAAATAAAACCAAAAAACAAAAGAATTGAAATCATGCTTAGTGTGGGGATATATTTTCTGAATACCAACACGTGGCAAGGTGACGCCGACGTGTCAGCCGAGGTGCCACGTGTCCTGGTTGTTATGCCGAGATAATCTCGGTTAGGCCGAGGTTATCTCCGAAGATATCGGAATCCGAGATAAGTGGATAAGGGACAAGAGTCCTAGAATGAAGAGGGAACTCAACCTAGATATGGACAAGAGTCCTAGATTGGGAGAAGACTTCAGTTTGGGTAAAGATAGAACTCTTAGAGAGTTTATCCTAATCCCACTGGGAGTCCCAGATTAGCAATAATCCTAAGTCCATTAGGGCCAGGCTCCTATTGGGACTAGGATTGTATTGGCTATAAAAGAGAGGCACCCCCATGGGTCTAAGGTATGTTTTTATACTCAAGCTTGTGAGTTGAATAAATTGATTTATCTTTGAGAGATATTGAGTACTGACTTGATCGTCGGAGTACCCCCGGGTGGCGAACCACCGCGGGATTCTTATATTTCTGTTACAGGTTAGCTAGAAGCCATCTATTCTGCCGGTGCTCTTCAGCTGATCACTAAACGGGCAGTGTGGTCAAAAAATCACTCACACACTTAGTATGGTAGAGTTTTCATTTCAAATAATAATCTCTCTCATTTTCAAACCAAGTATTTACATATTATATTTTGGGTTTAACAAAATAAAGTAGAACATGAGAGATTAGATTTCGATAGAAAGACTCATAGTAATTATCCACATCAGTATCTTTAAAAAATATTTCCTACCATATCTTAGAGTAAGACATGTACTAGAGAGAGAGATCAATAGGAACAATGCTACAATAAAAACAGAACGTATATGAACACTATCTAAATTGCAATCTGTCAAAAAAAATTGATTATATATGAACAATATTTAAATTGCTAATGCAATTTGGCGATCTTATTAATTTATCTATAACATATCATGAGCTAAATGCTATTATGTTTTCACTATAAAAATAAATTTATGATCTTATTAATTTATAGCCGAATTGTTTTTTTAACTTTATTTAGACCTTCCAATCTTAAAAATAAATAAATAAATCGAAAATGCAAGAACTTCAAGTAAATCAAACCTGCAATTTCTTCAATAAATGCAAAAATGTGTCTTTTGTGCAAGTGTATTCAAGATATTTTAATAATAAAAGTGTAACATAAATGAGAAGAAACATAATGAACAAATAATAACATTCATTGAAAAAATTATTCTATAAAATATAAATCATACTAAACATTGAATAAATAAATAAAAATACTCAGGCCACATCGTAATGAGAAGAAAATTATTAGTTGTTCTACATTTCATTTCTATGCATTGTGCTATTGAAGGACGCCTCTTCTGCTACGATTCGAGATAAGTTTCTCGGGCTTTTTGTCTTTAATTTACTGTAGTCTTTTTCTTTAAGTCCAATCCAAGGAGAAAAAAATGAAGAACATTACATTTTTTTAATAAAGCTTATATATACATACAAAATCAACAACATAAATAAACACGCATGCAAATCACTTAAATGAGAAATGATATATTTATAGCATGCATGAAAAATATAAAAATATTGAAAATTCAAAAATCAAAATCATAAAAGTGGCAACACCAAGATTGCAAAAGGACAATATATAAACTTTCAATCAAATAGATCCAATTGTTTAAATTTGAAGATAAACTCTAAGAATTATGGAAAGATAAATCAAACAAAATCTTCCAAGAGAGGAAGAGCGAGGGAGAAGTTATGATAAATGAAAGACCAAAAAAAAAGAAAGGAAAACGAATTCAAGTTCAAATATTTAAAGATTTATAAAAATAAGATAAATGGGGGGGGGTGGAGCAAATCAAATAAAACTTTAATAATAGAAGAATTGAGAGTAAAATATATATTTTTATTTTAATAATTAGATTTGAATGATTAAAAAAAATTCAAGTTCAAATTTAAAGATATATAAAAGTAATATAATTGTGGGAGAAAAAAAAAGAGCAAATTAAATAAAACTCTAATAATAGAATAATTGGGAGTAAAATATTTGGTTTATTTTTTTAATAATTAAATTTGAAATATCTTAAATTAGAGTTTATCATATCTTTTTGAGTTCTATATATATATATCCATATTTTTTTTTTTTATTTCAAATTTTACTCTTTTTTTTTTCCATAAAAAATGAATTTTTATTAGAAATTAGAAAAAATGGAAAGGTAGATTTCTAAAACTACCAAGTAGGAGAAATAAGTTTGGAAGCATTAGAAACTATACTACATTTGTATATAGATATAGTATAGATATAGATTACTGTGGGTATTGATTTCCGACCTCACAAGTAAACAGGGAACTTAGCTAGAGAGCACGTGACAGAATAGATCAAACTAAGCACCTGCACACAAGAAAAATAGAATACCACATTGTCACGGCCACGCGGAGACACTTCGACGATTAAGTCAGTAACTTATCTCTCAAAGATATCGAACAAGTAAATGATTCACAAGAAAATGGATACCTTAAACCCACGGGGGTGTCTTACTTTCATAATAAACAGTAGCCTTGTCCCCAAGAAGTCTCACTTCATAGGACTTCAGCATAACACTTATCTCAGATTCTTAGTTAGATAAGAATGAATCCCTTAAAAGCATTATCTCTATCCGAACTAAGCGCCTTAACTTATCTAGGACTCTTGTCCATTATCCGAATATCTCGGATCTTGGTATTTCTGTACCATATCTCGGTAATATCACGACAACCTCAGCAATATAGCTTGTCCACGTGGCACCTCAGCCAATACCTTGGCCATTTGGCGTGACCCTAAAAATATATCCCTACAACTGCCCCCCTAGGTTCTATTACCTCGGCAAACTAAGGTGATGGAACCTACACCGTCTGACCTTCCAACATGTCGGCTTAACAATATGTTAGTAGATGCTCTTCGACCAAGATCATGACTCGTCGGTGTTAGGAAGCAAGGACTCAAGTGTCCACTCATCAGGAACTAAAAACCAACATCTCATCCGAGATCACATTACTAGCTGAGATCGTGACTCGCTAGTTCAAGAATTTCAAGAGTCAAAGATGCGTGAGTTGTCATGTCATAACTGCCTCAACCGTTTTATACATGTGTTAGCACCAGACTGGTTCATACTTATCATGCAGCTGACGCGTCGCTTTATCTCTGAACCACGCAGCTTGACGTCAGCCAAGCACATTGCCCAAGGGTTTGAAATTATAATCCTTGCTGCCCTTTCAATTTTCATCAAAAAAAATTTCCTCTCTCTCTGTCTCATTCTTTCATTCATAACTCTTTCTCTCTCTCTCTTTCTCTCTCTCTCTCTCTTCTCTCAGTGCCTCTCTCTCTAAACCTCCATTGCCAACCTTCGAAGGTCTCTACAACATCACATGTTCATCGTCTCGGGCGACTAGACCATTGTTCTGCTCCAATCATCCGAAGCATCTTACTCCGACAAACATAATTTCGGTGTCCATCTCCCCGTTCTTGGCCTGTAAGTCCATCATCCTTTCTTTTAAGTTCCACTTCTTTACTGTTCTTGAACATGTTTTCCTACGCTTTTGAATGCTTTCAAGTTTCCCATGTCCAGATTGGATTCATTTATCAATTTGGATTTCAATCTTTCAATACTGATTTTCTGCAAATTACATCCACTTGGCACACCTTTGCACATCCAACCTCTATATTGTATGGAATCTGCATATCATGTCTGGTCTAGTTCTTTATTGTTCTGCATTTCACTTTATACTCGCATTCTTGAATCTTACATGCTTCTGTTCATGCCCTGAATCTTCTTTTGTTGTCTCTACTGTTTCTAGATTCCTCCATCCAATTCTTGCTCATTTATGTTCTTGCATAGTTTTAGACTTAGGATTGGAGTTTGCTAGAACAATAGGAAAACTAAAACATTTAACTCATAACACTCTAGGGCTACGCTGAGGTTTATAGGTCCACAAAGCCATAACGTAAAACACTTCTTTGAAGAAAATAATACCAAAACCACCTAGCCGAGGTCATGCGTATGCACAAGTAGAGAGTAAATAGCCCGACTAAGATAGAAAACTTTCTTCGAGAATACGATATCTCAGCCAAAGTCTACATCAAACTCGCTGTTGAGAATGATTCCATTATGCCGGGAGACAATTACATGTTTTTTCCTGTAGTGTCAATCCTTGAGGGTGGAGTTAGATTCTCCTTTAACATCTTGTTTAGGGAAATGCTCCACTTCTACAAACTGAATCCTGTGCAACTAGTTGTCAATATCTTTCATATAATCAATGGTATAGCCGAGCTTAATCGCCGACATTAGAGCCTAGCTAAACCTTCATAATGTCCAATATTGCTATACGATGTGAGCCTTTCAGTCAAAAAGTGGCATAACCTACTATCTAAAACTCAGGTCCACAGCTTACAAGATGATCGCCAACCTCCCTGATTCCAATAAGGATGTTGGAGATGACTACCTTGTCGTCTTGGACAACTGGGAATTTGCTCAAGACAACGACCTCCACCTTTTTCCACTCCACAGAAGCATCCTTGGAGACCATAAAAGTAAGTTACCTTTAGTACACACCTGCTGTCCGTTATCTGCTTAAGTTTTTCACTTCATCATATAGCTGATCACTTAATCTTCTTTTTCTTTATTTTTATTTATTTATTTATTCCTAGAACTCCCTCAGCCGAATAAGAATTTTAAAAAATACTACGTACCAAGAACCGACGTGAAAAGGCTCTGGACTTGCCCATCAATATCCGCAAAGCTCCCGTCCTTCTAAACTATACTGCCACATACAAGTCCCCACTTCCCGACATCCCATCGAAAAGTAATACTCCGCCATTTGACACAACACCAACTACTTCATCAAGGATAGATCAGGGATCAACATCGTATCTAACCAACCAGTAATCTACATCGGCTCCTACATAACACGTCCCACCTTCCGAGCACCAACTCCGTCGACGTCCCTCAAATGCCCCTACAGGTAAAACAAGAAACAGAAAACGCTGAGGTTCTGACTTATTGGCATACAACCTTAGAAATCCTCCTATCGCACTTTGCGCCTTCAAACTTCGGACCGGAGTCACCATCGCCGCCACCTCCGAAGAGATGGGTCACAAACCTGCCATCACAAAAGATCTTCTCGCCGGCCTTCCCAACATCGTCATCATCCAAATCTAATCCTCCATTTTCTCCACAAACAGTTGAAAAACCAAAGAAAGTGAAGAAGGTCAAGGCCAAGGCTAAAGTCACTATCACCTATTTTTCTTTAGAAAAGGATCCTAAAGACACAGTTTCCATCTCCAAGCTGGTTGAAGCCGAGAAGAGACCAGTGTCGAGATTTTTTGATATCCCTAATGCCAAGAGGTTCCGTGCTTTTGGGCTCAAGGTCACAGATGATGACTCTTGGTGTCTCGAGATCATTATTAATGATAGACCCCTCAAGGTCGGGGACAGTACCCAAAAACATTCCAAGGTCGTTGCTGCACTCTCTACCACCATCCTCCTTCTGATCGACATGGACAACATTGGTGAGGTCGATGAGTTTGAGCACTTTACAATGATGATGCGTAGCTCCATCATGGTAAGCATTCTTTAATCTTATTTCCAATATTCAATACTTAGAAAAATATCTACATGTCTAATACTTTGCTGTTCTTACAGACGATCCAACATGCCTACTCCTTCCTAACTCTTCATGATTTGATGAAGAAAGACTTGACCAAAAAAACCCAAGAAGCCGCCAACCTTCTTCAATAATTGAACCAGGCTAAAGACTTGGTAAAAAAGCATATGGACAAGACCAAGCTCGCGAACCAAGCAGCTGAGAAGGTTGAGGCCAAGGCCTCAACTAAAGGCCTAGAAAAAGGCTAACTTGGCTATATAATAACTGGCTAAGGCCCTGGTGAAGAAGGACAAAGAGATCAAAAAGGTCGACGAGAAGGCCTACAAGCAAAGTCAGGCCGATGTCTATGATCAATACCGTAAGCAAGTCAGCTAAGCCTGTAATAGAGGCTATCAACTGGGCTGGGATGCTTTGCTCCAGAAGCTCGACCTCCCTGAGGACTTGCTATTTCGGGATCTGACTCAATTGAGTCTGCCATTCCCTCATTCTTCAGCCCAATCAAGGAGGAAGAAGATGAAGAAGAAAAAGACGAAGGCAACACTGCTAGGACAAAGTCCCCTACTCTGAATGATTAGGTCCTGGACCTGACAGAAAAGGATGAGGACGAGGTCTCTAAGAAAACCTCTCCAACGACGCTTCTGAAGCCGATAAGAGCCTCGAGGACACCCTGAAAGAACTTGACCAAGAAGTCGCGGTTGACGCCGAAGTTGAGAAGGTTGATGCACTGTCCACCAAGGCCAACATACCACCAACAGCCGAAGTGGAACAAACCAAGAACATTGCTCCAATATCCAGTACTTGGGATTTTTTTTTCCCTTTTTTACTTTTCAGTTGTATTTTCCTTTCTCTTTTGAACAATCTTCTATTTTAGCCAGGCTGAAGTGCCTTATAATGTACTAGAACAGTTTTTTCTTTGATAAATGAAAGCAAGTTTATTTTGACTAAGTGCTGAACTTTTGCTTCTTTATGTTGTCTTCATATGCCTCGTGTACTTCTGTTATGCTATGCTTCTCATGAAATCTTCTAAGTATAACATCTTTGACATCACCTGGGCTTAAATAATAAACAATTAAAAATTTCACCTAGTGTTACTCTTTCAAATCACAAACTAAAGTGTAACTCATCTTGGCTCTATGCCTCCTGATGTGAGCATAAGTTATAACTTAGGTTCACATTAAAAGGATACATCACTTGTCTAAGTTTAACTTAAACATCCATGACCAGAGTCATCGTGTTTAGCTCGTCTAAACAAAATACTTAAGGCTTAACCTTAGCACACCGAGAATACTAGTTACCTCGGCTTTTCATACAAACTAGTCAGATCATGGCTAGTTTTGTCTTGTTTCTTTTTAAAACATCCCTTTAACTTAGTTCAGCTCTGTCATTCTGACCAGCCTAAGTTAAACGTCTTGTTCCTCTTTGGAACATCACCTCACCCTTACACTTTCTATCGTATCCAACATTAGGAGTATGCTAAATTTAACAATAATTTACAAAATCAAACTAGTATTTCATTAATCAATACTTCGGCTAAACATTTTCTAGATTACATCAAAAATGAAAAAAAAAAACTAAACTAATGATAGAAAAACTTAAGATTACTAGTATTCTAAGGCCTTGGCAACTCATTGCCATCATAGTCTTCTAGTCAATATGTCCCATTACCTGCGACTAAGATAATTCTATATGGACCTTTCTAGTTCGGGCCGAGTTTACCCTCCCAAGGATCTTTCTTGTTACCGACGTCGTTTCTCAAGAAGAGATCCCCAATTTGGAATTCCTTGGGATTCACTTTCTTGTTATATAACCTGGCAAGTCTCTGCTGGTATGCCCAAGCAGAATTGTTGCTCTCTCCCTCTTTTCTTCAATCAAGTCCAAATCTCAGGCCAAAAATATCTCATTTGTCCCATTCTCCACTGCCTAAGTTCAAACTCTAGGGATGTTGATTTCCAATAGTATAACAGCCTCGGTGCCATAAGCTATAACAAAAGGTGATTCTCCAGTTGATTTCTCAACATGTGCCCTTAGCAGCTTCTAGTCTCTTCTTTATGCCATCCAATATGGTTTTGTTAGAGGCCTCTGCTTGGTCATTGCTTTGTGGGAGGCTAGAAGTTGAATAATAGTTCTTGATCTTGTATTTCGCACAAAAATTCTTGATTAGCTTGCTGTCAAATTGGGTTTCATTGGCTGGCACAATGGCTCTTGGGATCCCAAATCTAGTAATAATGTTCTTCCAAATGAAATTTCTTACGTCCACATCTCAGATTTTGGCTAAAGGTTCAACCTCCACCCATTTTGTGAAGTAATCTATAGCTACTACCAAGTACTTTCTCTGTCCAGTTGCCTTGAGCAATTACTCAATCAGATCCATGCCCCACTGGAAAAATGGCCAAAGACTGGATACCGAATTCAAGTCTCCAGTAGCCTGATGTATCAGAGGTGTAAACGTTTGACACTTCTTGTACTTCTTGACATAGGCTTCTATGTCCTTTTGCTTGTATGGCTATCAGTACCCTTGTGATATGGCTCTGTGGGCAAGAGATCTGCCCCTATATGGCTTCCACAAACTCCTTCATGGATCTCATATAAGAAGTCTTCTACCTGGGAAGGGTGCACACATCGCAATAATGGTCTAGTAAAGGACCTTTTGTATAGATGGCTTTCTGCCAACAAGCAGAATCTTGCCGACTTGAGTCTGATCTTTTATGCCTTCTTTTTGTCTTCCGGCAACCTGCCATCTCTGATAAATTTGACCAAGGGATCCATCCAACTTGGGCCCAACTCTATGCACATTGCCTCATACTCTGTTATCAGTGGCTTTACGCTAGGGCCTAACAAGTAAGCCACCATAATTATTCTCGGCATGTTTGACTTTATAACACTGGCAAGGTTTGCCAGTGCATCCGCATGGTTGTTGTCTTCTCGACATATCTGTTGTAGCTGACAACTCGTATACTGTGCTAACAACTCGTATACTATGCTAACAACTCGATGAATTTTTTGACATAGGCCATCATTCTCTCATCTCAGGTGATGTACTCCCTCGTCGCTTGGTTCACGATAAGTTGGGAGTCAAAGTAGACTACCATCTCATCGGCTTCAACTGTTGCTGCTAGTTTCAATCTGATAATACTCTGCTTCATTATTTGAGGCCTTGAACCCTAGTTGGATTTATTATGCTACCAGTTGTCCATCTGGTGAGACTAGCGCCACGCCTGCCTTTGCTCTCTGCCAGTTTGAACTACTGTCGATAAAGAGGCGGAAGGACTCGCCGATGTATATATCATAAGGCTTCGGCTTCTCTTGCTTTTTCTTCTATCCTGCTAACTTGGTGTTTAGTACTGCCAGTTGTTTTTCCTCCGATTCTTCTGCGCATCCTAGGCCGAGGTTCATAGGTCTTGGCTTTGGGCTTGTACTCGGTGTAAACTCAGCAACAAAGTCGACTAGATCCTAACCTTTGATTATAGTCCTTGGTTTGTACTCTATGTCATATTGACCTAGAACTACAACCCATTGTGATGTTCTTCCCGACAAGTCTCCATGTTACAACAGAGACTTCAGTGGGTGCTCTATAAGCACTACAATCTTGTGAGTTTGAAAGTAATGGTTCAGCTTCTTTGAAACCATTACCAAAGTGAGTGTCAGTTTCTCCAGGGGTAGATACCTTGTCTTTGCACTTGCCAAGGTTTTTCTTACATAATACACTGTCTTCGGTTCTCCTTCTTCTTCTCGGACAACCACGGCGCTTGTAACACCCTGAAATTTCCCACAAGAAGAAACCACAACCATGCATTGCAACATACCATAAAGTCCTCTTTATCATTGAACTAGGATCCAAAATTTTCAAGTCCATGATACACATTAATCCCAATCCATGTCCTCGGGTAAGTTTAATAATCTAGAAGACTATACAAAAGAAATTCGCCATTAAGGCATACAAATATTTTATTTATTTTATTTTTTTAAAGTTTTGTCCAATACAACAAAACAAATTTCAATGTTTGATACAAAACTCCATACTTCTACAATCAAATTTCTTAAACCTAGCTTCCCAACAAAATAAAAGTGCAACTTCAAATCATTGCAGTGGTGTGTCAACAGTTCCTGAAAAATCAAATAAGGTTGAGCTATATGCCCAATAGAGATACATTTAACCAAGTATCTAATTATTTGAGGAAGCACATGGCACTGTCATGACAAAACAACATAAAATAATTAACATTGATATATAAAGAAAAATTAAAGTGCATCTCCGTCCCACACAAAACCGTTCTCAGTATCAGAAAAAGAAATACATCATGAGTCAGTTACAAGAGTCCAAACCACATGCATAAGTCACTTTCATGTAATACCATCACCACATTTATCGACTATTATACGGTAGGACGTAGGCACCCAAAAATAATGTTTTTCCACATTTGCCAACTGTTATACGGCAGGACATAGACACCCAAAATCATCCGTTTTTCCACTTTTGCCGACTAAAAGACGGCAAGGCCAGCGGACACCCAAAAATATTTTCCCACATTCGTTCGGTGATAAACGCAAATAGGGCAATTGGGCACCTTGACTCTCCGCACGGGTACCAACACAACACTACATTCTCAAAACTGACTCTTAACCTAGACTCCTTTTAACTTTACCACCTTACTCTACTTTGTCCCAAGTAATCAAGCGTTTAACATTATAAGTGATAAGGAACAATTATAACATTCAAAGAGCCTCAATCCCCAAATCACAATTTCAACACCACAACAATATCGATATATTACCACACCGTGATTATTCACAAAATTCCAAGAATTTAATGAAATTCTCCTCCAAGTATCATTCTTTACTCACATTCAAAATTAGGGTTTTTAACAAATTTGGGGCTTCCTTCTTGTTTTCATATATATCTCTTTCCTTAACATTATTACTCATGTTATATGGAAATTTAGATGAAACTTTAATAAAAGTTGAGTAAAATTTCACTTTCTGTGAAATACAAGGTCTAATCTACTCAATCATCAATTTAAGTCATAAAGTCACAACAATACCATATAATCATCTTCAAAATAACCCTACCTCAAACAAAGAGCAAGAAAGCTTGATTTCTAGGAGAATCCTTCGCAAAAACGGAATCCAATTGGTAGGAAGGAAGATCTTCACTTGGACTTCACTCCTTGCAAGTGATTTCAACTAAATCATAGAGGAATGGGGAGTATTTAGAGTGAGAAACCTAGGGTTTTTCGGACTCAAGACAAGGAGGAAAAGAGAAGAGCGAAGTGGAAAGAATGATCTAGAAATGCCCTTTTTAATCTGCTGAATTCGCGTAGACCGCTTGAGCGGTCTTTTCATCGCTTGATGTGAACAAGGCTTATCAGTATTTTTGTCTACGAAACAAAATTCTGAGAGCCCTGCATCTCGCTCGAGCAAACTAATGGTCTCTCTAGCGGTCCACCCTAACTTGCAAAACTACTGGATGCCCTCAATCTTTGATCGAGCAGTACTTTCACTGCTCGAGCGGTCACCTAAAACAAAATGTCACAATCTTTCCCTCCCTAGGAGATTTTGTCTCTGAAATAACGTCAACTCTCAATATGGAGAACAAATACAACAACAATAGTGTACTCATTAATCTTTAGCCACTTCCAATAGACAAATAATTAATTTTAAAGTAAAGAAAGGGAAGAATTAGAAAATGTGAGTTACATCCAATTTATCACATACATGGAGAGTACAATGAAATACGCACATCATAGATTTGGAAATAAGTCCAAATATTTCTCTCGGACCCTAGCTGTGCGCTCCCAAGTTGCTTCTTCCAGCCCATGATGACACCACAATACTTTGGCTAGTGGAATGGTTTTACCCCCTAACACTTGCTCCCTTGTATCAAGAATTTGAAATGGTCTTTCTTCATATGAGGCACATTCGTCAACTTCAATTTCTGCCCAATCTAACATGTGAGAGGGATCGGGTTCATATTTGCGGAGCATTGATACATGGAACACATTATGCACCTCGAAAAGTTGAGGTGGTAAAGCAAGACGATAAACAACTTACCCTATTCGCTCAATAATGTCAAAAGGGTTGATAAATCGGCAAATAACTTCTCACACTACAACAAAAAAGGATTTTTACGACACCAAATGCACGTCGTGGAAACAATTCTGCGACGTGCAAGGTAAAGCCGCATTATAACCAGTCATGAAAAATCATTCACTTCAATAGCATGTCATTATACACCGTTAAAAACCCTTTAACAGCGAATTTTGTGTGTCGTGTTTGATTTTTCTGTAACTACTTTTGCATGCCGTTGAAAACCCTTTAATAGCAGATCGTGTGCGTCATGTTTTATTTTTCTACTTTAACTCAACAACTTATTTTGCCCGTCGTAGAATATGTATAATTTTTTAAAAAAAATTCAGCAGGTTCAATTTCACCTGTTTTATAATCTAAAAAACCATTACAAACAAATTTCACAAATATAGATATATATAAAAGTATCAATCAACCACCAAAATATTATTTCAATTATCAAAAAAACTATTCACAAGTTTCGAACATCCAAAAACTCTTTGTACATTCCAATTTGAGCTACCAACAGCACAGTATGCCAAAACCATCAATTTGAGCTACCAATATGACAAAAATAGATTACAACAACACAGCATGCCAAACACAAGCACTCAGCACCCAGCAGCTCTGCAGCAAGCCAGCATGGCAGCACTACAAACAGCAGCAGGGAACACCAGCACGGCAGAACAGAGACAACACAGCAACCAGGACAACACAACAATACCAGCACAACATCTTAGACCAGTAATGCACAGCCACTCCAGCGTAGCAGCACTCAGCCACACTAGCAAAGCAGCAAGCAGACCAGGGGACTGGAATATATGAATCAAGCAGACCAAACAACTATATTTCAGATGAAGTTCACACTAACTAATGTAGTACAATTGGTTGCCAGTTAATATCCAATTCTATAAGAATTGCACACTGTACATTTCAAATTTTATTCCATTAAGAAAATGAAGTTTAACTTTTAATTCCCAATAGGTTCCAAAATTCCATTAGCTATTGCCATCTAATTTTACTTCCATCAGCAATGAACATTACCCATGACTGCTAGTCAAAATCTCAAGATAGTATATAAATCTGCAGTCCATAGAATGCTACTGCAAACAAAATAACAATAATTCAAGAAGCAACATTTCGAGTATGATCCTTCTAATCGGAAGGTGTGTGACAAAATGCCAATAACACTAAAACAACTAAGAAACAAGAACAAATTATAGTCCTCCCTTCATAGGACAAATAGAAAGTAAGTTGGGTTAGTGATCATTCTCTGACTAACCATCATTAGCTCGAAACAAAATTAACAAACAAGAAACAAAATTACTTTGGCAAGGGAGATGTCTTTGTCCTTGGACTGGAAGGATATCTCCTGAGTGAACTTTTCCCTTGCAGCCTCAATCACCTGGAAAATATTAAAGCATTGATCAAGATTTCATATCACAAAATGGGTAATAAAGTAATTAGAAAAATGAGCAACAATTTAGCAATAATTAAAGCAAAAAAGAGTACGATAATGTTAAGTGGCAAAAAATAATCAAGCAAACCAAACCATTCATTTAACCAATGTGGAATCAATAGTTACAACATTAACAAGACAAACCTCCCGATAAAAATCGGTCAGAGATGAATTTCTTGTCGTCACTAGAGCAGAACAAGCCTGAGGTGAAAAGCTCAACCTCCTCTTCTTGTGAGCCCCAATTTGGGTCCAAGTAAAATTGTTCTTCATCCCTTTCTCATCCTCACTCCAACAATGACGATTATAACCATACCTGATAATCACAATACAGAACAAGACCATATTGGGGGATAATTTACCACAAATTCCTCTCTAACTTTTCAATATATACATACATACATAATCAAGTACAAAGAAATAAACTAATTTATCAAAAACCCAGATCAAAATTTGCAAAATTCTCAATAATCATCACAACAATTACCTGAAAAACCGATGATCACTATAACTTCCAGCTGTAGGAGAATTAGTAGTAGAAATTGAAGTCATCCGATGATGAAAAAAACCAGTCAGCAATATACAAGCCATTGTAGACAGAGAAATAAAAAGCAAAATAGAACAATGATGGAAAGAAAAGAAACCGACAGTTTATGGAAGAAGCTGCGTGGAGTAGCCAAATTCATTTGAGGCTCTAAAACAGCATAATTATTAGCATAATTATCAA
The DNA here is from genome assembly GCA_036172215.1 of Camellia granthamiana. Taxonomy (NCBI): domain Eukaryota; kingdom Viridiplantae; phylum Streptophyta; class Magnoliopsida; order Ericales; family Theaceae; genus Camellia; species Camellia granthamiana. The sequence continues at coordinate 47,872,826 of CM069906.1, read as the reverse complement.
AAATAGAAGTAACACTGAGCTAGGTTAAGACTAAACACCTGGAAACCAGGAAAGTTGTAGTTACATAGCAGATAAGAGCCCAAGTCAGTTGAAATAAGCTCCACATTGACAGGTTTCAATTCAACATGGAAGGTATATAAGCTTTGGAGATGCTAATAGAACAAATATGTAAAGAAGAATTTCAAATGCAGTAGTGAATGCAGGTGCATTCTTTCTGGATGGTATGCAAAAGAAATTGCTAAAAAAAGGAGCAAAGCGAACCTGATGGTTTCAAGAGGAGCGAGAACAACTTTGGTCATAGCCCCTGCCAAAGCACCACTAAGAAACTTGCCAACTACTCTACTCCTTAAAAAATCCTGAATCAAAACAAATCATTTCTTTTTCATTTGGATAAACCAAGCTTGCGATATCATTTTGGTACACGAAATATTAAAACAAATTTATGCCTACCTATAGATGTATATATTCATATATTCAAGGAAGAAAAGGTAGGAGTTATAATAGATAAGGAACAATGGAACTTACACAATCAGACTTGTGTTTAATATCTAAATATAGTATCCATGGATACATAAGTGTGTAGATGCTGTTGAAGAATACTTGGTACCATTGCAAGAGTAGCTCTTTAAAGTAAACCAAAAAATGTAGTAAAGTATTGATGCACGGTCGATTGCTAATGGATCGCCGGGGATATCCTTCCCAATCAAGTCAAGTAAGAAACTGAGTGGCACAGAAGAGTGTACAGAAAATGCATTTCTCCTGACTAGCACATATGAGCTTTACAAAACTATTTCATGTGCTTCATGAATTTCACCACGAACCTCCAAGCATTTTCCTACCCAAAAACTAAATCAGAAGAGATAAAAAGCAAGCGAGAGAGAGGATGTGGAAGTCCACCCAATAAGTGTCAAAATAAAGTCCTAGATAGCATAAAAATAAGGGAACAGAAACAGTTTTAAACACATAACTACATATTCATAAATATGAATTTGTGTGCAGTTACTGTTTAGATATATATATACACACAAATAACATGTGTGTATATACACACAGGCACAACAAATAAACAACCATAAATATACAATCATTTTATCATAGATCTATAGATATCACTAACTCAAAACAGTTGTTGTCCATAGCCAGCAACCACACAATTCGGAGTTATTGTAGTGATTGTTTCCCCTTTTCTCCATCTTTTTACAATCACAAAACTGGAAATAATACAATATTTACTGCAACCAAACACTTTTTAAATTAACAAAGGTTTAATTATTCTAAGACTAGTTGCATAAAAGGTAAAAACAAAAATTCAGTTGAAAAAATGCCATTAAATCAGCAAAACAAAGAAAAGTTAAGGGTTATTACACCAAGATCCCCTCAATTATAAACACAGAGAAAGAAGCACTCATGCACATGCACACAGAGAGCAGTTTGTGCACATGTACCCCAATGTTATTTCAACACTTTTAGTGATAAAATATTAGTGTTGATTAGTCGCCAATTGGGCGGCTCTTTTCAAAGAACTTTAAGCATTTTTCAACCACATGGCTGCTGAATTTTTACACGGACAGGTAAACGTAATGGCCTTCAAACTGAGAAATCAAGCTGGTAGCAGTTGAAGGGATCTTAAGCTCTATAATATATTGGACAACATAATTTCTAGGACACAAAAAAGCACCTTATATTTAAGGAAGACCCTCCTAGTTCTATTTTCTCTTTGTTAACTGCTGACAAGATAAATGTTGGCACTAGAAGGGATTAAGATCCCCAAGACTCTATCTGTGTAATCTGGCTTTTATCTCTTCATTTGAATAAAAAAAAAATTAAAAAAAATTAAAAAAACCCCAATGACACATTTCCCCAAACAAATGGTGTGCATGATAAACATATTCACTATCCCATATAAGCAGTGAAATTAAACACACACAGAGTCAAATCTATTGAAATTTTGCACCTATAATCACAACCCAAAATCCCTTTGAGCACCAAAAACACATATAAAAATATACATACAAGCATATACAATGGGAATAGAGAAAGTGACTAAAATTACCTCCAGCAATTCCTCGATGAAGAGGCATCTAACCATCTTCAAACCCTCTTCGAACACCGGGGCTAGACCTCGATTTCTGACCTCTGTCCCTGCCCTTTTCGCTTAGCCTTCTTTCTGGAACCCAGTTGTAGACTCAGATTGTCGAGCCAAAACCAAGCATTAGGGCTAGTAGCAGTATCATCAGAAGCAAATTGGGTTAGTGAAGCTCTACCCAGAATCACCAGTGCTTTACCAGACGACTTCTTCGTTTTCATCATGAAAATCGATTTCTATGGTGGATAGTGGCCTAGGGTTTGCGTTTGTATGAGTGTGAATAGATAGACAAAGAAATAGATGGAGACTTAGAGAGAGAGAGAGAGAGAGAGAGAGAGTGAGGATGCTAGCCAAATAGTTGGGGCTTTTGATTGATATATATTTTTTTAATTGTTTGGTGTTTAGGGCTCGAAATTTTCATTTTGGCGTCCTACTTTTTTTTTTTTTTGTCATATCTTTTACGGTAGCAGTTGTATGTCGTGAAAAGTATAATATTTTAAATGGCGAACTTTTTTTGTGTAGTGAAAAGTATAATTTTTAACGATTAGTTTTTTGTGCGTCGTGAAATGTTCAATATTTTTAACAGTTTGTGTACGCGTGTCATGTATAGTTGATGTATTAACGGCATGCCATATGGACTTCATAGAAAGTTTTATTATTTACAGTTAACACGGCAAGCCGTAAAAAAATTATTGTTATTAGCATTCACGACCTATGCAATAAACACGTCGTGGTTAGAAAATTATTTACGACATACAAAAAAAGCAAGTCGTCAAAGTGAGAAGCCACAGCTTGCATTTACTGTACGTCGTTAATGTGAAGTCGTAAAAATCCAGTTTTGTTGTAGTGTAAGGCTCTTGTGATCAGAGAAAACTTCAAATTTCTCACCCTACAAATAATGTCTCCAAAGTTTCAAGGTGAAAACCACGGCGACAAGCTCTAAATCGTGCGTCGGGTAGTTTCTCTCGTAAGGTTTTAGTCGCAAACCGTATGCGACAACTTTGCCTTCTTGCATCAAAACACATCATAACCCTTCCTAAGAAGCATCACAATATACAGTATACCCCAAGTCGCGTTCTGGAATGATAAAGATTAGTGCAGTAGTTAACCTTAGCTTTAGTTCCTGAAAGGATTTCTCACAAGTGGCACTCCAAGTTAACTTTACTCCCTTTCGAGTCAATCTCGTCAAGGGTGATGCTATGGAAAAGAAATTCTTTACAAATCGATGATAGTAACTTGCTAAACCCAAGAAACTATGAATTTTAGAAGCATTTTTGGGTTGTTCCCAATTCTATACTACTTTTATCTTTGAAGAATCCACCATAACCCCATCTCCGGAGACTACATGACCCAAGAACTTCACCTCTGAAAGCCAAAACTCACACTTCTCATATTTTGCATACAAGCGATGTTCTCTAACGATTTGTAGAACACAGGTGGCCTTCATGCTCCTCTTCCGAAGACAAATAGACAAGAATGTCGTCCATGAAAATAACCATAAATTTATCAAAAAGTTCACGAAAGATTCGGTTCACCAGGTCCATAAATGTAGCTGGTGTGTTAGTTAAACCAAATGGTATAACCAAGAACTCACAGTCACCATATTTGGTACGAAAATCTATCTTGGGAATATCTTCCTCCTTAACGTGTATCTGATGATAACCGGACGTCAAATCTATCTTCAAGAAGCAAAGTGAACCTCTGAGTTGGTTAAAAAGATCATCTGTTCTAGGTAAGAGATACTTATTTTTAACCATTACTTGATTCAATTTGTGATAGTCTATGCATAATCTCAATGACCCATATTTCTTCTTGGCAAACAAGGCTGAAGCTCCCCAAGGTGAGGTACTAGGGCGTATAAAGCCCTTACCTAGCAACTCCTGCAACTGTTCCTTCAGAACAACCAATTCAACTGGAGCAAATTTATAAGGCGACAAGGAAATAGGTGCTGTACCCGGTATCAAATCTATAGAGAATTCAACCTCCCAATGAGGGGGTAACTCGGTGAGATCTTTGATAAAGACATCAGGATACTCGCAAACTATCCTCGAAAACCTATCCCAAACCTTATCACTTCCATCATCTAAAAAGGCTATCAAGAGTGATCTAAATTCACCCCAACAACTAGGGTAGTACAATGAGAGTAGAGACCTATCACTTCTATCCCCCAAAAATGTAAAACAATCACTGCCCGACGTATGCACTGTAACTCTCCCACGATAATAATCAATAATAGCCGGTGTGAAGACAACCAGTCCATGTCGATAATAACATCAAAACCCAATATATCTAACAATACAAAACTGAAAGGAAGTTGTCAACTAGCGACCTCAATGATACAACCACGACATCCTTGGTTTAAGATAACTTTACTCCCAATAGGTGATTCCACCATAAGTGGAGACTCTAGTTGTTCGCTTCCTAATCCCAACAAAAATGATAATGCCGTTGCTATAAATGAATGGGACACCCTGGTATCTATCAACACACTAGCCCAGGTATTGAAGATGAGATAAGTACCTCTCACAACAGACGGTCCTGAAGACTGCTCCGATGCAGTGACGGCATACACACTTCCCTGTGATCTTTGCTCTCCTATATCATCTTTTTGAACATAAATCTACTGTGCCGACTATGCAGATGTGGCTCCATGTACTACCCTGGATGCCTAGCCTGACTGGGTTGATTGATAAGACTGTCTCTATCCTTGGCCTATCTGAAAACCTCCGGACTAGCGAGATCCGGTCACATTTGTGGACCATGCTCTCTATGGACAAAACTTTTAGATACCCCAATTGACCACACTGATAACAAGATGGTGATTGGCCCCTATTCTGTGATTAAAGATAGTAATGGGCTAGGGTAGGGCCGGGGATCACACTCCCTGTCCCCAATCCCCGATGGCGAAAATTCCCTCGTCTCTGGCCTCGATCCTCGACAAGGAATCTATCACCGTCCCCGTCCCTGCCTCCTAATGGGGATCGAGTTTTCCCGACCTCGAAAATTTCCAGGCCCAAAAAAAAAAAAAAATCAGCTCCAGTTGTAGATCTAACAACACAATCACAACCACAACCAACTCAAAACCCTAAACAGAATCAGAATCAGAAGCTGAAGCTATAGAATCAGAATCAGAATTAGAAGCTGAAGTTGCAAAACACACACAAATATATAGATATATATACACACATAGGGACACAGAGAGAGAGAGAGACTAGATCTGGATTTGAAATGGTGGAGTTCATGGAGGACTTCGCCGTGCTCGATCGATCTCGTTTTCCTTGGAGTAAATCTGTAGCGGCGAAGATCTAGAGAGGGACGGTGGCCAGGGGTAGCACGGTGGTAGTGGCGTCGGAGGAGGCAACAGTGTCGGAGGATGCGACGACTTCGGATACGGAAGAGAGAGAGTAGAGCGAAGAGAGAGAGAGAGAGAGAGTTACACTATAGATCGTGAGAGAGAGAGATGAGACGAAGAGAAGCGGGTTTGTAAGAGAGAAGAGAGAGAGTCATAGGGGAGAGAGAGAGAGAGAGATGGGTTTGTATAATCAGAGTGAATTGAATAGATATATATATATACGAGGTTGTTCGGGGATTAATCGGGGCCAGGCCGAGCTGGGGGAATATATCCTCCTCTCAGCCCGAAAATCATCAGGGATCTATTTTTTAATACTAGCCCCGGCCCTATGAGGGATAATTTTTGGAGAAAACCCAGCTTATCGGAACGGGGTGGTCTGGGTCCCCATCGGGCCAGATTCAAATTGTCATCTCTATTTGTGATTGACTCTGAGAACGAGCAGCTTGAGATTGTGGTCCACCTTTCTATCCACACTCGAAGCTTTGTGACCCAACTAGCCACATTTATAACATGCTCCGCGAATTCGACCCATGCTCCTTGAACTTCTACCCAACACAGAGTCAAAAGATTTGGCTTGTTGTGCGAGTGGCTGAAATGATGATGATGAACCCCTAGACTTCTTAGAAGACCCCGACTCGCCCCAGGATTCATAATGTCCTATCCTTTTTCATTTCTGTATCATTTCCTCTGCCTATCCACATGGGCTGCAGCTTCTACTAAGTGGTCATAATCATGAATCATGTTGCCCACTATTTTCATTAAAATTTTCGGCCTCAACTTCTTCTCAAATTCTAAGCATCGACGTTCTTTGGTTGCTACCAGAACGGGTGTAAAATGAGATAAACTTGTAAATGTGGCTTCAAACTCAGCCACAAGTGTATCAAGTTGCCTTAACTCCTCAAACTGTTTCCTTAGTTGCTCTTTAGCAGTGGGAGGGAGAAACTTTTCTTTAAATGCATGCATGAAAGCCTCCTAAGTATGCTTAACTCTATTCTTGACATATTTCTATCATTGCCCAACCTCTTCTTTCAGTTGATAAGCCACCAATGCTACCCGTAAGTCATTCTCACAGATATCCAAGATCTCAAATCATTTTACAATTTGTTCCAACCACTCGTCTATTTTCATTGGATCAAGTCCACCGCTGAACTCGGCGGGATTCGAACGAAAGATCTCATTTTTCAAAAAGGAAGCTCTAGTTTCTTCTTCAACTGTCTTAGCCACTTTCTCGGCTCTGAGTATCTCCATGGACTCTCAGAGAGCTCCTGCCATCTCCCTGGCCAAGGCTCCCATTGCATCTTGGGCTGGTGGAACGGCCACATCATTTTGTCTTATCCTTTCTTCTTGGGGAGGTAGATCTTGCTGAGCTGGCATCTCCCGGCTACCCCTGCATGGCCTACCATGACCCTTACCGTGTCCAAACATCCTATATAGAGGTAAGAGGAAAAGATTTATCTTACAATCCATACACTATATGTTAACCCACACGTCGCACACGAATTAGGCACGTGCCTATACAGATGTCTATGTCATAGAAAGCACACCACACAGTCACATAAACACATAAGACACACACGAGTTACTCTCTCAAGATTTCAACTAGTCCCATGGCACTCAAGGACCTCCTAGTGGAAAAAAGCAGTGATCAGGTGCCTTTCCAAAAGGATTTCGATGACTGCAATAGACATAAGTCATATCCCAAGATATCAACTCCATACCCATTGTAGCTCGAATTTCGTGCTCCTTTCAGATACGACTAGCCCTACAGTTCGAACTCTCATGGTTCTGAATCTGATCTCACAAGTACAATGTGAAATAGATAAACACAAAAGAGTCCAAATCCGACAAATCTTTTGAAAAATCGATTTTGAATCAAAATGCCAAAAATGGATTTCTTTGCCAAATACAGAGTCACAACCTAAATATTTTTGAAAAATTTAGGAAACCCATGACTCGTGCCAAAGGCCATGTGTCCGTCATCACCAAGATTGTCTCAGCTCGGGAACTTAGGTACGAGAGGGGAAGGTCATGAATTGAGCACCCCACTCGCCAGATCAAAGATCGGCCTCTACTAATCATGATGTGATTCTTATCTACATTATATGCTCTTGCTCCGATTATTAGGCCAACTTACTATGTGACGTGCACACAAGTATAGACTAATTTGCAAAAATTGGAACACTTTGATTTCATGTTTGTTTTGAAAATTGTTTTGAATATGTACCACTTGAAAAAGTGATCGCATATGTACATTACCCAAATTATTCCAATTCAAGCAATTAGCCTTCATCCACAGGCATTCAAACAAGTATATCAATTAAGCACTTAGCCTCATGGCAAGCATGCTAAACATGGCAACAATCACACTCATGCAATATGCTAAAGCCCAAAAATGCTCACCAAGTACTCCGAGGCGAGCCAAAACAAGAAAAAGAGTTAGAAAAATGCATGCTCCTAACTAATGTAATATGACTAATGCAACACATATAATGGTGTAACTAATAGGCTCAGCTACTAATTATGACATGTGAATTAATTTGATAGCATGCATTTTAAACACATATTCAACGAAGTATGTAAATGACAATGCTTGTTAGAATGATGAACCGAGCCTCGATGCATGCAAGATAAGTGAATGCAAACATGAGAAATGCTAAAAGAAACATGATGTTCTAAACTACCCATTATAAGCAAATAAATAAAAGAGAAAAAGACGTGGGGTTAGAAGATATACACATTATTACAAGTTTGCCCTCACGTAGGAGGGTCCAAATGAATACCCTAGCTAATTAAGTACCTAATAAATTAACTATTATAAACCAAATGAAATAAATTAACTACACTAGCTAATTAACTAATTATTACAACAACGAATTAACTATCTACTTTAGCTAATTAATTAAGTACAACACAAGACTAACTAATTAGTTACAAGTCCGCTATTTACAACATGCTACTATTACAACATTACTTCACGGATCTCGAGAATTGAGGGATGGCTCATGCATGGATATGGGTTTCTACCCGATAATGCTCTCCGTTTTGCTACCGGAATGCCTCTGTTGCACAGTTAAAAACTTGCGCAGTTTTTCCACCTTAGCCTTTAGTCTGTTTGTTAGAAAAAGGACAATGCCTGCCTGGAAAAAGTGGCCGGCAACCCAGAAGTAGTGGCCTACCGTCTAGTAAAAATGCCCTGCCGGCCACTAATGTTGTTCTTTTCCTGTAGCAACAGATGACAAACAGAGCACAAACCAGAGTATTCTCAGGGGATGTTTATCCACCCTACCTCTCCCTATTAGCAAACAGGTCAAAGGAGGGATAGGCTTGATTTGCAAGCCATCAATGGACGCAATTTCATTGCGTGATGACTTATGAATCAAGGGACACAATTTCAATAAATGGACAATAAAAGACTCTCAAAACCTCCTCTCTATCATGAATTGATCAAGGAAAGTGGTTGACCCTGGAAACTTAAACAATTCCATCACCAACAAGTATGAAATGACTCAAGTCTCCATATGTTCAATTAACGTTCAATTGAACACCAAATTAGATTATTATCTTGTTCCATTTTAGTCCAAGTTTTATTACTTCATTTTAATTACCTTCCATTCCTTAATTCATTTAGTCCAAAAATGAAGATTAAGTCCTCTAATGGAAAGAAGTGTCAAGCGAAGGTTGTTTTAGGCATGAGAGGGATGTCATGTCGTTGGTAATGAACCTCTGAAGAGATTAAACCATTAAGCATGACGACCTTAATCTCAAGCTTAAACAATTCATCGGTTGAAACAACTCTCAAAATGAATGAAAAATCAAGAAATGAGGGAGGTTGCTAAGATGCTTAGAGGTGAACACAAGTATGAAAAGTACTAAATAAATGCTATTAACTCAAATAGGTTGGTGGTTAAGGCCTAAACCACCAAGCCTATGAGGACCATTACACTACAAGCATATTATACAAAGCATGAATGAAGCTAACTCAAAAAAACAGTCCTAAAACAATCCAAAAAAGTGCTGGAACTAAGGGAAAAACAACTACAACAACTAGCTAAAAAATTGATGGATTAAAACTAGCACACAAGCACAAGGAGAGGAGGCTAACCCCTGCACTTTTAGGACTTCAAAACATGATTTTACCCTCTGAAAATCAGTGGTAAAAAGCTCAAAAAAGGTGATGAGAATGTGGGAAATACAAGGGCAAAGGCCTTAGAAGTAAGGTTTAAAGAAGGGTTGTCAACCTTTTTACCTTTAATGGCCTTAAACCACAAGTTTCAGCCCAAAAAGACAGGTAATAAACAGCTCAAAAACAGCAAGAAAAGATTAAAAAAAAACAAGTAGTATAAAGATGGTACAAAAGCACTAGAATGTATACGTCTTGAAGAGGAATGATCCTTTGAAGTTATAAACCACTAATTCACACTCTCAAGTGCCTCAAGACCTAAAATGCAAGCTCAAATCACCTCAGCAAGGAATTCTCTATGTTTAGTTAGAGTGTTTAGGCAAAGGTTATGTAAGTTGCAAGAGAGAGAGAGAGAGAGAATTGTAGAGAGAGAAATTTTCCAAAATTTTGCTCTTCAAAATTTTCTTAAGTCCAAAATTTTTCTAACCTTGGCAACATAAGAGAGGATCATCTATACATAGAAATATATGAGAGACCCTCGAAAATATCCTTACAAATACAGCTGGAATGGTGCATGCATCTGTCAGGACAGCTGGCAGAAAATATCTATTTTTTTGCACTAGTGGCTGGCAGGCCACATTAGTGGGCGACATGCCACACTAGTGAGTCTGTAGGTCCCTGAATGCTCAGGCCTAAAAAAACACTGTTTTGGTCTAAAACAAGGCACAAGGTTTGAAGGTTCAACACTGAGGTTTCCTGCTAACGAAATCAAGCATTCGACAAACGCACACATTCATCATTGAGTGATTAATTAGTGGCGCCCAAGTCTTAAGGGTCGTCAAAAATGGGATGTCTACAGTTGCCTCTATTTGACAGAGCTCGAAGTCATGACATGACATATGAATGTCAAAGCCCGAAGACGACCCATTTTGACAAGGCCATAAGACTTGGGCAAACAATCAAGACATAAATAAAATTGGTTAAGCTCGCAAGCTGCCTACGTATCCCTTTGCATGGAATCAAACGAGCGTAGTTCTGGTTCAGGATGCAAATGATATGTATGAAAAATACTTTGAAAGCTGAACTCACACGCCTCATAAAGCCAGCTATTTTGAAAACTCATGATCATGCAAGATAATGCACTAAGCAATAACAGATGCAATCAATTACAATAAGCAATAACAAAATAACAACATATGAATGAGCCTCAAGCTTTAACCGAAATGGGTTCCATACGAGAAGAACTAAAAACGCGCACTCTAACCATGCCGAAGCCATGAGAAGAGGAGAGAAAAACCACTCAGGGTCGCGTTTTACGCATCTTGAGATACTCTAATCACGCTGAAATCGCAAGAAGAGAAGAAAAATTGCTCAAGGTCGCGTTTCATGCATCCTGAGATAAGAACCGCTTAGGGTCGCGTTTCACGCGTCCTAAGATAATCTAATCACGCTGAAATCGTGAGAAGAGGAGAAAAATCACTAAGGGTTACGTTTCACGAGTCCTGAGATAAAGATCGCTTAGGGTCGCGTTTCACGCGTCTTGAGATACTCTACTCATGCTGAAATCGTAAGAAGATGAGAAAAACCACTCAAGGTCCCGATTCACACGTCCTGAGATAAAGACCGCTCAGGGTCACATTTTACGCGTCCTGAGATAAAGGCAAAAGGTACGAGACTGTACAATAAATACACAATGTAGTGAAAGCGTGCGATAGATGCACGAGGTGAACAAGTGCGATAGATGTACAAAGTGAACAAGTGCGATAGATGCACAAAGTGAACAAGCTATAAATCAATACAGTGACAATGCATGTTCCATGCCAGATAGACAACAGACGTATGATGTTAATTGAAAGCATGTTCTATGCAAGAAACAAGAGCCTATTCTATGCAAAATTAAAAGCATATTCTATGCATGAATCATGAACGATGCAGGGCACGCGTGCAACATAAATGTATGTAAAAACACACATTCTATGCAATAGAAGAGAACAAATATGTAATTTACCCCTCGGAGACTTTGCAACCTGCTCAAAAGGATACACCCGGTTCATATTGGCAAGTGGAGAACGTTCACACGCCAAAACACAATGAGTATTGGGAATGGCGCAATCAGAACACAGTTTTGAGCTCCTCAAAAACCAATCTGGACCCAAAAGAGAACCTCCCATACACTACTTTGGCAAAAAGAGGAACAAAACAGCACTAGGCCACAAATGAGGATTGTTGGCCACTTGCCAGCCACAAATGAGGCCTGCCGGCCACTAATGCAAAATTGGGGACAGAATTGTCCTTTCAGCATGGGTCTCTTTAAATATACCTCCAAGCCTTATTTCCTCACACACCCAAGTCCGAAATCCTTCCCTCTCTCTCTCTCTAGGTGCTTCCTCTCTCTAGATCAGTGCTTTACACGAGTTTTCCAACGCTCCACGCAAACTTTATTCGTAAACCCTCTTTGATCCTCTATACTTTGAACCGATTAGATTTTGTTTTCGTTGATTTTTTTGCATTTTCACCACTTTGGGCTTGTTTCCCTCGAGTTTCTCTCAGGTTTTGCGAATTTTCCCGGATTTTGACTTTTTCTCCCATTTTCTCTCTCCTATGGTTGACTTTTTTCAAGTTTTCCTTATTTTCTCCATTTTTCTTCACTTTTCACCCACTTTCTAGATGGCGGATGATGTTCCACATGATAGTGCTCCTCTTGAGGTTCCACCTCCACTATTAGAGAATCTTCAATGGTTCTTGCTATAATACCATTGCTATTGCTATAATTTGGCAATGAATAGTGCCACTTTGCCAAATTATAGCGATGATGCTCCAATAATCACTTGCTATTTTGGCAATTCTCAATCAACTTTTCCTCCAAATTTGTAGGTGTTATTTAGATATAGGTTTTTTTGTGATTTTATTTTTGTTTATTTTTTTTGTCTTTTGTGACCTTTTTTTAACTATTTGTAAAAAAAAATTATATATTTATATTATTCCCGACAAGACAAATATAAAAAATTTAAAAAAATTAAAAATTTGAAAAAAAAAATTTACTAAAATGGCATATATATATATATTTTTTATTGAAATGGCATGTCTTTGTGACTTTGGTTTTCTACTATTTCAATTCTGTTTTTTCAACTGAATTTGGAGCCACAAATCTATTCATATTTGCTGATATGGCATGTTTGGCTGTTACTATTCTACTTGCCAAATTTGAGAACAGAAATGGCATATGCCATCTTCGGCAAGTAGAATAGCAAGCCATTAGAGACCTACTTTTTGTCACTCTTGCCAAATTATAGCTTTAGCAAGTAATTTGACAACTTCATTGGAGATGCTCTTACCCTCTGTCGAGGTTGAGGAGCCGGCGATTGCCGAGGTCGGCAAGGCGGCGGAAGGCCTTGCGGCCAACTTTAAGGCAGAGTTCGCTTCAGGACTTGAGCTTAAGCCACTACCACTGAGGATACGGCCTTTTGATCCGATCACTTATCACCTTCGCACGCACATGCTGGCACTTGGCAACATGATGCGTTTTGATGATTTTGCTAGTGGCATGCCCGATGACGTTTTGCTAAGAGGGCCGTACTCCCACCTTTCCTACGGCGCTTCTGAGGTACAAACTTTATTTTTATTCTTTCTTGTCTTTCATTTGACTGTATTTCTTACACTGCCTTTCATCTGAATGCTCTTTTATCACTGTCTTTCATCTGATTCACTCTTTCTTTGCCACAGAGAGACTCTCATTCTTACAAGGGTTACGGGGCAATGACCGCCAGAGAATGGTATTATGAGCTCCTGCCTGAAGTCCACGACCTTGTTAATGAGGCCGGCTTCGGCTTATTCTACACTGGACTCTCACGACATATGGTAAGTTGGGCTCTACTCGCAGCGTTGGTGGAGAGGTGGTGGTACACCACCAACTCTTTTCACTTTTCTTTCGCTGGGGAGATGACGATGACTTCCTATGACTTCTCCATGATCATAGGCTTAGGAGTAGGGGGTGATCCGATCCCCTATGACATGGATATGGACGAGTGGGAGATGGCTTGGATCTAGCTGCTTGGAGCGTGCCCACCTCTATACAGGCCAACAATGCTGAGATATAGATGGTTCTTCCAGCACTTCCGCGGGAGTGAGCCTGAGACACTAGAGGAGGTAGAGCAGTATGTCTGGGGCTTTTTGATGTTACTCCTCGGTACCACATTGTTTGCGAACAAGTGAAACACCGTGGGCTTGTACTTACTGAGCAGCCTCGTGACCTTGCCTCGAGTATAGTTCTATGACTAGGGTGGAGCTGGCCTCACCACACTCTATGGCTATATGAGTTCCACTTCCCGCATGAGGGGAGAGTGGGTCGGAGGCTACTGGAGAGCCTGGGAGGTATGCACCACACTTTTCTGCTTTTGTGCTTTCTGTTGACACATTGTGCCTTCTGCTTTGTACTTTTTGTTTTATATTTGTTCACAACTTGTGCTTTTTGCTTTGCACTTTCTATTTTATATCTATTCACAACTTGTGCTTTCTGCTTTACACTTTTTGTTGCAATTATGGGCTTATGCCTATTTTACGGCTCTGACTCCAGAGCTAGTGGATGAGATCCCTCTTGTCATGCCTTACTTGTGGCGATATGACGGCCTTTGCCGGCACCAGAGTTGGAGCCGGATCCGCAGCCGCGATGACATGACATTCGCCTTCTACCATCGATATTTCGATATAGTGGTTGCCCATGAGGTAATCCAAAACTCATAGTCATTTTGCTTTACTATTGTTCTGATTCATATTTCGACAACTGATGACAACTAATAATCTGTACATTCTCTATTTGCAGATCATGTGGCAGCCTTGGACGATGATGCCAACTAGAGTGACGGACCAGTATGTCGGGGCTTGGGTCACGTCTCGATTTTGGATTTTACTGGAGGGCCTAGTTTGCCGGGCCTGGTTCTTGGGTGAGCGTTTTATATGCCAGACTCTAGGCTCACCTGTCCCAGTCATACCTATGCCACATCCAGTATCCATGCAGACAGCCGATATCCTTCCAAGTGGGGCTATTATTCAATTTATGGTGGGGCTAGATGCCGATTGTTTTAGAGCGGAGGCCGATTATGCGACTTTTATCCAGACTCATCTCATGCCTCCTCTGACGGGCGTTCGTGCGAGCGATGCAGTAGGTGCTCCCTTGGTGGGTGAGGCAGCTCAGGAGACTGAGGCCGATATTAGGAGGGGCCCTCCTATTGTGCAGGTTGCTGGTTGGCCAGTGATTCCCACTTTGCTTACATGTTGGCGGCCGATCGGGTCAACCTATCAGATTTCGATAGAGCTACCCGAGGTAGGGCATGGGTATGTTAGAGCCCGTGGCGCACCTTAGGTATGAACCACACTTTACAACTTGTAACAGAACTCTCCCTTTCCAGATATTAATTCTTCCCGATACTAATCATTCAAATGCATTTGCAGGCATCGACTGAGTACACAGAGGGCCTGCTCCAGCTGGTTGCTTCTCTGATTGGCATGGTACAGAGGAAGGAGATATTGCTTGATCTCCACAGTATCTAGGTATCTTTCTCTATTTTCCACATACATTTCACTATTATCTCACACTGTTATGCACCACACTATCACATTCCCACTGGTATACTGATATGCATACCGTAACATTTACACCACCCTACACTGCACTGATACACTGTACTCATATGTACCTTTTGCACTCATTCCGCATACATACACTATATCTGATATGTCGATACTTGTTTCTAGATCTCGTCTGTACCGAGGACACCAGCAGTAGTGGCACTAGTGGCACTTCCTCCGGCGATAGGGAGGAGAGGTAGACATGCCCCAGCATGTGGCTGAGATGAGCACTGAGGTCAAGGCAGAGGTGCTAGAAGCCAGAGCAACGAGTCCAAGCCCGTATTGAGCAGGGATGATATCGAGACCCATGACTCTGAGGAGGCAGTGAGTCGACATTTTGAGTCGTTTGAGAGTGGGGGTGATGATGTGGGCTCGGGGTCGTAGAGCGGAGATGACACCAAGACTGGTCCTGAGGTTGGGAGCGAAGATAATAAGACTGGCTCCAGCTCAAGGTCTGATTCTGATAGCGATGTTGACGGAGACAGCGCCCCTGAGTCCCCTCCGAGGTAGAGGACGAAGAAGGCCTCTCGAGATTGAGATGACTGGCGCCGATTTTTGTACTTTTTTGGTAGTTCAGCACATTGTATAGCTTCATATAGGCTTTTACTTTTACTTTTGAAAACTTGTACTCTTTTTTGTAAAAACTATGATCGGAGGAAAACCCTCAAATTTTATGAAAAGAGTTATTATTTCTGCATCATGAGCACCACATCTGCAGAATGAAAACGGAGTTGAACTTGAAACCAAAAAATGAAAACTTATATTGGCACAATGTTCTTAATCGGGTAATGAGTCATCCAACGACCAAAATACAAAATACAACTTGATAAACAAAGTAAAAACAACTTAAACACAGATATGTACACTTGCTAAAACTAAAAGACTCAAAACAATACCTCAAAACACAAAGACCAAGACAAAATAAGACTACCAAAACTGCCAGGCCCACAAGTGGATGGCAGGCCAGAAAAAGTGGACGGCTGGCCACTTGTGATGAATCCATTAGACAGCTGACAGCTGGCTTCCACTCACAGCCCTATCTTCTACAAAAGGTCTTTCTTCGTGATTTCTTCACCAGAACCTCATTTTTGCTGCTATTTCTTCCACAAATAGAGATATTTCTTGCCGAAAAGCTCACGAATTGGATAGCCACTTTAGACGGCACGGAAAAGGTAAATTTCTGAGGTTTTGGCATAAATGCGCTTGTTCTGTTAAGCCATACGCCGCTTTGTTTTCCATTCCTCCATGCAGCAGCCCGATGCTGGGACCCAATTATGCATGTATTTCACTTCGGAACATAGGAAATGTACCCGACTCTTGAAGAATTTAGAGCATTGATGGAAACCCAGCACGATGAGGAAATCATGCCTCAATCCTATTTTGGCCACGCCCAGGCTTTGGGACAGATGTGTGGGCTCACTTTGCACGAAGCTCAATCTTTGGCCCATGACGGAGAACTAGATATACCTAGCTTGATTCATCGATTTTCTGACATCGGTGACAGAGGCGACCCTCTCTGGCAAGGTTTTCGGCAACATGCCCTCTGTTTATGTATGCTTGTGCATTTCCTTCTTGCCCCTAGTTACGACGGAACCAACATTCGGTTGATCGAAGTGGCCCAATGTCTGAAAGAAGGTAAGAGTTGTATTGGTTTGATGCTGGTCGAGACCCTGATGGGCTTAGATGCTTTTCATCGGCGAGAGACCACCAAATTCGTGGGGAGTCCACTACTTCTTCAGGTATTGTTTCCCACCCTTTCTGATATATGCCTCGCACATCACTCAACACTCTTGCTCTATTTTCTCTCAAAGCCCTTTCTTTACTTTTCTCTCAATGCACATCTCTCTATTCTTTAATCTCTCTTATTTTTCATCCCTTCCCAGGTGTGGCTCATGGATAAGTTGAAGGTGGTGGACCCTTGCCCCAAGTATTCAGCTTGAGCTTATTTCTTCCGCCAGTGACTAGTGAACTTTTCCAATGAGGGATGGTGGTGCAACTAGACGTGTAGCAGGTCTGCAACTGACATAGCTTGGCGTTGCCCCTGGCTCAATCTGACTGAGATGAGTTACAACATGACTCGGAAGCCTGGCATATAGTTGATCGGCCTCACGCACTGCGTGTTCTACTTTATTTTCTGGTTCAAACGCCAGTTTGGACATGATCGGACCTGTCCAGAGGAGGGGGTAGAATACCCGGCTTCATTCCCGACTCGTGACTTCACACCTGGCTTGGTACCTCACTACCTGGAGGACGAGAGAGCTTCTGGCCCCTGCCTCTAGTTTCAGTTATGCCCTTTCTAGCGAGTGCTTGGCTTGGCTCGGCTTGAGGATAAGGCACAAGCCGGGCCCAATTTGGCTACAGAAGCTTCCGCAAGCATGAGCAGAGGACGCAGGAGCACCTGACTCGCCTATGCCCCTAGTTTATTGCTTTGACTTTTCTTTTCAAGTTTTATGATGTAACAGCAACTTTGATTTGTATCAGAGAGTTGGAAAATATACTTGTGTTGAAATCAATAGAATTAAGGTTGTGAGTACTAAAAATTTTCCTTTTGGTCCCAAAAATGGTCGAAGTTGTAAAGGTAAAATTTTGAACAAAATCAAATTTATTAAAACTTTCCGAAACCATTTTCGAAAATGATCACTACCTGACACACACAGAATCGATCCTGAAGATGTACAACCTCAAATCAAACGATCATAACTGCCCCTAATTGCATACCACTACTGCTCTTATAACCAGCTTTTCTTTCCAAAATAAAGATCACAACCGAACTAACAGATGATGAGAGATGACCTGATCAGAAAAATGAACAGGACAATTGAGTTGGAGATAGTTACGGTTGAACTTCAGGATAAAGTTGCCTACGTATCCCAAAGATGGGAATCAGGCCTTATGTAGTTCGGTTTAGGTTCACTCGAGTATTAACTCTCTCTTTTGCGCTCTAACTTTTTCCAAAGTCGCCCTTTAGGGTTTTTAACCATGCGAGCTCAGTTTTTCTTTATTTCTAATTTTTCATGCTCTAACTTTTGCCTAGGTCGCCCTTCCGGGTTTTCGGTCTAGGGAACCTCTCAGGTTAGTATTTCTTCAACTTGTCCATGTTGATCGGCTGTGAAAATTCCAAGCCATCTAGGACCATGAGAATAACTGCCTCTCCTGACCAGATAGATTTGATGATTTAAGGACTAGTATGTAGACATCCTATTTTTGACGGTCCTTACGACTTGGACGTCATCGCTTGCATACCCGATGATGAGTTTATATGCTTGTCAAGTGCGCAAAGTCCTCAGCGGAAGGCCACAGCTTTGAGCCTTTTAAACCCTACACCCATGTTGCCTTGTTTTGTACCCAAAACGTGTGATTTTCAAGCTTGCAACCCCTGGTGGCTTGTCGGCCACTGTTTTGGGCTGCCGGCCCTCACTTCTGGTTGCCAGCCACTAATATAGCTTGCCGGCCATCAATGATGGACTGCTGGCCACCATCAGTGGCCGGCCGGCCACCAATGTCTTTTGTAGATATTTTATGCTAGCTGTGCCAGCTATTTGCACAGATGCTTGCATCTACTCCCACATGTATGGGTGGATGTTTATGAGGGAGATTCATATTTTCTATATATAGATGACCTCCCTCTCACGTTTGGAGGTTTGAAAAATTTTAGAGCAAAATTTTTCCTCTCTCTCTTGCAAATTTCTTAACCTTTGCCTACATATCATTCACCTTTGCCTATACACTCTTAACCAAACCTCTCCATCTTTGAGCTGAGGTATCTTTGAGCCTTGTTTGAGCTTTTGAGGGTGTGTTTGCCTTGGTTTATTACTTGAAAGTGATCTTCTCTTCAAGTGGTATAAAGTTTTGCCTGTTTACTTGTTGTGTTCACTCTTTTTCTTACTATTTTTCAACTGTTTTTGGGCTGTAAAAACTCTATATTTTTGGGCTGAAACTTGAGATTTAAGGTCAATAAACATTGAGGGGTGGTTCACCCTTCTTTATACCTTGCTCGTAAGGCCTTTACCCTTGTGTTTCCCACTTTTGTACTATCTTTTTTTGAGCTTTTAAACACAGATTTTCAGAGTTATTTTAGTGGCTAAACTCATGTTTTGAAGTCCAAAACTGAAGGGTTTAGCCTCCCCTCCTTGTGTTTTGCTTACTAGTCTAGCATGATCCATGTTTTAGCTTATTATTCAAGCCATTTTTGTCTTAATTTCAGCATGTTTTAGGACTGCTTTTAGACTGTTTTAGGACTATTTCTAAGTTTTTGTTGTATTTGAGCTTTGTTTTGTATGCCTGTAGTGTAATTGTCCTCATGAGTTTGGTGTTCTCGGCCTTAGACATCATCTTATTTGAGTTGATAATGTTTATTTATGGCTTTCCATACTTGTGATCACTCTTAATCACCTCTACAACCTCCCTCCTTTCTTGGCTTTTGTTTTGCTTCGAAAATGGTTTCAAACTACTTGTTTGTTTAAGCATGAGATTGAGATGTCATGCTTAATGGTTTAATCCCTTTCGGGGTTCATTACTAACGGTATGATGTCCCTTTCATGCCCAAAGCAACTCTTGGTTTGAGCCCTCTTCCATTAGAGGACTTAAATTCACCTTTTGGACTCAATTGACTAAAGAATGGATAGTAATCTAAAATGAAGTAATAAAATTGAGGCTAAAAAAGGTGCAAGATAATAACTTGTTTGGGTTCAATCAGACGTTAATTGAACCTTTGAGTCTTGAGTTATTTCATACTGATTAGTGATGAAAATGGTTCAAGATTCATTGTCAACTATTTCTCTTGATCTTTCATGATAAGGAGGTGGTTTTGAGAGTCTTGTTTTGTTCCATTCATTGAATTTTCACACTTGGTTCATAAGCCATCATGCAATGAAATTGCATCCATTGGTGGTTTGTGGATCAAAATTACGACTCTTTTGAGCTGTTCAAATGATAAGGAGAGGTAAATTGTGCTAACAAACCCTTGAGAATACACTGTCTCTGCTATATTTGCTCTCTGTTGCAGCAAGGGAGTTCAGTCCTTAGTGGCCAGCAGGCCATTATTGGTTGTCGGCAAGCCACCTTCAGTGGACGGCAGGCCCTCTGTCGGCCACCAATGCAAAATCAAACAATGTCCTTCAAAAGCAAAACAAAGTTGGTTTGGAGGTGGAAATCAGTGCAAATGTTCTACTGTGCAACCGAGGCATTCAGCAGCAGAAACAATGGCTTTTTCGGGTAGAAACCGCGTTCATGCATGAGGCCTCCATCGATCCTCAGGATTTGTGTTGTATATGTTAGTGTTGTTACAATAGTGGCTTTGTACTTAATTAGTTAGAATAGCTAATACATCTCATGTTGTAATTATTTTAATTAGCTAGATTAGTTAATCAATTAGTTCATTCGGTTTGTAATAATTAGTCAAGTAGTTTAGCTAAATTATTCATTTGTTGTTGTAATAGCTAGTTAATTAGTTTAGCTAATTAGTTAATTTATTCGGACTCTCCTTTATGAGAGCGCAATGTTGTAATAACGTGTATGTCTTCCAACCCCACGTCTTTCTCCCTTTTATTTACTAGCATATGATGGTTAGTTTAGGACATCATGTTTTGTTTAGCATTCTCCATGTTTGCATCCACTCGTATTGCATGCACCGAGGCTCAGATTATCATTCTAACTTGGATTGTTAGTTTAGTACTTCTTTGAATACGTGCTTAGTCCGCATGCTATCAAATTGCTTTATTTGCCACATTAGTAGCCGAGCCTAGTAATTGCATATCGTATGTGTTGAATTAGTCATATTGCCTAGTTAGGATCATGCATCTTTCTAACTTTATCATCTTTTTGGCTTGGAGTACTAGGTGAGCCATTATTCGCTTTAGCATATCGCATGTGTGTGATTGTTGCCATGTCTAGCATGCTTGCCATGAGGCTAATTGCTTAATTATTATAATTGCTTGAATACCTGTGGATAAAGGCTAATTGCTTGAATTGGAATAATTTGAGTAATGTTCATATGCGATCACTTTTTCAAGTGGTACATATTTCGAAACAATCTTCAAAACAAACATGAATCGAAATGTTCCAATTCTTGCAAGTTAGTCTATACTTGTGTGTGTGCATCACATAGTAATGCTAGCCTAATAAACCAGAACAAGAACCTATAATGTACATAAGATTCATATCATGATTAGTAGAGGCCGATCTTTGATCGGACAAGCGGGAGTGCTCAATTCATGACCTTCCCTTCTCATACCTAAGTTCCTGAGCCGAAACAATCTTGGTGATGACGGACATGTGGCGTTTGGCACGAGTCATGGGTTTCCTAGATTTTCTAAAAATATTTAGGTGGCGACTCTGTATCTGGCAAAGCAGTCTATTTTTGGCAATTTGATTCAAAATCGATTTTCCAAAAGATTTACTGGATTGGGACTCTTTAGTGTTTATCTATTTCACATTACACTTTTAGAATCAAATTCAGAACAGCGAGAGTCCGATGCTGTAGGGCTATTCGTCTTCCGAAAGGCAGCGCAAAAATATCGAGCTACAGTTTCTTACGACTCCGCTAGGGAATTTAGAGAACTTGACTCGAACTTCGTGATATGAAATTTCATCCACACTTATATGTTTCTTTGCATTGCATTTGTATTGGTGCGCTTAAGTCACTCTGTTTGCCATTGCTATTCCTGGACGGTTTACCAGAGGCTTGCCCGAAAAGCTTGCTAAAAAGCTGACCGGTCACGGGCTCTGCCATGATGAGAGCACAACCCTTGGATCTGGACTACCGTTGTATCGTTTGATTCTCCTTTCACTTCTCCGTGTTAGGTGTGAGAGGTATATTAGGTAGTCTTGTTGAGGTACCCTTTTGACCATTCGGCCTAGTTGCATATCAGAAACCCATAGAGACTGTTCCAAACTAGGACATGATGCTTACCCGAATACAGGATTGCGTGAAACCACTTTGTTTGAGTAGTGAACCCTAGTTCTTGACGAAACTAGGACAGGGTAACCCTACCCCCTCATAGGGGTGTTTTAGCTCTCACTTAACTGGTATGTGCTTTACAGTGAAACTGTACAAGAATGTGCGTATCGGTAGCAAGTTTGGTATCCATTTTGGGGGCTGAATTCAGTGTTGAGTGCAGTCCTACAACTTTGATTACATCTGTGTGTTATTAACATCAGTAGCTGGGGTGTTGTGTGGTTTCTGATTACTGCTTTCTTTTTGCTTTATTTCTTTTGCTAGGTAGTATAACACCATAGCTTCAGAAAGTTCGAATATTCCCCAAGTGCTCTGGACTCGAGTTAGAAGGCTTTGCAAAGCCAGAGATCTTGTTAGGGGACAACCCGTGTTTACTTCACTCCCATTGGTTACGAGACGGAGGAGAGTTTAGCAGAGTTCACCGGTCCAGTTTTTACAGCAGTCACCCCTCAATTCATCTGCATCCAGTCAGGGTCAGGGATAGTCTTCTACTTCTAGTCCAGCACAAGATCACTCGCCAATTCCGATGGCACAGTATCCCCCAGTCAGTATGGAGGAATTAATCCATCATTTTCAGTAAACAATTAAAACTCTACAGCAAGACGCTGCTCGTCAGGCCAAGGTCACAGCCCGTCAAGCTGAGGTAATAAACAGGTTGCAACAACAACAACCACAGCCGACAGCGGCTTTTGCATCCCATGCACCTCTCATGGATATCCCAGCACCCGGAGCCACTGTCCATACTGCTAATGTCCAAGAAAATCAGGGCAATCTAGCAGAGCCGATCCCACCGTAAGCCTCCAAAACACCTATGTATCAAACCAAGGCTCCGTTTAAGTTTGAGGTTGACGCAACTGTGCTTAAGGTCAACAAGCTGGAGAAACTATTCAAGAGAGGACAAGGTGTTAACTCCATCCCCGACATAGAAGACGGGTATACCGACTCTGCAGTGACATTGCCAGATTGGTTCAAAATGCCACACAACGATTGATTCGAAGGCTCTGGGGATCCTATGGTTCATCTATGGCTGTTTTCAGACATCTTACAGCTGATGGGCCAGACCAGATTGCAAAAGTTGTCTCTCTTTGGCTGGACCATATCAGGAATAACGACCATATGGTATGCGAAGCTGGAGGATTCTGTTAAGCAGAACTAGGAGGAAATGGCCAAGGCCTTTATTGCTCAGTACTCGTATAACACGTAGATTAAGGTCACAACTCGTGATCTTGAGGCAACGCGCCAAGAGCTGAAGGAAGGGCTTTTCAAAATTTGTGACGAGGTGGAGGGCTAAAGCTTCAATGATGACCACAAGGCCTTTCAACAAAGTTCAGATAAGTATGGTAGTCCGCAATCTGCACATGAAGTTATTACAGAAAATGATTGTCCTACCTCTATTCACATTCACCAAGCTCCATGAGATGGGGGTTTAGATTGAAGACGTCATGAAACATGGGCTGATTATTGATGAGAAAGAGCAGGCAAAGAGGCCTTTTGTGCACAGTTCCAATGCAACCACCAATGGTAGCATTGCGAGGCCATCGGATGTGAGTATTGTCACCACCACAACCAAGACTGCCAATCCCTTCGCCAACACAACTCCACAGACTTCAGCCAACCCTGCCCGATCCAAGAGGACCTTTACCCAACACTACATGACCCTATCTTAAGCCATGAAGGTGTTGGTCAAAAAAAAGGCACCTCAAACCATTAAAGCCTCGCCCATTACATTACCTGATCCTCTTCCACCAAAACGCAACCCAGCGAAATACTGCGCGTTTCACCAGTAGCATAGTCATGATACTGACCAATGCTTCCGACTGTGTCATGAGATTCAAGACCTCATTGACAACAAGGTGACTGCACCACCTTAGAAACCAAATGTAACTACAAACCCTCTCCAAGCCCATAATCAAATCCTCCCACCTCAAAATTTAAACTTAATCCATACACTGGCCATCCCCTACGATCCCAGCGTATGTATTACCCCTTTCCCACGTACCAGGACCGACGGTGTTCATTCCTGAAAGCACAGATTTGTGCATGATGGACACGTCCGCACTTCAACCTAAGCTTGTGGTGGTGACAGTTGCAGTAGACGGGAGGCTAGTCTTAGAGGAAAGTATGAGTCTGTTGCCAGAGAGCCCTAAGGATTTGCCTAAGGAGATGTATGATCCAAGCTGCTATATTGTGCCGACTAGCCAAGTCAAGCCGGAATTGGTGTTGCCAACTGTAGTGGAGGTTAATGTGGTTAGGGAGGATGGCCTGAGCTAAGGATTAGATGATCTGGCGAAACTCGAGGAGGATCTAGACAACCTGCAATTCTTTGACGAACAAGATCAAGGGGATGTCCAGATTGGCTAGTTCGATTTGAATGGATCAACCAACAACTCTGGGTGGCTGAGTAATGAGCCGGATAGGGAGGAAGGAACTAAATTGAAACTGGAGGAAAAGGAAACAGGAATTGCTGTAATGGCCGGAAGGGCTGATGAAAAGGGAAAACTGCTGAAGAACACTGGCATAGAAAATTCAGCTTAGGAACTGGGCGCTGTGAGCATTGTGGACACAGAATAGGAAGCTACGCTGAAGCAGTTTGAACAAGAGAGAGTTGAAGACAACCATAAAGCAGTATTGGCCCAACACCCTGTGGGAGATACTTGTGATATGAAAATGAACTGAATGGAGCCAGACAACTATTTGTTGACTGCCGAAGGTGTATGATGGGAGGATGACGATCTACATTTGGCTCACACCGATGAGGATAGGGGTGAGTGCTTTCCAGATAACACGTACACAGAAGAAATAGATCACATGACAAGAAGTGTGCGGTATTTTAAGCCACCGCACTTAGAACAAGCTGAGTCATCTAGGAAAGACAGAGAGGTTGAGAAACAGAAAGAGAAGCAATTTGAGGAAGAGGCAGTGTTGAAACAGCTTAAGAAAATCCAAGCTGACATCTCAATTCGAGGTCTTCTCATGGTCTCCTGGGTACATTGACAGGCAGTGCTGTCAGCAATGGACAAAACTAAATTGTCCATGGACACTACCCCGAACAGCTTGTGGGATTGGTCTTCCCAGGTGGCGCCGGGCCAACCCTAACCTTTTCTGACAAAGAACTGCCCCTGGAACGCTTAGTTCACAACAAACCCTTATATATATATATATTGAGTGCAGAGAGAAATGGGTACCGG
Source organism: Camellia granthamiana (assembly GCA_036172215.1). Lineage (NCBI taxonomy): Eukaryota > Viridiplantae > Streptophyta > Magnoliopsida > Ericales > Theaceae > Camellia > Camellia granthamiana. The sequence continues at coordinate 47,847,500 of CM069906.1, read as the reverse complement.
TGGTGTTGATAGACACCGGTTCGGCTATCAATGTTTGTCCTTCCCGCACAGCGCATGCCGTAGGCCTTAGACCAGCAGACTTTATGCCCACAACCCAAGTAATTCGAGCATATTATAATACCAGCAGGAAGGTTATGGGCACAGTGCAAATCAGAGTCCAGGTGAGCCTAGCCTATCAAGATGTCAAGTTCCATATCCTAGATGTACCGGCTACCTTCAACTTACTGTTAGGGAGGCCTTGGTTGCATCTTGTGAAAGTTGTCTCCTCTACCCTTCACCAAATGCTGAAGTACCCTCATGGGGAAGGAGTGGCGATTGTTTTTGGGAATTCATCCATCCATCCCCTGCTAGATGTAACTACACCAGTGTTGGAGATCACCCATGGCGAGGAGGATGTATTCCTCTCAAGGTTCACTCTGGCTGAGGCTTGGGTAGTGCAGACCATTTTGGCCGCAGATGAGGGCATGTATGTCAGTGCCCAGTCTGTTTATTTCATGAACAAACTGCAGCATGTGCTAGGAATGGGACTTGGAAGAAATGGCCGGAAAGGTGTCACGGCATTGACAGGCGTGCCGCACAATCTACATGCCTTTGGTCTGGGTTATGTACCCACCAAAGAGGACTGGATCAGGAAAAGAGAAGAGATGAGAAGCAGAGCCAGAGCCAAGCAAGCCGGGAAACACTATGAGCTCATTCACAGGCCAATCCGGGGAACACTGAATGGTCGCTTTGTTTGGGAGGGAGAAGATTTCCCTTTTGTGGCTTTCTCGAGCCCTGGATGAATTTCATAAAGCAGCGTGTCCCTGGGTTCAAAATCTTCTTTGACCTGCAGCTGCAAGATAGTGATGCCGAGGAAAAGCCTGAACTAAGTGTTGAAGCTGAACAGAGCATGGAAAGTGACTCGGACAACAGCGAGCTTGGAGTAGAAGCAGCACTGGCATGTCTCCTTACAAATCCTGCAGCTGACTCAGAGAACTTGGAGATATCCTTACCATCTCCATGATCAGGGAAGAGCCAGGTGTGAACCCATCCAGCAGTATTTTGGATGCATCAGAGGCACCATCTCTTATCTGGCAACTAGAGGAGGGCTATCTATCTAGTTCTGAGTCGGGTGATGAGTTAGAATCTGATTCCACTGAGTCTGTGGAGTCGGGATCAGATTCTGGTTCTTTTGAGTCTGAGTCTGGTATTCCCAAGGGTGATAACCCGGATGCCAAGGTCTTATCCAGGTCCTCTTTTTCTTTTGCTTTTGAGTCGGTTGTAACTAGAGATCTGGATCTTATGAATGAAAACGCTGCCAATTCTGAGTATTTCTCTGTGCCGCTTATTTATTGTATTGACCAAGATTTTTAGAATTTTAATGAAAACGATGAGGAAAGAATTCCTCTGGTTTTGAAAAACTTGATTAATCGAGAGGAGGAGATGTTTGCTAAACCCTATGCTGATGAAATCATTACTATTAATGTGGGTACTGAGAAAGATGCACGTCTGGTCCAGATCGGGTCCACGTTGTCTTCGGAAGAGCGCGAGCGCTTAGTTGCTTTATTAAAAGATTTCAAAGATGTTTTCGCGTGGTCCTACGAAGACATGCCTGGAATCGATCCTGAGATTGTACAGCATCAGATCCCTCTTGACCTCGAGGCCTAACCCGTCAAGTAGAAGTTGCGAAGAATCCATTCGGATTGGGCGCTGAAAATCAAGGAAGGGGTCACCAAGCAGATCAAAGCAGGTTCTTGTTAGTATCTGAGTATCCGACTTTGTTGGCCAACATCGTCCTAGTGCCGAAAAAGGATGGTAGAATCCGGGTATGTGTAGACTTCCAGGATTTAAACAGAGTAAGTCTGAAGGATGACTTTCCTCTACATTGATGAGTTAGTGGATTTCACTGCGAGCCATGCATTACTATCCTTTATGGACGGATTTTCCGGGTATAACCAGATTCTGATGGCGCCTGAGGACAGAGAGAAAACTACACTTACTACGCCATGGGGTACCTACTGCTATCGGGTTATGTCGTTTGGGCTGAAGAATGCCGGAGTTACCTATCAGAGGGCTGCGACGACAACATGATTGTTAAGTCCAAAGAAAGAGAGGGCCACTACACTGCCTTGGAAAAATTCTTTCAACGGATCAAAGAATACAGATTGAGGTTGAACTCCCAGAAATGCACTTTCGGCATGACAGTAGGGAAAATGCTAGGCTTTTTTATCACACAGAGGGGCATCGAAGTAGATCCTTCCAAAATCAAGGCCATCCTAGAAATGCCACCACCAAGGACTGAAAAAGAAGTGCCAGGCTTTCTGGGTAAAGTGCAATTCATAAGACAGTTTATTTATAAATTAACCTTAACTTGTGAACCACTATTTAGTCTCCTGAAGAAAGGGAAGAAATTCCGATGGGATGATCGATGTCAATTTGCCTTTGAGCAGATTAAGCAGTACCTCAAGAATCCGCCTGCGTTATCGCCGCCAGAGCCGAGGATGCCTTTGATTCTGTACCTGTCAGTGACAAACAAGACTATGGGATGTATGCTCGCTCAGGAATCTGAAGATAGGGTCGAGAAAGCCATCTACTATTTGAGCAAGAAGATGCTGGATTATGAGACCCGCTACACTCCGTTGGAGAAAGCTTGCGTAGCCTTGGTATGGGCTACTAGAAAGTTGAGGCACTACTTGTTAGCTCACTCTGTAATCCTAGTTTCGAGATTAGACCCCATCAAGTATTTCTTTGAGAAACCAACGCTTACGGGTAGGCTAGCCCGTTGGTTGCTTCTCCTCTCCGAATTTGATCTCAAGTATGTCACCCGCAAGTCGGTCAAGGGAAGAGTTATAGCGGAGTTCTTGGCAGATCACCCAGTAGAAGGGGATGGGGCAGTGGAATACTTGTTCCCAGATGAAGCCATTCTGCAAGTTAAGGAGGAGACTTGGACGATGTACTTTGACGGAGCGTCCAATCAGTACGGTTATAGGATAAGTGTGTTGCTGATAGCACCCGACGATTACCATATACCTTTAGCTTTTAAACTCCGGTTCAAGGTGTCCAATAATGAAGCACAATATGAAGCGTGTATTGCTGGTTTAGAAGCCGCCCTGGAACTAGGGGCAAAAAGATTGGATGCTATTGGGGACTCGAACTTAGTTGTTTCTCAAGCAAATGGAGACTGGAAAGTCAAAGAAGAAACGATGAAAGTTTATCACCAGACCCTGGATGTTCTGATTCCTAGGTTTGAAAAGTTGACTTTCACACATCTACTGAGAGAGAACAACAAGTTCGCTGATGCTTTAGCAACTCTATCTTCTATGGTAGACATCCCTCTTGGAGTCCGGATGCATCCAATTATCATTGAGAAGAAATACACGCCGACTTATGAAACTATCTCCGTAATAGATGAAGCGCAAGACAAAAATCCTTGGTACTACGATATTTGGAACTTCTTGGAAAATGAGCTTTATCCACCCGGGGCGTATGCCAAGGACAAAAGGGGAATATGGTGAATGGCCGTCCAATTTATCATTTGCAGAGGTAAACTGTATAAAAAAAGGTCATCTGGGAATGCACAAGTTGTGTGTTGAAGAAGAGGAATCAAAGCGCTTGATGGAGGCCATCCATAGAGAAGAGTGCGGAGCGCACATAAACGGAGTGATGCTGGCCCGGAAGAGTCTTAGGCAAGGTTACTACTGGTCCACCATGGAGGAGAATTGTATTGGTTTTGTTCGGCGATGCCATAAATGCCAAATTCATGCCAATCGCATGAATATCCCGCCGTCAAAACTGTAGAACATGACTTCACCATGGCCTTTCTCGGTCTGGGGAATTGACATTATCGGTGCAATCACACCAAAAGGGTCGAATGGGCATGAATATATCTTGGTGGCAATTGATTACTTTACAAAGTGGGTGAGAGCTCAGTCCTATACAGTGTTGAAAGCATCGCATGTGGCAAGTTCATCAGAAACAATATCATTTGCCAATATAGAGTCCCAAACGAGATCATATTAGATAATGGCTCCCACTTCAAGAAACAAGTGATAGACTTGTTGGAGAAATACAATGTGGCTTTCCATAAATCATCTACATACAGGCCACAAACCAATGGCGCTGTTGAAGCCACCAATAAGAACATCAAGAATATCTTGCAAAATATGGTTGAGACCTACAAGGACTGTCCAGATAAATTGCAATTCGCACTCTGGGGCTATAGAACTTCAATCCGGATGTCTACAGGTGCAACTCCTTATTCTCTTGTCTACAGGATGGAAGCTGTTTTGCCAATTGAAATAGAAGTCCCGTCGCTATGAGTTATAGCTGAGTGTCAGATAGCAGAGGCAGACTAACAACAGAGCAAATTTGAGGTGTTGTTTGATGAGAGAAGACTGAAAGCATTGTATCATGTTCAGGGCTACCAACGCAGAATTGCTAGGGCTTTTAACAAGAAAGTTAAGTCCCCGGAATCTCAAAGAAGGAGATATGGTGCTGAAAGACAACCGAGCTCCATTCATGACCCTAGGAGCAAGTTCAGACCCAATTGGATTGGTCCTTACATCATCAAGGCTATCTGGTCGGGTGGAGTTGTTATTCTCATGGACTTAGATGGCCTAGAATTTTCACAACCGATCAACATAGACAAGTTGAAGAAACACTATCCCTGAGAGGCTTGCTAGGCCAAAAACCTGGAAAGGCGATCTAGGTAAAAGTTAGAGCATGAAAAATTAGAAATAAAGAAAAACTGAGCTCGCAAGGTTGAAAACCCTAAAAGGCGACTTTGGAAAAAGTTAGAGCGTAAAAGGAGAGAATTAATACTCGAGTGAACCTGAACCGAACTACGTAAGGCCTGATTCCCATCTTTGGGATACGTAGGCAACTTCATCTTGAAGTTCGGCCGTAATCACCTCCAATTCAACTGTCCTGTCCATGTGTCTGATCAGGTCATCTCTGCTTGTTCTTTACCTGAGACCTCGGTTGTGATCTTTACTCTGAGAGAAGAGCTGGTTACAATGCAGAGCAGTGGTGTTCCATTAGGGGTATTTCCGATCTTTTGATTCGGGGTTGTACATCTTGAGGATTGATTCCGTACGTGTCAAGTGGTGATCCTTTTCTAAAATGGTTTTGAAAAGTTTTGATAAAAGTTGATTTTGTTCAAAATTTTACCTTTTACAACTTAAATCATTTTTGGACCAAAAGAAAAAATTTCAGTGCTTACAACTTTAATTTCATTAATTTCAACATAAAGTTCTCCAACTCTCTGATACAAATCAAAGTTGTTTTTATTACATCATAAAAACTTGAAAAGAAATGTCAAAACAATAAACTAGGGGCATAGGTGAGTCAGGTGCTCCTGCGTCCTCTGCTTGTACTTGTGGAAGCTTCTGTAGCTAAAGTGGGCCCGGTTTATGCCTCATCATTGAGCCAAGCCAAGCATTCGCCAGAAAGGGCATAACTGAAACTAGGGGCAGGGGCCAAAAGGTCTCTCATCCTCCAAGTAGTGAGGTACCTAGCCAAGTGTGAACCACAAATGGGGAATGAAACCGGGTACCTACCCCCTCCTCCGGGCAGGTTTGATCATGCCCGGACTGGCATCTGAACCAGAAAGGAAAGTAGAACACGCAGTATGTAAGGCCGATCAACTGTATGTCAGGCTGCCGAGCCATGTTGTAACTCATCTTGGTCAGATTAAGCAAAGGGCAACACCAAGCTATGTCAGCCACAAACCTGTTGCACATCCAATTGCACCACCATCCCTCATTCGGGAAATCCACTAGTCGGTTGCGGAAAAAATAACCTCGAGCTGAGTACTCAGGGCAAGAGTCCACTACCTTCAGCTTATCCATAAGCCACACCGAGGGAGGGATAAAAGAAAAGAGAGATTAAAGAATAGAGAGATGTATGTTGAGAAAAAAGTGAGAAAAAGGGATTTGAGAGAAAAATAGAGCATGAGTGCTGAGTGATATGTAAGAAATATATATGAGGAAGGGTGGGGAACAATACCTGAAGAAGTAGTGGACTCCCCGCGAATCTGGTAGTCTCTCGCCGATAAAAGGCATCTAAGCCCATCAAGGTCTCGGCCAGTGCCAAACCAATGCAACTCTTGCCTTCTTTCAAACCTTGGGCCACTTCGATCAAACGACTGCTGGATTCGCCGAAACTAGGGGCAAGAAGGAAATGTGCAAGCATACATAAGCAGAGGGGATGTTGCCGAAAACCTCGCTAGAGAAGGTCGCCTCTGTCACCGGTGTCAGAAAATCGATGAATCAAGCTGGGTATGTCTAGCTCTCCATTGTGGGCCAAAGATCGAGCCTTGTGCAGAGTAAGCCCACACATTCGTCCCAAAGCTTGGGCGTGGCCAAAACGGGGCTGAGGCATGATTTCCTCATCACATCGGGATTCTATTAGTGCCTGAAATTCTTTAATTATTAGGCATATTTCTTGTTTCCCAAAGCGAAAGACATATGTAATTGGGTCCTAGCATCGGGGCGCGGTATGAAGGAACGGAAAACAAAGTGGAGTATGGCTCAACGAAAAAAGTACATTTATGCTGAAACCCCAGAAATTTACCTTTTCCGTGCCATCTAAAGCAACTATCCAATCTGAGAGCTTTTCGGCAAAAAATGGCTCCATTTGTGGAAGAAATAGCAGTTGAAATGAGTTTTTAGAGGAGAAATCACGAAGCTAAACCTTTTGTAAAAGATAAGGCTGTGAGTGGAAGCCAGCTGTCAATAATCTGGAGATTGCTCACACTGGTGGCCGGCAGAACCTCCTTTGGCCGGCAATCTCTAATGGTCTATCGTCCATCTATGTACTGGGCAATGCTGAAAGCATGTGTTTTGTCTTGATCTTTGTGTGTTTTAAGGTCTTGTTTTGAGTCTTTTTGGTTTTAGCAAGTTTGTTTATTTGTATTTGAGTTGTTTTGTTTTGTTTATCGAGTTGTATGATGTATTTTGTATTTTCGTTGTTGGTCGACTCATTACCCAATTAAGAACATCGTTTCAATCAAGCGCTCTATTGGCCAATTCAATTCCATGTCCATTTCATGCAAATATGGTGCTCTTGATGCAAAAATAACAGCACTTTTCATAAAAACTGCGAGGTTTTATTCCGATCATGGTTTTTACAAAAGAGGTGTACAAGTTTCAAAGTAAAAATAAAACCTATTTGAAGCTATACATGTACTAGTGCTACTAAACAAAAAGAAACTAAGCAAAAAAGTACAAAATTCAGTGTCAATCACCTCAGGCCCAAGAGGCCTTCTTCATCCTCTTCCTCGAAAAGGAGGACTCAAGGGCACTATCTCCATCGGCACCGTTGTCAGAATCAGACTCTAAACCAGAGCCGGTATCGTCTCCACTCTTTGCCTCAGAGTCCTTCTTGGCATCGTCTCCACTCTCTGCTCTAGAGTCCACATCGGCGTCATCTTCGCTCTTGGACCCCGAGCTAGAATCATCATCTCCACTCTCGAACGACTCAGAATGTCGACTCACTGCCTCCTAGGAGTCACTGGTCTTAGCATCGTCATCGCTCAAAATGGGCTCTGAAGGGCTGCTCCGGCCTCGGGTGCCCCTATCTCTGCCTCCGTCGCGGCTCGCATCTTGGCCACAAGCTGGGGCTTGTCTCTCTTTCCTCCCTACTATTGGAGGAGGTGCTGCCGGTGCTGGTGCTGCCACTGGTTCTATCGGTGCAGATGGAATCTGAAAAAAAGAGTTGTCAGCATATCAGTTACAGTATGTGTATCAGATGCAAGCATAGTATGCAGAATGAGTGTCATATAGAAATCAGATACAGTGTGTGAGTATAATGTGTGAGTACTGTGCCAATGTAATGTATCAGTGCAATTTGGAAAAGATTACAGTTGAAATGCTGATGTATCAGTGGAAATATGATAGCATGAAGCACAAACTGAAGGAAATTACCTGGATACCGTAGAAACCCTGCGGCGTCTCCCTCCTCTGCACCATGCCTATCAAGGAAGCCACCAGCCCGAGGAGGCTTCTCGTATACTTTATAGATGCCTGCAAATGTATTTGAATGATCAATGTCTGCAATAAACATATCTGAAATGAAATGTGGGGTGCAAATGGTAAAGTGTGGTCCATACCTGGGATGAGCCTCGAACTCCGACAAGCTCATGTCCAGCTTCTGTCGGCTCAATCGAGATCTGATAAGCAATCCCAGTAGGCCTCCAGTATGTGAGCATAGTGGAAAGCTCTAGCCAATGGATAACCTGCTCAACAGGGGGGAGCCCCTCTAGCATGGGCCTTAGTCGCCCAAACCGCCTCACCTGCTACAGGAGCCCCTGCCCCCTCGCCTGCATGAGCCCCTGTCAAAGGTGGCATAAGGTGGGTCTGGATGAAGGTCGTGTAATCGCCTTCTCTTCTAAAAAAATCAACATCTAAGCCCACCATGAACTACGTGACTGCGTCAACAGATATGCTATTCCACTGACCTCATAAACTCTAGAAATTGCATCAGAACGACCGAATCAGGAAAGCCCACAATCTGGCGAACAAATCTCTCGCTCAAGAACCAGGCCCGGCAGACTGGGCGCTTCAACAGAATCCAAAAGCGCAACGGGCCCCAGGCTCCCGTGTACTAGTCTCGCACCCCGACCGGCATAATGGCCCAGGGGCAATCTATAAACAGAGAGTGTACAGGTTATTAGTTACTGTCAGTTACTAAAGTGTGAATCAGAATAGTTGTAAAGCAAAAATGACTGTGTTTCGGGTTACTTCGTGGGCAGCCATAGTGTCAAAGTAATGGCGGAAGAAGGCTAAGGACTCACGGCTCCGGCGCTAACACTGACCATCATATCGCCTTGAGTAGATAACCATCGGGGGAAGCTCCTCCATGGGCTCTGAAGCCAAGGCTAGAAAATACGCATAAACCCATAGCTGCAAGGAAAGTGTAGTGACATGTGATCAACAGTGTGAACAGATATAGAAAGTACAAAGCAGAAAGCACAGTGTGAACAGATATAGAAAGTGCAAAGTAGAAAGCACAGAGCATATAAAGCAAAAACTATGAAATAGAAAATGTAAAGTGCAAAGGGGGAACTGAAATGCATACCTCCCAGGCTCGCCAGTAGCCTCTGATCCGCTCTCTCCTCAGGCGGGAGGTAGAGCTCATATAGCCGTATAAGGTGTCGAGGCCAGTTCCGCTCTAGTCGTAGAAGCGTACTCGGGAAAGGGTCACCAGGGCGCTCAACAGATATAAGCCCATGGTGTTCCACCAGTTTGAAAACAAGGTGGTACTGAGGACAAACATCAGGAAGCCCCAAGCATACTGCTCCATCTCCTCCGACGTCTCGGGCTTGCTCCCTCGGAACTGCTCGGCAAACCAGCTGTATCTCACTATAGTTGGCCGGTACAAAGGTGGTCACACTCCCAACAGGTCAATCCAGGCACTCTTCCACTCCCCTATGTCGGTGTCAAAAGGGATTGGAACGCCCCCTACTTCCAAGCTTGTGATCATGGCAAAGTCGTAGGGAGTCATCGTCATCTCATCGGCGGTAGAGAAGTGGAACGAGTTGGTGGTGTCCCACCACCTCTCCACTAGCACTCCTAGAAGGGGGTGGCTCACTATGACGCGCGTCAGGCCAAAGCAGAAAAGGACTAAGCCAGTCTCATCGACGATGTCGCGGACCCCGACAGGGAGCTCGTCATACCAATCCCTCGCTGTCGTCGCTCCGTACCCCCTGTAGGCACGAGAGTCTCCATGTGGCAAATAACATATGAATCAAATGAAAGACAGTGATGAAAGTACAGTCAGATGAAGGGCAGTGCAAGAAATACAGTTAAAAGAAATGCAGGAATGCATAAAAATAACATTCATACCTCAGCAGCGCTGGATGAAATGTGGGAGGCCGGCTCCCTCAGCAGGAGGTCCTCTGGTGCACCGCGAGCAAAGTCGTTGAAACGCCTAATGCCTCCAAGTGGCAAGATGTGTGTGCGGGGATGATATCTTTTCGGATCGAAGGGTCGCACTCTCAATGGTAGCGGCTCAAGCTCAAACTTAGGCTCAAACCCCGCCTCAAGGTTGGCCTCAATGCCCTTAGCCGCCTCGCCAGCCTCGGTAACTACCTTCTCCTCTACCTCGACAACGGGTGGAAATGCAGGTGGAACCTCTGGAGGAGCTCCGTCGTGAGGAATCTCATCCGTCATCTAGAGAATGGGTGAAAAGTAGGTAAAAAATGAAGAAAAATGGGAAAAAATGGGTAAACTTGGAAAAAGTCAACCCTAAGAGAGAGAAAATGGGAGAAAAAATCAATGCCCCGGAAAAGTTCAAGAAATCTGAGAGAAACTCGAGGGAAACAAGCCTAAAGTGATGGAAATTCGAGAAAAAGTGACGACATCAAATCTAATCGGTTCAAAATAAAGAAAACTAAGAGGGTTTTGTGAAAAAAAGTGTGCGTGGGGCGTTGGAAAACGCGTATAAAGTGCAAGTCTAGATAGAAGAAGCACCTAGAGAGAGAGGGAGACGGTTTTCAAAAGTATGGGTGTATGGAAATTAGGAGTCTTGGTCTATACTTAAAGACCTATGAGCAAAAGGACCATTATGTCCCGAATCTACCACGAGTGGCCAGCAAGATGTTTTGATGGCCGACAGTTGGCCGGCAGCCTCTCCTGGTGACCGGCAGGTGGCCGATGGTTCTCAGGTAGGTCCTGGTGCTGTTCTGTGCTTCTACTTTTTGAGTAGTGTATGGAAGGTTCTGTTTCGAAAGCTTGCAACTACATTCCGGTGTGTGAACGTGTCCCACTTGCTACTCTAAACGAGGTGTATCCTTTTAAGCATGTTGTAATTCCTCTGAGAGGTAAATCGGAGGTCATCATCGAATATCATTTTATTTGTTTTGTTAAATTACGTCTTTGTTCTCTTCCGTTGCAGAGAAGGTGTATTTCATGTATACGCATGCTGTGCGCATGTCTTATATCCTTTCTGATTTGTGCATAGAACATGCTGTCAATTTTGCATAAAATATGCTTTTATTTCATGCGTAGAACGCGCTGTCAATTTTGCATAGACTATGCTTTCGTTACATGTATAGAATTTGCTTTTGTTTCTTGCATAGAACATGCCTTCAATTAACATTATACGTCAGTTCACCATCTTGCATGGAATATGCATTGTCACTATATTGACTTTGTGCATCTATCGCACACGTTCACTTTGTGTATCTATCGTACACCTTTCTGTTTTATCTCAGGACGCATAAAGAGCGAGCCCGAGCGGTTTTGTCTTTTATCTCGGGACGTGTGAAGCGCGAGCCCGAGCGATTATTCTTGTATCTCAGAACGCGTGAAGTTGTATCTCGGGACGCGTAGAGTGTGAGCCCGAGCCCGAGCAGTTTTTCTTTTATCTCAGGATGCGTGAAGTGCGAGCCCGAGCGATTTCTCTTGTATCTCAGGACGCGTGAAACGCGGCTCTAGGCGTGTTTTATCTCAGGATGTGTAAAGCGCGAGCCCGAGCGGTTTCTCTTGTATCTCAAGACGCGTGAAGCGCGGCCCTGGGCATGTTTTATCTCGGGACGCGTGAAGCGCGAGCCCAAGTAATTTTTCTTGTTTCTCAGGACGCATGAAGCGCGACCTTGAGTGGCTTGTTTCTCGAGACACGTGAAGCACGAGCCCGAGCGATTTTTCTTGTTTTTCAGGACACATGAAAGGCGACCCTGAGTGGTTTTCATCTCGGGACGCGTGAAGCACGACCCAGAGTGATTTTTTGTTTCTTAATTTCTTAGGACACATAAAACGCGACCATGAGCGGTTTTTATCTCGGGACGCGTGAAGCCTGACCCCGAGTGATTTTCGTTTCGCAGTTTCTCAAGACGCGTGAAACGGGACCCTGAGCGGTGTTTTTTTTCCTCGTCCTACGTTTTGGCGTGGTTTGAATGTGTTTTAGATCTTTTCACATTGAACCTATGTTAGTTTTAAGCTTGAAGCTACTTATTCAGAGATTGTTATCGTTTATTGCATTTGTTATTGCTTATTGCATCATATTGCATGATCATGAGTTTTCAAAATAGTCGGTTTCGCGAAGCATGTGAGTCTAGCTTCAAAGTTGCATTGTGCATATCATTTGCTTCTTGCCCCAGAACTACGCTGGTTTGATTGCTTGCAAAGGGATACGTAGGCAGCCTGCGGGCGCAACCATTTATTTATGTCTTGATTGTTTGTCCAAGTCTTATGGCCTTGTCAAAATGGGTCGTCTTCAGGCTTTGACATTCACTCACGTCATTTCATAACTCCGAGTTCTGTCAAAGAGTGGCAACTGTAGACACCTCATTTTTTACGGCCCTTACGACTTGGACATCATCGCTTGCACACCCGATAATGAGTCTATATGCTTGTCAAGTGCTCGAAATCCTCAGCAGAATGTCACAACTTTGAGCCTTTCAAACCCTACACCCCTGTTGTCTTTGTTTTGTATCCAAAACCTGTGATTTTCAAGCTTGTAACCCCCGGTGGGCTGCCGGCCACTGCTTTGGGCTGCCGGCCATCACTTTTGGTTGCCGGCCACTGATGTGGCCTGCCGGCCATCAGTGATGGACTGCTAGCCACCAATGTCTTTTGCAGATATTTTGTGACAGTTGTGCTAGCTGTTTGCACAGATACTTGCATCTGCTCCCACGTGTATGGCTAGATGTTTATGAGGGAGATTCATGTTTTCTATATATAGATGGCCTCCCTCTCATGTTTGGAGGTTAAAAAAATTTTAAAACAAAATTTTTCCTCTCTCTATAATTCTCTCTCTCTTTTGCAAATTTCTTAACCTTTGTCTACATATCCTTCACCTTTGCCTATACACTCTTAACAAAACCTCTCCATCTTTGAGCTAAGGTATCTTTGAGCCTTGTTTGAGCTCTTAAGGGTGTGTTTGCCTTGGTTTATTGTTTGAAAATGATCTCCTCTTCAAGAGGTATAAAGCTTTACCTCTTTACTTGTTGTATTCACTCTTTTTCTTACTATTTTCCAACTGTTTTTGGGCTGTAAAAACTCTATATTTTTGGGCGGAAACTTGGGATTTAAGGTCAATAAACGTTGAGGGGTGGTTCACCCTTATTTATACCTTGCTCTTAAGGCATTTGCCCTTGTGTTTCCCACCTTTGCACTATATTTTTTTGAGCTTTTAAACACTGATTTTCAGAGTTATTTCAGTGGCTAAACTCATGTTTTGAAGTCCAAAACTGGAGGGTTTAGCCACCCCTCCTTGCGTTTTGCTTACTAGTCTAGCATGATCCATGTTTTAGCTTATTATTCAAGCCATTTTTGTCTTAATTTCAGCATGTTTTAGGACTGCTTTTAGACTGTTTTAGGACTATTTCTAAGTGTTTGTTGTATTTGAGCTTTGTTTTGTATGCCTGTAGTGTAATTGTCCTCATGAGTTTGGTGTTCTCGGCCTTAGACACCATCTTATTTGAGTTGATAATGTTTATTTATGGCTTTCCATACTTGTGATCACTCTTAATCACCTCTGCAACCTCCCTCCTTTGTTGGCTTTTGTTTTGCTTCGAAAATGGTTTCAAACTACTTGTTTATTTAAGCATGAGATTGAGAGGTCATGCTTAATGGTTTAATCCCTTTCGGGGTTCATTACTAACGGTATGATGTCCCTTTCATGCCCAAAGCAACTCTTGGTTTGAGCCCTCTTCCATTAGAGGACTTAAATTCACCTTTTGGACTCAATTGACTAAAGAATGGATAGTAATCTCAAATGAAGTAATAAAACTGAGGCTAAAAAAGGTGCAAGATTATAACTTGTTTGGGTTCAATCGGACGTTAATTGAACCTTTGAGTCTTGAGTCGTTTCATACTTATTAGTGATGAAAATGGTTCAAGATTCATTGTCAACTACTTCCCTTGATCTTTCATGATAAAGAAGTGGTTTTGAGAGTCTTGTTTTGTTCCATTCATTGAAATTTCACACTTGGTTCATAAGCCATCATGTAATGAAATTGCATCCATTGGTGGTTTGTGGATCAAAATTACTACTCCTTTGAGCTGTTTAATTGATAAGGAGAGGTAAATTATGCAAACAAACCCTCGAGAATACACTGTCTCTACTCTATTTGCTCTCTGTTGCAGCAGAGGAGTTCAGCCATCAGTGACCCGGCAGGCCCTCTGCCGACCTCCAGTGCAAAATCAAACAATGTCCTTCAAAAACAAAATAGAGTTGGTCTGGAGATGGAAATCAATGCAAATGTTCTACTGTGCAACAGAGGCATTCAGCAGCAGAAATAGTGTTTTTTTCGGGTAGAAACCGCATTCATGCATGAGGCCTCCATCGATCCTCGGGATTCATGTTGTATATGTTAGTGTTGTTATAATAGTGGCTTTGTACTTAATTAGTTAGAATAGCTAATGCATCTCGTGTTGTAATTATTTTAATTAGCTAGATTAGTTAATTAATTAGTTCATTCGATTTGTAATAATTAGTCAAGTAGTTTAGCTAAATTATTCATTTGTTGTTGTAATGGCTATTTAATTAGTTTAGCTAATTAGTTAGTTTATTCGGACTCTCCTTCGTGAGAGCGCAATGTTGTAATAACGTGTATGTCTTCCAACCCCACGTCTTTCTCCCTTTTATTTACTAGCTTATGATGGTTAGTTTAGGGCATCATGTTTTGTTTAGCATTCTCCATGTTTGCATCCACTCGTATTGCATGCACCGAGGCTCGGATTATCATTCTAACTTGGATTGTTAGTTTAGTACTTCTTTGAATACGTGCTTAGTCCGCATGCTATCAAATTGCTTTATTTGCCACATTAGTAGCCGAGCCTAGTAATTGCATATCGCATGTGTTGCATTAGTTATATTGCCTAGTTAGGATCATGCATCTTTCTAACTTTATCATCTTTTTGGCTTGGAGTACTAGGTGAGCCATTACTCGCTTTAACATATTGCATGTGTGTGATTGTTGCCATGTCTAGTATGCTTGCCATGAGGCTAGTTGCTTAAATGTTATAATTGCTTGAATACCTGTGGATGAATGCTAATTGCTTGAATTGGAATAATTTGAGTAATGTTCATATGCGATCACTTTTTTAAGTGGTACATATTTCGAAACAATCTTCAAAACAACTATGAATCGAAATGTTCCAATTCTTGCAAGTTAGTCTATACTTGTGTGTGTGCGCATCACATATTAATGCTAGCCTAATAAACTGGAACAAGAGCCTATAATGTACATAAGATTCATATCATGATTAGTAGAGGCCGATCTTTGATCGGGCGAGCGGGGGTGCTTAATTCATGACCTTCCCTTCTCGCATCTAAGTTTCTGAGCCGAGACAGTCTTGGTGATGACGGACACGTGGCCTTTGGCACGAGTCATGGGTTTCCTAGATTTTCCAAAAATATTTTAGGTGGCGACTCTGTATTTGACAAAGCAGTCCATTTTTGGCAATTTGATTCAATATCGATTTTCCAAAAGATTTGACGAATTGGGACTCTTTGGTGTTTATCTATTTCACATTGCACTTATAGAATCCAATTTAGAACCGCGGGAGTCCGATACTGTAGGGCTATTCATTTTCCGAAAGGGGGCGTGAAAAAGTTGACCTACACAATCCAATTTGGTCTAAACTTGCCCCTAGGATCATGGATGGGAGCTCGATTGTCTTTCCGTACCATATCTCCCTCATTGAGATTCCTGGACTTAACTTTCTTGTTAAAAGCTCTGGCAATTCTGCACTGGTAACCCTGAACATGATATAATGCCTTTATCCTTCTCTCATCAAACAACATTAACTTCTCAAATCTGCTCTGTTGTCAGTCCGCCTCCACTATCTGATACTCAGCCATAACTCGCAGCAACGGGACTTCAATTTCAATTGGCAAAACGGCTTCCATCCCATAGAGGAGAGAATAAGGGGTTGCCCCTGTAGATGTCGGGATCGAGGTTTTGTAGCCCTAAAGTGCGAATAGCAATTTATTGAGCCAGTCTCTATAGGTCTCAACCATCTTCTGTAATATGTTCTTGATATTCTTGTTGGCGGCTTCAACAGCTCCATTGGTTTGTGGCCTGTATGTGGATGACTTATGAAAAGCCACATTATATTTCTCCAACAAGTCTATCACCTCTTTCTTGAAGTGTGAGCTGTTATCTGATATGATCTCATTCGAAACTCCATACCGGCAGATGATATTGTTTCTGATAAATTTGGCCACATGCAATGCTTTCAACACTGCATAGGATTGAGCTTCTACCTACTTTGTAAAATAATCAATTGCCACCAAGATATATTCATGTCCATTCGACCCTTTTGGCGAGACAACACCAATAACGTCGATTCCCCAGACTGAGAAAGGCCATGGTGAAGTCATGTTATAGAGCTTTGATGGCGGAATATTCATGCGATTGACATGAATTTGACATTTGTGGCATCGCCGCACAAAACCAATACAATCCTCCTCCATAGTGGACCAATAATAGCCTTGTCTGAGGATCTTCTAGGCTAGCATCACACCATTCATATGCGCCCTGCATTCTCCGCCGTTGATAGCCTCCATAAGGCAATTCGATTCCTCTTCTTCCACACATAATTTATGCATTCCCAGATGACCTCTTTTATACAGCTTACATCTGCAGATAATAAATTGGACGACCATACGCCGTTTCCCCGTTTGTCCTTGGCATTTGCCCCTAGTGGATACATCTCCTTTTCTAGAAAGTTCCAAATATCGTAATACCAGGGGTTTTTGTCTTGCACTTCATCTATTACGGCAATGGTTTCATAAACCAGCGTGTATTTCTATTCGATGATAATTTGATGCATCCGGACCCCAAGTGGGATGTCTACCATAGAAGATAGAGTTGCTAAGGCATTAGCGAACCTGTTGTTCTCTCTTAATAGATGCGTGAATGTCAACTTTTCAAACCTCGGAATCAAAACATCCAAGGTCTGATGGTAAACCTTCATCTTCTCTTCTTTGACTTCCAGTCTCCATTTGCTTGAGAAACAAAAAAGTTCGAGTCCCCGATGACATCCAACCTTATTGCCCCTAGTTTTAGGGTGGCTTCTAAACCAGCAATATGCGCTTCATATTTTGCTTCATTGTTGGACACCTTGAACCGGAGTTTGAAGGCTAAGGGTATATGGGAGTTATCGGGTGCTATCAGCAACACACCTATCCCATAACCGTATTGATTGGACGCTCCATCAAAGTACATCATCCAAGTTTCCTCTTCGACTTGCAGAATGTTTTCATCTAGGAACAAGTATTCCACTGCCTCATCTCCTTCTACCAGGTGGTTTGCCAAGAACTCCGCTCCCTTTAACTGACTTGCAGGTGACATACATGAGATCAAATTCGTAGAGAAAGAGCAACCAACAAGCCAACCTACCCGTAAGCGCTGGTTTCTCAAAGAGATATTTGATGGGATCTAATCTCAAAACCAAGATTACAGTGTAAGCTAACAAGTAGTGCCTCAACTTCCTGGTAGCCCATACCAAGGTTAGGCAAGCTTTCTCTAAAGGAGTGTACCGGGTCTCGTAGTCTAGCATTTTCTTGCTCAAGTAGTAGATGGCTTTCTCCACCCTATCTTCAAATTCATAAGCGAGCATGCATGCCATGGTCATGTCTATTACTGACAAGTACAGAATCAAAGGCTTCTTCAGCTCTAGCAGCGATAACACAGGTGAATTCTAGAGGTACTGCTTGACCTATTCAAAGGCAAACTGACATCGATCATCCCATCGGAATTTCTTCCCTTTCTTCAGGAGACCAAATAGTGTTTCACAAGTCAAGGTTAATTTGGAAATAAACCGTCTTATGAATTGCACTTTACCAAAAAAGTCACGCACTTCCTTTTCAGTCCTTTGTGGTGGCATTTCTAAGATGGTCTTGATTTTGGAATGATCTACTTCAATTCCCCTCTGTGTGATCAGAAAGCCTAGCATTTTTCCTGCCGTTACGCCGAAGGTGCATTTCTGAGGGTTTAATCTCAGTCTGTATTCCCTGATCCATTGAAAGAATTTCTCCAGCGCGGTGTAATGGCCCTCTCGTTCTTTGGACTTGACAATCATGTCATCCACATACACCTCGACCTCTTTGTGGATCATGTTATGAAGAATGGTGGTCATAGCCCTCTGATAGGTAGCTCCAACATTTTTCAACCCAAACGGCATAACCCGGTAGCAGTAGGTACTCCACGGGGTGGTGAATGCAGTCTTCTCTTTGTCCTCGGGTGCCACCAGAACCTAATTGTACCCGGAAAACCCATCCATAAATGATAATTGCATGGCCCGCAGTAAAATCCACAAACTCATCAATATTCGGCAGAGGAAAGTCATCCTTTGGACTAGCTCTGTTCAAGTCCCGGAAGTCTACACACACCCGGATTCTACTATCCTTCTTCGGCACTGGGACGATGTTGGCCAACCAGGTTGGATACTTGGATACTAACAAGAATCATGCATCAATCTGCTTGGTGACCTCTTCCTTGACTTTCAGTGCCCAATCCGGACGAATCATGTGCAGCTTCTGCTTAACTGGTCGGGCCTCAAGGTCAAGAGGGATCCGGTGCTGTACAATCTCAGGATTGATTCCAGGCATGTCTTCATAGGATCACGTGAAAACATCTTTGAAATTTTTTAACAAAGCGATTAAACGCTCGCGCTCCTCCGAAGAAAACGTGGACCCGATCTAGACCAGGCGCAGATCCTTCTCAGTACCCACATTAATGACAATGATTTCATCCGCACAGGGTTTAGCAAACCTCTCCTCCTCTCTATTAATCAAAATTTTCAAAACTAGAGGAATTTCTTCCCCTTCGTTTTCATTAAAATTTTGAAAATCTTGGTCAATACAATAAACCAACGGCACAAAAAAGTACACCGAATCTGCAGAGTTTTCATTCAAAAGGTCCAGATCTTCGGTTACAGATTCAAAAGAAAAGCTGAATGAAGACCTAGACAGGACTTTGGTATCCGAGTTACCACCCTCAGAAATACCAAACTCAGACTCAGAAGAACTTGAATAAGATTCTAGCTCATCACCCAATTCAGAACTGGACAGATAACCTTCCTCTAGCTGCCAGGTAAGAGATGGTGCCCCTGATACATCCAAAATGCCACTGGTTGGGTTCACACCTGGTTCTTCCCCGATCATGGAGACAGTAAAGTTATCCCTCAACTTCTCTAGGTCAGACGTAGGATCTGTCAGGAAACTAGCCAGTCCTGCCCCTACTCCAGGTTTGCTGTCATCTGAGTCACCTTCCGTGCTTTGTTCAGCTTGGATGCTTAGTTCAGCCATTTCTTCATCATCATTGTCCTGCAACTGATGGTCAAATAAAATCTCAAACCCGGGGACACGTTGCTTCAAGGAATTTACCCAAGGTTCGGAAAGCCACAAAAAGGGAAGTCTTCTCATTTCCGAACAAAACGGCCATTCAGTGTCCCCTGGATTGGCCTATGGATGAGTTCATAACATTTTCCAGCTTGCTTGGCCTTGGCTCTGCCTCTCATCTCTTCCTTCTTTCTGATCCAGTCATCTTTGGTGGGTATATAGCCCAGGCCAAAGGCATGTGGGTTGTGTGGCACATTTGTCAATGCTACAACACCTTTCCGACCACTTTTTTCGAGCCCTATTCCTGGGACGTGCCGCAATTTTTTCATGAAGTAAAATGACTGGGCATTGACGTACATGCCTTCATCTACAACCAGAATGGTCTGTACTACCCTGGCTTCAACCAGAGTGAATCCCAAGAGGAATACATCCTCATCGCCATGGTTGATCTCTAGTACTGGCGTAGTCACCTCTAGCAGTGGATAGATAGATGAATTTCCAAAAACAATTGCCACTCCTCCCCCATGAGGGTACTTCAACATCTGATTGGAAAGTGGAAGAGACATCCTTCACATGGTGCAACCAGGGACTCCCTAACAGCAAATTAAAGGTAGCCAGCACATCCAAGACATGAAACTCGATCTCTTGCTCTGATGGGCCCACCTGGACTCTCACTTACATTGTATCCATGACCTCTCTACTCATGTTATCATACACCCGTATTACTTGGGCTGTAGGAACAAAGTCCGCTGGTTTAAGGCCAATTGCACAGGTGGTACGGGAAGGACAGACATTAATGACAGAACCAGTATCTACCAACAACATCGGCATCCATTTCTCCCTGCATTACACAGATATGTATAATGGTTTATTATGAGTCGAGCCCTCCGGTGGCAGCTCTTTGTCAGAGAAAGTAAGCGTTGGCTTGGCACCACTTGGAAAGACTACATCCACATGCTGCTCGGGAGTCGGGTCAATGGACAATTTAGCCTTGTCCATTGCCAACAATACTGCATGTCGGTGTACTCGTGAGGCCATGAGGAGACCCTAGATGGAGATATCAACTTGAATTTTCTTGAGCTGCTTCAATACTGCCTCTTCTTCTAGTTGTTTCTCCTTCTGTTTCTCCTTCTGTTTCTTGGCTTCTTTATCCTTTCCAAACGCCTCTGCTTGATCTAGGTTCGGTGGCTTAAAATACTGTCCATTTCTTGTCAGATGGTCTATTTCCTTGGCATACCACGTATTGTCCAGAATATAATCGCCCCAGTCTTCGTCAGTATGGGCCAGATGCAGATCATTATCTTCCCACCATTCGCCCTCAACAGTCGACAAACAGTTGTCTGGCTCTATTTGTATCACCTTCACATCATAGGTGTCCCCCACAGGGTGTTGTGAATTTACAGTTTCCCAGCTATCTTCAATTCTTTCTCGTTCAAATTGCCTCAGTGCCGCTTCCTGTTCAGTATCAACGGTGTTCACAGCGCTCACTTCCTGGGCTGGATTTTCCACACCAGCGCTCTCCAATAGCTTTCCTTTCTCGTCAGCCCTTCCGGCTACTACAGCTATCTCTACTTCTTTTCCCTCTGGTTTCATTCCAGTTTCTTTTTCCTTGTCTGGTTCATCACTCAACCATCCAGGGTTGTCAGTTGATCCGTTCAGGTCGAACCACCCGATTTGTACATCTCTCTGATCCTGCTCATCAAACAACTGCAGGTTGTCCAAATCCTCTTCGAGATCTGCCAAATCATCCCACCCCTGGCTCGGGCCATCTTTCCTGACCACATTGATGTCTATCAAGGTTGGCAGCACCAATTCAGGCTTGATTTGACCCGTTGACAAAATATAGCAACTTGGATTATACACCCTATCAGATAAGTCGTCAGGACACTCTGGCAACAAATTAGTACCTTCCTCCAAGGTCGACTCCTTTTCCATTGTAAGTCTCATCGCCACAGGCTTGGGTTGAGGTTTGGACGTCTCCATCGTGCATAGATCTGCGCCTTCCAAAATGAACAATGTCAATTTTGGTAGGTGGGAAAGAGTAATATATATGCTGGGGTCATAAGAGGTGGTGAATGTATGGATCAGGTTAAGATTTCGAGGTGGGGGGACTTGATTATGGGCTGGGAGTGGATTTGTGGTTACGTTCGGTTTCTGAGGTGAAGCGATCACCTTATTATCAATGAGATCCTGAATCTCATGATGCAATCGAAAGCACTGGTCGGTGTCATGACCATGCTGTTGGTGAAACGCACAGTATTTTGTAGGGTTCTATTTGGGTAGGAGAGGATCAGGAAGTGGACGAGGTTCTAAGGGTTTGAGGTGCCGTTTCTTGACTAGCACTTTCATGGATTAAGAGAGAGTCATGTACAGCTGGTTAAAAGTCCACTGGGGTCGGGTAGGGTTGGACGATGTTTGTGAGCTTGTGTTGGCAAAGGGGTCAGCAGTCTTCGTTGTGGTGACAACATTTACGTCTGACGGCCTCGCAGCTGTGCTACCATCGGTAGCATTGGAACTGCGAACAAACGACCTTTTTGTCGGTTCCTTCTCATCTATAATAAGCCCCTGCTTCATGGCGTCTTTCATTTGCACTCCTATTTCATGAAGCTCTATAAATATAAATAACGGGGAGCACAATCATTTTCTGCAATAGCTTGCCATGTAGATTCCAGATGACCATCCTGATCTAGTCCTTCTCAGAAGGCCTCGTGGTTATCATCGAGGCTTTAGCTCTCCCTCTTGTCACAAATTCAGAGAAACCCTCCTTCGGCTTTTGGTGTGTTGCCTCGAGATCACGAGTCGTAACCTCAATCTGTGTATTGTAAGAATACTGAGTAATGAAGGCCTTGGCCATCTCTTCCCAATTTTGTTTGACAAAATCTTCCAACTTAGCATACCATATGGCCGCTATACCCAACAAGGTGTGACCGAAAAGAGACAGCTTCTGTAGTCTCGTTAAGTCCATCGACCATAAAATATCAAAAAACAAACGCAAGTGGACTATCGGATCCCCGGAGTCATCGAATCAATCAATGTGCGGCATTTTAAACCAATCTAGCAATGTAACTGCAGAATCAGTATACCCGTCCTCCATGTCCGAGATAGAGTTAACCCCTTGTGCTTTCTTGAATAACTTTTCCAATTTATTGACCTTGACAACAGTTGGGTCAACCTCGAACTCGAAAACGAAGCCTCGATCTGATAAACAGGGGTTTTGGAGGCTTGTGCTAGGATTGGCTCTGTTGGATTGCCCTGGTTTTCTTGAACATTGGCAGTATGAGCAGTGGCTCCGGGTGCTGGGATAGCCGCGGTAGGTGCATGGGATGCAGAGGCTGCAGCCGGCTGTGGTTGCTGTTGTTGTAGCCTAGTTATAACCTCGGCTTGATGGACCGCATCCTACTGTAGGGTCTCAACTGTTTGTTGCAAATGGTGTATCAGTTCTTCCACACTGGATGAGGGATACTGTGCCATTGGAATAGGTGATTGATCTCGTGTTGGGCTAGAAGTAGATAACCGTTCCCGAACCAGACTAGACACAAGTGAGCTGAAGGGTGAGGGGTGACTGCTATAAGAACCGAACTGGTGAACTCTACCTGATTCTCCTCTGTCTTGTAACATGTGGGAGTGAGGTAAACACAGGTTATCCCAAAACAAGATCCCCCGCTTTACAAAGTCTTATGACTCGAGTCCAGAGTACTTGGGGGATATCCGAAGTTTTTGAAGCTATGGTTTTAAACTACCTAGCAAAAGAAATAAAGCAAAAGAGCAGTAATCAGAAACCGCATAGCACCTCAGCTAAGATGTTATCAACATAGACAAGATCAAAGCTGTGGGACTGTACTCCATACTGAATTCTACCCCTAAAACGAATACCAAACTTGCAACTGCTATGCACATTCCTGTATAGTTTCACTGTAAAGCACATACCAATTAAGAGAGAGCCAAAACACCCCTATGAGGGGGTAGGGTTACCTTGTCCTAGTTTTGTCATGAACTAGGCTTCACTATTTCAAACAAGCGGTTTCACGCAATCCTGCATTTTAGGTGAGCAACCTGCCCTAGTTTGGAACAATCACTAAGGCTTTACTATATGCAACTAGGCCAAATGGTCAAATGGGGTACCTCAACAAAACTACCTAACATGCCTCTCACACCTAACACCGAGAAGTAAAAAGAGGATCAAACGGTACAGCGATAGTCTAGATCCAAGGGTTGTGTTCCCATCAGGGCAGAGCCCACGACCGGTCAGCCTTTTGGCAAGCTTTTGGGCAAGCCTCTGGCAAACTGTCCAGGAATAGCAGATGGCAAACACAGTGACTTAAGCGCACCAATGCAAATACAATGCAAAGAACATGTAAGTGTAGATAAAATTTCACATCATGAAGTTTGAGTCAAGTTCTCTAATTTCCCCAGCAGAGTCGCCAGAAACTGTAGCTTAACTTTTCGTGCTCCTTTCGGAAACGACTAGCCCTACAGTTTGAACTGCTGTGATTCTGAATTTGATCTCACAAGTGCAATGTGAAATAGATAAATACAAAAGAGTCCAAATCTGGCAAATCTTTTAGAAAATCAATTTTGAATCAAAATGCCAAAAATGACTGCTTTGCCAAAAACAAAGTCGCCACCTAAATATTTTTGAAAAATTTAGGAAACCCATGACTTGTGCCAAACGCCACGTGTCCGTCATCACCAAGATTGTCTCGGCTCGGGAACTTAGGTACGATAGGAGAAGGTCATAAATTGAGCACCCCACTCGTCCGATCAAAGGTCGGCCTCTACTAATCATGATGTGATTCTTATCTACATTATATGCTCTTGTTCCGATTATTAGGCCAACTTACTATGTGATGCATACACAAGTATAGACTAATTTACAAAAATTAGAACACTTTGATTTCATGTTTGTTTTAAAAATTGTTTTGAATATGTACCACTTGAAAAAGTGATCACATATGAACATTACTCAAATTATTCCAATTCATGCAATTAGCCTTCATCCACAGGCATTCATGCAAGTATATTAATTAAGCACTTAGCCTCATGGCAAGCATGTTAAACATGGCAACAATCATACTCATGTAATATGCTAAAGCACAAAAATGCTCACCTAGTACTTCGAGGCAAGCCAAAACAAGCAAAAGAGTTAGAAAAATGCATGCTCCTAACTAATGCAATATGACTAATGCAACACATGTAATGGTGTAACTAATAAGCTAGGCTACTAATTATGACATGTGAATCAATTTGATAGTATGCGTTTTAAACACGTATTCAACAAAGTATGTAAATGACAATGCTTGTTAGAATGATGAACCGAGCCGCGATGCATGCAAGACAAGTGAATGTAAACATGAGAAATGCTAAAAGAAACATGATGTTCTAAACTACCCATTATAAGCAAGTAAATAAAAGGGAGAAAGACGTAGGGTAGGAAGACATACACATTATTACAAGTTTGCCTTCGCGCAGGAAAGTGCAAATGAATGTCCTAGCTAGTTAAGTACCTAATTAATTAACTATTACAAACCAAATGAAATAAATTAACTACACTAGCTAATTAACTAATTATTACAACAACGAATTAACTAACTACTTTAGCTAATTAATTAAGTACAACACAAGACTAACTAATTAGTTACAAGTCCACTATTTACAACATGCTACTATTACAACATTACTTCACATATCTCGAGAATCGAGGGATGGCTCATGCATGGATGTGGGTTTCCACTCGATAATGCTCTCCGTTTTGCTATCGGAATGCCTCTGTTGCATAGTTACAAACTTGCACTACTTTTTCACCTCAACCTTTGCTTTGTTCTACTGGAAAAAGGACACTGCCTGCAAGGAAAAAGTGGCCGGCAACGTAGAAGTGGTGGCCGGTCGGCCGCTAATGTTGTTCCTTTCCTGCAGCAACAGAGGACAAACAGAGCACAAACCAGAGTATTCTCAGGGGATGTTTGTCCACCCTGCCTCTTCTTATCAGCAAACAGGTCAAAGAAGGGATATGCTTGATTCGCAAGCCATCAATCGACGCAATTTCATTGCATGATGACTTATGAATCAAGGGACACAATTTCAATAAATGGACAATAAAAGATTCTCAAAACCTCCTCCCTATCATGAATTGATCAAGGGAAGTGGTTGACCTTGGAAACTTGAACCATTTCATCACTAACAAGTATGAAATGACTCAAGTCTCCATATGTTCAATTAACGTCCAATTGAACACCAAATTAGGTTATTATCTTGTTCCATTTTAGTCTAAGTTTTATTACTTCATTTTAATTACCTTTCATTCCTTAATTCATTTAGTCCAAAAATGAAGATTAAGTCCTCTAATGGAAAGAAGTGTCAAACGAAGGGTTGTTTTAGGCATAAGAGGGATGTCATGTCATTAGTTATGAACCTCCAAAGAGATTAAACCATTAAGCACGACGACCTCAAACACAAGCTTAAACAATCCATTGGTTGAAACAACTCTCAAAACGAATGAAAAATTAAGAAATAAGGGAGGTTGTAGAGATGCTTAGAGGTGAACACAAGTATGAAAAGCACTAAATAAATGCTATCAACTCAAATAGGTTGGTGGCTAAGGCCTAAACCACCATGCCTACGAGGACCATTGCACTACAAGCATACTATACAAAGCATGAATAAAGCTAACTCATAAAAACAGTCCTAAAACAATCCAAAAAAAGTGCTGGAACTAAGGAATAAACAACTACAACAACTAGCTAAAATATTGAGGGATTAAAACTAGCACACAAGCACAAGGAGGGGAGGCTAACCCCTCCACTTTTAGGACTTCAACACATGATTTTAGCCTTTGAAAAACCTCTGAAAATCAGTGGTAAAAAGCTCAAAAAAAGGTAATGAGAATGTGGGAAACACAAGGGCAAAGGCCTTAGAAGCAAGGTTCAAAGA
Organism: Camellia granthamiana; assembly: GCA_036172215.1. Lineage (NCBI taxonomy): Eukaryota > Viridiplantae > Streptophyta > Magnoliopsida > Ericales > Theaceae > Camellia > Camellia granthamiana. The sequence goes on along the minus strand of CM069906.1, from coordinate 47,821,298 downwards.
AGGGTTGTCAACCCTTCTACCTTTAATGGCCTTAAACCACAAGTTTCAGCACAAAAAGATAGGTAATAAACAGCTCAAAAACAACAAGAAAAGATAAAAAAACAAGTAGTGTAAAAATGGTACAAAAGCACTAGAATGTATACCTCTTGAAGAGGAATGATCCTTTGAAGTTATAAACCACTAATTCACACTCTCAAGTGCCTCAAGAGCTAAAATGCAAGCTCAAATCACCTCAACAAGGAACTCTCTAGGTTTGGTTTAGACTGTTTAGGCAAAGGTTATATAAGTTGCAAGAGAGAGAGAGAGAGAGAGAATTGTAGAGAGAGAAATTTTCCAAAATTTTGCTCTTCAAAATTTTCTAAAGTCCAAAATTTTTCTAACCTTGGCAACATAAGAGAGGGTCATCTATATATAGAAATATATGAGAGACCCTCAAAAATATCCTTACAAATACAGCTCAAATGGTGCATGCATCTATAGGGACAGCTAGCAGAAAATATCTGTTTTTTTGCACTAATGGCAGGCAGGCCACTGATAGTGGACGGTCGGCCACTAATAGTGGGTCTGCAAGTCCCTGAATGCTCAAGCCTGAAAAAACATTGTTTTGGTCCAAAACAAGGCATAAGGTTTGAAGGTTCAACACTGAGGTTTCCTGCTAAGAAAGTCAAGCATTCGACAAGCGTACACATTCATCATTGAGTGATCAATCACTGGCGTCCAAGTCTTAAGGCCGTCAAAAATAGGGTGTCTACACCCACGTAATCATACAAATAGATAAAACACACAAAGCAACTAACATCCCTTGCTACCATGATAGCCCTATGCGGTAAAGCCAATTCCCACGAGCTCCAGGTATTCAAACTCGACTAGCTTTGATACCAATTTGTAACACCCCAAAATTTTCCACAAGAATAAACCACAACCATGCATTGCAACATACCATAAAGTCCTCTTTATCATTGAACTAGGATCCAAAATTTACAAGTCCATGATACACATTAATCCCAATCTGTGTCCTTGGGTAAGTTCAATAATCTAGAATACTATACAAAAGAAATTCACCATTAAGACATACAAAAGCTTCTTTTTTTTTTTAAGTTTCGTCCAATTCAACAAAACAAATTTCAATGTTTTATACAAAACTCCATACTTCTACAATCAAATTTCTTGGACCTAGCTTCCCTGCAAAATAAAAGTACAACTTCAAATCATTGCGTGGTGTGTCACCAGTTCCTAAAAAATCAGATAGGGTTGACCTATATGCCAATAGAGATAAATTTAGCCAAGTATCTAATTATTTGAAGAAGCACATGGCACTGTCACAACAAAACAACATAAACTAATTGACATTGATAAATAAAGAAAAGTTAAAGTGCATCTCTGTCCCACACAAAACCGTTCTCAACATCATAAAGAGAAATACACGATGAGTCCCTTACAAGAGTCTAAATTACATGCATAAGTCACTTTCATGTAATACCATCACCATATTTATTGACTACTATACGGCAGGACATGGACACCTAAAAACCATGTTTTTCCACATTTGCCGACTATTATACTACAGGACGTGGACACCCAAAATCATCCGTTTCCACTTTTGCCGACTATAATATGGCAGGACCAGTGGACACCCAAAAATATTTTCCTACATTCGTCTAGCGATAAGCGCAGACAGGGCAATTAGGCACCTTAACTACCCACGCGGATGCCAACAAAACACCACTTTCTCAAAATCGACGCTTAACCCGGACTCCTATTTACTTTACCACCTTACTCTACTTTGTCCCAAGTAATCAAGCGTTCAACATTATAACCGATAAGGAACAATTATAACATTCAAAGAGCCTCAATCCCTAAATCACAATTTCAACAATACAACAATATCTATTTTTTCCACACCGCAATTATTCACAAAATTCCAAAAATTTAAGGAAATTCTCCTCCAAGTATCATTCTCTACTCACATTCAAAATTAGAGTTTTTAACAAATTTGGGGCTTCCTTCTCATTTTCATGTATATGTCTCTATCCTCAACATTATTACTCATGTTATATGGAAAATTAGATGAAACTTTAATAAAAGCTAGGTAAAATTTCACTTTTTGTGAAATACAAGGTCTAATCTACTCAATCATCAAATTAAGTCATAAAGTCACAACAATACCATATAATCATCTTCAAAATAAAGAGATACTAAGTTAAATGTAACCCTACCTCGAGCAAAGAGCAAGAAAGCTCGATTTCTAGGAGAATCCTTCGCAAAAATGGAATCCAATTGGTAGGAAGGAAGATCTTCACTTGGACTTCACTCCTTACAAGTGATTTCAACTAGATCTTAGAGAAATAGGAAGTATTTAGGGTGAGAAACCTAGGGTTTTTTGGACTCAAAACAAGAAGGAGGAAGAGAGAAAAGAGAAGTGGAAATAATGATCTAGAAATGTCCTTTTTAATCTGTTGAATTCGCGCAGACCACTCGAGCGAACTTTTCATTGCTCGAGTGGTGAACGAGGCTTCTCAGAATTTTTTCTGCAAAACGAAATTCTGAGAGCCCTACATCTTCGCTCGAGTGAATTAATGGTCGCTAGTACGGTCTACCCAGACTGCAAAACTACTGAATGCCCTCAATCTTCGCTTAAGCGGTTACTTGGAACAAAATGTCACAGTGCTGACCGTGTGGTCTGAGATTGCCAGATACAAAAATAGTTTCTCTCTTAGAACTGGGTTTAACAATACGGGTAGGGTTGTCAAATACCTCTTCAAGTTAGCCAAGGCGACTTCACATGCTTCTGTCCATAGAAAATCTATGGCCTTCTTCAGAAAGCTAGAAGAATGGCCTGCATTTATCTAAACTTCGGCTTATGAATCTGTTCAATGCCACTGCTTTGCCAGTCAAAATTTGGACTTTCTTAGTCGTTGTCGGGCTCTTCAGATTAAGGATGGCCTTGATCTGATCGGGGCTTGCTTCAATTCCACTCTTGGTTACCAGATATCCCCAAAACTTACTAGATCCTACTCTAAAAGTACACTTGGAGGCATTCATCAAAAACCGATATGCCTTTAAGATATCGAAAACCTCCTTCAGGTTGGCTAGATGATTGGAAGGTTCCTTACTTTTCATGACCATGTCATCAATGTGGAGTTCCACGGTCTCCCCAAGTAGATGTTTGAACATCTTGGTTATGAGCCTCTAGTATGTTGTCCCTACATTCTTTAATCCGAAAGGCATAACTCTATAGCAATAAAGTCGCTTTAGAGTGATGAATGTCATATTTTCCTCATCTGGTGCATACATGGCTATCTGATGATAACCTCTGTAGGAATCAAGAAAGCTCATCCTTCTATGTCATGTTATGGCATCCACGAGTTGGTTTATCTTTGTCAAAGGAAAACAATCATTTGGGCAAGCCTTATTCAAGCTCGTGAAGTCAACGTAACCCCTCACTTGCCATTTTTCTTCTTAATTACCATCATGTTGGATAGCCAGGTTGGGTAGTTCACTTCTCAAATTTCTTGTGCCTCCAGCAATTTCTCTACTTCCTCTTCAATAGCTTCCACATAGACTAAGGTCGGTCTCCTAGCTCTTTGGATCATAAGCTTGGCCGACCTATCCACATTGAGCTTGTGACAGGTGACCTCAGGGGCTAATCACGGTATCTCATACTGTATCCAACTGAACACCTCTATATTTTCTCTTAAGAATGCTTCCAATTTTCTTTCTTCCTCCTCTGCTAAACCCAAGCCAAAGAGAAAAAATCGCTCATCGTTCCTCTCTTATACTAGAAATTTTTTCAAAGGCTCTTGGCTCTTGTCGACAGGTTCTTTACCGACATCATCTAAGACCTCTTGGTCTTCATCTTCTACTTCAGCGAACTTCATTTCTCTTACATTGTTGGTGTACTTCATTGTTGCCATGGAGCAATTTTTCGCCTACACTTGGTCTCCTCTCACTTTTTCAATCCCAAACTTGGGTGGGAACCGTAACAGCTAGTGCAAAGTTGAGGGAACAACCCTTATGGTGTATAACTAGGGTTTACCCAAAATAATGTTGTACAGAGAAGGCGTGTCAATCATAGTGAACTCCGTGGTTATAGTTTTTGTTCCCATCTGAATCTCTAAATATGTGGTTCTCAAAGGCCACGTGGGGGTCTCGTTAAATCCGACCATGGGGCTGTCGGATTACTCTAGGTTATCCTTGTGAAGATCGAGCTCTTTGTAACATTTGATGTACATGATGTCACAAGAGCTGCCTTGGTCAATAAGTATCCGCCTTACCTGGCACTCTCTAATCTCCAAGGTCATTACCAGAGCATTGTTGTGTGGATGCTAGACTATCTCTAAATTCTCATCCGTGAACATGATCATCAGCCCCCGGGGTCCCTCCATCTGGGGCTTCTTTTGCTGAACTCAGAAGATATGCTGCAGATGTCTCACTCTCTGTGTTTCTCTCTGGATTTCGTTCACACTGACTTTGGAGTGAATCACATTGATGACACATGGTCCATCTACTTGTGGCGTGGGGGGTGGTGGTGGTGGTGCTGCTGCTGCTGCCGGCGTCCAGGCTAGCTTCGCTTATTCATTCTTTGTCTTCTCCTCGTCTATCAAGTCTCTTAGGTGTCCTTGTCTAACAAAATCCTCCAAATGTTGCTTTAGAGCCCGACATCCTTAGGTCATGTGCCCGTTCTCGTCATGGTAGGCACAATTCTTCTTGGGAAACCTACCCATGTATTTCCTTGGGGTCTTCTGTGGTGGCCTAAACTAAGGCTGGTTACTGATTCTCTTCAGGATCCTGTAGAATAGGATCTTTGAAAATGTACTCATGGCTTGCATGGCCTTTAATCCTAACTCCAATTTATTGGTACTAGTATTTCCTCGGCTACGTTTCGGTGAGCCATTTCGCTTTTCATGCTTCACTTTACTCCCCTTCTTTGACTTCTTGTCTTCTTCTGCCCTTACGTACTTCTTAATCCTTGCCATGAGATCCTTCATATTTTTTGGGAGGGACTTTGCAAGGGATTGCCAAAGTAGGCAATCATTCTCCAAGTTCCTGGTTATATGTTGGAATCTAATTGTAAACCTTATAGTACCACTTTGCGTAAGCCCTAAGGCTTTTGCCATCGTCAATTTTCAAGGCCAATAGGGAATCAACCCTCAATGGCTGCAATCTGTTCATAACAAACCTGGCCACAAACATCTCGATCAGGCCTTCCCAACTCTTAACACATCCTTTCGACCATTTGAGGAACCAATCTGATGCTATTCCTCCAAATATCGATGGGAACACCTTGTACAACAATTGTTTGTTCCCACTCCATAGAGACATTGCATTCAAATATAAACCAACATCAAAGTTCGGGTCTGACTTACCATTGTAGATCTGGAACCTCGATATGGTGAATCTCTTGGGTGCCTCGAGCGTATCCAACTCCACCGAGAACGGCAATCTCGGCTACGCGATGGACATAACGTCGGCGTTGTTCCTCTTCATTTAGAGGTAACCCTACAAGTCCTCCTTCGTCCGTCTAGGAGCTCGACTGTCAGTCAACTTCAATCGCTTTGGCGTGTTGCTTTCCATGCTTTGTTGCATCCTTTTGGACTTCTCTACGTCCACTATCTCATCTAGGCCATGGCCCTATCTGTTGATTTGCTGAGATTCCCGATCTGTGTTCCTCTAGTTCTCTGTGAATCTCCCCATCATGATTCTGTTTGCCCGACGTTCTATAATCACCGATTTGAGTTCCCAAGTCTCTTCTCATGCTATGGAACTGTCAGCACCATTGTCTGCCCTTCCTTCTGGGCACCGGCGTTCATAGTTAGCATCAGTGTTGCCGGTAACAGCAATGCAAGTTGCATCACCTTGTTCTACATCATAAAGTTCACAATGGTTTGTAGGTCTGTCAACTTGTTTGCCAAGTCCTTCACCTCATCGTCTCTTCTCAAGCATCGGTCTTTCCAGGCCTAGAAGTTGCTTTTGTTATAGTATTCCTCTCAGTTGCCCCTCTTTGGGCCATTACGGCCCCTGGCAGCATTATTTGCTTCTAGATTCACTTCTTGCACTTCATCTTCATTGTTTTCCCCTCCGATGTTTGAATTGACGTACTCTTCTTCCTCATTATGTGTGTCGTCCCCAACTCTCACCTCTTGTCTGGCATGTGCTATCTATTCTTACTAAGTTCTCACAAACGGCACCAAATTGTGGGTGTTGATTTCTGATCTCATAGCCAAACAGGGAAATTAGCTAGAGAGCACGTGGCAAAATAGATTAAACCAAGCACCTGCACATAAGAAAATGATAACACCACGGTGGCTCGTCCACCTGGGGATACTCCGACGATCAAGTTAGTAACTTATTTCTCAAAGATGTCAAACGAGTAAATGATTCACAAGACAAAACATGCCTTAGATCCATGGGGGTGCCTTTACTTTTATAATAAATAATGCCCTTGTCCCCTAGAAGTCTCACTTCATAGGACTTCAGCATAACACTTATCTCGAATTCTTAGTTACATAAGAATAAATCCGTTAAGGGCCTTATCTCTATCCGAACTAAGCACCTCAACTTATCTAGAACTCTTGTCCTCTATCTAAATATCTCGAATCCCTATATTTCCACAACATATCTCGACAATATCGCGACAACCTCGACTATATGGCTCATCCATGTGGCACCTCGGCCAACACCTATGTCCCTACAACTACTAAACGTAACACTTTATAAAAACTTATTTGTGTACTTTTCCCAAACATAACACTCCAAAAACAAAACACTCCAATTTAACATTTCAAAAAATCTTTAGACTCAATTTGTTTAGAATGAAATAGGTAGAAAGTGAAAGAAAGAAAAAATAAAATAAAATAACTTCTATGAGTTTGTTTAACTTGAAAGTAGTGGAAATAAAACTAATTTTCTTGTGCAACCTCATATTAGCATTGTAACTAATTTTTTATTTCTTGCAAAAAACACAAGAAACACAAGAAAAATTGAATGTGTGAATTATCTATAACTAAACATTTAAATTTTTTATATTTTTCTTACAAAATTTTCATCTTAATCAAATACTTGCAGGAAAATATATATATATATATTTTCTATTTATTTTCTTTCACTTCATTTTCTTTTACTTTCACTCTACCTAATTTTCTTTTTAATCAAATGGAACTTAATGTACTTTTCTCAAACGTAACAACGTAACATTCCAAAAAAACTCCCTAGTGTATTTTTCTTAGACGTAACAGTCTAATCAATGTAATATACAAAAATTCTTTAGTATACTTTTCTTTAACGTAATACTCCAAGTAACACACTAAAAAATTCTTTAATATACTTTTCTTAAACATAACAATATAACATTTCAAAAAAACTCTTTAGTGTATTTTTCACAAACGTAACACGCGAATCAATATAGTATACAAAAACTCTTTAGTATAATTTTTTCAAACATAACACTCTAATATAATACTCTAATGTAACACCAGAAAATTACATTAACAAAAATGTAGATTTCTGAGCTCGACAACCAACACTTCAGCCACTAATCTCCCTAAAAAGAAATCTTCCACACCTTACATTTCCATTCCTATCCTAAAAAATCACAAAAAGGCATTCACTTAAACTCAAATGATACCAGATCAAATAAATATAACTTTCAAAATAAAAAGAACTAATTGGTTCATAAGAAAACTCCTAGGATTAAATGAATCAACATTCCCCCCATATGGGATTTATATTTTCCTAAAAATAAATCAAATGTTTAGGGTTTAAATTAACAAAATTAAAACTTCCAAAATTTATTTTGTTACAAGGGCCGAACCTTAAGATTAAATCTTGAGGGTTTTTTTTTTTTTTTTTTTAAAAAATTTCGTTGCTTTTTTAAGCTGATGACAAGTAAGATTTTTGAGCTTTTTAGTTTTGAGTTTTCAAATGCAATTTTTTCACTTTTGTACTTTTGTGTCATCAATGAATTTTTAAAATATTTTAATGAAAATTATTTACTTTTTAGATGTACCTAAAATATAAAATATTTTAAATAAATCTTAAAAATTCACTAAATACAAACAAACAAAATTTTAGTACACTTTTGTAAAAAAAAAAAAAAATCGTTGTAATTATTGATTTTTTCATAAATATTCAGTACACTAACAATTTGCTTGTTAGTTAAAATCCCTAAGATTTGAAATTCTAAAGTGATAAAGACAAACTTTAACATACATGTTTCAAAATACCCTCATAATCTTAAAAACTCTAATCTTTTTCATCTCTCACTATATATTTATACGATATATGTCTAGTTTTTCTCTCTCGAACTATATTGTCTGATTAACTCGGCCAGTCCGTGGGAAATTTGTAGAAGCACCACCACTAATCGCTGCAGCAACCACAACAAGTCGATGTTTGACTGACATGGCTTAACTACGCGATTTTCTGGCAACAGAACTAGTACGATGATGGTAAAATCACAATAGGTGAACTAATTGGAGTTGAACTCTTATAGTGCGATTCTCTGGCAGTAGAACTAGTCGGTGTTGAACTCCGATTCGATGATGTCATAGTAGTAGGGATCGAATTAGTGACTCTCATTATCGATTCTTTAGCGCAATGCTAGCGACATCACCAAAATTTCATTGGCCAATAAAAATTTCATTGACTTATTGACTTGGTCATCGAAATTTTACTAACCAACCGAAATTTCACTGACTTATCTTAGGTTAATGAAATTTCATCAAATTTTGTTTTAGAATTTTGTATTCATCGTGGATTTTTATAGATCTTGATGAAACAATTCCAAAAATATAAATTTCATAAAAAAAAAAAAAATGAATATCTATATCAAAATAATAGAATTTTGAAATGTTCAAGTGAAATTGTTTTGTCCTTACATTTCTAAAAAAAAAAATTACTAGGGATTAGAAAATAGAAAATAAAATCTCTTAAAAAAAACTTTATTTTTTTAAGTTTCACTCAACTAGACATATCAGTAATTTTATGTTTGGCATCCCCTATAATAGCCACCTTGTTATCTTTTTTAGGTTACATCATTTTTCTATTTTTTCACACATTTTTTTTATAAAAAAGTCAAAAAGTACACTTATTTAGATCATTTCAAATAAAAATTTAAAAAAGCGTAAAAATTAAGAACAAAAAAGAATAAAAATAGTTGCTTTTTTTATATTTTTTTTAGTGTTTTTTTTTAACTTTTTAGATTCTTTTACATTAAATGACATTAAAATTAAAATAAAAAAAATTGGCACAATTTTGAAAAAAAGTTACTAAAGTCAAAAAATTCAATGGGTGTTACTCCTCTCCAGTTGATGATCCAACTGGAGGGTTGTTGTTGGGCGGCTTATTTTTAGTATGATTTATAAATTGATTTTTTTATTTATTATGAAAAGATATATTAAAAAATAGAGATATGATGCCAATAAAATTAGTCAATAAACCAATGAAGAGACTTTTTTTGGCACTACTAAAAAATTCCAACAAACCCAATCATTGGCAATTTCAATATACATCCAGTTTGATTTCATTCAACCCCTACATGCAAGGTTAGGCATTTGGGATTGTATTTTTTTTTTTTTTTAGTGATTTTTTTTTTTTTTAGGCCTATTTTGGTCATTAGAAGAAAAAAAAAAAGAGGTCAGTTTATTGGCTTATTAGCTTATTGATTTATTTGAATTATATCACTTTTCTATTTTGTTACATGTTTTTTTCAAAAAAAAAAAAAAAAAACAATAAATCCAAAAAAAAAAAAAATCACTTCCCAAAATAGTTAGTCAACTTCCATTTGGGAAGTGAGGTTTGTACCCAAAAAAAAAAACAAAACAAAAAAATCATTATATATTGTCATATTACTCATACTTTTTACACATCTTTTAATAAAAAGTTAAAAGGTGAACTAAAAGAGTCAAATTTCAAACGTAATGTATGATTTTTTTTTAGACTTTTAGGAGCTGTTCATTTTCAGAGTTAGGTTGGGTGAGATTGTTGGTGTCGAAATTATTTATGAGGAGACTAACAAAAATTGTATCTCTTTGTAATATATTTTAGTGAGGGGATTAACTATATAAAATATCATAAATACCCTTTGATGTTTTTGATATATTTAAATATTAAAAATTATATTTTATAAAAAAAAATTATACTATATTATTTAATATATATATATAATGACGTAATACTCAAAAAAAAACCACACACACAAATGCATGGGCAAAACGGACTTTTTTCAAGTTAATCCCTTTTGTTACCCAAAAAGAAAGCTAAGACGGGAGGTGAATTAGGTTTCTACAAATTAAAATTAATAATACCCCAATAAAATTAACTGCTAGTACAACAAATTATTAACAAGCATAATGATGAACTTAGCAGTAAATGATCAAATAAAATAACAATGAGTATAACTAACATACAGGGTAAATCAAATAATTAACACATGAATATTAGATAGCTATAGCAGTAGTAGGAAAGTAAAGAAATTAGGGAAGAGGAGACAAACAGATTTATAGTGGTTCGGCTTCAACCAAGCCTACATCCACTCCTCAAGTTTCACTTGAGATTTTCCACTATCTTCTAACTTCACATGGGTGCTAGCAACCTCTTTACAAATGGAGCAATCCTCCACGGATTTTATACAGACTTTACAAGCCTAAACTCTTGCAAATCTTAAGTGATTCACAATCACTCTCAAGATTTCAAGAATACAGTGTTTACAACACTTTTACAAGATGAAATTATATTTTTTATTTCAAAGAAAGCTTACAATAAATATCTCTCAAAGATAGATATATAAAATAAAACTTTGATTTTTCTGTAAATCTCACACAGGAAAGATGAGCTTAAAGCTATAAGGCTCAGTGTATAATTTCTGAGAAAAGATGTGAGTAATTACAGATCAAAGAATATTTTCAGGTTTTTTGTAACTTGTTTACATTAGAGACTTTGGTATATATAATGAAAATTATAGCCGTTTATAGCCGTTGTATTCATTTGAATTTATAGCCATTGTAGTCATTTGAATTTATAGCCGTTTATAGCCATTATACTTCCATTATTACCAATTTGAATATCTTCCACTCCATCATTACAAATTTGAATATCTTCCACTTGAACCTTTTGGCCTTTTGAACATTTATAGCCGTTTATAGCTGTTGTACTTCCATCACTACTAATTTGAATATCTTCCACTTAAACCTTTTAAACCTTTTGGCCTACTGCTGTGCTAGGCTGTTTGAACCTTTGTTTTGGGCTGTTTGAACTCCTGATTTAATCAAATATTAAATATATTCTAACAACATTTAGGATAAAGATTTATGTGAGAAATAATGAGACAAAATAAATTTTGATTTTATTTTTCTCTTTCAAATAAATTATCAAAATAAATTTTGATTCTATTTTTCTCTTTCAAATAAATCATCAAAATAAATTTTGATTAAAATATAATTAAATAAATCATCAAAATAAATTTTGGATTCTATTTTTCTCTTTCAAATAAGTTAAAATATAATTAAATAAATTATCAAAATAAATAAGTCTAACACCCTTGTTAGTTTTGAAATCCAATCTCTGAGGTTCTTTCTAATGGAAAAAGTCCTACACTTTTCCTCTTTTTTTCTGTGTTTTCTCTCATTCTTTACATTTTTCTCTCTCTTTTTTTCCTGTGTTTTCCTCTCATTCTCTTTGTCATGTCCGATGACCAGTAATCACACCTTCCTTATTCTCTTTCTCTTTCTAATATATAGTCACCGGTGACCGACGACCACCATTGATTGGGGTTCACGGACAACCATCTACCACTGACATCAACTCGTTATTTCATCCTCACCGATAGCGAAAAAGATGAGTAGATCTACTCAAATCTGATGTAAATCTACTTAGATCTACATCAAATCTAAGTAGATCTACATAAGATCCAACTAGATCTAAATAAAAAATAATTTCCGGAGTACAATATTCTTTCTATATCTATTCTTTTTTTCGATTTCTCAATTTTTTAACCTTTTCTCTGTTACAAACATCTATTTTTCTGTTTTAATGGAGAAAAATTTCAAGTTCTGAATAAGTTGTTTTTAAGTTTTAGTTACAGGCGGTGAAAACTGTAAAATTTTACAGTTTCAACTTTTTTTGGTGCTGAAATAAATCATACTTTAAAACTGTAAAATTTTACAGTTTCATAACATTCCTTAGAGCTGTAAAATTTTACAGTTTTATAACATGTTTTATAGCTTAATAGAATAATGCTTTGAAACTGTAACATTTTACAATTTCAAAACTTACTTTTCAGTTTGATCAATATTACAGATTATTTGCTTAGTTGTTTATTGTTGTTATGTTGTTTAACTATAATTTCTCCATTTATTCCCTTCTTTTTTTTGGGTAATATTCTGAATATTCCAGTGAGTCTCCGATGATATTTTTGACATTTTCCAGTAATATTTAGAACACTCCTGCGAACGTCCGGCGATGCTCAAAACACTCCGACAAACTTCCGGTGATGCTCCGGTGACTTCCGGTAATGTTGAATATTCTGGCGAGTCTTCGGTGAGTCTGACTGAAATCGTTGGAGGTAGCAGTAATTTTAAAGTGATAAAAATAAAAAATAAAAAAAATTTTTGGTAACAATTAAAAATATGTAAGACTAATTGATACAAGTATTTTATTTTAAAAGTAGATGAATTTTAAATTTTATACATGAGACTTATTGATAAGTGTCTCTTTTCTAATCCCCTCCTCTAAGACCCAAGCTAGTTCACGAGACTACCAATCCCAAGTTTCACATTGCAAACAAACATGATTTTAGCACTCCCTAATAGTCCAATCTAAAGCCCCTATTTTTTTAAAACAAACAGGCCTTGGATTCTACGTACCTAGATGAACAAAAAAAAAAAAAAAAAAGTTGAGGACATTGACCTTTTAGACTTTTTTTAATTTACTTATTATTATTATTATTATTTGTTTTTACAACAGAAGGACCAGAAAAATAATTTTGACACAAATTAGAAGAAAAAAAAAAAAAAGAGTCATTAAAAAAAAAGAATGAATTGTTTTAGCTGATATGGATGTAGAAAGGTGGTTGGTGGTCCCAATATGAACTGTTTTACATCTTTTGGGCTGTCATAAAACTGACTTGTCACGTGTTAATTCGAAATAACAACAATGATACATCTCATTAATTTAAAAATATTAATGGACTACTAATGAGGTGAAAATTTTAAAAAAAAAAGAAAAAAAAAACTTAAGGCCAAAACATTACATCAATCAGTAAGACTCACTCTCTAGAGCTCCTTTAATGCTCCCAATTTAAAGCTACCAAACATTTTTCTTCGAAATAATTTGCCGTTAGCATTTCAACAAAAACGCTGTTTACCACCAGACTAATCCTCCATTTTGTTTGGTTTTAATTTTTTTAATTTATTAAAATTAAATTTTTTATTTATTTATTTTTAATGAATATTTTTAAAATTTTAAATAATTTTTTTATTTTTTTAGATATACCTTATTTAGATGTATTTAAAAATTAATAAATACACAAATATACGAAAAATATATTGAATTTTCATATATTTTTTTGTATTTTTGGTATTTAGTGAATTTTCTAAAGATTTTTTTCACAAATATTATATTTTTAAAATGTATTTATGTTAGGTATATCTAAAAATAAAAATAAAAAATTGCCTAGAATATTAAAAAAATTCAGTCAAAACAAAAAATGAAAGACAAAAAATTTTAATTTTCTAAAAAGCGAATTCTAAAAATAAAAACCAAACAAGCTGATTCTGACTTGCTATTTTGCTCCCTTATTTTATCTCTTACGGCACTATTATCCCGTACAACTGCTTGTGGATCCGTCTAGAAATAGGTAATTTTAATTTTTTGACTATTTTAATTTGATTAAAAAAGATTATATTTAAAATGATAGTATTTTTTTTTTTTTAATTGATTTGATGATTGTGAAAGAAAAACTAAAATAATTATTAATTAAATGTGACATTTTATCTTATTAATTATTTTAACCTATTTTATCTTTATTAATTATTTTAGCTAAATAACCTCTAACCAAATAGAGCATATACAACCCAAACAATAGATTGTCAATAGTTTAGGATGTGAGTTGACTTTTTGACTATTTTGGTCTAGAGCTAAAAAATCTTGTTTGGGATAAGCTTTTTTAATTTTTGTGAGAAAAAAAAAAAAAATTATGAGTTGGATGTGATATTTTATCTTATTGAGCTAAAAAATATGACATGCCAAATGAGGCTAAAAAAAGTACCTCTAAGAATGTGCATGGTGCAAATTCAGTACGAATTAATGATAAAATTAGAAATATTAAACCATGAATGTTGGATTAAAAAATAATAAAACTGTGATTTGAGTGGTATGGACGGTTTCAATTTGTTAAGGTGCTGTTTGGTAACACTTACGTTTTTAGTTTTCTGTTTATATTTACAAAAATTTTAAAAACTCAAATAAAAACTTATTTGGTAAAATTTTTTATTTATAAATCAATGGTCTCAGTTTATAAATTTGGCCAAAAAATGAAAACATAAAAAATGTGTTTCCGTTTTGAGTTTTGAGTTTTTTTTTTTTACCACCCAACACTAGCCACCACCCGCCACCATTTTCCACCATCGTCTTCTGCCACCACCACCCACCATCCACCTGCCACCACCACTCACCACCCACCACCTAACCCACCTGCCACCACCACCCACCACCCACCTACCACCCACTCGCCACCACCACCACCTACCCCTCGTCGCCGCCGCTACCGCCACCACCACCACCCACCTGCCATCCACCCGCCACCACCCACTACTCGCCACTACCATCCACCGTCCGCCACCACCACCCGCCACTTACTTGCCACTACCACTCACCACTCACCACCCACCTGCCACCACCAACCACCCACCACCACCAGTCACCTGCTACCCACCTGCCACCACCACCCACCACCACCACCCACCTGCCACCACTACCCACCACCACCCCCACCCACTCACTACCACCCGCCACCGTCACCCACCCACCTACCACCACTACCACTACCACTACCCGCCACCACTCACCACCACCCGCCATCCGCCATCCGCCACTCACCTGCCACCACCACCCGCCACCACCACCACCACCCACTCGCTACCACCCAGCACCCGCCACCGTCACCGAACCACCCACCATCACCACCCACCACCCACCTGTCATCACCCGCCATCCGCCACCCACCACCACCACCACCACCTGCCACCTACCTACCACCACCACCCACCCGCCACCACCAACCACCACCCGCCATCCGCCACCCTCCTGCCACCACCACCCACCACCCGCCATCCGCCACCCTCCTGCCACCACCACCCACCACCCACCACCACCACCCACCCACCACCACTCACTACCACCAGCTACCCACCACCCACCGTCACCACTTTCTACCATCGTCTTCCGCCGTCACTTGTCACCACTTGCCATTTCTTACTCTTTTTTATATTTTAAAATTTTTTAAACATTTTGTCAATTAACAAACGCGTTTGTAGTTTATGTTTCTTTAAAAATAAACAAAAAATAAACAAAAACCAATTTATAAATTTTTTATAAATATAAACTGAAAACGTAAACGTTACTAAACATACCCTAAGTGATTGAAAAAAAAAATCTTAAACAACTAATTTGCATAATATTTTTTCATATATTTTATATATATAACACTAATTTATAATAAATTTTACATTTTAGATATCTTTTACACTTATTTTTATTTTGATTTTTTTTTTTGGGTTAATAAGTCCTAAATAAAAACAAAGTGCTTACACAATTACAAGGGGCATACCCAGGCCCTATACCAACACTATACATGAACAAAACCAACCAAAAAGCCACACAAAGCCACACAAAATATACAGCCCCAATACACAAACACTAGGGACTAGAGTTTTCTCTAAGCTATGGAAAACATTCCAAACGAAACTGAGAAGACTTAGACCAAAACAAGCTGCACATCAGATTTGGATCCTTTTAATGTGTTCAGGGTCCCCATACCAGCTGTATGTGGACCATGAACTCACCCCATAATCCCAAAAATCTGAATCAATGTCAACACAAAGATACGAGTATTTTTCCCTTGCACAGCCCGCAAGGGCAGGCCACAAAATATTCACCTGAACAGCAATAAATAAGAACGACTTTTACAATCAAAATTAAAGGATTTCTTCACACTTGAGGCGCTTAGAGCAGCCATCATCCCTTGCTGCCAGATTCCTAATTCCAGAGAACAAACTGCCTGCAAATGTTCCCAGTGGCAGAAGACATCTAGCAAACATTTTATGTAACCCTTCTTTCCAGCAACAGACTTGAAACAAACACGCAACCTGATACATGATTTCCTATCACAGCTAAGAACCAATGCTCTATGCCATCGGCAAGAAAAGGCATTACATACGAACCACAAACAGCCCACATTGTATGAACTCACATCACTCAACCCACAATATGAGACCTCACTACACTCAAGAAATGTTGACAGCAAGCAACCTGCAAGATAGAACAACAATTCATAAACGTGTAAACAAGTTAGCAACAAGACTCTCTCAATATGGGCAGTGAAAGGTATGTGATTTAATGTCCTCTCCACACTCAACCCTCTATGATATGGTCTAGCTCCCAGAGCAGCACCTTTCAATCTGCACATTAACCAAACAATTAGATAACACTCTATTTATGCTCCCATTCACTCAACCCACTTGAAGTGATCTCACATCCCTCAAAACTCTTCTAACCGGATCCAGAGGGGTAATACTATTCTTCAAAATTGAATCTGGCAGCCTCCATATCTCAAGAAACCACCTCTCACTTTGATTACTATTTAGGTTAGTAACACAAAGCATCCGAAATCGAACCATATCAATAATTTGCTTAATAACCACCTCATCGGGGAGGAACTCCCCATTAAAAAATCTGTTATTTCTGGTCATCCACAATTGGTAAACTGTGCAATTAAAAGCCAATCTGGAAATGACCGACCCAAGGGATTTATCCCTAATTTGTTGAGACAGAAGCTGAACCAGCTCAAACCATGGCAGATCTAGCCAAGAAACATTTAACTTTATTTTCATGACATTCCACACTCTATCAGAGAAGGGCAGTGGAAAAACAGGTGGTTGTGATCTTCATAAGGGTTATGGCAAACATAACATTCTGAAGATTAACTAATACCAAACTACTTAACCCTATCCCCAGTGTTAAGTCTCCCCTGAACAGCCATCCAACAAATTAAACTAGCCTTAGAAACATTATGGGGGCCCCAAATAATCCCACTCCCAGTGACTTTATCAAAGGACTTTCTCAGAAAATTCCAAGTAGATCCAATGGAAAATTTACCATTAGAAGAGGGAGTCCAAATAATAGAGTCAGCTCCAACTTTAGGACTAAGAGAGCAGGGTGTGCTAGCAATTAGTTCCTTGACCTCCAAAGTATTAACAGAAGGCCACTTCCAGGCGTAATTATCGACAATGGCATTGACTTTAGTAGCACAATTCAAGGCAGTATCATCCTGGATCGTATTTCCAAACCTGGTCCACAAAGAACCGAGAGGATGCCAATTGTCATACCATAAGAAAATATTGGACCCATCGCCAACCACATGTTTGATAAGAAGATAGATACTAGGTCTGAGAGAAAGCAGTTTCCTTCAAACCCAAGACGGATCACTTGAGATTTTCACTTTCCAAAAGCTCTTACCTTTAAGGAGATAAGACTTAACCCATTGGCACCACATGGACTAACCCCCACCAGAGAATAAAAACCAAATATGTTTTGCCACAGCGGCCCTATTCCAGACTTCAAGAGACTTAAACCCAAGCCCATCCTCATTTTTAGGGGCACAAAGTTTCTCCCAAGCAATTTTAGCCCCATGTTTCTTAAGATCACTACCAAACCAAAAGAAGGATCTAAACAGACTCTCTATAACTTTGATAATCTTCTTAGGAAGAATAAAGAAAGATGACCAAAAGACCTGCATGGAAAAGAGAATGGAATGAATTAATTGAGCCCACCCAGCATACGAAAGACACTTATTAGCCCAACCCTTAATTCTCTTTGTAATCCTCTCAGCAAGCTGGTGACAGTCAGAAGACTTAAGCTTAGTGGAAATGAGAGGGACCCCTAAATAACGCACCGGAAGGGTGCCCTCAATGCACTGGGTAACCTCCAAAATCTCATCTCTCAGCTTCGTATCACAACCAGAAAAGAAAATATGACTCTTCTATGGACTAGGTGAAAGTCCAGATAGAGCCTTAAATTCCTCCAACCCCTCTTTGATGAGGCTAACAGAGTGCATATCTCCTTTACAGAAGATCATAAGGTCATCCGCAAAGCACAAGTTAACAATTTTAGATTTCTCACATCTCCAATGAAATTTAAAAGATGGGTTATCAGATTTTTCAGCCAGAATACGAGCAAGAATCTCCATAACAAGAACAAAAAGGTAGGGGGATAAGAGATCACCCTGCCTTAGCCCCCTCGCCCCTTGAAAATACCCATTCAGACTCCCATTAATACAAACAGAGAACGAAGGGCTTGTCATACAAGCCTCAATCCAGCAAATAAAAATGGGAGGAAATCTCACAGCTTTCAAGATGTCAAGAACCATTTTTCATCTAACATTGTCATAGGTCTTCATAATATCAACTTTCATAGTACACTTAGGGGAAGGAGATTTTTTATGATACCCTCTCATCAATTCTTGGGATAAGAAAATGTTACCAGAAATTCTCCTCCCCTGAACAAATGCAGACTGAACAGGGTCAACCAAATCAGGGAGGACAGACTTAAGCCTGTTAGCAATAATTTTGGATATACATTTATACACCGTATTGCAACAGGATATAGGTCTAAAATTCCCAACTCTATCTGCATTCGGAATTTTGGAGATAAGAGCAATAGTGGTGCTATTAAGCTCCTGAAGGAGTTCCCCAGATCGAAAGAAGGATTTAATAGCTTCAGTAACCTCACTACCCACCACCTCCCAGGCCTTTTTAAAAAAACCCACAGAATAACCGTCAGGTCCAGGGGCTTTATTAGAGTGCATAGACCACAACACATCGTAGATTTCCTTATCAGTGACTTCCCTAACCAGGAAGTTTGTATGGTTCGACGACACTATTTTTGACAAGGGAGTCAATCCTATCAAAGCCAGAATAATCGTCATCAAAAGGTTTACCAAAAAGGTTAGAGAAATAGTTAACAAAGGTGAGACAGACATCATCATCTTTAGTAACACGATCACCATTGTTCAAGACCACACTATTAATTCTCCTACGATTAACATTACCCTTGATGGTCCTAAAAAAGAATTTAGAGTTTCTGTCACCCAAACCCAACCATTGAACCCTAGATTTTTGATGAGCTAGACTCTCCTCGACCCTACTCAGATCAACATACCTGGAATAAGCAATTCTCTCTTCCTCTTGGAGGTTCTGATTAAGAGGGTCTTTGTCCAGCTTGATTTGGAGGTTATCCAACAAGGATTTAGCTTGAATAACACGAATCGATATCTCACTAAACTCTTTTTTATTAAGACTTTTAAAAGTAGGTTTAAGAGACCACAGCTTCTGACACACTCTAAACATAGGAGATCCCTTGATATATTTTTTCCAAACATCATTGACAATGGGGATAAACTCAGGGTGAGAAGCCCAGAAATCAAAGAATTTGAAAGGCTTCTTGGATTTAGCTTCCTTAGGATCAATAGTGACAATAACAGGGGAATGGTCAGAAATACCAGCAGGGAGAAAATTGGCAGAAGAGTTCTGAAAACTAGACAGCTATTGCTCATTAACTAAAACCCTATCCAGTTTAGACATAATAAACTCACCCTCACCTCTCTTGTTAGCCCAGGTAAACTGATACCCACTGTAAGCAAGAGCATCCATTTCAGAATCTAACACACACTTATTAAACTCCTCCTTATTACTATTCCAGGTCACACTCCCCCCAACTTTTTCATAATGATAACGAGTAGCATTAAAATCACCCAAACAAACCAGTGGAACACTAGCATAACTCTTCAGAATACATGTAATGTCATGGAACAAAGGCAATCTGAAAATGTGTTCATTCTCAGCATAAGCAAACACATCAAAAAAAACTATATCCTCCTGCAGAACAATAACCTTACAAAATATAAGCTGGTTTGTCATTTTGATACAGACAACATCACAAAAATCAGGATCCCAACACACCCAAATTCTAGCCCTACAATCTGATTGTGAATTTGTCAAAAATTTCCAGCGTTTAAAGCTAAGCTCAAAAATTTTAGCTTCATTCTCTTTTTTCACTTTAGTTTCCAAAAGTCCCATGATTTTAAAATTTTCCTTATGTATAAGGTCAAAAACTTCTTTGTGCTTAGAGGAATCATTAAAACCTCTAATATTCCATGCAGCTCGTTTATTAATCATGAGATATAACAAAAAGGATAACACAACCACACACACACACACACACACACAAAAAAAAAAAAAAACTCTTACCTTTTCTTTCTCCTCTGGCTGCTCGAGCCTTTACTAGAGGAATGATGGACCTTCACAGCTTCCACAACTGACTTCGCAGACCTGTTATTCTTCTCTAGTGTTGTTGTACTTCCTCACCACCAGTATCAAACTGCTCTGTGTCCACTGGGTTTTCTCCGACAACCGATTCTGGAGCTGCTTCCAAACTAGGCCCACATTGCTCTATTTGGCTATTAAGCCGATTTATATTCAGTTGACCCTCTGCCATATTTGCACTGACTGTATCAGAAGATGTAGACAGAGGATCTGGAGCTACTTCCCCCACCTTTCTTTTCCCTTTGTCCTTTATTTGACTCCAACCTTCCTCATCCTTAGGGTTCTCCTCAGAAGCTTTTTGCAGAGATATGAGCTTAGACACCTAGGCGGAAAGACACACTTTTGTTTCATGACCAAAAACACCATAATGCTCACATTTAACCGGGACCCCTTGATATTCAACTCGAATAGTCACAGTTTCCCTTTCACATTTAATCTGAAAATCGTCAGGTATCAAAGAACTGGCTTTGATTTCAACACAAACTCTAGCAAAGGAAATCCGATTACCAGAAGATGTGAGGTTATCCATGAAAAGAGGAACACCGATAGCACTCGCAATTCTGCTGAGGCCATCACTATCCCAAAATTCCATTGGAATATTATAAAACTTAACCCAAACTAGAATTGTCCCCTGCTTCTCTTTTGTCAACTTCATCATACGATGCCATTTCTTCAAAATCAGAAGGATACCTCCAATATACCATGGACCCCCTTCGATGACTCTAATACAACTATCCTGATTTTCAAAAATAAAGAAAATAAAACCCTCATCATTTACCAGCACTTCCAAG
This sequence comes from Camellia granthamiana, assembly GCA_036172215.1. NCBI lineage: Eukaryota > Viridiplantae > Streptophyta > Magnoliopsida > Ericales > Theaceae > Camellia > Camellia granthamiana. Next base: position 47,799,913 of record CM069906.1, on the reverse strand, counting down.
AGACCCAGTTTCTGCCACATATTAAAAGCATTATTTTTGATGAAGTTAAATGGAAGACTCTTGCCTAAGAAGTAACCCACCAAACAAGCTTCCCACTTTGCCAATGGTGAAGGAACAAGCATCTCAACTACTAGTGAATCTGATGAACAAGACGGAGGAATGAAATGGAGTTTAACCTCAGATCGGGATGGAGCAGATGCAACGTTAGCCTATGTTCTGGACTCCTGATTACGATTAACCCAAACATTGCCTCTACCACCACCACGACCTCCTCTATTCCCCTCTCTTCTACCTAGCAGACCACCAAGATTTCCCCCATTCAGACCTTCTCGAGAGATCGAATCATGCCTTAGACCATTCTCATTTTGAGGAGCCCTATTTATACCACTAATTCCAGCCTAATGGTTGTTCCCTGGTTCGACATTCCCCACTGCTTCCAGAGATCCAACACTCGTAGCTCCCCTTTCACCAAAACCAGACAGCCTTAAACCTTCCCTAGCAGAGGGAGACACATGGGTTACGCTCTTAGCCTCCGTTTGGGAAGTGGGTTGGCTCTTTGGCTTTTTGGCTCTTTTGGCTATATGAGCCTGGGCTCAAAAGCTTGGTTTGGGAAGGGCTTTTTGGTTTTTTGGCTTTTTTGACTTTTTTTGTGAGAGAAGAGTGTAATGATTATGGGTTGGATGTGATTTTTTGTCTTTTGTGGCTCAAAATTGCTATTTTGTGTTTTGTGGCTCATTGAGCCAAAAAAGCCCAATGAGCCACTTCCCAAACCATGCCTTAGTAGCCACCATAATAGAATGATGAGAACCTCTAACCTTCGTTACTTTCAAACTATCTGGGAGATCCGACAGTTTAGATCGAACCCCAACTTCAGCCAGATCTGACCACCTAGGGTTTTGTCCTACCGGAGTCAGAAAGGACTCTCCACTCTTATCGCCAACACGTTGAACCACGGAAGCCCCAAATTCTTTCGCCAATGTTTTTGTTCGTTTACCACTAGCCCTTTGTCCTGCAATTTTAACGAGGGTTTCTAACTCTACTTCAGAGAGATTAGCGTGAGAAAGATTAACCTCTCTGGAAGGAGAGTCAATAATCTCGGATGACCCAAATTTACACAACTCAACATCGTTAATTTGATGTGACCTAAGAACCAAATCAGAACCCCCATCTTCACTAGAAACAAGTATATTAATCGATTGATCCATACCTGAAGCTCGATCCTTGCAGTTTAATGATATATTAAGGCCAAGTTTGGCATCCTCAAAAAAATTTAAAAAGTCAAAAAGTCATTATTTTATTTAAGTCACATCATCTTATTTAAATCGCATCACCTCTCTAACACATCACTTCAAACCCAACCCAAATCTAACTCATATTTCATAAAAAAATCAAAAAGTGCACTTATTTAGTCTTCCCAAACTTGACCTAAATGCTGAAACCCTAGAAACGCAGAGTTTCTAGAGAGAAGGAAGAGCTTCTTACTCTAACCCATGTTTGTTTCAGAAAAAAGTTTATTTTGATATTTCATTATATATAAAAAAATATATATGTATTGACTATAGTGGAGTAGTGCGATTTTGAAAGTAGATTATAAATTTCAAACTACAAATCAAACTAATCAGCGATTAGTAGGCGAATCAATGCGAGTTAAATTATTTTAATAGATTAGGCGATATTTTACACAACTTTAGATACCTCTTCCTACACAGTATTTATTGTACGACATCAATAACTGCGCGTATAAACTAGTCTTCCAGTAATTAGAAGAAATTTTAGCGATATTTTGTAACGCCTAGGCTTTGTCTCCAGTCCTAATTACACTAGCCTGTAGTGTTGGGCCTCCATGGGCCCACCACGGAGCCCAAATTAATAATCCAAACTGTTCAATGTATATAACTCCTTGAGTATTTTATCCATGTAAAAAATCACATTAATCATATATCGATAGCTATTAGATCAATTCACATTTCTATCAGACAAACTCGAAATGGCTTTAAATGAACCAGACTGAAAGGTCCAGTTGGGCTGGCCAACTCATCCAATCCCATTTTGTAAGCCACCCAAATCAAATAATTAGAACCATCGGTTATTTTCTCTCCTCGCATTTATGGATTTGATTATACGAGATTTAAACTCCCATCTACCAACAAATTAAACTTGATAGTCACAATGACTAAAATGCCCCTTAAAATTTCAAATTAACACCATTTATTAACATATCTGCGAGTAAATAATGTGAAAAGGCATGGGCACATATTTAACAAAATGAACTTGATCCGATGAGCTGGATGACGATGTCAAATACCAGTAAGAGTGATTCTACTTACATTGCCAAATAAACTCCTTACACTCATTTTCCTTTTACACCACCCAAAAATTCCTCTCTCTCTCTCTCTCTCTCTCTCTCTCTCTTTACACTTTTCATAATGCTAAACTTACCCTCATTTCTTTCATCCCAACATTTCAAACCCTAAGTCTTCCAACCACCATTTCCAGCAGCTGCTCCATTTTCTTCAGCCATTTCACCACCTTTACAGCCTTTCAACCACCGCGATCGCCAGTGTCTCAACCACCACTTTCGCAACCCTCACTGCTACAACCACCACTTCTTCTATTGCTCCACCACTGTGACCATCACCATTGCCTCAACGACCCCATTCTGCAATACTTTTAGATCTACTTCTCCACCATCGCGATTCAGTGCTAGAAAGAGAGAGAGAGAGATGAAACCTAGGATTCGGTTTTTGGATAAAAGAAGAAAAGGAAGAAGGAAGAGGAGAGCAGTGATGGAGAACCCCCACAACCACCCCATTCTGTAACACTTTTGTAACAGTTTGTTTTGGGTGACCGCTCGAGCCGTCATTTGATCGCTCGAGCATAGATGCACAACTCCTAATATCTTGTATGTTTGCAGGTGAGATCGCTCAAGTGTAGAATCCAGGCTCCCCGTATTTTCATTGTAGCTTTACAAAACTTATAGAACCTTGTATTTACCGCTTGAGCGGTGAAAGTCGCTCGAGCGGTCTAGTGGGGATAGCTTTTTTAAAAGTCGACTAAACACTCTTCTTTCTCACTTTTTCTAATTTTTCTCTCTCTAATACCCATTTCCAAACCCTAACCCTAAAAGCATTTGATTTCCTCAAGTTTTACTATAGATTCACCTTAAATCCTTCAAGAAAAGTGAAGAGCAAGCTTGATTCAAGATTCTCACCGATTGGATCGTGTTTTTGGTCAAATTTCTTATTGGGTCTTCATCTCTTAGCTACCATTTTGAGGTAGTGGGTATTTTTAACTTGTTATATTCTTGATTTGAGATTTATATGGGATAATTTCTTAGTTATAACAATGTATGGGATAATTTGTTAAATAAATGGGAGTTTTGAGAAATTAAAGGGGATTTTTCCCATGTTTTGGAGCAATTTATACATATCCTTCTTGATTATTGCTAGAAATTGTGACTATTGACTCTCTATACACAAATGAGAAGAAAGCCCCAAATTTTATGAAACCCGAATTTTCAAATTGAATTGATGAAGGGGATTATTCAATCGACTCTTGAATGGTGAAATTGAATGTATTGAGCTTACTTTGGCATTGAGATATGGATTTTTTTTTTTTTTTATAACTTGTGGAAATAAATCCTTGAGATTTGGAGATGATGAAAGTATGAAATTGAAGAATTTATTATGTGATCAATAGTATTATTAATGTTGATGTGGATGAACAAACTTTAGGGAAAATTTATTTGAAAACTCATTTCTCATGTGCATCATAATTTCTCATGTGATTTAACCACCTTGTGGATGCTTGGAAAATGTCAGAGGGGGTAACTAGCGTATGAGTTCGGGTAGTTGAGTCGAGTTTCAGGAATTAAGTTATGTGTTGTGTTTGGTACTCCCGTAGGGAGTCAAGGTGCTTAATTGCCCTGTCTACACATATTGCCGAATGAATATAGGAAAGGTTTTTAGGTGTCCACGAGCCTGCCGTTTATAGAGTTGGCAAATGTCGAAAACTTGATTTTGGGTGTCCACAAGCCCGCCGTTTTAGAGTCAGCAAAAGTGGAGAGGCAAAAGGTTTTTGGTGCCTATCGCCCTGCCGTCATTAGAGTCGGAAAATGTGGGAATATTTTCTGTATATAAATCTATATTTGTATGTATGGATTTGCGGCTTTTGCTTGGGATGTCATAGCGGATTTACCACCCCATGGTCATAGATAAGATCTTGAATGAAAGTCATACATGGAACATTTTTGGTTCTTAAATGATAAAATATGGATTTTATCCTAATAAATGCATGATATGATCACATGCATCTCAAATATTTATATAATTTATTAAATGTATTTCCTACTAGGCGCTAGTGACCCCAAAACTAACCATATTTCAGGAAACAATGTTGATGCGCCACCTAAATTATGGGCTTTCGATAAATGTAAACAAACAATGATGTAATCAGTGAGAATAGTTCAATGGGAAAAAGGTAGTCATGGAATTTATAATATTATTATTATGGATTTACTCTCTCTCTCTCTCTCTCTCTCTCTCTCTCACACACACACACACACACACACACACACACTTTATATGGAACCAATCCAAGTGAACATTTGATTATGGCATTTTTCCTGAGGCATTACAGCTTTCATATCTGCGTCCCCACCACCGTTGCGACTACTCCATATCTACAAGAACGAGAGAGAGAGAGAGAGAGAAACCTCGGGTTAGGTTTTCAAATTTGAAAGAAGAAGAAAAAGAAGAAAAAAAGATGGAAAATAAGGATGAAGGCTGCGGGGTGAAGCTGTGAGGGACTAGGTGGCAGTGGTCGGTAGTGAAGAGCTGGTTGGCGGTGAAGGGGTGGCGACAATAGTGGGCTGATAAAGGCGGTAGTGATGGGGTGTAATGAAAAATTAGGATTTTCAAAATTTAAGGTGAAAGGATATTTTAGTAATTTTATAACAAAATTGAAATGTAATAAAAAAATTAAAATTGAAACGCGTAATGAGTTGAATAAGTGGTATAAGTAGAATTATGCTACTATTAAACACACAATTAAAATATAATCAGGGGTAAATTACACTTTTGCCCCATTATGATATGCCATTTTCCTCTTTGACTTCAAATTTTTTTTTCCCCTCTTATTTTGACGTTTCACGTTTCTTGTTTCAATTTTTTTAAAAAAAATTATTTTTAATGTAAATTTTTGTTCTAAATTAGACAAAAATGTCATATTGATAGACACATGGCATGAAATATATTATCTTTAACTTACACTTCTAAATGGGATGTTTGGGAAGATAAATTTTTAGCCAAAAAAATTAAATTTTCACTATAAGTTGTCAAATCATTCTTTTTTATTTTTTTGTATATTTTTCATAGAAAAATAAAAAAACACATACAAAAAAAAAAAAAAAAATTTCGAAACGCGCCTAAACTTAAACTCAAATGTAATAATTTATATTTTTATAGTATGTGATAGTCAACATGATATTTTTTTATTTAATTTTAGATAAAAATTAGTTTTAACAGTAAAGATAATCAGCAATCTGTGTTAGGCCTCGTTTGAGAATTGATTATTTTAATTGACTTTCTAATTTTTCACAAAAGATGTGCAAAAACATAGAGAGACTGATGTGATAACTTGTAGTGACTTTTTGACTTTTTTTTTTTATTAAAAACTTAACTCCCCAAACGAGCCTTAGTTAAAAAGGAGCAGCTTGTCTCTAGTTGGATTTCTCAATTGGAGCGTCTTGTTAGGCTTCTGTGGGTCTACTAAGGAACTCATATCAATCATTCGAACACTTCAATATTTAAGACTTGTCCAATACTTCATCCTTGTCAAAAAACACATTGTCGGATATCATTAGCCACTTGATTAGATTACATTTGTGTCAATAATTTATTTTTAAAAATATAGTTACTGTTGACACAAATTTGATCTGATCAAGTGGCTATCACTATTCAATTAACATGATATTTTGCAATGATGAAATATTCGACAAGTACTAAATTCTGGACAGTTCAGATTATAGATATAGACTATAGTAAGCCCATAGAGCCTAACAATATCTTCTAATTTGATTTTGAACTAGAGACAAGCCTGGACTAGTCAAAATTTAGTCAAAAGCTCAAAGGGCCATCATTGAAAAAAGGCCTAACTACAAAGAGGTAGCCTCTGAGGTTAGACACTAAGGAGCCGAGGCATCAAAGGTCACCCTTACATGGTTCTACATAGCAAGGCTACTCAACAATGTAGCGGTAAGTCGCGAACTCGCACATAGGCAGGGATTCAAACCCATACTCTTAACACTAGGTATGGTTTGCCCAAGCTTTGAAGATTCATTCTACCAACCGTATTTACTGTCACCCAGATAGTTGGCCCTAAGAAAACTAGAATCTGAAATCTCAATACTTATACCTCAAGGCCTTACTGAGTTGCCACAACCCCTTGGGTTAAGGGTCATCACTGTAAATTCGACTCAAACAATATTTTTAATGAGTGTTGCTATTAGCATTTCATCAATTATTTTGGACTCTCTATTTTTTAGTTTTTTTATTACAATAATAATTTCAAATGAAATTACTATAAAGGACATCAATAATTTTGGAATACCCCATCTCATAATTAAGTCCACACACCCACTTCATCATGAGTTAGGGTTTATAAGAGCACCCGCCTTCATCACCACTCATCCATCCCCCAAATCCCACCTTCAAAACCTTGAAAACCCTTTGGTGACAATATTTCGGCAGCAATCATCTGATTATATACACTTCTCCGACAATGACAATGAGTAGAAGTTTTTCTGACAACCACAACTCCATGAAATGAGAAGAGTGCAACAATAAAAACTTAAAAGAGATTCATAGTTTTGATGGTGCTCTTAACTCAAAGGAGATTGACATAAAGGTAAGTTTATTGAAAAAAATGACAAAAATAATAAAAATTGTTTGTTATTTTTTTCGGGACTGAACTCTCAAATATATGACCAAAATTCAGGAACACAAACTTGAACATTATTTATGTGTTCGGGAACAGGTAACCAAACATTTATTATTTGTTCTAGAACAAATAATCGAAGTATCAGCAGAAGCAAGCAAACAAAAGAGGTAGGACCACCCTTGGGTGGTTGACCGGTGGGTGAAATCTTGCATAATTTTGCTCACACATAAAGCATACAAGTACAGTGAGGTCATGGATTAATGATAGAAAACTGACTAGAGCAGCGTGAAAGTGGATTGTGTTGTGTATGTGAAAATAAGTAATAGAAAAAAAAAATCAATCAGATTGACAAATCTCGTAATGAAATAGGGAAAAAAAACTTCTTAATCACCACAAAAATTTTTTCATTGGTTTTGGGAAGTTCCGCTGACGTGGGTTTTGTTGGGGTTTTGGGAATAGGCTTTTTGGAGGTGTGGGGGTGTGCATTAGAATATTTTTATAAGGATAATTTTGGTATTATTTGAGAGGAGAAAAGAAATTTTAAAAGTTTTACAATTTATAAGTGGGGTCTAAAGAAATGGGGCTTCACAAAATAATTAATGAAATGTTAATAGCAGCACTCATTTTTAATAATATTTGTTTTGTTTTGATTTTATTTAGGTCTTATTTGAAATGTGCTAGAATAGCATATTTTTATATTTCTTTTATTTTATTTAAATCAAATCATCTCTTATTTAGATAATCATAGTACCACTCTACCACATTTTCCATCTTTTCATAAGTAATCAATAATATACTGATCATCCCAAACAATGACTTTTTTTTTTAATATTCTAAAAACAAAAACAATTTAGAGAATTGATCAAATTTTCAAACTATTTGAAAAACTAACCTGTTTTTTGAAATCTCATTTTGAAAATGTGATAAATTGCATGTTGAAAATGTAATTTCAAAAAGTGAAGTCTATGCCAGCATAAATTACATTTTTAACATGCGATTTTAAGATAAAAGTATAGATTGAAAATGTAATTTTAATTTAAAATTATATTTTAAAAATATATTTTTTAAAAATAGATTAATTTTTCTATTTTTCAAGTAGTTTAAAAAATTAGTCAATTATCTAAATTGTTTGTTTGTTTAGAATATTTTAACAAAAAAAACTCCCCAGAAAAACTCCCCAGACAATTCCTAGTTTTTTTCTTTTTCCTTTTTCTTTCTCCGTCTCTCAATTTCTTGAGTTTGAACCCTAATCCGTCCCGCTCGTGCCTCTCTCTCTGTGATTTCTCTCTCTCTCTCTCTCTCTCTAGAAAGAGTTCAATCTGCATGATCGACCCTACTCTGTTTTCTTAGAGGTCTTGGAGCTCACAAGGCATTGTGAGGTCAACTTTGATTAACTGTGAGACATATCCTTGTGTCTTCTTCATTCTTTGTTTCCAGATCGGCTAGGGTTTATTCATTTTGGTTTGAAATTCAAAATTTTCCAAGTTTTGGAGAGTAGATTTGTGGGACGACAGTTCCTCTTCACTTGATAACTCCGTTTGGTTGCTGGGAAAATGTTGGAAATGGAAAGAAAGAAATCTAAAATCTGAATTTTGATTTTCTTGGTTATATATGGGGTCCAAGAAAACATTACAAAAAAGAAAAAAGAAAAAAAGAAAAAAGACCATAATGCCTTGATATATCAAATTTGTTTTCTTTTTCTCTTGTGTTCCTCATTTTGTAGCTTTGAATAGATATTTCTCTCTGCATTTTTTAATCTTGATTTCTGAATCTTCTCGTTTTCAAATGGGTATCTAATTCTTGGCAATTATTGGAGAAATATTGATTTTGGTTGTACATGTTGATTTTGTTTTCTAGTTGGTTGATGTTCATTTTGTGTTTCTTGATCTCGTCTCTTTGCTTGGCTCAATTTGACGGGCTTTAATTGCTCTGTTTTCTAGAAGTTTTTACCCAATTGTTTTTTCTTGGTAAGCTTTTACCCAATTGTTTTGTTTGTACTGTGTTAAATTATCAACTACTGATGTTTAAGGACTCATCAACTAATGTATTGGGTTGCATTTTCTGTCAAGCATAAATTCCTGAAAATGGAGGTAAGAATATGAAAGTTTTTGCTATGATTCAGAACATAAAAGGGAAATTTAGCAGCATATGTACAGAAAATATAAAAATATTTGTCTGAAAGACTGTCTACTACACAATCACTAGTGGTTCTCTTCTGGTGCCACAAAAATTATCACTAAATTGCCTCATAGATGTTGTTAATTGTTGCAATGCTCACAAATTGTGCCAAATGATGATAAATCAACCCGGGGTAAATTAAGGGTCTAAAAGTCATGGCTCTTTGGTATTAAACAGCTCTATACCTTATTTATATTTTCTGATAAAATATATTGGGGCGCATTCCTGACTTTAGGAAGAAATGCATGACTTAGTAGAAAGCCCAGTTCAAGCCATATAGGTTCGTGATTCAACTTTGATTGTTATGACTCGTACCACGGTTGAGTCCTATTATAGGCTGTGATTCCTGGTTTTTAATCTAGCTGCCAAGGGTCCTTCCTTACCTAGCTGAGGAAAGAGGTGCCAACTAACTTAGAAAGGGGAAATTAGAAGTCCAAATTTGTATATCAGTAGGCAACTATGAAGCACGAACACTTCTAAGAAAAGTGACATGTCCATGTCGGACACCGACACTTTTCAGACACTTCCCAATGCATGTCAGACACTCATCCAAATGTGTCTTATTTTATTTTATTTTACGTTTTTTTAGATCTGGACACTTTTTTGGACACTTGGGGAATGCGCGTGTCCATTGTTTGGACACACATGAAACTAATTATAAGTTTGAACAAAATAATCTAGGGTACAAAGATAAAACAAAATTAATGTAGATTTACAAAAAATAGTGCTATGTTGCTTTTTTTTTTTTTTTTATTATCTTTGAATGATATATTCATATATACAGCATATAATAAATATATAAAAAATTATATATTTTATGTGTGTCCTTCATGTGTCATGTCCTGTATTTTTTGGAAATTGTTGTATTGGCATGTTCGTGTCGTATCACTTGTCTGTGTTCATGCTTCTTAGAATCTTAGGTAGGCAATAAGGGATAGAAACATGCCACAATGTAAAAAAAGTGGCTGAATGGTGTATTTGTCAAGTGATTCCTATAATGAACTTGAAGTGATTCCTATAATTGCAGGTTTTGCACCGAAGTATTTTATTTTTTTAAGCTAAAAAGCCATTCCATCTATTATTTGAATATATTGAATTTTGTCTCTGTCTTTGCATTTGGTTTGTGGATACGTAGGTAGCTGCTTGATGGAACTCCACCACACCTGGAGATCCAAAGTAGAAAATATCAGTGTTTTATGCAAATCACTGATTGGAGATCATCATTTTCATTTAGAATCATCAAATTGCAATGTTTAGCAGTTTCAGGGGCTGAAAACAATATTTTCCAGCACTGGATTCTAATGGCTTTATTTCACTCTTGATTTTTGAATTTAAGATATTTACCTTTTATTTCATTCTATTAGATTCAGAGTCTTTTCTGGAACCATTTCTTTACCTCCCTAGCAGTGTGTAGCTTTTTATACACCAGTTGTACATGGTTGTGCATCTGTTTTGGTGTCTTTAAAGACAAACATTACTTTGATTATCTGGAAAATTAGATGCTCTAGGTTGTTATGCTTTGTTTTTGTACTTTTACTCGCTTACGATATTTCTTTAGCAGCCTGTGAGTTCCCTATTCTGGAGCCCCTTCTCACTTCAGCAGCTTGTCCTTTATTTCACTTTGTCCTGATATGCATTTTGTTGCAGGTTTCATGAGTCTTATCTGAATTTAGAAACCCTTGCCTTTCTCTTCTCTAAGGCCAGTAAACATGAAGGAAGAAAATCTTGCTACTGCTAATGTTGGGGAGCCTACTGTTAGAATGACACGAGCTCGAGCTGCTGCTTGTCATGCATTTGGAGGGATTCCACCTTCCGAAGCACTGAAGCAGCATGGTCAAAAGCAGGTTTTACGGACAAGTTCAAAAAGAGCAGCTTTAGATGAGATGAATAGCAGTGCTTCTGCTGCTGCACCTGTTCAGCATAAGAGGAGGGCAGTGCTTAAGGATGTCACAAATGTTTGCTGTGAAAATTCCTATAAAAACTGCCTCATTGCAGCTAAAATTCCGGTTTGTACACTACCCTTTTGCTGAATTTATATAATTAATGTAAGAAATTGTTGTAAATTGAAAGAAAATTAAATAAGAAAGTATGTTTGTTCCTCATTAACAGAGGTCAAAAATGGCTGCTTTAATGCACAAAAAAAATGAAATGTTGAATTGTTGATAGATATTTTGATTGCCCGAGCATATAAAAGCATTCCCAAAAAATTGGGATAGTTGAGTTGAGCGGCATTTCTGTGTATAGAGAAGACTAAATTGGTTATTGAACTTCTGGTCATTGATAGCAATAACTAGAACAGTCAAAAGTTCATCGTGACCATGAACTTTCCCACTCAAATATCTGAATTTAATAGTTAGATTTGCTGGATGGCTTGGACTTTCTGCTACAAATGTTATTAATTTTTCTTTACTAAAATCGTTACATGACCTCTGTTAATTATGCTGATTTTCAGAAAAAGAATAGCAAGCAGGCCAATAAAGGTTCAGTGAATGTTTCCAAGGTTGCCCCCAGTGTAGCAGTCCAAGTGCACCAGCTTCCAGCTGATTCAAAAACAAACATTGCTGAAGAAACTGCAAATACAGAACTTAAATCCTTAAAAGTTGAATGTCCGGTGAAGGAAAGCAACATAACCTCTCAGCTATGTGCAGTGAGTAATGTGAAAGGTTGTGAGATTGACAAACCTCAACTCGGAAAACAAAGTATTGGAATACCTCAGCTCGGAAAACAAAGTATTGGAATGCCTTCACAACTACAAAACTTTTCAAAGAGAGGTTTGTCTTCATTTTGACTGCTCATTCTTGAACAACCTTTTACCAATTATGACATCAATGACTTCTTAGATCACTCATTTGTATGTTTCTGTCAAATGCTACATTTTACATACTGACAAGTGACAACCTTAGCTAGATAAATTATAAGTTGTTTATTTTATCTGCATGAATATACTACTAACAGGTAAATGATTGTGGGTGTTTGGGAAGTGGATTTTTTTGTAGGTTTTTTTAGTTGTAGGATATTATTGGAGAAATTTTTTTTTGTGTTTGGGAAGACAGTTGGGTTTTTTTGTGGTTGGATGTGATGTTTATGAGAGAAAAAGTGAAATGATTATGGGGTTTGATAGGATATTTTGTTTGGATTGTTTTTTTTTGGTTTTGTAAAACATTTGTCTTGTTGTAAAACATTTGTCTTGTAGTAAAAAATAAAAAAAAACCTAAAAACCAAGTTGCCAAACACCGCCATTGTTAACTTTGTATTTGGAGGAAAAGTTCATTATTGTAGTCAAGATCTGGATGTGGGGATATTCAATATGTTAAAATGGATTGTTACGAGCTTCAGTAAAATATGTTTATGTTTGTATTTCCTATGTGCAATGCAATGTAATATTCATTAATAGTAGCCATTAAATGCAAAAACACTTTGCAATAAATGCAACAGAGAAATACAGAAGTACATGAGCAAAAGCCGAAGAAAGATCAGTAACACAGGATTACATAGAACAAAAGAAATAGCAGAAGGCAAGTTGAATTCAAGTAGATATGATCATGTGTGTTGGAATATGGGAATCCCATATATTGTGTGAATCCCATATATTATGTGATTACAGGATTTTAGGCATATTTTCTTATATTTGATTTTATTTTTATTCTACCTTCCTAAATTGTAACCTCCTCAATTCAGTATATAGATACAAGGCTAATCATACATTATGATTAAGCCATTCAATTATATTCTTCTTCTTGGCATCAGAGCCAAACCCTAGCCACCAACCACCCTTCTCTTCTGTTTCTGATAGCATTTCTTCTTCCCTCCACCTAGCCGAAAGCCCTTCTTCTTCTTTCTCAAGCCCTGACAGCCCTTCCTCTTCCTTCCCAGCCCCTCGGCAGTCCCTCTTCCTCACTGTCGCAGCTTCCTTAGGTGCTGACTAGACCCTCCCTACCTTGGGTCTAGTGCGGCTTCCCTTTCGGGGTGTTTTTTTCTTCTCTCTTTACCCTTCCAGGGTTCGTGTGCTGATGTGGTTAGCACTTTTTAGATTGTTTTTCTGTTATGTTCGGCTACCGGTGTATTCAATAGCGTTTATAGTACGTCGTTTTTTTTCCTGGCTTTTGCTATGATTTTGCTGGTTGTTTGCTTCGCTGTGATTGTTGTTAATTTATATATGGTATATATTCTATATTAGGTATTGATTTCCTAGATATATTAGGTATTGTCATAGTTAGGTCTCTTATAGGATATTCTTTCTCATAGTTAGATTTCTAGTAGGATACTTTTTCTCAGCCTATATATACAGGCCTTCCATCATTCAATACAATACATATTATTTCCCCTCTCTCTACTATTTTAACATGGTATCAAAGCTATAGGTTAAACTCTTGGTGTTCCTCGCCTTACCGACGGGCGGCAGCCTTGCCTTGGCCGTTCGCCGGGCCTCAACCTATTCCGTTGTTATATTTAAAAAATAAGAAATTATATTAAAAAAATCATAATTAAATACTTTTAGGATGAATAGCAATCTTATACAAACTTAATTTAATAATTTACTTTATAATAAAATATTACATAACTTTAACTAAAGAGAGACTTTGAGGTAATTTGGAAAGATTAACTTTTTAATTTTTTTTAACTTTTTAAAAGCAGAACACTTCTTTACTTTTTATATATAAAAAAAATAAAAAAAAATAAAAAATCAACTTTTTAACATCATCCCAAAACATCACACTCCCACAAAGATTATACATGGCAATGGATCACAGAACCTAATAATATCTTCATAGCTAAAGAAGCAAAATCATCAATGGTGATTGGAACAAAGGCACAGGAGCTTAAATTACAACCGAGAGGACACAGGGTTCAAAGTTCTGGTAAATCCATTAAGGGCACAGAAGGTTTTAAAAAGCGGCCGTAACCGTTACGTAACGGTTTTGGTGGTTACCGCTACCCGTTACGGCCGCTTTTGTAGTGTGATTGAGATTCACAAGTGTTTAGGCTATAGCGGCTGCCATAGCGGTCGTAACGGTACGGTAAAGGCCGTAACGGCCTGTTACGCACCATTCCATAACGGTTCCTAACTGCTTCTTTTGAAAAAAAAAAAAAAGAGCTGATAATAGGGGAAGAGGGATAGAGAGAAGAGGGAAGTAAGAGTGAGAGAGAGAGAGAGAGAGAGAGAGAAGAGGGAAGATGAAGAACATGTTTTTGATTTGTTGAAACTATAAGACCTATGCTATTCTATTCCGCTGCTATCACTCAACCATTTTGTTTGTGTGTCTATCTATATATTGTTTGAAAATAATAATAATAATAATAATAATAATAAGTGTGGTCATTATCTATTTGGCTTGATTAAAATATATATATATATATATTTAGGCTCTTATTTATTCTCTTACTTTTTTCATTGTTTATCTTATATATAATAGTTAGTGATTGATTTTTTTGTAAAATATCTAGAAAACATAACACCTATAATTATATATTAATACATATTTTGCACATGTCAATTCTTTTTTGATTAGTTTATTTTATTTTTATTTACAGGTTATCCAAAAAGAGAATGAATATTCAAGTGATTCAAACCCCCCCCCCAAAAAAAAAAAACTTTATAATTTATTTTTTAATTTTTAGATGATTATATTAGCATGTATAATTTATTTTTTAATTTTTATATGATTATATTAGCATGTATAATTTATTTTTTAAAACTATTCAAGTTAAAATTTACATATACTTCCACAAGTATAATAATTAAAAAAATAATTTTATACATTTAAGTTCAATAAATTGGTTTTTTTCACAAGTGTAATATGAATTTATGACATATAAAGTCATTAATTATTAAAATAAAATGTAAAAAATTCAGTTTATAGTTATTTAAAAATATGAAATATATTGGATCATACTAAAAAATTTATAAAAATTAATTAATATTTATTTTAAAACCCAATAAATATGATTATGGAAAAAAAATATGCGTATCGGTAAATTTTTTTCAAATTGTGCGAAAAATAAAAAAATTCACAGTTCCAGTTAGCGCAACCGTTACGCTATGGCCTTTACATCCCGCAACCGCACCACCGCCACCGTTACGGCGATTGCAACCGCTTTTTAGAACCTTGCACAGCCCTAGACATCTGACTACTCCTTGCCGGTAGGGCAAGAAGGTCATCTTCTTCATCTCCTCTGCCTGTGCTCTATTTGCAGTGTAATGCAACTCGTGAGCCGATAGTGGAACCCTACGCTTTCCGATGTTGTTCGCTAGTTTTCCGGCGATCCCTTTTTTTGGGAGAACTTGTTTGCTTCGCTTTTGTTTTTGCGTTTCCGTTTCCTTTTCCTTGTGATTCTTTTCCTTCTTGTCCCTTGAAGATGATGAGCAGGTGAACGTGATCGATGACCAGAACTTCTTTTTGTTGCCTCTACCTTCGCTTTTGCTTCTGTACAATAGATCCTTGAAGAATATCCACTTCTTCGAGTTCCTTCCAGACGATGAAGACCTTGAAGACGAAGCAGAGCCTGACGATGTTGTCTCGATCGACGGAGTTTTAGCTTCTTTGTTCTCAGAATCATCCAACTCCAGAATGTGATGATGATGGTGATGATGATGATGATGATGAGAAGCCTCATTTTCTTTGTGTTCTTGCCATTGGAACTGTGCTGTTCGTTGTGGTGACATCGGCTGGATCTGACCGTTCAAGAACAACTCGTCGGCCGAACTCATATCGCTCAGTGAGAACCCAGAAGAAAATTCGGGATATGCTCCGAGCGCTTATGAGATCCCCCCGTAGTCCACCACAGTTTGACCAGGGAGAATCCTCCATACAGCCACAGCTGGTACCTCCTCAGGCGGGACCTTCTCAGCCGGTACCTCCTCTTCCAGTGATGAACCGATTGATATACTCGTCAGCTACTTGCGCATCCCCGATGACAAAATCATCACCGAGAAGCTAGTATTTGACAAATTTTCTGCCAGGGTAGACCGCATCCGCACTGAGCCACACAAGAATGTGGAGAACAACTCGTTGGCCGAACTCATATCGCTCGGTGAGAACCCAGGAGAAAATTCGAACTTGAACGAGCCAAACTCAGCGTCGTTGGTGTTGCCATTGTTGGAAGAGTGAAGGTCAACATATGGTTCGCCATTGTTATGGTTTGAAAAGAGGATTATTGGCGAGAACCCAGAAGAAAATTCGACCAGACTCAGCGTCGTTTGTGTCGCCATTGTTGGAGGAGTGAAGGTCGACATATGGTTCGCCATTGTTACGGTTTGAAAAGAGGATCCTCTTTTCAAACCGTAACAATGGCGAACCATATGTCGACCTTCACTCCTCCAACAATGGCGACACAAACGACGCTGAGTCTGGCTCGTTCGAGTTCGAAATAATCCTCTTTTCAAACCGTAACAATGGTGAACCCTACGTCGACCTTCACTCCTCCAACAACGGCGACACCAACGACGCTGAGTCTGGCTCGTTCGAGTTCGAATTTTCTTCTGGGTTCTCATTGAGCGATATGAGTTTGGCCGACGAGTTGTTCTTGAACGGTCAGATCCGGCCGATGTCACCACAATGAATAGCACAGTTCCAATGGCAAGAACACGAAGAAAATGAGGCCTCTCATCATCATCATCATCGCATTCTGGAGTTGGATGATTCTGAGAACAAAGAAGCTGAAACTCCGTCGATCGAGACAACACCGTCAGGCTCTGCTTCGTCTTCAAGGTCTTCATTGTCTGGAAGGAACTCGAAGAAGTGGATATTCTTCAAGGATCTATTGTACAGAAGCAAAAGCGAAAGTAGAGGCAACAAAAAGAAGTTCTGGTCATCAATCACGTTCATCTGCTCATCATCTTCAAGGGACGAGAAGGAAAAGAATCACAAGGAAAAGGAAACGGAAACGCAAAAACAAAAGCAAAAGCGAAGCAAACAAGTTCTCCCAAAAAAAGGGATCGCTGGAAAACTAGCGAACAACATCAGAAAGCGTAGGGTTCCGCCGTCGGCTCAGAAAAGTTATTGTTTCCTTATTTAAAAAAAAAAATTTCCCTGTAAATTGTCCCGACATTGATTCCGGTTAGCTCTTGCATCGGTTCGGCATGACCTCTTTAAACTGTCCCGACATTGATTCCGATTAGCTCTTACATCGGTCCGGCATGACCCCTTCAAATTGTCCCAACATTGATTTCGGTTAGCTCCTATAATGGTCCAACATGACCATAAGTTATCTCCCGGCATTAGCCCTGGCCTCTAATGCTGACCAGAGTATTTCCTAGCCATAGACACTTCGGCAGCTCTTCTAGGGCAGTTCAGTCCCTATTTTTGTCCCCTTTCTAGGGTGTGGTGCTAATGTATTGAGCACTTTTTGACTTTTTTTTTATTTAGTGGATTACCAGATTTGTTCGGTAGCTTTTATTTAGACTAGCCGTTGAGTTTTTTCTGGCTTCTTCCAATCATCTATTGGCAAGCTACGATTGTTGAGCCTCCGTTTGGGAAGTGGGCTGGGCTCTTTGGCTTTTTGGCTTTTTTGGCTTTTTTGGCTATATGAGCCTGGGCTCAAAAACCTGGTTTGGGAAGGGCTCTTGGCTTTTTTGGCTTTTTTTGTGAGAGAAGAGTGTAATGATTATGGGTTGAATGTGATTTTTTGTCTTTTGTGGCTCAAATTGCTATTTTGTCTTTTGTGGCTCATTGAGCCAAATGAGCCCAATGAGCCACTTCCCAAACACAGCCTGAATATCTTCAAACCAGCTTGAGGGGGAGTGTTGAATATAGAAATTAGAGTACATAAAATCTTTTTATTTAGTATTTTGTATATAATCTGTGATTATGTCAATCACTGATTTAATATTGTATAGCACACTTTCTAATAAGCAAAATAATTCTTTTTCCAGTTAGCTCTTACATCGGTCCGGCATGACTCCTTTAAACTGTTTCGACATTGATTCCGGTTAGCTCTTATATCGGTCTGGCATGACCCCTTCAAACTGTTCCGACAATGATTCCGGTTAGCTCCTATAACGGTCCAACATGACCATAAACTGTCTCTCGGCATTAGTTCGACATGACCTTAAACTGTCCTGACATTAGTTTCAGCCAGTTCCTACAATGGTCCGACACGACCATAAACTATCTCTCGGCTTTAGTTCCAGCCTCTGATATATTTCAAGTGCCCTTGCGCTACCGTTCGGATTTTGCAATCTATTTACCTTTTATTTTATTTAGTTTTATTTCATGTTTTAGTTTTTCTCTCCAAACTCAAGATGTTTATCCTCCTTGAGTTTAAGGGGGGATGTTAATGTATATATGGTATATATTACTACATATATTAGGTATTGATTTCCTAGATATATTAGGTATTGCCATAGTTAGGTCTCTTATAGGATATTCTTTCTCATAGTTAGATTTTTAGTAGGATACTCTTTCTTAGCCTATATATACAGGCCTTCTATCATTCAATACAATGCATATTGTTTCCCTTCTCTCTACTATTCTAACAATTGTTATCATGACTGACTCCACCGTTTCTAGTGGGATTGATGCATCTCTTATTCTTGGTAAATTGATTGGGTTTGATTTTTCCCTCTCTCAACAAGCTTCGGCTCATCGTATTACGAGTCTCTTGTTGAATGGGAAGAATTTTGCTGCATGGAGTCGTTCTCTCAAATTGTATTTGGGGGGTAAAAGCAAGTCTCATTGGCTCCTTATGACTGAAACCCAACCTCCTGATGATGATCCTAAGAGTGTATAGTGGGATATTGATAATTGTATTATCTTAGGTTGGATGTTCAACTATATGGAAGATCGGATTTATCACATGTTCATGTATTGTGACATAGTTCCCTGTCTATGGAAGGCTCTTACTCAGATGTATGCTCATGCTCACAATGATGCTCGCATCTTTGAGCTTTATCAGGATATCTCACATGCTTCTCAGACAGCTTTGGGACTCTCGGTTGCAAAGTTCTTTGGGTATTTGCTGGCTTAGTGGGAGGAATTGACTCAATATGAGCCCTTGAGTGACTTTCCAGTGGAGGCCGCATCTATTGTCTCTAAATGTTTGGACCGACAGCATACTTACCAGTTTCTTATAGGTTTAAAACCTGAATTTGAGTCTCTTTGAATTCAGATTTTGAACACCTCACCGATGCCATCTTTATATGAGGCATTTGCTACTATTGATAGTGATGAGCGTCGTCGCCGTTTGGTTCAGTCTGCTTTCCCTACCATCCTAGAGCCTTCTCCTGTTCCCGATCAGATGGCCCTTGCTACTAGCTCTGGTTTCTGCGGTTCTTTCGGGAAGATTACTTGTCACCATTGTGAGGTAACTGGCCATATTAAGGCCTGTTGTTTCAAGCTTCACCCTGAGTTGAAGCAACGGTTTGCTCAGAATCATGGTACCACTTGCACTGCGGCTATTGTGGAATCAGTACCTGCTACAGTCCCATCTAGTGTTCCCGACCTACATCTTCTTTAGACTTAGATTGGCCAGCTTCAAGCCCATCTTGGCTCTCTCACTGCTCATCAGTCGGGCCCATCCATAACTACCCTTGCCACAGGTACTTTTACTACTTTCCATGTTTGGTCTGCTCGTCCCACATGGGTTCTGGACTCCGGGGCTAATTATCATATGACTAGTGAGTTTTCTTTTCTTTCTTCTTCGGTCCCCCTTACTGTGGATCAAACTATCTGTCTTGCTGATGGCTCTCTCTCTTCTGTGAGCCATAAGGGAGTTGTCTTTTTATTTTCTGATATATCTCTCATTTGTTCTTTATGTTCCTAAATTTGCCTATAATCTGTTATCTGTTAGTTGTCTTGCCAAAACTTTTAATTGTACCATCATCTTCTTACCCACTTCTTGTGTTTTATAGGACCTGAATTCGAAGAGGATTTTTGGTAGGGGATATGAGCGTGATGGGCTGTATTACTTCAGGGACCCACCTCCTTCGCCACCACCACCTCCTTCATCTAGTTTACAGGCATCTGTTTTGCCTACTTCAGTGTCTTGTGTTTTTTCTAATCAAACTTTAGCCTTATGGCATGCTCGTTTAGGTCATGCAAACTTTCAATATTTATATTTTCTTTTTCCGTCTTTAAATAAGGCTTGTGACATTTCTCATTTTCATTGTGTGGCTTGTGTGTTGGCTAAACATACACGTAATAATTATATTCCTCACATGACTAGTGCACTGTGTGCTTTTGATCTCATTCATTCTGATGTTTGGGGTCCATCTCCTGTACTTGCTTTGTTCGGCCATAGATATTATGTAACTTTTATTGATGACCACACTCGATGTACATGGGTTTATCTTATTCGGTGTAAATATGAGGTTTTCCCCATTTTTGTTCAATTTCTACAAATGACCCAATTTAAGTCTGTTATCTGGAATATCCGCTCTGATAATGGGGGGGAGTACATCTCAAATGCTTTTCGCTTGCACCCTAATCAAGCGGGTATTCTCCAGCAGCTAACTTGTCCTCGTATGCCTAAACAAAATGGGGTGGCTGAACGTAAAAATCGCCATATTATGTCTGTGATTCAGTGTCTTCTTCGTGGTGTGAATGTTCCCAAGTTACTGGCATATGGCTGTTCTTACTGCTATCTATTCGTTGCATTTTTCTGGGTTATTCCTCTTTATCTAAAGGGTATAGGTGTTATGATCCAGTGTCTCAGCATTTTTATAATTCTTTAGATGTTACTTTTTGTGAGGATTTGCTGTTTTTTGGTTCTAACATTCCTTTGCAAGTTCCTAGTGCTGTTCCACCATGTCCCCAGTCTCATTCTACTCGTCCTATTCCCATCTTTGATACATATATCTCCAACACTTCAAATAATTACCCTGCTCCTAGCCCTTTTCCATCTCTTCCATTTGCCCTGCCTCTGTAGGTTTACACTAGTTGCCTTTGGCCCCCGCCAACCTCTTCTTCTCCTCTCAGTTCAGGTAAGTCGTTTTCTCATATTGCACCTACTTGTTTCTCTCAATATCTCGACAGAAAGCGTCGCCCCCCGTCCCATTATGGTTGGCTTTGTAGTACTAATCATCCTATTTCCCAATATCTCTCTTATGATGGTCTTACAGGTTCTTATCGCTCTTTTTTGGGCAAACTTGAGTTTGTCTCCATCCCTTGCTCTATCTTTGAGGTCCTCCAAAATCCCAAGTGGGTGGCAGCTATGCAGGCTGAAATGGATGCGTTAGAACACAATCAGACATGGGAGCTTGTTTTGTTGCCTCTTTCTACCAAGACGGTTAGGTGTAAATGGGTATTCATTATTAAGTATCTTGTTGATGGGTCTGTGGATTGCTATAAAGCTCGTTTGGTTGCCAAGGGCTACACCCAAGTCCGTGGCCAAGATTTTGGGGCTACATTTGCGCCAGTGGCAAAGTTGACCTCTGTTCGACTTCTTGTTTCCTTAGTGGTTGATCATTCTTGGCCTCTTCATCAACTTGATGTCAAAAATGCTATTCTACATGGGAAATTACTTGAGACTATCTATATGGATCCTCCACCCGGTTTTCAAGCTGAGGGGGAGTATGTCTGGAAAGTGTCGTCTTCGCAAATCTATGTATGGTTTGAAATAGTCTCCTCGAGTTTGGTTTAGTCGGTTCAGCAAGGTTATCTTGTCTATGGGTTTCATTTAATGTCACTCTGATCATACCTGCTCCATTAGGCGACAAGCGAATGGATGGTGCATCATTTTGCTTGTCAATGTTGATGATATTATTCTTATTGGTGATGATGCTACATGAATTGCTCAAGTTAAAAAGGATCGTAGCCATGTTTTTAACCTTAGTAGCAGGAATCGTCGGAATGGGAGACGATTCTCGTCTAGAATCACGATTCTCGTCTAGAATCGCGATTCAGTGATTCTTAGCAAGATTCGTGATAGAATCACGTCTCCGTCGAGATAGAATCGCGGATCTAACTAGATGGGAGCGATGGCGATACAGAAGGGGGGAGAGAGAGAGAGAGAGACCAGGCTGTGAAGAAGCAGCAGCTGCTGCTAGGGTTATGCTGCGAAGAAGAAGCAGACCAGGCTGCGAAGAAGCATGTGAAGAAGAAGCAGCAACTGCTAGGGTTGGGAATTATAAACATAAGAGTTGGGCTTGGGATTTTTTTTTAGACTCATACAAACATTTGTATAGCTTGTAAGCTATAAACATAAGAGTTGGGCTTGGGAATTTTTATTGGGCTTGGGATTTTTTTTGGACCCATACAAACATTTGTTTGGGCTTGTGAGCTGTTTTATTTATTGTTTGGGTTACTAGATGATTTGTTTGCATCATAAATAGGAGAGTTGCGCTTGGGATTGTTTTTCTTCTCCTCTCCCTCTCTCTTCTTTTATTTTATTTTTGTAAGAAAATAAATAAAACAAATAATTTTTAACAAAAACATTTTAAAATAAATAGATAAAAAAAATAATATAACTATTTTATAATAAATGAAAAAAATCTAATAAAAGTATATAATTATAATATTTTAACATATGATTTTTTATAGTACTTTTAAAAAAAAATAAAAATTATAGCATATATTTTCTTTATCATTAGAGGAAAAAAAATTATAATCTTACAATATATTTTTATATATTATATTATTTAATATATATATACAAACGCTCCCTACCAACGCTTCTTGGAATGCCTACGATTCCCCGCTCCAGCTCCCGCTTCGTGCAACTAAGTTTTTAACATCAAAGATCTAGGTCCTCTCAAGTACTTTCTTGGTATTGAGATTGCTCGTTCTCGCCAAGGGATTTCCTTGTCTCAAAGGAAGTATACCTTGGGTCTTCTTCAAGATACCGGTATGATGGGTCGTAAACGTACCTCTGCTCCTATGGATCCTAATTTGAAGCTTACTGCTGAAATTGGTGAGTTATTGAGTGATCTGGGTATGTATCAGTGTTTAGTGGGTCGATTGATTTATCTGATCAACACTAGACCAAACTTGACATTTGCTGTAAGTGTTGTGAGTCAGTTTATGCGTGCACCTCGTACAGCTCATCTTGATGCAGTTTATCATATCCCGCATGAAAAATATAAAAAACCCCAAGATATTGATTTGTGATTATGTTTCAATTTTAAATAACGAATGACAATCCTAATCAAAGAATCAAAGACAAACCGACACAACGATTTAAAGTGGAAAAACCACAATTGGAGCGCCTCCAATTGTGATAAAAAAAACCTCGGGCCAAAGCAACAAAACAATCCACTAAGAAGATAAAAAGGAATTACACAAGTGTACTCTCAATTACCTAGCGAATCTATGCCCGAATTGAACTGACCCAAATGTGCCTCTTCCACTACTGTCTTCACCTCGGAATTGTCTTGTCCAACGTTGAATCTACAACGCTGATGTCGAATCCACAATGATGAGCCACTTCGGGATCCATCAAAGCTTTAGGCTCAAGTTCCCCGGAATCCACCAAAGAACAATTCTCTCTTTTGTAAGCGAAACAATAATACCAACTCTTGATGTTCGACAATCTGGAGTTCGTTGATCAAACGATCACCTTTTATACACCAAGGAAACTCATAAAATAGTCTTCAATATAAAACACTTTGTTTTTTAACACTTTGTTTTTTCTTTCTCTCTTAAACTCTGGACCGCTCAAATCCCAAAAATAACGAACAACGCACTTTATAGAAAACAAGATCGCACAAACCACTCAAGTGCACATTTCACCGCTCGAGCGGTATCCATGTACTTAGTTAGCAAAATGGCAAACATGAAAGGATTAAGATCACAAACTCCTCTGTTTAGGCACAATTCGGGTTGGATTCGCATCTAAATACTCATAGCCTCGCTGAAATAAAAGATCGAATAAAATTATAATTGAAAGAAGTTTTGTCAAACGGGATTGCCAATAACAAAAACTAAACATTGCGATATTTGAAGACTACTCCTAGTTTAGGCCTATTCTTCTCCGCAGGCTTGCAGTCTGGGTTGTCTTGTTTCACTTATGCCGATTATGCTGGCTCCAAAATTGACCGACGCTCTACCTTTGGATTGTGTATCTTCTATGACAATCATCTTATATCATGGAAGAGTAAGAAACATGTAGTTGTTTCTAGATCTTCCGCTGAGGTTGAATACCGTGCTATGGCACGGGGTACTTGTGAGATATTGTGGGTCAGATCTATTCTTGCAGAATTGGGCTTTAAGGAGAATACCTCATCTCTTTTGTTCTGTGACAATAAGTCTGCAATTATGTTAGCTTCAGATTTAGTTCTCCGTGAGAGGACAAAACATATAGAAGTGGATATTCATTTCAGTGTTATTGAAGGCGCGCCTAGGCTATGTTACACGGACTCTTTGAAATTTCGGAGGTACCCGTGTCGACACGACACAACACGGGTACGGGTGCGGGATACGGTCGGGATAAGGCTCATCACAAACAACGAAGTAGCCCTAAATACAGAAGAAAGGAAAAAAAAAGCCCTAAATCGAACAAAGAAAGAGTGAAGGAAGTCAGTCAGACCTTGCGAAGACCTCTCTCTCTCAGTCGAAGACCCTGTCTCTCTGTTGAAGTCGATCGAAGCCCTCCGATCCACTCGTCTTAGTCTCTGTCTCAATCGATCCACTCGTCTTAGTCTCTGTCTCAATCGATCCACTCGTCTGCCTCAATCTCTGTCTCAGACCACTCTTCTCAGTCTCTGTCTCAGACCTCCGATCCAGACGACTTCGAAGGTAAGCCCCTCTCTCTCTCACACTCGCTCTCGCTCTCTCTCTCTCTATGTCTCTCTTTCTCTTTCGCTCTCTCTTTCTTTCTCTTTGCTCTCTGCTCAGCTCAGTGCTCTTGACTGAGTTAGATTTAGACTTTTATTTTTATTTTTTAATACGTTTATATATATAAATATATATGTAAGATTTTATTTTATTTTATTTGTAATTATATGTTAATATATATGTATGTATAAAACTGTTTTTTTTTTTTTTGTTTGTAATTAATATATATGTATATATATCTAAAAAAATTATAGGTTTATATATATAATGGTTATAATTTATAATAAAAAAATTAAAAAATCTAATAAAATCTATAAATTACATTATTTATTTATTTATTTATTTTAACATAATTTGTTATTCCTTATTTATTATATGTTTTTTATTTATAATATATATATATGTCAATTAAAAGTAAAAAAATAAATTAAAAATATTATCAATAAAAATAATACATAAGATAAAAAACAATAAATATATTTAAAAAATAACTATTTAACTCACCTTTATATAATAAATATATTTTAAAAAATTAACTATTTAACGTATCCCCGTACCCGTATCCAAGTTTGGATCCGTATCCACGTATCCTCAATTTTTAATTTTGAAGTGTCCGACTCCCAGATACGCACCCGCACCCGATACCCATAGCCGAGTCCGTGTAACGTAGCGCCTAGGCCTAATTCTCATCTAGGCCCAAGGCTTGGACCTTGTAGTTTTCCAGGCTTAGGCGACTTCGATAAGGTGCGCCTAATCGTGCGCCTAGGCCCAAGTCCCGTCTAGGCCCAAGGTTTGTGCCTTGTAGTGTTTCAGGCCAGGCGACTTCGATAGCACTTGACTGGCCCAAGGCTTGTGTCTTGAGGGCTTTTTTTATTGTTGCTTTAACTGGTTTTGTTTAAAATTTGACGATTGATTTAATATGGTGTAACTACAGAAGATCCCTACTCTTATTACAGATGCCAATACATTAGGCATTCAACCTCAAATCAATGATAAAAGGAAAATTAGTCTAATTCCTAATCTCCAAAAAACATTAAATGTTTAACATTTCATTTTGTTTATGTTGAATCCTAAATTGTTTACTTATATTAAATTATATATTTTTTTCGGTACAAGGTGCTCCTCAATTCAGTGAAGCCTGCGCCTCGCCTTGCACCTTGAGCCTAGGCCCCATGAGACCTTGGCGCCTTGGTGCGCCTATCGCCTTTAATAACACTATTCATTTTATTAGGGAAAATGTTAGGATGAATGTTATAAGTCCATCCTTTGTCTCTTCATTAGAGCAGCTGGCTGATATATTCACCAAATCGCAGTGTTTTTTAAGGCGAAAAGCGAACCGAGGCGACAAGGTCTCCTAACGCCTAAGCGCGAGGCGACGAGGCGAGGCGAGGGCTTCATCGAATCGAGGCGACCAGAAAGGATATTTTTTTAAAATAAATGGTATAGACAAAAATATAAATATTTTCAAGAACCATATAAATGTTTTCAATTAAAAATATAATGTTTCAACATAAAGAAATTAAAGAACATATTTTAACAATATTAAAGAGCATAAAGAAATTAAAATAGTTGAAATTAATTGAATTAAAATAATTAATTGAATAACCAGGAAATTAATTGAATTAAATTAATTGAATTAAAATAAACAAATTAATTGAATTAAAATAATTAATTGAATAACCAGGAAATTAATTGAATTAATTGAAATTTTAACACAGAAGAAAAAAAATAATTGAATTAATTGAAAAAAAATTAATTTAAAAATAATTGAATTAATTTTAAAAATTAATTTTTGCGAATTAAAAATTAAATTTAAAAAATAATTGAATTAATTTTGACACAGGGTTCGACTGTGTTCTTTAAGTCGAAGAAAAAAATGAACAAAGAAGAATAGGTGAAGTCGAAGGGAAGAACAGGGGGGAAGAAAGGGGGGGTCTGATAGTGAACAAAGGAGAAAGGAAGAAGAAGAAGAAAGGAAGAAGAAGGAAGAAGGAACTCACCTCGGAACGACGTCCGAAGAAGGAAGAAGAAGACCCAGATGATTAGACTTCGGAAGAAGAAGACCCAGAAGACCCAGATGTCGACGAACGAAGTCGATCTAGGGCCCAAATGATTCGAACTAAAATCAAGCAAAAATCTGATGAAGCGTCGCTTCGTTTCGCCTCCCGCTTCATCGCCTAAGCCTCGCTTCAGGCGCTTCTCCATCGCCTCGCCATTTCGCCTCGCCTCAGTGTGCGTGAAGCGCTAAAGCCTCGCCTGGCCTCGCTTAGCGCTTAGGCTCGCGCTTAGGCTCGCCTCTGATAACATTGCCAAATCGGTTGGTCCAACCTTATTACAGACTTCCATCGTCAAGTGGGGATTAGTGAATGAATATCTTTGAACCAACTTGAGGGGGGGAGTGTTGGAATATGGGAAGGGAATCCCATATATTGTGTGAATCTCATATATTATATGATTACAACAGGATTTTAGGCATATTTTCTTATATTTGTTTTTATTATTATTCTACCTTCCTAAATTGTAACCTCCTCAATTCAGTATATATATATACAAGGCTAATCATACATTGTGATTGTGATTAAGCCATTCAATTGTATTCTTCTTCTATGTGATCATACTAGTTTACTGATTTATAGGATTACATTACAAGTGCTACTTTCTCAACATTGTAATTGATGTTTCCGATGCCAATCTTTGGCCACTCTGTTATGATGAATTATAGAGGTTTAACACCATGTAAGTAGGTCAAGAGGCTTTGTTTCTTTGACTTTACTGGTTACTGTAACAAACTTGGTGGATATGACTGATGATGATATGGTGAAAAGAATATCATGACCTTACAGGAATGTTTTAATTGTTCTTGAAACTTTTTTTTTTTTTGGGTAGTTAGTACTATTTTAACTCATATTTGACCAAGAGTGACACTTTTGTGATGAATACAGCAGAGAAAGTTGGCGTTTGTGGGAAGTTGATGTCTACCAATCCGGATGTAAGAGACATTGATTCTGATCACGAGGATCCTCAGTTGTGCAGCCTCTATGCCCCTGATATCTATAGCAATTTACGTGCTGTGGAGGTTTGTGCTGTAGATATTTTTCTTTGGTTTGTGTAAAAGTTCTTTAAGCATATATTGATATTGTTTTGATGTTTAATAGTAATGATTTCATGAACTTGAAGGGTTGGCCATTCTCCCGAAAGAATAGAAATGGAGGAAAAAATATGACTAAGAAAAAGAATAACTACCTTGAACCGTACGTGAGCAATTTACTAGCAAGCATGCAGAATATGCCTCGTAGAGTTCAGCTTGGTCTCATCCCCATTCCAACTCAATCTCTTGAAATTACGGTCTAGGAGATGACTTAGAATTTAGCTTCCAAGCCAAACTCCCTGGAAATTTCTTTTGGTCCATAAAATATTTGGGAATGCCTTTTATTTTATTTATTTTTATCATCCTATCAGATAGATAGTAAGAAGGTAATATAATAGACTTCCTATTGGATCGATAGCTACAATTGACCGTAAGGGTTTACCTTTTATAAATGAAACATTGTGTATCAGAAAATGAAGCAAAATAAAGGCACAGGAATTCTGCAGTAGGCAAGATTGAACAAGTGATCCATTGTCTGTGGCAGCTTCCTTCACAAGGCGCAAAGTCGCCTTGTTGAAGAGTCAACATAGGCTTTCTTAAGCCTATGTCTAGTTTTATCTAGAATTCTACACAATCAACAAGAGGTAAAGCAAAGCAACAAAAAAAAAAAAATTGAGATTAAGATGGAAAAAGAAAAAGCCACGTGAAGAAGTTGAAAGAAGAATGCAGAAATGTGGCAGCCGATATTAGCAAAGTCCATTAGTTGTATTGTGCCCCTCAACAAGTTCTCTCAAAGTATAAATATCCAAGGAAGAGCTTTGGTGGGGTGTGGTTAAGAGAGCCACCAAAGAGGGTGTGGTAAGAAAGCCATCAACCCAAGTGTGGTCTAGTGTCTAGATTTTTATGAGTGGTCTTCTTATGTAGCTCTCAAGTGAGTGCTTGTGTGTGTAACTAAAATAATGTATATCATATGTGGTAAAGAGATTTCTTTTGTTTTGTGAAATGTGCAACAAGTATTGGTCACATCATTGCCTTGTAACAAGTTCTGTGTACTTGTTAAGTATTGGTAGTTGTGTGTGAGTGCTTTGTTGATGATATAAAATTAGAGTCTCTTGTATAATATTTTGGGCTCATTCACGTAATAGATTCAGCATGCTTTTAACTCAACTGGTCAACTTTAAAAGTTATATCAATGAAAGTGAGACACACGGTAGTTTGAAGCTTTTGCTGAAATCAGAAAATTTTCTTAAATAGGAAATAAAAGCCTCAACAGGAAGCAACTCTTGAAAGAAAAACCAGACTGGTGATTCAATTTATTCATTTGACACTTCATCTATAGTCTCCCTTTCTAAAACTGAATGTCTGTTCAGATTTGCACAGCTAATTTTTAGATTTAGTTGCACAAAAAAGAGTAGCTTTTAACTGTATGACCAAAAGTTATGTGCTAATTTAATTTTATTGTTGGAAGAGATTTATGCATCTGTAGGTGCATAAAAATTTTCAAAATACCTTTTGTCTACATACTAAATCAATTTTAATACAGACCAACCTTGACTCTAGTTTTCCTGTCAAGTCTGTGACTTCGAGGTGTTTTCATTCTGTTTCTTTGTCTTTCTACCAGATGCTCTACAATGAATCGTGTTCTAATTTTTGTTCTCCAGTTTATTCGAAGGCCATGTTCTAATTTTATGGAAACAGTACAGCGTGATATCACTCAGAGCATGCGGGGTATTTTAGTTGACTGGCTTGTGGAGGTTAGTGCAGTTTTGACCCTCTTACTAAATTTAGCAGTCTAATTAGTACATTTTTTTTCTGCTAGAAAGTTTACGTGGTATTTGTGAAGCTAATTGGTAATGACTTCTGTGCCTTAGAGATGAATGCGATTAGTATTTTTACTCATAATAATTTGGAGGGGATTCCCTCTATTTGGTGTTTATTCCCTAGAGTTACCTGTCATTTCCTTCTTTCAGCAACCCGTGTGCTTTATTTTTTATTTTTCTGTGAAAACGTGTAGATGCAATCAGATGCACATATTCTTTTTTTCTTGTTCTTTTTTCACCAACAACTAACATCTAACCCCTACGGATGTATACAATGTGGCAAAAAAAAAAAAAAAAAAACTTTAAAACCACTGTTTATGAGCTTCTAATATTCATAAACCTCAAAATGCTTGATTATTTAATTGTTGAGAATGTATTAGCATTTATATAAGTTCTAGTTTTTGTTTTGAAACATTTTCATACGTTTTCAATTTTTTCTTCTTCTCATTTCCCTTGTGCTTTTGAAATGTATCCAAAACGTTTCCATTTCTAGGGTAACTGAACAATGTACCAAAGCGTTATGAGTTTTTATAGGTAAATTGTGGCTTTCAGAAGAGAATAATATTTAATTAATTAGTTTAGCCGACCCCATTTGATGGGACTTAAGGCTTGGTTTTGGTTTGGTTTGGTTTGATTTAGTTTATCTTGGTTTCAGGTATCTGAGGAATTCAAGTTGGTGCCAGACACACTGTACCTCACTGTGCATCTTATTGACCTGTTTCTCTCTCAAAACTACATCGAAAGGCAAAGACTAAAACTACTTGGCATCACCTGCATGTTAATTGCCTCGTAAGTTTGCTTTAGTGGAGTTTATTTTATGCTTCTTTTCAAACCTTTTAGATTACAATGTTAAGCAGAACCTATATGAGTTATGGACAATATTGCAGTCAAGGTTATTGATCACATCTAAAACAACTGTGAGCTGTGACTGTTTACTTTGTTAACAAGAATAATCAAAATTAATTTTTATTTGACCTGGTTGCAATTGAAATCTTAAAGATGAGGATAATTGTGTTTTGTTCTTATGTAGTTAATGGTAAACAGAGATACTGTGCTATGTACATATATGATCTTATGTGTACAAATTTATAGTTCTTGTATGCATTATATTGTTGGAAACTTGGAACATGAATTTAATCTTGATTATAGTGATACTAAAAACTTGGTTATATTGTCTGATTTATTAATGTTTTCTTGATGTGATCTTCAATGTGGTTTTCCACTTTATGGCCTAAAGGAAGTATGAAGAGATTCGTGCACCGCGTGTGGAAGAATTCTGCTTTATCACCGACAACACTTGCCCTAGAGGAGAGGTATGTCCCCAGTACTTTTTTTTTTTTTGGCCAATTTGGATACATAAATTCATATAAACAACAAAGATATGTGAAAATGTCTATTATGAAAGTTAGGAATATTTTGCATCCGTGTTACTTGAATGTAATTTTACTTTTAATTATAATATGGTAATACTTCATATTTAATTAGACAGTGTCATATAAAGCTCAGCCCAAAATTAATTGATGCTTGTTTTTGATTAGTTTTATATCTTCTCACAGGATAGTGGGAATTTATCCATAATTTGACAATGTTCAGTGCCTTAATTCGCTTTCATACAAAACTTCTGGTGCACCGCATTGTGCTGAAAAAAATTCGCAATGTTCAATGCCTTAATTCTCTTCTTCTATAACAATGGAAAGAAGAAAAAACAATAGAAAAATATAATTAAAAAAATATTTATTGGCTACAAATGAGATTTCAGTTTGGTGCCTGATATTAAGGAATTAAGTTGTTCTTTGGCGTGTATGCATTTGAAATAAGTACTTGAATGTAGTAAGGAGTCCAGAGCGAATGTGATGAGAAGGCCTCAAACAACACCCAACTTGTGAATGCTAAATAAAAATATATAAATACTTGGCTATGTTTCAAGTGTACAAACTACATAGTATGTATGTGTCAAAAAACATAACGGCAATGAATAAAAGGATACTTGAACAATGCATTCATTGGCACATGAAATGAGAAAATTGCGATTTGATGCCATAGTTGAATTCTTCTGTATAGTGTCAAGGTGTTCTGTCCTAGTCCAGGTCATAGATCTAAAATTTTCTAGGGTCCATAATGTCACGTCCTGCTAGATTACCTATAGACAGAATTGCCTACCAAGAGAAAGTCTCAAGGAAGGAAGGCTAATGGAATATTCCGAAAGCTCCTAGAAGACTAGAGAAAATGTGGAAATATGGTACATAACTCTATAATGTACATGGAAGGATCTATAATAGTTCTAGAGCATTTAAGTGAAGATTGGAGAAATGGAAGCAATAAAAGCTTCTAGAACCTCCTAGAGAAATGGGGGTGGTAAAGGACCTTTGTACGTACTTCTAGAATGAGGTAGATATTTGTATAGATATTTTTAGGGAGAATACTAGAACCCTCTTGTAGGATAAGGAAAGTTTCCATGAGAAGTTTCTCCATAGCTTCTTTCTTGTATGTTCTGGAGTATTCTAGAGAAGGCGTAAGATACCTATAGATAAGAGAGGAGTTCATTTGCTCCCAAACAATCCAAGAGTTGTACAAATTGTTTTAAGATGAATACAAAGGCATTCTCTCAAACTTTCTTTGTCTTTTTACTTTTCTTTCTTGCAAACTTGTGAGTTAGGCTGACTCAGTATCATCAAGTAAGACTTGTGATTGTCTAAGTGCAACACGGATAGTTTGAAAATAATCAAGGCTGTGACAGCAAGTCTAAAATTTTTTAAGATCCTAATGTGAACTTTTGGTCACTAATTTTTTTTTTTTTGAAAATCAATAACAAAATTTATTAAAGAAGAAAGTGTGGAGGACAAGAAGTACTCATACAGTGAAAAAGTGACTAATCAAAATAAAAACAACCATCAAAAAGTAAGAGAAAACAAAAAAATCCAATCACTAGGGGTTGCAAACAGCAGTCCAATCCCTAGAAATCAAGAAAAGTGGAACTCCCTTAAAAGGAGGAGAAACAAAAGCCCAAAATGAAGCCACAAACTCAGCCCTATCTGACAAAGAAGAATCTGCAGCAGCCTCCTTTCCATCAGAGATCTGTGAATTTCTCTCTAGCCAAATAATCTAGAAAATAGCACAAACAATACAAGACGACAATTTTGTTCACTGAAGTTCAGACTAGGCCTTCGGATACATAGAGCAGGAACCTTAAAGTTTTGGTTAGGCTAGTGTAACTCAGAAAATTCAGATTCGATTTGCTATGATATAATAGGGGAATTGTATTAGATGCAAGATCCATCAAAATTTTGTATATAGAGGGTTGAATTCAAATTAAACTATCACGCTATTTCTGATTTAAAAAACCACTGATCTGGATGGAATTCCGTACACAGCTACTATGCTTATAGTTGGATCATTTTGGCCATCAAGTGTGTTTTAAAGGAGAGAAATTGTGTTTCTTCACCCTCCAAATTTATGCATAAAATGATTCAATGCAATATATAAGTTTCTATGCTTGCATCCATGTATGTGTTACTTGTCTGTTTGTTAAACACTTAGGGGTGTCTACTATAATAAATATGTAAAATAAAAAATGCTTAGAGGTGGGAGGGAGAGCACTTGCTTTTTGGTTTGTCCCTTGAACAATCTGCTTGAATACAACTGGAAAGCAGACTACTGTATTGAGTGGGTGTATTTTTTTTTTTTTTTTGGCTAACCTAGTTGTATTATTCATATTTATTTCTTTTCCCTAAATAATTCTGGTCGAATATTGGATGGTTCAAATCTCTTATCAAGGTGAACTGGCAGGTACTAACATTGGAGAGTCAAGTCTTGAACTATTTGGGATTTCAACTTGCTGCACCCACTGCAAAATCGTTTTTGAGGTACTTCAGCTCATCTAGTTTTTAGCATCTTCTTGATATGTAGTTTAACTAATGCTATGTTTGATTCATTGGAATGTGCTAGAATTGAATGATCATTCTATCAGATTGTCCATTTTCACGTTTTGGTTCACTAAAACAGCTATGAAAAATGCATGTAAATGGGATCATTATTTATCATTATAAAGGAATGACCATTCCCTAAGGAGGCTAAGGAATGATCATTCCCTAAGGAGTCTAAGGAATGACCATTCCATTCCAATCCACTTTCATTTTAGTGAACAAAACACTACGGTAGGCTTTTGATGCATTTTCTTGTGCATATTCTACCGTTTGCAGGAGATTTTTGAGAGCAGCACAAGCAATCTACAAGGTAAGATAGTTTTATGAAATATTAAGAGTTTAAACTTTATACTATAACTTTTGTTAAGCGATATATTAATACTTTGTTTTCACAAATCCTTGAATTTGCAGACCCCTAGTCTTGAATTGGAATTCTTGGCAAATTATCTAGCAGAATTGACATTAGTTGACTATGAGTTCTTGAAGTTCCTTCCTTCCATAATTGCTGCATCGGCTGTATTCCTTGCCAGATGGACATTAGATCAGTCAGGCCACCCATGGGTTTGCATTCCTTTCTTTTGTTTTCTTTGCGTACACTCCGATTCTTGGTATTGGAGGTTTGACTTTGTTTTTGATTTCTTGGCAGAATGCAACACTGGAACACTATACAAGTTACAAGGCGTCAGATCTGAAAACCACGGTTCTTGAATTACAAGGTTTACAATTGAATGCCAATGGTTGCCCTCTTAATGCTATACGTGCGAAGTACAGGCAAGATAAGGTAAGAAATAATGTAGAATGGAGTAGAAGATAATCATGTTCGATTTTATTAGCATTTCATCTTATCTTGCACTCAGCTTGTGTTTGGATGGAGTTATTTGATGGGAAATGATGAGAAATAGAACTCATGTTTGGTTTACAAATTATGTAAGAGAAAGGATGAGAAATGGAGAGAAAGATAAATATCTTATTATGCCACTTTTATTTCTTAACAAACATGGTGAGAAATCATCTGATTGGTTGTACATTTTTTTATAATATCAAGATTACCGTTCAAAATACAAAGGAAGAAAAATAAATCTCACCCATATCCT
The DNA here is from genome assembly GCA_036172215.1 of Camellia granthamiana. Taxonomy (NCBI): domain Eukaryota; kingdom Viridiplantae; phylum Streptophyta; class Magnoliopsida; order Ericales; family Theaceae; genus Camellia; species Camellia granthamiana. The sequence continues at coordinate 47,765,161 of CM069906.1, read as the reverse complement.
TATTTCACATGTTTTCTTTCTTACTCATCTAAATTTTCTTTTCTTAATTAGATGAGAAACCGCAATAATTTCTTTTCTTTTATCAGCCCATGATCCTGACGGAGTAGCTTGGAAGACTCATCTAAGTAGTTTTGCCATCTATGCCATATCAAATTGAACAATTGACATTGTTTGTTCTGGTGTCTTGTACTATATTTCTAACAAGGTTGTTTTTGTGATAGCAGTTCAAATCCGTAGCAGCTTTGTCTTCCCCGGAACTTCTCCAAACACTGTTCTAATGGAGTACTAACATATCAGAGTCACTTTTACCTTACCAAATGGGAGTTTCCTCCAGATTTTGGCCGCTCTTCCTTGAGGTTGTAGCTCATGTCTAATCTTAATCTATTTTTTGTTCCTTTCTCATTTGCTTCTCCATTTATATTCTTTTTCGACTTGGTTTCTTATCTTCCTTTTAAATATCTGTTCATAATTTTATTTTTTTTCAACTTCTGTTAGGGTTTGGTTCTTCCAAACGTTGCTTTTGTAAGTTGAATCCAAGATCTAGGCATGTTTAAAGCCAGTAAATGTTAAAATCTGTCTTTGTTTGCAAACTAGCAAGTCACCTGACATAGATAAAATTAATTGATAGGTTGTAAGTTAGCAAGAAGATGAATGTAATTAACTGTATAAACTTTTGTTGCTAATGCATCCACTTTAATGTATTGTTTGATCTATTTGTCTACTCTGTTTTTCTTTACTTTAGATACTTTATTTTCACCCTTCATTTGTTCATGGAAAACTTTTTTTTTAGAAAATGTTTTTCGGAGAAAATATTTTTCTAGGTTTAGTGGTGGTGGTAGTGAGGCAAAGATGGAGGTGATAGTGATGTGATGGTGGGGGTAAGAGTGGTGGTGGTAGTGTGGCAATATTGTTAAGAGTTCAGTTCAGAACGCTTCTGTCCAAATTGATTTATTTTATGTTATTTTGGAAAAAACTTTCAGTTGATTTTCGTTTTTCATTGTATTAAATGTTAGAAAATGCGAAAAGTATTTTCAAAAAATATTTTATGTCAAAACAAATGAAGCGAGCGCTTGGTAGAAGTACTCTTTCTTTGTTCTTTGCTATTTAGGGAGCAAAAGAAATAAAAACTCAAGGGAAGTGTTAGGGTACACATTTTTTTAGTGTGCTCGTAATTTCGTAACTAGTTATAGTAATTTGTATTAACACTAATAGAAATGTCACTAAGTTTTGTTACAAATGACATCACAAAATATTCGTAATAAAAAATTTGAATCAATTGTAAATTTTTCTAACTACACTTGTACATACTTTGTATCCAATATTACAAAAATTTGTTACTGATATCACAAGACTTTATAAATAGTTCATGATATGCAGACGGTTTACTGCATCGCCTAAAACTCAATCATAGTCTTCATAGTTAACTTTGTCAAAAATTTTCTTTTTTATACCAAACTCATGTTTAATAAATGGGTAAATTATACAAATAGTCCTTATAGTTTGAGACTTGTGTCACTTTGGTCCTGGATTTTTCAATTTTGATATATTTGATCCTAAATTTTGAATCTTATTCAAAATACTTGTGTCACTTTGGTCCCGGATTTTTCAATTGTGACACATTTGATTCTAAATTTTGAATCTTATTCAAAATAAGGACAATTGAAGATACCATTGTTTAATTTTAATGGCAAAATTGTCAATTTAATAAAATATAAACTAATTTGACAAAAATAAATGTCAAAAAAATATTTTTAATTTTTTAAAAATTATTTTTATCCACCAATGATGAAATTATATAAAAATGATAAAAATTACATGATTAATTTTATAAAATTAATTTTACATGATCATCATCCAAACACATAATAAAAATTAATTTGGTAAAAAAATAAATAAATGTCAACAAGATTTATCAATTTTACATAATTTTATTTTTAGTGGGTAGAAATAATTTTTAAAAATTTAAAAATATTTGTTTGACATTTATTTTTATCAAATTAGTTTATATTTGATCAAATTGACAATTTTACTCTTGAAAAATCTAATGATATCTTCAATTGTCCTTATTTGGAACAAGATTCATAATTCAAGGTCAAATGTATTATAATTGAAAAATTAAGGACTAAAGTGACACAAGCCCCAAACTATAGGGACTATTAGTGTAATTCATCCTTAATAAATTATTTTCCAAACCCAAGCACTGAACCTGTTTGGTAATATAATTTTGAAATTGAAATAAAATCGATAAGTTATGGAATTGAGAACTCGGTGAAAATGAGAAATGTGTAAATAGTACATATATAAAAGAGGTTGCTAATAGAAAATCGAATATTAAAATAGCAAGTAGAGAGGTAGCAAATATGCCTCTTAAGTAATACTACCCACATTTGCTACATTTCTTTTGAGATAGTCTTGCAATCGTTCTAATGTAAGAATTTGGTGAAAAAACCTATTGGGATATCAAATTTAGATAAAAAATATGGGACCATTCTACAATTTTAGTGTTTATTTATTTATTTGTTGAAATCGCATATTGAATATATAACTTTAATTTGAGTTCATGTTTTAAAAATCATAAACATCATAAATTAATAAATTTAGAACATAAATTAAGATTGCTTGAATCCAAGAAATAAGTTTTTAAGCAACATGGGATGAAAGAATTCAACCTCAAGTCCTTTCACACATGAATCTTTCACGTATTTGAAATAAATATGTGAAAGTGAAAAAATTATAAGTATTTCAGGCAAAAACACTTTTGTGAATTATATTGTTTCTACATTTAAATATATATATATATTGTTTGGGAAATGCTCTGGATCGTATGCAATCCTATTACAAAATTACATAGTTTTCACAAATTTACATAAGTGATCTCACAAAAATGTATAAGTTGAACACAAATTTGTATATACATGTAAATTTTCACAAACTTATGTAATTTCACAAAAATATGTAAGTTGAACACAAATTTGGATAAATTCGTGAAAACTTAATTTTATACTAGAGTTACATATGATGTACATTACACACTAGGGAATTTTTCATATTATTTTATACGATCCCTCAGTATAGAAAATATCTCATTCTTCTCCTATCATTTCACATTCACTTTTTATTTTGCACTAAAATAGTTTCATCATCCAATTAGAAGTAGCTTCCATAGTGTTCAATTATTTTGTGTGTGTGTGTGTAGGGGTGGGTGCGTTTAAAATATAAATTCTAATAATTAATTTTGAATTTATAACATATTTTCTATGTTGTTTAAGTGATGAAAGTATTCTTTAGTAAGTTAAGTAAATGATCTTAGGTTCACGTCTTGTGTCTCTCTTTTGATTACTATTTTTTTATTTCTTTTGGATGGAGAAAACCAAGTGAGGTGCTTATTTTTAATAATAGTATAGATATAACTTACATATCATACCGTGGAGAAATTCTTTGGTATATACCATATGCATTTTTAGTTACGATATTTATGTCTTTGGTTATGACTTACTGTGTTGTTAGTTATGACATTATTTAAGTTATGATTTAAAAATTGTTTGATTATTTCTCATGTGATGCTTAGTTATAACTCAATTTTATTTTATTTTTTATTTTTTTATTTTTTAAGTTATGACTCCCATAGATTGAGGAGAAAATTGTTGAAAAGGCCAACCTAAGGAGGGTATAAACTATTAAGTCCAGTGAATATTTTTTGTTGGTGAGAAATCTACCATTTGTGAAATAGATTGGTGAGAAATCCTTTTATTTGTTTTACAGGACATTTTGTTTTTAATTTTACCTTTTGATTTATTTGTGGACTTTTTTGACTATTTATTTAATTTTTTGACTATCTATTTAAATTTATATTTATTTGTTCAAAATTTCAAATTATCTATTCAATTTTTTCCTCTTACCTGTTCAAATTTTAATATATGTTAATTTTTTTTATTTGTTGAAATTATTTTAATGTATATGTTTTAATTTTTTTTTATCTGTGCAAATAAGAAAGATGAGAGTGAAAATTATTTGTTCAATCAAACTATCTATTCAAATACAAAACTATTTGTTCAACCAAATTTTGTTTTTGTTAAAATACAAAGCTATCTATTGAAATTCAAAAAGTGATCTATTGAAATACCAAGTCAATTTTTTCTATCTATCTATTTCTTATCTATGCATATTACATACATTCATACAAACATACATATTCTTTTATCTGTGCAAATAACATACAAACATTTATATATCCATATCTATATCTATATCACTGAGAGAGTGAGATTAGACCCAAAAAAAAAAAAAAAATCAACACAAAAGAGATTGCTAGCGAAATCCATAAAAGATCCAAGAGGAAACTAATTCACAGAGTTGCATTTAATTATGAAAGAAAAATTCCAGAGAATGTCCAATTGAGGAAGAAGAGAGTTCAATAACCTGCAAATCAATAAACCAGTTATCTTCTGAACACATCACTGAGTCTAAAAAGTGGGCTCAATTGAAAATCATCGCGACTTTCTTAAGATCGATCAAATACTTTGTTTTGGGTGTTTGGTTGCTCAGAAAGAGTAGGAAAATAAACAACCAAAAAAATACCAGGAGTCAATACCTTGTTTGAAACTGAAACCAAATCAAAATCACACAAAAAGATTAAAAAAATTCTAATGATTTTCTCCTCAGTTTCCTTGCAACTAAACAACTTGCACAAAAAGAGAGATGACAACGATGATCAAGACGACGGCGACGATGATGATGAAGAATTGGAAGCTCAAGTAAAAGTAGCAGCTCTGAATTCATTTTCGTCACCTAAAAACACATTGTTGTTGGCTAGAAATAGATCTGCACCGTACAGATCTTCATCGATATATATGTAGATCTGCACTGATTTTGGGGTTCGCCATTGGAGGCAACATTGAAAACAGAGAAAGGTTGTGAAGAAAATAGAGCACTACAACGTCGACATGAGTTCAATACCATCTATTGCCGCCCGAAACTCCGCCGCCATAACCTATGTCTCCTCCGCTATAGAAGAGAGAGATTGTTTTTAGGGATTTCACTGTACAGATCTTCGTCAATGTAGATGTAGAAGTATATTTGCACTGATTTTGAGGGAAGCGATGGCGTACAGATTTCAAACTAGAGATAAAATGAGAGAGACAACTAAGTCACAGATCTAAGTGATGGCATATCTGAGCAACAAATGATGGCTTCTGATAATGATGATGATGAGATGACGACAGAAAAGATGAGAGAGACCGACAGGCGGTGATGGAGAATATGAGAGACTAATGAGCGATGATAGGTGGTGGCAGAGAAGATGAGAGATCGATGGGAAGAGAGAGAGGGAGAGGGAGAGAGAGAGAGATATGGGGTTTGGTTTGGTTTGGTTTGCGAAATATACTAGCTGGATATAGGGATGTAAATTTGGCCCGGTCCAGCCTATGAGCTTCGTGGGTTTCGGCTAAAATTTGGGTTGGCCTGGTTCGGTCCACGAGCTAAAAAATTAGGCCCAGACTCAGGAAGAATTCAGGCCTTGGGCGGGCCAGGCCTCGAGTTGGGCTTGAACAATTTTTTTTTCTATTTTTTTATCAAAATTTTATTTTTTTCCACCCAAAATGACACTGGGCCTTCAGCAGACCGGTCATTGAGTTAGGCTTTGAGTGGGCCTTGAGCGAGTTGATGGACTTGCTAATGGGACCGGGCCGGCCTTCAAAATGATGTCTCAGGCTCAAGCCTAGGATCCCGGGTTGGGCTTGGGCCGTGGGCCATTTTTACACTTATAGCCGAATATACAATATATATATACACATGGTTATTTTGGTCATTTTATCAAAACTTGTCCTTATGGCCAAAGTATTTAAGCGTCTGGACCTAGGGGTAGGCATCGGCTTGTTACCCTGCCCAGTCTAATACAATCCTATTTTTTTAGGGCTTGGGAATCTAATTTTAGCCCATAGGGTTGGGTCGAGTTAATATTTTTAGCCTGATTAATAAATGGGTTGGGTTTCGAAATTGTACTTTTGGCACAGCCCCAACCTGCTACATATTTAATTTAATAAATTAATTAATTTATATAATATATTAAAAATATATATATTATGTTAATTGTATAATTTGTTTTTTATTTTATGTTAATAATTTATTTGTTGATAATGTAGTAAACTTAGAATTATCGGAAACAATGGTCGGTGGTGATTCTAGCTGTTCAGAAAATGATAATGAAATGGAGAAAGAAGTTTGAAATTATACTATAGATTTTTTTTAGTTTGATGTACTACTAATAGTTTGGTTTTAAAAGTTTTGTGCTTATGGAATTACGACTGTGTTAATTTTAAAAAACTTTATAATGTTTTAATTAATATGCTATTGAATATTTAACGGTTAGTTGCTTAATAGGCCTTTGTTTAGTTATGAAAAAATAATAGGTACTTATTTATTTATTTTTTTTAATAACTTATGTATATGACTTGATGGATGTGCTTGAGAATTATAATTTATAGTAGGGCTGGGCTTGGGATGATTATATAGTCTCGATGTTCGGGCCAAGCAGGTTTGGACAGATACAAAGTTTCTTATTAGGTAGTGTTGTTCCGGCCTAAACTTGGTTCGGTGAATGACCACCCCCTGGACATTTCGCCAAACAAAATTCAAATTTTGATTTATGAATCGAGTGCCTTAGATTGAGTTATTTCATTTGTAATAGTCAAATTCACATATAACATAATTTACCAATGAAATGCACACTTTTAAGTATGTGTACCATAATATTATCCAATATTATATAAGGGGTTGTTGGGGTGTTTTAAATAAGTGCACTTTTTGTCTTTTTGGACTAAAAAATTGAGGAAAAAATATAGATGTTTGGATTAACTTTTTGACTTTTTATGAAAAAATATGTATTAAAAAATTGTATAAATTAGTGTGTAGGGAAAAATCAGGATTGGGAGTTGTGCAGCCGTAATTTTTGACTTTTGGTAAAGAGTGATAACTTTTTAACTTTTTGAGTAATTTTTTAACTTTTTGACTTTTTGGCAACTTGGCAAACTTGGCCTAAATATGTGTGCACGAGTGTATAGTGTGAATTTTTTTTTGGAGAATTTCATCAAAATCTTCCCATAATAAAATTTTAATGCATTAAAAACAAATACAAAAAAAAAAAAAATTAAAAATTCTACATACACCACCAATTTAACGCCCTAGATCTTCAAAATTTAATTTTCTTTTATTTTATATTTTTATAATTTTTGTAATTCCTTTATTACTCTCATCTCTACCCTTTCTCTTTCTCTTTGCACTCAAAACTTAAACAACCCTAACCCTAATTCTCCCCCATCACCACCACTTCCGTCGGCCCCCACCGGCGCCACCACTCCACCACTCCACCACCCTGCCCGTCTACCCAATCCCTCTCCGCCTCACTCCTTTTCTCTGTCTTTGCCGCCTTTCTCCTTCTCTCTCTTCTTCTTCTTCTTCTTTCAGATCTGTTAACAGATCTGGTTTCCTTTTTCTCTCGCTCTCTTCGTTCTCTGCTGCAAATGGAAGAAAGCGAGAGACTGAGTCGCGATGGCAAAGGTGGGGGTAGGGCTATGCACGATGGGTTGCCTCTTGGGATATGTTTGGCTATGAAATAACAGTAACAAATGGATGCAATTGATCCAATCCATCTTCTTCTCCTTCTTTTTTCTATTTCTAGTCTCTGTTTATGGTCTCTGGCTTTGTGATTTCATTTTCATTTTAGAATATATAAAATATATTTAAAAAAAATGTTTTAAATGAGAGATGTTGACTATCACACGTGAAGGGTAAGGTGTGTGTTTGATCGCCAAGCACCATTGTCATCGCTATCTGAAAATCGCTGGAGCAATATAATAAGGATAATTAGAGGAAGTTGCATTTTTCTTGGAAAATTATCACGTGAAATCTTTAAAGTCAAAACATTTTTGTTAATTGCGTAGCTCCTTGTAACAAGCCCGCGAGGGACCTCGCTACAGTTCGGACTCGATTTTGTTGCGGTTCCAAATCTCGAACCAAAGAGTCCAAATCCGGCAAATCGTTTTGAGAAAAACAGTTTTTTTGAAAGAAGTGCCAAACATGGACTGCTTTGCCAGATAACAGAGTCGCCACCTAAATATTTTAAAATGGGAAATTTAGGAAACCCTGACTCGGTGCCAAAAGGCCACGTGTCCGTCGTCACCAAAGTTGGCTCGGGAACTTGGGTACGATTAGGGAAGGTCACATCGTGAGCACCCCCGCTCGCCCGGTCAAAGACCGGCCTCTACTAACCATGATATCTGTTTTTGAAAACATTGTGAGTTCTTATTCCGATTATTAGCCTAGGTTACTATGTGATGCGCACAGCATACAAGTATAGACTGAATCACCTGAATTGGAACAAAACATTTCATGTTTGTTTGTTTGAAAATGGTTTGATGGTGCTACCCGCAGGTAGGCTAAAATGCGGATTTGCCACCCTCAGGTGGGCTTAGAAAAACAGTGATTTTGCCACTATCTAGTGGGCTTAACAAACAGTCAGTGCATTGTCCCAATTTAAATAACTCAACCTCCACCCACAGGCATTCAAGGCAGTTATATCACATAAGCACATAGCCTCATGGTAAGCATGCTATCATGGCAGCACTTACACGCATGCAAGAATGCTAAAGCATAAAACTTACCGAGTACTCCAAGCCAAAACCGAAAACCGATTAGAAATCATGCATGATCCTAAAATATACAGAATGCCTAATGCAACACATGCAAAGATGCAAACTATAGCAGGCTCGGCTATTCTAAAGATGGCATATGGAATGCTACAACTATCAAGTACTCAATTTGGAATTGAAATACAAATGCAGTTTGTATGATGCGCCGAGCCCGGTGCATGCAAAACAGTTGAATGATGCAAACATGCTGTCATACTGTATGCTAATTGAAATATGCCCTATATCTAACCATTGTAAGCAGGTAAATAAAAGGGAGAAAGATGTGGGGTTGGAAGACATACATCACACTCACCCACCCTTATTACAATTTTGCCCTCGCGCAGAGGGTCCGAATTAATATACAGTCCGAAATAAAAGAATATTACAGTCCGAAATATACAGATAAAGTACAAATTCCTAATTAATTGACAAATTAATTACAAAAAAAAAAGTAAAACTGGCATGCAAGCCAGGGGCTGCCTTGCTGTTGATGAATGACGAATGCTAGACTGCCTCGGGCGGAAATCCACTGGGATGCCCCAATTAGCCTCTGTTTGCAATATTTCTCGAAATGCGCGCCGGATTTTGAAAAGTTGTTGGTCCTCGATTTTGCTGTAACAGAGAGCAGGAAAAGGGCATAGCAATGTATTTCACAAATATATGCATGCCTCGATCCTCGTGCCACCAATCACGCATATCGATGCATGATGGCCGAGGAGTCGGATTGCACAACTCAATATCGGATGAATGCAGATGAATGCTATAACTAAACCTAACTCCATCATGGGTAATCCGGAGTGTCGGTGACTTGGGAGTTGAGACCCGTTCCGTCACTCAGAGTACGAAACGTGCCTCGTTTCCTGTGCAATATGCATGGTATGCATGAATGCAACTAACATATGACCTAGCGTGCACAATGCTATGAAAATGAGATGCCTTGAAATGCGTGCCCACGGGCACGCAAACCGAGACGATGACATACAGGCGTGAAATGACATAGAAAATGAGATGCAATAAGATTAAAATGAGATGCCTCGAAATGCGTGCCCACGGGCACGCAAACCGAGGAATGCGGGCACATGCAAACCGGATAAAACTGAAGTGCCTCGAAGTGCGTGCACACAAGCACGCAAACCGAGGCGATGATGTGATGCAAATCGGATAAAACCGAAGTGCCTCGAAGTGCGTGCACACGGGCACGCAAACCGAGGCAATGATGATATGCAAATCGGATAAAACCGAAGTGCCTCGAAGTGCGTGCACACGGGCACGCAAACCGAGGCGGTGATGTGAAATGCAAATCGGATAAAACCGAAGTGCCTTGAAATGCGTGCATACGGGCACGCAAACCGAGGCGATGATGTGAAAGGCAAATCGGATAAAACCGAAGTGTCTCGAAATGCGTGCACACGGGCACGCAAACCGAGGCATGGCCCGAAGGCATGAAATGACATGGAATGCAAATTGGGCTTACGCCAACATGAGAGGGCCTCAGCCGCACTCACATGGGCTGCCGTCGGATAAAAACAAAGCTGCCTCGAAATGCGCGCCCGCGGACACGCATACCGAGAAATGCATAAAATGGCATACGGAATGCAGTGATGGGCTTATGCCAACATGAGAGAGCCTCAGCCGCACTCACATAGGCTGCCGATGAATGAAAACAGAGCGCCTCGAAGTGCGCGCCCACGGGCACGCAAACCGAGGCAATGCATTAAGGCATGAAATGACATGGAAAGTGATATGCAAGCATGCAAAGCAAATTTTAGCAACTAAATGAAGGGGAAGACAGCCCCGAAATGATACGAAATGACAAACAATGCATGAAATCATCCCGAAATGTCATCTTAGGTGCCCGAAATGGCCTACGGCTATGCTAAACATGCAAAATTGGCACATGGAAGCAAAAACAGTAGCAAGGCAGCCCCAAAAATAGCATCTTTTCAGTACAAAATATGGTCAAATTATGAGCATAGATATGGCAACGATGGCATGCAAAAATGGGGAAAAAGAGGGGATTTACAAAGCAAGTGGTATCTACAATGCTCAAACCCAAAAATTCAGTTCTACAACAATAAAGATGAGCCAAAAATATTCACATTTACAGTAGATGATGGCCTCCAATTCAGTGTGTAGATATGGCAAACATGGCATGCAAAATAAGGGTCAAAAGAGGGTTATAAAGAGAGGTATCATAAGCAATGACCAAACAACTTTAGACCCTTAACAAAACTTGAAGAATAGGCCAAAAAAAGACACTTTACAAGCCTGATTAAGGCCAGAAACAGAATCTAGAATGGCCTAAACAAACATGCAAATTTACGGAAAATTTGATGGATTTCAAAGCAAGTACTAAAACCAATCAGCAGATGGCTTGAGGCCATTAATAAAACATGACAAGGAGACAAAAATAAGGCTCTTTATAAGCCTGATGAAGGCTGAAATCCGGAGCCAAATAAGTCTAACAAAGCATGCAAAACAAGAATAAGGCATGAATTCAAAGCAAGTGCATGATAGAGATTGAAAACCAGGTTGGGCCCTTCTTCAATGTTGAAGAGGGGCTCAAAATAAGCACAATATCAGTATGTTGCATGCTCCAATTCAGATCACAAATAGGCTAAAAATAGCATGCAATTTTACGGTAAATTTGAAGAATTTCAAAGAAAGTGCATGCTAGAGCCACCAAACATGATGGAGCCCTTCTTCAATGTTGAAGAGGGGCTCAAAATAGGCCCACTAACAGTTTTTAGTATGCTCGAAATCAGATCACTCAAAAGCCAAACAAAGTATGCAATTTTATGGCCTAAAGAGTGATATTGAAGGAAGTCTATGAAAGAGACACCAAATGAGGTTGAGCCCTTCTACAAAGTTGTAGAGGGGCTCAAAATAAGCACAAAACCAGTAGGGGTCAAAGCTCAAAACAAAAGGGAAATAGGGTAAAGAATTGAAGCAAGAAAATGCTCAAAAAAAGGAAATAGAGCTTTACCTTTGAAGACAAGCCTCTTGTTGCTTCTTGGCTTCAATTTGTTGCTTGTTGGCCTCTGAAAATCACCCCCTTGCTGCTGTAATGGATGTGGGGATGGTGGAGCTTAGGGTTGGTGAAGGATTGAGCTAGGGAGCTTGAAAGTTTTTCAAGGTTTTGGCTATGGAAATGGAGGCTTTTTGGGAGAGGGTTTTTGAGATCAAAATTTCTAACCCTAGGGAAGGGGCTGTCCAGCCCTTTAAATAGGCCAAGAAGGGTGTAAAAGGGGAGGGAAAAGCACCCAAGCTTTCCCTCCCAAAATATCCCCCGGATGGGGAGATATTTGGACAAAAATATCCGGACAGCTGGAATGGGCTGGAAAGCAAGAAGCTGGCCGGCCAGGTGGTTTTCTGCAAGGTGGCCGGCCGGCCACCCCACCTGGTCGGCCAGCCACTCACCATGGCCGGCCGGCCACCCCCAAAAAATGAAGTAAAGATTTTCTGGCCGACCACCATGCAAAGGTGTCCTCCCAAGTGTGTAGAATAAGACCCCAAGGTCGGAATCTGGCAACTCTGAAGCAGATGTCACAACATAGGGCTTGAAGGAGAGGCCCAAAAATGAAATGCACAATTGTTGGCCGACCACCAACTTTTGGTGTCCTCCCATGTGTGTAGAACAAGGTTCCAAGGTTGAAAATGGGCAACACTGAAGCAGGAGTCACAACATAGGACTTGAAGGAGAGGCCCAAAAATGAAATCCATAATTGCTGGCCGACCATGCTCTTTTGGTGTCCTCCCATATCCCCTGATCACAGATATGTAGCTTTGGTTGGAAGAAAATACCCCTAGGGTGTTCAACATTGGCCCGGAAGTGAGCGAAACGGGCTCCGGAGGAGCGAAACTGGTTATCTGGGATAATTGCTGGCCTCCTACCCCCCAATGATCTTCCTGGTGTTGAAACAGAGGTACCTGCGAAGTTTTAACAAAAACTGATACAAAATGAATGCTCGGGGCCAAAACCGGGCAGTTCGGGATCCCGAAAACCGGCTACAGGCACCGGAAGTGGCATACGGCCACGAAGTGGGCATCAGGGGCCCCAGTGTTCCTCGGAATGCTAAAACAGAGGTCTCTGCCAAAAACCGGAGAAATCGGATGCAAAATGAATGCTCGGGGCCCAAATCACGCAGTTCGGGGTCCCAAAAATGGGCTGCCGGGCACCGGAAGTGGTGTTCGGTTGCGAAGTGGGTTTCTGAGACCCCAGTGTCCCTCGGAACATTAAAACAGAGGTCTCTGTCAAAAACCGGAGAAATCGGATGCAAAATGAATGCTCGGGGCCCAAATCACGCAGTTCGGGGTCCCGAAAATGGGCTACCGGGCACCGGAAGTGGTGTTCGGCTGCGAAGTGGGTTTCTGAGACCCCAGTGTCCCTCGGAACATTAAAACAGAGGTCTCTGTCAAAAACCGGAGAAATCAGAGATGGTTGGGCGGTCCCGAACCGAGGCACACGGCCTGATGGTCCCGAAAACCGGGAACCGGGCTCCGAAATGGGCAAAATGGCCTACGGCCACGAAATGTAGCCCACGGCCACTGAGAGATAGTCTACGGGACCACTCCCTCCCCTCAGGAAAGAAAACAGAGAAAACCGAGCCTGGTTCGCAAACCGAGACAAGGCACAGAAGAGGGTTCGGGAGTCCGGAGGTAGGGCGCACGGCCGCAACTCTGAGACTTCTGAACGAGCACAGTATGCAACATCACCGAGCGCTCAATCGGTGACGTCTGAGTCTTAAGGTCGGTCAAAAATGGGGTGTCTACACTTCTCCATTTGAATTGATGGTGGTCGGAGGTGATAGTGGGGGAGAATTAGGATTAGGATTAGGATTAGGGTTAGGAGTTGTTAGATTTTTGGTGTAAGAGCATTTCCAACCCTGAACTTCTTTTGTTATCAAATCTGATGAAAAAAAGGATGCTTTTCTCAATTTGATACCATTGGTTCCAACGCTTCACTTTTTATCAAATTTGCTCTGGGGACAATCGGTTGGTCGACCGGCTGCTCGACCGGTAAGAGGAATTTTTTTTTTTTTAACTGTTTGAACCAATTTTTTTGAACTGTTTGAACCCTGGGGTGGTTGACCGGTTGGTCGACCGGCCAGTCGATCGGTAAGGAATTTTTTTTTTAAACTGTTTGAACTTTTTTTTGGAACTGTTTGAACCTTTTGGTGGTCGACCGGTTGGTCAACCGGCTAGTCGACCAGTTCGTCTCCCCCAACGGTCATGCACAGTGTTTTGGTGAAATGCGGAGCATGTCCTCACTTTGGTGAAACGTTTGTTGAATTCTCGATTTGATATCAATTTGGTGAAACCGTTGGAGTTTCAAACAGTGCTTTTTTCACCAAATTTCAAATTTGATGACAGGTTTGGTGAAGCGTTGGAGATGGTCTAAAGAGAAGGAGGAAGGTTAGGAATGAGGGTAACAAAGAAATTATAAAAATTATACAATAAAAAAAATAAAAAATAAAAAATTTGAGGGCCCAAGGACTTAAATTGATGGTACAAGTAGAATTTTTTAAAAGTTTGGCCCACACTATTATTATCAAAGTATTTTTAGCGAGTAATTTAATATTTTAAATTTTAAAACGATATAATTTTTGATCTAGATGTTAATTTTTAATAAAATTAATATTTTTAAAATTATCTTATCAAAATATATCAAATAAGATTCAAGTTGATTATAAAATTCTTAAAGAAAAAAAAGGGATTAATTTCGAAATTGACGTAAAAGTAACATTTTACTTTATTTAACAGTAAAATGTTACTTTGATTTATAATAATATTTTACTCTAATTCACAGTAAAATGTTACTGATTATCAGAGTAATACTTTAGTGTCTTCTTGACAGGGTATCAGCAATAAAAAAACAAAATATGAATTGAAGGAAGTTTTACGAGTTCTTTTATTACAAGTTCAAAAACAAATCAACAATAATCAATAACAATCAACAAACAACAATTCAAATCACCAACTCAAAGAGGAAAAAATAAAACACCAGAGCATACCAAGAGAAACAAATTCAGCTAATAAATCATAAAAATATTTCCCAGGAACAAGCTAGGTATTCCCAATTTGCTGTAAATGTTGGATGAAATCACCAAATGAATAGTGGATACCTTAAACTTTGAATTTGATCCAAATAATAACATTCATTTTTATGCTTTCAGATGGTCAACCAATTTGAAATAATATTCTGAAAGATAAATTTATTCTTTGTGGTTCAGATTTGATCATTGAATAATGACCAACAATGATCATTGAACAAAATTTCAATGTCAATTACTAATAAATTTGATTCAAATTCCTAAGATACATATTTTGGATAAGATTGTCTAGGAAAAAAAAATCTATCCTACATGAAAAACACACTTCTTATTCAGAAGGTTTAAAAAAAATATTTTGAATTATCCTTTACATACCAACATATTCGACCCAGGAGGTTTTAACTAAATTGTTCAAATATTCAAACTATGGTCCCACCGATAATAAAATTTTGGTCCTCAATAGCCTCTAATAGCTATGTCAGTCGTTTCTCATGCTTGGAAAATTTTGGAACCAGCCTTGTCCATCAATTGAAAAATTATTAGGGAGACAGCACTTATCAATTGAAAAATTATTGGGTATTCATCACTTGACAAAACACTCTACCAATCACTAAACGCCATTATTATTATTTTTCATGATTTAATACAAAATTGAGTCCTATCCTCTCGCTATCCACGTTTTGCTAGATTAAGTTAGATATGGTTATTAGTAAAGAGATTATTAATGTATGAATTATTAGTGAGTGGATTAAATAAAAGTGTGTATTTATTTTGATGATACTGTGAGAAATGGTTAATGATGAGATTATTAAATTATTTTTATATAAAATAAATAAATAAATAAATTATTTCTATATTAAAAAAAAAACTAAAACATATATTAAACAAATAGGTGCCCTTGGTAAAATAAATAAATAAATTTTTTATATAAAATAGATTCAATCTTTTCACTATTTTCTTAATTCTATCCAAAATTCACCGAAGCTAATCTCTTTATTAAGGGAGATTAGCAAGCCGCTTAGAGTAGCAATCCCTCTCCACAAAGAACTCACCAAACAAGTTATAATAAGAGAATCTCCAATGGTGAACTATTTTTTTTTATCAAATCTGATGAAAAAAAAGACTCTTTTTTCAATTTGATACAAATTGCTCCAACGGTGGACACTATTACTTGCATCAAATGCTTAGGGACGTCCGGTGAGATGACCGGTCAGTCGACCGTTACGCCACTGATTTTTTCCCCCCCTTCATTTCTGTTCCGATTTTGTTTCCCTTCACTTATGTTTCCTTAATTCAAACAAGAATTCTTTAGAATATCCACAGTGAGAATTCTTCAGAATACGTATATATACGAATTATATATCTTTACATAATTTAATTGTTAGTCAAGAAGAGAACATGATGAAAATGGATTTAGGGGATGACCTGTGAATGTAAATTTTCACAAATTTTTGCCTTAAACAATATATATATACACAAATGAATCCTCTATATTGAGGTAGATGAAAAAATATCAATTGTTTTCTTAATCTGTATATATATATACACAAATGAATCCTTTATATTGAGGTAGATGAAAAAATATCAATTTGTATATATATACAAATGAATCCTCTATGAAAAAATATCAATTTGTATACATATAACTTCAAATCGATATAGAACTTTTCCATGTTGCATTTTGATAGAAAATTAAATCTATATCAATCTTGAATTAATTGTTAGTGCTACAAAAACAACTTAATTGGGAAGCAGTTCGCAGGCCAACCAAACATTGAAGCACTGCACAGGAGCTTGACATTTTTTGTATGTAAGGGACGACTAGTGAGACATCTTGTGGGACGACCGGTGGGACAACTAGTGGGACGTCCGGCTGGTTGTCCGGTGAGACCTATCTCCAACGTAAACGCATAGTGTTTTGGTGAAATCGGCCTAGCTTCTCAGTTTAATGAAATTTTTTGACAATTCTCATTTTGATATCAGTTTGATGAAACTGTTAGAGCAAAAAAAGTTACTTTTTTTCACCAAATTTAAATTTAATAATGATTTTACTTAACCATTAAAAAATATCTAAGACCCACCTCTTTATTACTCCAATCCCACTCTATAATCTCCTAAACAAACCTGGCCATTAGGCAGTATCTGACCGTGTCCAAAGATAACCAAAATTTTTGAGGAACAAGACAAAGGGTATTTTCGTACTTTTGTTAGCTATGGTTCTTCTATGGCCTTGGAGCAACCCAAAGCTGATCGGTTTAACTGTCGTGTAGCTTTTCTCTCTCTCTTTCTCTGTCTCTCACTCACTCACTCACTCACTCACACACACAAATATATATATATACATAGACATACACAACACAGAGAGAGAGAGAGAGAGAGAGGGAGGGAGGGAGAAAGAGATGACGATGGCGGTTTTGAATATTTTATCGCAGCCTACGACGCCATGGCTGACGAAGGCAACTTCAATCTCTCTCTACAGTTGTAAATATAATAATATATTCAGCTGCTACTTCGATCGTATCTCAATTTTTTCAACTCCACTTTCTCTCTCTAAAGCACCTCTACGACCAACAACCAAATCAAACTTCTCTTCTCCAATGCTTCCCCAATCCCCAAAATCAGGTAAAACTTGTCCCCTCTCTCTCTCTCTCTCTCTCTCTCTCTCACTGCCTCAAAATATATTTAATTCCACTCTCATTCATGTGCGATATATTCTGTTATTCTTGTTACTGAATTATCACATTATAATTTTCTGTTAATTTCTTTACCCATGATTTTCTTTAGGAGTTGGCTCCTCTTCGGTCCATTATTGGACTGGAGGGTATTGTTGGACCATTTTCGGCCCTAATCCCGACTCATTTCGATAATTTACATCGTTCAATTGAATGATATTTTTTAATATATGTTTAATAAAAAAATGCCATTAATTTTTGCAGGACGTACCTACTAACCTACCCGTAAGTCCCTTTTTTCAATTGTGAAATTTGGGAATATTAATTAGTTTTCATTTCAGAGAGAGGGGTTAAAATTATCAATCAAATCTAAGATTTAGATGTTTCTTTTGGGTATTTGAATTTCTTGCTCTGTTTGGCCGGAGAGAAAACTGTAGGCAAAAGATTTAACAGTTTTCTTAGCTGAGCTTTACACAGTTATTTGGTGCTTCTGAGGAAATACTTTCCATTTCTCATAATGGAAAGAGAGTAAATTTAGAAATTCTCTAAAATTTTATTTTCCTCAACTTTCTTGGTAACCAAATGAAGGACTGTAACATGTTTAGCGATTAGTACAGTACAAATTTCCTGTAAATTTATGTTCTTAAGTTGCTTCAGCACAAGGCAATGAGGGCAATTGTCCACAACTCAACTTAAAAAAATTATTGTTTTAAGCTGTTTTGTACTTAAAAAAAAAAAAAAAAAAAAGGTGGTTAAAAGGAGAGATGAAAAATGTTGAAATCTGCAAATTGTGATTTTTTTTTTTCCTTTCTCTTTTTTTGGGTGGGTAATTTTGTGCATTCGTTCTTAACATGTATAAATAATGTCTTAGCAAGAAAATATAATTCATGTATAAATTACCACCTTAGTTTTAAGGGATTTTCAGTACTGGTTGTAGCGATTCATTGAATTGAGCTTTTCATAATTGCTTTTATATTATCATTTTATGGGATCATGCCTCTTTTTTTACAAAGTATTTGTGGAATTTGCAGCATTTTCAGGCATATAATTTTACTGTCACTTGGCAATTACTTTTTCAAAGCTGTTTCTTTTATCTACAATTCAAGAGAAAATAAATAAATAAATAAAGAGAAAGAATGGAACAGGACAGATTCTATCCTCTTGGCAATCAAATCCAACATGGGTATTATTAGTGGAATTCAACCAGTCACATTCATGCAATTGTAAGTGGTAATTAAGGAATTAAAAAAAAAAAAAACAACAACAATGCCCAATTGGTACACATTAATGTGTGTTTGAAATATTTATAAATATTTGTATCAAACCATGATACATAATGTAGAGTTTAAGTGTTGTAATAAAATGTATATTTGACATACTTATAGAATGCATATTGTGACAAATGTGTGCCACAGCATATGTAAATAACACTAAGCAAGTTAGAAACAGAGTGGCCATATCATTTTGCCTATTATGTTGGAATTTTTTTGAATTTTTTCATTTAGAGAAAACTGATATTGATTTTGTTTGTACCTATTCTTTCATAGACACATTCTAGCTGTAGAGTTCTTTTATCAAATGCTAATGAAGTAAAATTTATTTAATTGTGCTTCCAAATTATTCAAGCAGGCCTTGGATGTTCATGGATACAAGACAACTCCAAATGCCCTGACACTATTGCCGACAATGGAAGGAGGCAATGCCCATTGCATTCCGTGTTTCCCACCAAACCTGCTGCAGTTTCATCTGTAGAGGACCTTTTTGAATTTATATGTTCTGGTCCCCTTTTAAACAAGTTGGGTCTGACCACGGAGATGGTGGCTGAGTCCATTAACAAGTGGTTAGAGTATGGATTGCATCTTTGCAGATTGTTTCAACTCAATGAACTCTACTTGACAATACCTCAGAAAGCTAGGCTGTATCACTACTATATACCAGTCTTCTTATGGTGCGAACAACAGATTTCTCTTCACAGTTCCACATTTAAAGATGGAGAAGACGTCACTCCTTTAGTGGTATAAATAAGATGTTTGGATTTTATTTTTCCCCCAGACATGCGTAGCTATTCAATTCTGTTTTTATTTATTTTTGTTGGAAAGCTAGAGAAAATTATAAAAGATAGGAAAATGTGTGAACTGCTATTCTCGCATCTTTTTGTGATGCAGATTGGTTTTAGTGCTCCGCAAGGTTGTGGAAAGACTACACTTGTCTTTGCTCTAGATTATCTTTTCCAAATCACTGGGAGGTAGATTGCAGAAATGATCATATTTTCTGTGTAGATGCAATCTTGTCAATAGTACGAATGAAATAATAACAAAATAAAGAAATTTGTTACTATTGATTCGTGTTAAATCTCAGGAAGTCTGCTACTATATCCATTGATGATTTCTACTTGACTGCAGCGGATCAGGTAAAACGTATTCAATGGAATCTCTGGGCCTTGCTTCCCTTCTTTGTTATTGCATTTTCTGATGTAATTTCACTTTGATTATAGGCTAAGCTAAGAGAAAACAATCCAAAAAATGGACTTCTAGAGGTAGCAATTAACACTTTTCATTCTAAAATCTCTTAACTCGAGAGATTAGGTAGCCCTCATTAATAACTGGGTAATGGAGATTATTTGCTCACCTGCAGTTTCGTGGAAATGCGGGAAGCCATGATCTTTCATTGTCTGTTGAAACACTGACTGCTTTAAGCAAACTGACTAAAGAAGGTTGGTGGTTTTCCTTCATTTGTTTTTCTTTGCATTGTGTTCTTATTTTGTTTTTTGATAGGTTACCATGTGTAGTGGGAAATGAATTATTTGTCTGTACTTGTCAGGTATGAAGATGAAGCTACCCCGATATGATAAAGTAAAGCTCCCAGCATCACTGCACATGCTTGTTTTCAACTTTCGTCCTTTCAGTTTAAGGTGCTTATCATAATTGTTCTGTTATGCAGTCTGCAAACAGTGGAAGGGGTGACAGATCTGATCCTTCAACATGGCCAGAAGTTGAAGGGCCTCTAACGGTAAGGAGGATCTTCAACTTATAGCATGCAATAGCAATGGGGGTCCGTTTGGATGGATGTGGATTTTAAATCAAGGGATTTGAGGTTAAAAATATTGGAAAGTTAGCTATTGTTGGTGAACAGAAAAGTTATAGAAGAAGATAAGTTCAGATAGAAGAGATGTATTTTAGTAGGATCCTTGTGGCTAGAAGAGAATTCTTAGCATGAGATTTCAAATAACTACTTTTATATAATTATTTCAAATCCATCATTATAAAACTATTTAATTCAATCTTGAAATTCATAGGTAAACTATTAAATCTAAATTTGAGTTGTTCTCCTTGAATTATTAATGTCAAATCCATGCTTTTCTACTCCACATCCATTCAAGCAGACCCTAGGTGTTAAAATTTGAATGTGTTGAAAATTATGCCTCACACATCATCTTCCATCCGCAGCAACTCAATAAATATATTATCATTTTAATGAATTAAAATAAAATATTGATCATTATTTTTTATATATTGGACATGGACCAATTGGCCTAGGGGTCCAATTAACATTTGATTGTTGGGTTGGTGTGGTTGGCTTGCGGGTTCAGGTTACATTCCTAGCCTACTCTTTCTGCAGGAAAAGCTCTAAATTCTGGTTGTCCTCACCATTATTATTCTTTTGGCTGTCATTTAGGTTGTTCTGTTTGAGGGTTGGATGCTGGGCTTTAGACCTCTTCCAGTTGAAGCTGTCAAAGCTGTCGATCCACAGGTCTGAGTTCTCAAAATCTATATCTAGAGGCACATCTAGTTTCTGTTTGTTACAGATTGTCTCTTATGTTACTCTGAAGGGGGCCATTTTAACTCAACTTGAAGCTTATTTTTACAGCTGGAGATAGTGAACAAAAACCTAGAAGCTTATTATGACGCTTGGGACAAGTTCATAAAAGCATGGATAGTTATCAAGATTAAAGACCCTAGTTGTGTCTACCAGTGGCGATTGCAGGTTGGCCATTGTGTTAATATGCTTTTGCAGATCAAAAAATTATTATCCCGTGCAATACTTGGGTGTAACTAGTCATGTGGGGAATTTGCAGGCAGAGATCGCCATGAGGGCAGATGGAAAGCCCGGGATGTCTGATGAGGAGGTGGGACTATTTTAACTCTTATTGAACGTCATATTTCAATGATTCAAAGAAACTTTGAATTTGAAGGTTTGATAATGGGGTTATTTCAGGTTATGGACTTTGTTTCTCGGTATTTGCCTGCATACAAGGCTTATCTTCCTACACTATACTCTGAGGGACCAAACGGGTCAGATCCAGAACGTCTCTTTGTGGTTGAAATCGATGAAGGAAGGAATACTATCCTTGGTAACTAGGTGATGAGTACTGTTTGCAGGGAAGCCATTTTTGATTCTTGTAGAATGTCATTGGAATGGGCATATACATTCGGAAAGAGCATTATTTATCTTTTGGGAAAAGTAGTCAAATTTACATCTGATTGAAACACAAAATGCAGATGAAATGATGATTACATTATACAAATTGTTTAATGAAACGCAGATACACTCCGTTCTTTTTTCCCAATCTAATACACAATAACAATTACAACAATAAATTTGATTTGCCTTCTAAAGTATTTGTTTTATGGTTCTTTTGGAATTTGATTTCCATATTATTTTCTTAAGTCCCCAAGACAGTCTCCTCTTTGTTTTCAGGTTGTGGTTGTAAGTGCATTGTAATTGATAATGAGAATTATGAGGGGCAAAAAAAAAAAAAAAAAAAAAAAAAAAAAAAAAAAAAAAAAAAATCCTTTTAGACAATGATAAATTACAAATACACCTCATGAGATTTAATTAAAATAGGAATCGTCTCTTGTGGTTATAAAAATTGCATATCACCCACTGAGATTTTTAATTTCATAACAAATCGTCCTTTCTATTAATAAACCATCAAGTTAATTAACAGTTTTTAATGATGTTAGAAATATGTTTCAATTAATAATTTAGGTAATTTTATTATTGTATAAGAGAGCAATTATGAAATTTATTTTTGTAGTTAATTCTATTAAATAAAAAATACTAACAATGAAGTATTTATAGACTATGCTTGGAAAGGTTTTAGAATCATAGTTCTACCCTTACATTTTAGTATGATGTTTGGTTTAAGTTTTGAAAAATTAATTCCACCCCTCATTCTGAAAACTCATTTCAGGTGGGCTTTTAAATTTTGAAATTTTGCCTACTGGTCGTTCCCCTAGACGTCTGGCCGGTTGACCAAAACAGTGTGATTTTTTTTTTTGGCTACAATTGGCACTTGTTTTTGTTTTTTTTATTTTTAATGAAACAATATTTTTGAAACTTTTAAATTTTTTTTATGAGCGTTTAATAAATCAGAAGTGCTGGAGACCCCAGCATTTAGGGACCCCCCATGGCCAAAAACAAAGAAAAAAAAAAAAAAACACAATTTTTTCAGCCAATCACAAAGGACCCCCAACACCCCCACTGGGGGTCTCAAGCTTTATTCTTAATAAATTTTTGAGTTGTGTGTTTGGTTATGAGTTATAAGTTTTTGTATCCGATATCATATGTCACATCAAAATTTTTTCACTCAATTCAAAACTCTTTCACCAAATAAATTTTCTATACTCAAATCATTATTTCAAAACTCACAAACTTAAACTAAAATTCCTATTCTCAAATTATATTTAGAAAATTTTACCAAATGTTACCATAATTTTTTAAACTACATACGATAATTTATATTTTAAGCAAATTTAGGGGTGTATTTATAATGTACCTTTTAGACAACTATCATGTTTGTCTGGTAGGAGACTGCCCTGTTGCAAGTGATGTTGGGTTTTTCTGTCCATGGAAAAAAATAATTATTTAGTTTATTTTGATCTTTTGGGAGTCACACGGTTCAATTGACATTTTGGTGTATGTTACTTGGTTTGTTTCCAATGGGTTTTCTTCGACAAACCAGCTGCTAGGTAGGAGAAACATTCATCTTGGTTGGTTTTGATTTTCAAAAAATAAATTTTAAAAAATTTTATTTTTTTATTTTTCATATTTTAGTATTTTAAATAATTTTTTTAAGATTTTAAATATATTTTTTAATTTTTAAATACGCTTAATATAAATACACTTAAAAGGTATAATATTTTATGAAAAAAATCTTTAAAGAACTACACTATATAACCAAAAAAAAAAAAGAGTATATTTTTCGTATTTTTATCTATTTATTAATTTTTAAAAATATTTTTTCATAAATATTTTACTATTTAAATATATCTAAGTAAGGTACATCTAAAAAAGTAAAAAAATTACTTAAAATTTTAAAAATATTCACTAAAAACAAAAAAATACGAAAAATAAAAAAAACTCAATTTTAAAAAAATTAAATTTAAAAAACTGAAACCAAACACACTAATTTGTCTTCAATATTGTAAACGTGTTGCAAAGAATTATTGGTACCATTTGGTTTAATTTTTAAATTAATATTTTGATCAAAAAAATTAAAAAATATATTTGATTTATCAATTTTAAAACTCTTTTCAAAATTCTCTCTCTCTCTCTCTCTCTCTCTCTCTTATATATATTTTTATTAATAAATATCAATCACATTTTGGCTCTGTTTGTTTATGTTTTCAAACTAGTTTTCTACACTAGAATTTGAATATGATATTGTTTAGTGTTTTAGAATCACGTTTCGAAAGCTCTGCGGAGAGCTCTGTCTCAGCCGCGCTTTTCAAATTTTTTTTTTGAAAATTTTGCCTGGCGGGACGTCCGGCCGGTCGACCGGAATAGTGAATTTTTTTTTTTTTTTTGCAATTGATATGTTAATTTTTATATAATTGAAAAAACATTTTCTGAAATTTTTTAAATTTTTTATGTGCTTTAAAATAATTTTGAATTGTATGTTTAGTTATGAGTTATAAATTTTGTATCAAATATCAAATGTCACATCAATAATTCTCTACTCAAATCAAAACTCTTTTCAAAACTATTTTCAAAACTCTTTACCAAACAATTTTTCTACACTCAAATCATAATTCCAAACCCCACAAATTCAAAATACAACTCATACTCTCAAATCATAGTTACAAAACACAACCAAACGCAGGCTTTATTTCTCCTCTCTCCTCTCTCATTCTTTCATATTATATATATACATACAATTAATCAAATTTTTTCTCACATCTATCTATTCAATTATAAAAAAAAAGAACAATGATATATCTCCCTAATTTTGAAACTCTAATTGAGTTCTAATGATATGACAAGGAAGAAAAAAAAGTCAAAACATCACATCAATGGATGAAATCCATCCCCTAGAGCTCCTTTAGAGCTTTCAAACATTTTTGAAAAAAAAAAAAATACAAATCATCCAAAATTAATTTTCAAAACTCATAACCAAACAAATTTTTAAATTTCTTTTCGATAACTTATATTTCAAAATACAACTCATTTTTTTAAAAAAACTAACCTATTAAGTTTTGATAATCGATACTTGAGAAGCAATAAATGATTACGAGCAAAGAGCATAGAGAATTTTAGATTGGCATCTCTAGCCAGAAATCAAATTGGAGCATATTTTTGGATTTCTGTGGGCTCACTATAAAACTTACATCGATAATTTGAACCGTTCAATGTGGAGGACTCGTTGAGCATTTTATCTCTGCAAATAATCACATTGATCGAATATTGATAACCACTTGATTGGATCAAATTTGTGTCAATGCTAAGTATAATTGTGATCTAATCAAGTGAACATTAATATTTGATTCACGTGATTTTTTACATAAATGAACTACTCCTTGAATTATCGAGACAGACTCATAATAAGCCTAAAATGGGTTGGACGGGAACATCCGGTTAAAATACCCAACTAAAAACAGTTTGGATCCTTTTGGATTCAATGATGTGTGTAGGGTTATTAGTAATGGGTAAGACTTGTCTCTAGTCTATTTTATGAATTGGAAGGTATTATTAGACTCGTGGAATCTACCAAGGATTCTATTTCGATAATCCAAACCGTTCAATGTATAGAGCTCGTCAAGTACTTTATCTCTGTAAAAAATAACGTTGATTGGATATCGATAACTACTTGATCGGATTAGATATTTGTCAACAGTTTTATTTTGAAAATTATATTTACCGTTGACAGAAATCTAATCAGATTAAATAGTTATCGATATCCGATCAACGTGGTTTTTTATAGGAATAAAGTACTAGACGAATTCTATACATTGAATGGTTCGAATTATCGAAACAGGACCCATGATGGGCCTCCGCGGTCCCAAAAGCACGCTCTAGTCCCCTCTTAGACTGAAGAGAAGGCTGCCCCATTATTATTTAATTTAGATTCTTTGGTGGCAAAAAAAAAAAAAAAAAAAAGTAGGAGAATTTACCAAAAAAAACAAAAAACACAAGGTTTAAATCTTAAAACAAAATAAGCTTTAAATTTTGGAAAATTTACCTATAAAACTCATCTTCAGAAATGGTGATCCGTTTAATCCTAAGAGTTTTTTTATAGACCAATTAGTCCCATTGATTTTGGAAAGAGAGATTTAATATATTATTTGAAAATTAGATTTACTGTTATACCCTTATTTCTATTATGTTTTTTATTTTATTTTATTTTTATTATGCTAGAAAGGTAAAATACATAATTTATGAGAATCAAATTTGGAATTAACTTTTCTATGAGAATCTTTTTTATTTGGAATGACTTGAAATGTGAGATTTTTCAAACATTTCAAAAATATTATAAATGATTTGAAATATGAGATTCTTTAAACATTTCAAAAGGAATTCAAAAATTCATTAGTAAGTTTTGGACAAATGTATAATTTAAACTATAACACTCCAATGTAACACTCAAACATAATACTCCAATGTAAGACTCCAAAAAAACTCTTTAGTATACTTTTTCAAACGTAACACTCAAATGAAACGCTAAAAAAAAAAAAAAAAAAAAACTCCTTAGTGTGACACTCAAATGTAAGATTTAAAAAAATTCCTTAATATATTTTTTTCCAAACGTAACACTCAAATGTAACACTCCAAAAAATAACTCCTTAATATACGTTTTCCAAATATAATACTCAAGTGTAAGACTTCAAAAAAACTCGTTAATATATTTTTTTCCAAACGTAACACTTAAATGTAACACTCTAAAAAAAACTTATTAGTGTAACACTCTAACGTAAGATTTCAAAAAAAATTTCTTAGTATACTTATTCCAAACTTCATGCTAAAAAAATAAAATAAAAAAAATACTTAGTGTACCACTCCAACGTAACACTAAAAAAAAACTCTTCAGTGTATTTTTTCTAAATGTAACGCTCCAAAAAAAAGATATGAGATTCTTCAAATCATTTGAAAAGGAGTACAAAAATTCCGTAGTAAGTTTTGAGCAAATGTATAATTTCAAACTGTGAGTGTTACGCTTGGAAAAGTATATGAAAGAGTTTTTTTTTAGTATTTTTGTGTGTTATATTAGAGTATCACGTTTGACACTACATTAATTAGAGCGTTACGTTTGGAAAAAAGTACACTAAGGAGTTTTTTTTTGTGTGTTATATTGAAGAGTTACGTTTGAAAAAGTGTTATGTTTGGAAAAAGTACATTAAGGAATTTTTTTGTGTGTTATATAGAGTGTGTTAAATTGAAGTATTACGTTTGGGAAAAGTTTGAAGTGTTATGTTGTTATGTTTGGAAAAAATACACTAAAGAGTTTTTTAGTGTGTTACATTGGAGTGTTACGTTATTAGAGTATTATATTCTTGTTCGTAATGTGGGATTTGTTTCAGAAGGAGGAAAAATCCAAAATCTCTATAGTGTGGATTGTCCAAATCTGTAATTTCACATTTAGAGAAATCCATTTTTATTCTTAAAAAATTAAATCCAAATGTGTAAGTGATTACTATTTTGTGTAATTTTCAATTTAATGGGACTTTTGGATTTATAAGAAAAAATGGAGGACTAAACAGTTTACAAGATCATATTTTGAGATTTATTGATGCCTTACCCTTAAATTTTTAATTTTATCAATTTAAATTCCAATCTTTTGATTTATTTTTAATCTAAACTATTTACTAATTTTCGTTAACTAAAATTAACGAAAAATAATAATATTATTATTATACTCGATATAAGTACATAAAAAATATCTAAAACATCATTTTTATTGAATTTAATGATTAAAATATTATTTTTTTATCAATTTATTTAACAAAAATAGACAAATAATTTAAATTAAAAACAAATCAAATGATTATGGTTTAAATTAAAAATTTATTTTATTACAAGACTAAAATCCTTAGTTTTATTTATTTATTTATTTGTTTATTTTATTTCTGTAATTTTTCCAAAAAAAATAAAATAAAATAAAATAAATTTCAAGTACAAATGAATCCTTTCCATAGGTATCAGTGAGTTATTACTTTTTATTTTTCTTATACATATTTAATGGGAATCGGTGAGCTATTAGTGTTATTTATAGGATGCCCCAATTCTTTCATATATTTGCAAGCTATAATATGGTCATGCTCAAAGGTGTGATCCATTATGGATATATATTACATATGTTCTATTTTTTCACTGCATTTATCACTCAATTCCCTACGATGGACGGGCCACACAGGAGAATTAGCAAGATTGCCCAATGATTTATCTTTCAATGATCACATTGCG
Organism: Camellia granthamiana; assembly: GCA_036172215.1. Classification (NCBI taxonomy): domain Eukaryota; kingdom Viridiplantae; phylum Streptophyta; class Magnoliopsida; order Ericales; family Theaceae; genus Camellia; species Camellia granthamiana. The sequence goes on along the minus strand of CM069906.1, from coordinate 47,737,072 downwards.
ATGCAATTTTTTCAAGAATTTAGGCTATGTTTGTTTGTGTGGACATGAGCTTGGGATTGGACTTATAGTCCAATAAAATTATTAATCTGATATTTAGTTAAACAATTGAAGTACGGACTAACAATCCATCCAGATATGATATTCCATGGACTATTCAATCCCACAGAGGGGGGTGGGATATAAATTGAAAGACTAAACCAAGGTTTGGACTATTAGTCTTTCCTTATAATCCTACATCAATCCAAACATAGGATAGGATACACAATCTAAAGAGATTCGTAATCTTAGGACTATTAGTCATATAAATGCTAATCCAACCTAATGCAGTCCGCCCAAACAAACATGGCCTTAAAGTACAATTTTGATGTAAATTAGGTGTCCACCATTTCGAGAAATTTGATTGGTAAAAAATAAAATCATATCAATGTAAGGTCTCAAACCATTTTAAGGCATAGAAATATGAAAATTGTGTTAGCATAAAAACATTGTGTGGGGATGTATTTTCTGAGTACCAACACGTGGCCGAGGTGATACCGAAGTGTCAGCCGAGGTGCCACGTGTCGTGGTAGTTACGCCGAGGTAATCTCGGAGTTGCCGAGGTTATCTCCGAAGATATCGGAATCCGGGATAAACGGATAAGGGACATGAGTCCTAGAATGAAGAAAGACAACAAGATGGATACAGATGATATTCTGAGAGAAGTCTATCCTTATCTCTTGAAAGAGTCCAAAGTAAATCCGGAATTGGAGTCCATAGAAGTGAGACTTCTAGTGGGACTAGGACAGAGAAAGACTATAAAAGAAGGGCACCCCCGGCGGGTATAAGGTACGCAATTTGTAGTTTTGAGCAGTAATTTAAGCACTTGTATTATCTTTGAGAGATATTGAGTATTGACTTGATCGTCGGAGTGCCCCCGGGTGGAAGAACCACTGCCGGAGCCTTTTCTTTCTGTGCAGATTACAGGGCGCCGTCTACTCTGCCTGTGTTCTACAGCTGAATTACTAAGGAGGGCAGTGTGATCGGAAATTCACTCACACAATTTGGCGCCGTCTGTGGGAACGAAAGAAGAGTAGATGGCCAGTAACACGCAGAAGGAAAAGATTAGGGACGACGCTCCCGCTGGGAGTGGCAGGCCTATCGACCTTGATGTCGAAGGAGACAACCACAACGAAGAAACTCGTGATCAGAATCACGCAGAGAAAAGCGTCGGCCGAGATGGCGACACAGCAAAGAAAGCGGATCGGGAAAAATACTATAATGAGGACGACCTCCAGACCTGGAAAGACAGATGCCTGAGGAGGGACGAAGAAGTAAAGGAGATGGCAAATAAGTTGGCAGACTTTCAATCGGTCGTCAACTTCATGATGCAAAATAATGTAATGCAGCCGCCCTACCCGTTACAGGACACACCAATGCCAGCAGCAAACGCCCAGAAGAAAGGGCAGAAAGAAATCCCCGAAGCACCACAGCATACGGGGAGTGGAAGGCACTCTCACCGACCTTCCAGGGAAGTCAGCCGAGAAGAGCCGAGAAGAGAAGAGTCCCGAAGGACATATCGCGAGAGGGAAGCAGACCCCAAAGAACATCGGCATGTTCCGGGGCGGATATTGTGCTTCGATGCATCCTGCGGGGAAGGGTCGAAAAGGGGCCACCATGAGGTCGAGAGTAGTGCGCCGAAAAGGCTGAAGTCTGGAGACAGCCGGGCTGCAGGGAGAAGTAAAGAAGACTTGAGAGATTACCTCAAGAGGAAGTGAGAGAATGCCGGAGCCGAAGTAACCTCCCCCGTTAAGCCGAGAACACCATTCTCGACGGAATTGGACAGATTCGTTCCGCCGAAAAGATTCAGCATGCCGAGGTTCCAGATATATGATGGTAAGTCTGACCCTAACTTCCATGTTGGATTATTTTTGAATTCAATGGCATTATACAGTGGGAACGATCCGTTGCTCTGCAAAGTGTTCCCTTCATCCCTCGGGGAGATTGCATCAGACTGGTTCCACAAATTACCGAAGGGGAGCGTGAAGACTTGGGAAGGTCTGGCCGAGATGTTTGTGGCTAGATTCATAACAAACAAACTGCAGCCATTAAGGGTGGATGCATTGATGGCTCTGAAGATCGGCAAAGACGAAAGCCTTAGGGCTTATGCAAAGAGGTACTATGAGGTGTTCAACAGAATACCTGAATGCAACCAGGAGGTGGCCGTCGTGTCTTTCAAGAACGGCCTGAAGGATGACTGTCCGCTGCGGAAGTCTTTGGCGAAAACCTTGCCAAAGAGCATGGAGGAACTCATGGCGAGAATTGAGAAGTATGCTCGAGCCGAGGAAGATACCTCGGGGAACAAGGAGACAAAGACAGAAAAAGGCAACGGCTCGCCGAAGCGAGGCCGAGGTAACAATGGACCCAATAAGCAGGAGACAGAGTTGAGGGCTAAGCAGGCAGTGACGACGGTGTTCCGAATTCCGGTCCACAAAGTCCTTGACCAAATTCGAAACCAGCCCTACTTCAGGGCACCGGCAAGAGCACCAGGAGAATTTATGGGGAGAAACCTTGGTAGGCGTTGTGCTTACCACAATGAGGAGGGGCACCCAACTCAGGGTTGCAGAGCCCTTAAAGCACATTTGGAAGATTTGGTGAGGCAAGGCCATCTGAGAGACCTTGTGGATGAGGCCAAAACAAGGGAAGAACATGCACGGTTGCCCCAAGCACCAGCAGCCCCGCCTCCCCCAGCGCAGCAACCACAGGCAGGTGGACCTCGGGTGGTTAATATGATCCACTCAAAGGTGAATGAAAACGACATACGGGGGGAGACACAAAGGGTAAAACACCTGCAGCACGTCAACCAGGTCGGGCTGAAAAGACCTCGGTCTGAAGATTGCCGAGGACCGATGATAGCCTTCACAGAAGCCGACCTTGATATGGTTCAGCACCCGTACAATGATGCCTTGGTAGTATCCCTTCAGGTTGGGGAGTGCCAGGTGAAACGCATCCTGATTGATCAAGGCAGCTCCTGCGATATCATGTATGTCAGATGTTACAAGGAGTTAGGCCTTCACCCTGATGACATGGAGCAGTCAAACGGCCCGATGGTCGGCTTCAATGGAACGCCGACATGGCCTTTAGGCGCAGCAAGTTTGGAGGTGCAGGCAGGCACGAAGAAGATCAAGACGGAATTCATTGTGATTGACACACCCTCGCCTTACAACATCATCTTGGGGAGGCCGTGGTTGCATGCAATGGGGGCAGTTCCCTCAACATTGCATCAACTACTACGGTTCCCAACAGAACATGGGGTCGAGGAAGTCAGAGGAGATCAGTTGCAGGCGAAAAATTGCTCCATGGCAGCAATGAAATTAATCTGCAGCATTCGGGAACCAGAGAAGGCAGAAGTTGAAGAAGAGGACATGAAGGTCCTAGATGATGTCGGCAAGGAGCCGACCGAGAAAAGTGAAGAAGCATTGAAGAAAGTCCTTGTCCAGGAGGACGATGAAGAACACTTCTTTCTTCTCGGCACAGGGTTAGCCGAAGAAGAGGAAAGGGAGCTGGAAGCCTTTCTGAGGAAAAATATTGAGGTGTTCGCCTGGACACCTTATGAAATGCCTGGCATTGACCCCGAGGTCACATGTCACAGACTCAACGTGGACAGGTCGGCCAAACCTGTAACACAACGAGCCAGAAGACCGATGTTGATGCACGTCGAAGCGGTGGAGGAAGAAGTAGACAGACTTCTGGAGGCCAGGGCCATCAGAGAAGCCAACTATCCAACATGGTTATCAAACACCGTGGTAGTAAAGAAGAAGAATGGCAAGTGGAGGGTCTGCGTAGATTTTACAAACTTGAACAAAGCTTGTCCCAAAGACAACTTCCCTCTGCCAAAGATCGACCAGTTGGTGGACGCCACGTCGGGACATGGAAGAATGAGCTTCTTGGATGCATATAGGGGGTATCACCAGATAGCCATGTACCCCCCGGATGAAGAGAAGACAGCGTTTATCACTCCCAAAGGTCTGTATTGTTACAGAGTCATGCCTTTCGGGTTAAAGAACGCAGGAGCAACTTACCAAAGGCTGGTAACCAAGATGTTCAAACACTTGATTGGCCGAACAGTAGAAGTCTATATTGATGACATGGTCGTGAAGACCAAGGAACCAAAGGATCATCTTGCTGACCTAAAAGAGGTCTTTGACATACTCAAAACATATCGACTCCGACTAAACGCATCGAAATGCGCGTTTGGAGTCGGATCCGGTAAGTTCTTGGGATACCTAGTGACTAGAAGGGGCATTGAAGCCAGCCCAGACCAGATCAAGGCCATTCTGGAATTACAGAGTCCGACGTCGGCAAAATAGGTTCAAATGCTTACTGGAAGGGCCGCAGCCCTAAACAGGTTCATAAGCCGAAGTTTGGACAAGTGTAAGCCTTTTTTCAATCTGGTGAAAAAGGCCACGGATTTTCTATGGACAGAGGAATGTGAGGCCGCTTTGGTTGACTTGAAGAAATATCTTACCTCGGCTCCAGTCCTCTCAACACCTCAACCTGGGGAGGAACTGTTTTTATACTTAGCAGTTTCAGAGCACGCAGTAAGCGCTGTGATAATCCGAGAAGAGAAGGGAGAGCAGAAGGCTGTTTACTATGTAAGTAAAACCTTGGCCGATGCAGAAACAAGGTATCTACCACTGGAGAAATTAATGCTGGCCTTGGTAATGGCCTCAAAGAAGCTAAACCATTATTTTCAGGCTCACAAGATAGTGGTTCTAACAGAGCACCCACTAAAGTCCTTGTTGCAGCAAGGAGACTTGACTGGAAGAATAGCAAGATGGGCCGTAGTTTTGGGCCAATACTACCTGGAGTTCAGGCCGAGAACAGCAATCAAGGGCCAAGTCTTGGCCGACTTCGTGGCCGAGTTCTCGCCAGAATGCATCGAACATCGGGCTCCGTTGAGCCGAGATGAACGATGTCCAAACAGGGAAGGAGAAGCCCAGCCAAAGGCTAAAGAACCAAGGAAGGAAAAACTCAGACCCTGCAGCATTTACATCGGCGACTCCTTTCAACTTTTTGTTGATGGGAGCTCAAACCGGCAGGGGGCAGGGGCAGGAGTAGTGTTAATTTCCCCCGATGGGGAGATATTGGAGCAGTCTATTCGACTGGGGTTCAAAGCCTCGAACAATGAGGCAGAATATGAAGCATTGATTGCTGGCCTGAAGCTGGCAGTAGCAGCAGAGGCAGATGAGGTAATAGTTTTTTGTGACTCACAACTTATAGTGAATCAAACTACAGGAGAGTTTGTTGCCCGAGATGAAAGGATGTCGGCATACGCAAAAGAAGTCATCAGGCTGGCAGACATGTTCCAAGACTGCCGACTTCTTCAGGTTAGCCGAGATGATAACAGCCACGCCGATGCGTTGGCCAATTTAGCAAGTTCAATGCAAACCGGAAAGACAAGGACAATAATGATCGATTACCTAGAAGGCCCGAGCATAGAGCCACCAAACACGATGCAAGAGGCATTATGTGTAGACATGGGACCAAGCTGGATGGATGCAATTATTGCATTCCTAAAAGAGGGAAAGCTCCCAGAAGATCGAAAGGAAGCACACAAGGTCAGATTGAAGTCGGCAAGATTCAGTCTGATAGCAGAAGGACATCTCTACAGAAGATCCTTCACTGGACCTCTTTTAAGGTGTGTGCACCCTCTTCAGGTCGAGGATTTTCTATACGAAATTCATGAAGGAGTTTGTGGAAGCCACGCAGGGGGCAGATCGTTAGCTCACAGGGCCATTACCCAGGGGTATTGGTGGCCCTACATGCAAAAAGATGCAGATGCCTATGTGAAGAAGTGCGAACAATGCCAGAGGTTTGCACCTTTGATACATCAGCCAGCTGCCGACCTGAACCCGGTTTCCAGCCCTTGGCCATTTGCCCAATGGGGCATGGATCTCGTTGGACAATTGCCCCAAGCAACTGGGCAGCGGAAGTACCTACTAGTGGCAACAGACTACTTCACAAAGTGGATAGAAGCAGAACCTCTTGCCAAAATCCGAGATGTGGATGTGAAGAACTTCATCTGGAAAAACATCATCACCAGATTTGGGATTCCAAGAGCTATCGTTACCGACAACGGAACACAGTTTGACAGCAAACTCATCAAGAATTTTTGCGCAAAGTTCAAGATAAAGAATTACTTTTCAACACCAAGCTTTCCCCAAAGTAATGGGCAAGCCAAAGCATCCAACAAAGTCATTCTGGATGGAATAAAGAAGAGGCTGCAGGCAGCAAAAGGAAAGTGGGTAGACGAATTGCCCAATGTGCTCTGGGCATATCGTACTACGCCGAGGAGATCAACAGGGGAATCCCCCTTCGCCATGGCTTATGGCACCGAAGCAGTCATTCCATTGGAGATCGGCATCCCAGGGATCAGAACCCAGGGAGTTGAGAACGGGTCTAATGATGTGCTCTTAGCCCGAGATCTGGATCTACTGGAGGAAAGAAGAGAGAAAGCTGCAATCCAGCTTGCAGCATACCAGCAACAGCTTGCCAAAGCTTATAACAAGAAGGTCAATCCAAGGGATTTTCAAGTCAACGACTTAGTCTTGAGAAAAGTCGTCGGCAATAAGAAGGATCCCAGAGAGGGCAAGCTTGGCCCAAACTGGGAAGGACCCTACAGAATTACTTCGGTGTTAGGAAATGGGGTATATCGGCTCGAAGATGATGAGGGCAAAACATTGCCTAGACCATGGAACACTTGTAATTTAAAGTTTTTCTATCATTAGATGTTCTTTCATTTTTTGCAGATATGATCAATAAAATCTTAGCAGAATTTTTCAGAACTTATAAAACGATGCACGATGTTGTTTTTTGAATAATGAGAACCCAAGTGGAACTTAGGTTCACATTGGGGGCAGAGAGAAGATATTAGTAATGCTTAGCTAAAGTTAAGCCGAGATTATGTTTAAACATGGTTAATCCGAGATAAATTCCTCATCTTTACTTGTTGAAATTTGTAGCAATTTACAAGTTAAAGTTAAGCCGAGAAAAATTCCTTATCTTTACTTGTTGAAATTTGTAGCAATTTACAAGTTAAAGTTAAGCCGAGATAAATTCCTTATCTTTACTTGTTGAAATTTGTAGCAATTTACAAGTTAAAGTTAAGCCGAGAAGAATTCCTTATCTTTACTTGTTGAAATTTGTAGCAATTTACAAGTTAAAGTTAAGCCGAGAAAAATTCCTTATCTTTACTTGTTGAAATTTGTAGCAATTTACAAGTTAAAGTTAAGCCGAGAAAAATTCCTTATCTTTACTTGTTGAAATTTGTAGCAATTTACAAGTTAAAGCTAAGCCGATATAATTGTTTACCTTCACTTGTTGAAATTTGTAGCAATTTACAAGATGAAGTTGAATTAAGTTTATACGCTTTATACTTGTTGAAGTTTATGAAAAGTTCACAGGCGAAGTCCTAGCTGAGGTAAATCTTCAGGTAAACATGCCCGAGGTATGTAACCCCGAGGAGATTAAGCGAAGGAAGATTTATATAAATCATGCAAAATATTCTAAGTATAGAATCAAACAGAAGCAAAGAAGAGAAATTAAAGACTACAGCATTCAAAGAGAAACAGTTGTATATAAAGGAGGCACAATGGCCTAGCAGAAGTAAATTGTTCTAAAGCCACAAAGAAAGGCACATCGGCCATAAAGAAGAAGCTTACATTGTTCAGGGAACATTAACAAGAGCAAAGAAAAGAAACAAAGTACAAAAGATAAAGGAAAAAAGTTATGATTCTTCAGCTTCAGGAACATTCTGGATCTGGACCTTGGTAGTCTCTGGGAGCACGACCTCGGCATCTTTTTGAACCGCAACCTCGCCCTCCTTGTCTGCCGCTATCTCGGCATCAATCTCGGCAAGAGTTGTTTCAACACTTCTTTCAGCCAGAAGAAGGTCAGATGATAAGTGAACTGAGTCCGCTTCCTTGGGCACCTTCTCAGCCTCCTCATCCTCCTCTTGGGTTAAGTCCAGGACTTGATCACCCTGAGGAGGTGACTTGGTCTCAGTGGCATCTTTGGATTTTCTCACCAAGGCCTCTTCATCATTAATGCTTTCGTCCTCATCTTCAGCCTCGGCTTAAGAATCAGCCCCTTCTTCAACCTGAGTTGGAGGTGGAGGAAGAGGAAAGGGAAGACGAATGGCTTCGGTCTTGCGCCAGGGCGAGTCGGCGGGAAGATCAAGCTTTTTGGCCAAGGAGTTCCAACCTAGGGAAAATCCCCTGTTGCACGCCTCCTTAACTTGTAACTTGTAATCTTCTGCAACATCGGCCATGCCTTGGGCATACGCCTTGTCGTCGGCCGCCTTGATTTCGGCTTCTTTGGTGTCCAGGGCATCTTGTAGTTCCTTTTCGACTTGGGCCGCTTTTTCCTCGGCCTCTTTCTGCTTAGCCACAGCAACTGTTTTAATGGCTTCAGCAGCCTCGGCTTTCTCATCAGCTATTTGTTTATCTTTAGTTGCTGCCTCAGCTTGGTCTTCCAGAGTCTTCATTTTATTTTTAAGACTCTTGTTCTGTTTCTGAAGGGCAGCACACTCCTTCTCCATCTCGGATAATCTCTCATTCATTTCAAATGCTTGCAAGGAGAAGGAGTGGACATGTTGCATGGCCTGAAAGAATACAAGGCAAAGGTTATCACAAAATATTACAAGACTTTATATAGTATGAAGAAAGTGGCAGTGAGAAAAATTATCAAATTCAAAGACTTACTTGGACAGAGTGTTGCAGCATAAAGGCGTAGTTCTCATATTCACTCATCTTGGCATTACGCTCAAGATCGCCTTCAAGGAGAACTGCAGTACTGAGCGCTACGCCGATATGGACATCGGCGGCGCTTTCGTTGGCATAGACGGGCCTGTTTTCAAGTGTAATTTTGGGCTCCCAGGGAACTTTGGGAACCCTGGACCCCGAAGTCGTCGCAGACGACAACCTCGGCCTTTTTGGCTGAGTTGACCCCGACGGCTGGGCCTCAGCAGATCTCTTGGCAGGTGCAGAAGTGGTCTTCACAGTTGAGGTTAGTTGGGAGATGGGCAAAGCATCTTCAACTTCGGCCTCAGTAGCCTTGGATTTTGGTGGGGGCTTCTTGGTCTTTTTCGGCTTCGGTGGGGGCGCTGTTTGGGATGGTACAGCATCCACATCAGTTGGCAGATCGGCTAGAAGGTCCAGCACCACTGGCTTCGGACGCACCATCTCGGCTGTTTTGACAAGTCGTCGCCGACGTTTTCTTTCTGTTACTGGGATCAGGAATTGGGCAGAAGTCGATGGTAGATCAGCTGGATCGGAGGTTGACCCTTGATCAGCCCGAGATGTTGATGCAGTCTGGGTTGTGGTGGTAGATGGAGAGAGGCTCTTCTTCTTCTTTCTTGGAACGTCGGGCAAAGTTGACTTATAGGTGGGGATGAAATTTAACAGCAGTGGAGCTCTGCGTTTGTGGATGGGAAGATCTAGGAGCTTCTTCAGGCCTTTCCCAGGGTAATAGGACTGGCGAAAGTCCTTGGGAGGCTTGCGAACGTCTGCAAAACAGAACATAACATCAGAAACAGATAAAATTTTTGGAAAAAACTTGAAGAAAGCAACAGCTAAACAGTTGACGTTGGGCTCTTACCCTTGCCCTCTTTTACTGTTCGGGGGAGAGGGAAAAGATAGACTTCCTCATCTGGGCCAAACTCCCAGTTACCAGATGCAATAAGGTAGTCATCCCCAGCACCTTTGTTGGAGTCAGGAAGGTCGGCTACAATTTTAAACTCGGTGGACCTCGGCTTGAGGTAGTACACATAACCTTTATCCTTTAAGTTGAGGGCACACATGGTGTAACAGTATTGGATGTCGGCAAGAGTGATCCTGACACTCTCCTGCCGAGCTAAGGCTATGATACCATTAAGCGTCCTATAGGCGTTGATTGCGAGTTGCATAGGGTTCAAAGAATAGTAGTGAAGGACCTCGCGAAAAAGGGGATCTAAAGGGAATCGGAGTCCACACTGGACAAAGGCTACTATAGGAAAAGGCATGTTATCATCCTCGGGCATAATAGAGTCGTTCTCCCCAGCTAGCCTGAGGTGAACATCGGCAGGGATGGAGAACTCTTGCCTAAAAAATTCTAGTTTGGTTGGGTTGTTAACCCTATCGCTCCACACACCCATGGTTTTGGTATACGAGTACTTGGCTACAGAGACAGAATGTTCCTAAAGGGCTCTTGGGACCTCGGCTTGAGCCTAAAGTATGTACTGGTAAATCTGTTTCAGTTTTTCCTAGAAAAAATGGAGGTCCTACAGACAAATCCCAAACCTAAATCTACGAAGAACGAGTATGAAGGACAGAAATCTGGGAAACAGAAAAGCAAAAACGAAGCCTCAGATTCAAGAACACAAAGGGTGGAAGATCAAGAACAAGAGGTGCAACAGTGCAAGTGTTCAGAACATATGCAAGAACCAGGGAATAATACACACTCAGATGAACGATTCACAAATCAAATAGTGAGCAGAACAGTCAAGTAGCAAGAAGTTCCAGAAAAAATCAAGAACTGGAGGAGAAAAGCCAGTTGCTTACCAGAAAAGATGAAGGCCGGAGTGAGTTTCGCCGAGATCAGACGACAGAGGCAACAATGGCCAAAGCTTCGCAAGAATGGAGGAATAAAACCAGTTGCAGAGCTTAGAGCAAGAGCAATGGCGGATTTGGGAAGGGTTGGAGAGAGAGAAAGCAAGGAAATCGAATGCAAAGGTGAAGAGCCAAAGGGCAGATTCAATTGTTTTGTCAAAAACGTAAAACAGCGGCAAATTAGAAGCATTTAGTGCGCCTGGGTTAACGCATGCGTCAGACGGCGCAGGCAGAGAAAAGACAGCCAACAGGCGCGTCGCCAGCACGGACCAATAAAAAAAAAAAACGCGTCAGTAGAACGGTTGTAAAATGGTGCATGACAGCTCATACACTTGGGAGAGTTCGTGAGAATTCTTGTTCTTGAAAGAAGACATTTCGGCCTGGAATAAATGATCTCGGCTATAAGGTTCTTAAGCCGATGTACGAGAAAAAAGTTCAATATAGGTTCCATCATCTCAGAATGCCGAGGTAATAGAACCTAGGGGGCAGTTGTGGGGATGTATTTTCTGAGTACCAACACGTGGCCGAGGTGATACCGAAGTGTCAGCCGAGGTGCCACGTGTCGTGGTAGTTACGCCGAGGTAATCTCGGAGTTGCCGAGGTTATCTCCGAAGATATCGGAATCCGGGATAAACGGATAAGGGACAGGAGTCCTAGAATGAAGAAAGACAACAAGATGGATACAGATGATATTCTGAGGGAAGTCTATCCTTATCTCTTGAAAGAGTCCAAGGTAAATCCGGAATTGGAGTCCATAGAAGTGAGACTTCTAGTGGGACTAGGACAGAGAAAGACTATAAAAGAAGGGCACCCCCGGCGGGTCTAAGGTACGCAATTTGTAGTTTTGAGCAGTAATTTAAGCACTTGTATTATCTTTGAGAGATATTGAGTATTGACTTGATCGTCGGAGTGCCCCCGGGTGGAAGAACCACCGCCGGAGCCTTTTATTTCTGTGCAGATTACAGGGCGCCGTCTACTCTGCCTGTGTTCTACAGCTGAATTACTAAGGAGGGCAGTGTGATCGGAAATTCACTCACACACATTGAATATGATATTGTTAAATAAATAACGTAGATTGTTCAATTAACAATATTAAAAAAGATATTTAAATTAGGAGTAAACTATAAACACACTCTAGAGATTTATCAAAATTATGAATTCTCTTATCATATTTTGAAAATTATAAATATTTCATTATTATATTTTTTTTTTCTTCAATTGACCTAACATGAAAAATTAAAATTACCCAAATACCCTCTAATAACAAAAAGAAATTATTATACATTCTCATTTCCATCCACCCACTACCAAATTTCTTTCCAACACCACCATAATATTCTCCAATTCTTTTCAACAACACATCAAATGCTTGTAGGCAAGAATGATGATAGTGCTAATTGAGAGTGGAAGGTTGTGTGATGGTTGGACAAAGTGGTATTGCTAATTGAGTGAAAATGAGAAGTAAGAACGGCGAGATAAAAAAGAAAAAAAAAGTATTTAACTTCATAAAGATTTCTATAGGTATTTTTGAAAAAAAAAAAAAAGTGTTGCTTACGTCAGACACTTTGTTAATCCGACAATTGATTAACAGAGATGCTTATTTGTTATGCGATTATAAATCTCAAAAGATGAAATATAATTTCTCAAATATGAAAGGAGATTCTGTATTTTAATAAATTTTAAGGGGTGTATTTGTAATTTATGCTTAAACTATTTGTGTAAAACCTTATTTTTTTTAATAGAAAATATAAGATTGGAGAAAAAAAAGTTCCCCCATGAAACATGAAAAGTGGTATGAAATATGAATACAATATATTATTCAACCGTCTGAATATATCAAAATTGTGAACTTGTAACGCTAAACATAATAAAACAGTAATTTCACACAATTACAAATTTACAAATTCACAAATTCACTCAGCATTCACATTCACTGGCTAGCTAGATCACTCAAGGTGATCAAATACAACAGAAAAACCATAAAAATAAAGATGAAGTAGGGTGAGAAACACACTCACATATATAGAACACACACCAATAAATAATAACTAGTACACAAATAAGTTAGAAGCATTTACAACAGAGAATGTCCAAACAGCACTCGCAAGTCTCGTAGCAACAAAAGCAGCAACACATGGTGAATAAACTGCACCCAAATGCACAACAACATCATGATACAATTATATAATGAAAGAATACTCTGGCATAAAATAAAACCCAACAATTTTTTTTTTCATAGTTGATTTTTCAAAACAGATCTCCTTAGGGTAATGCTATGGTATATGTAAGGTTGGTAATCACAAATGTCATGACTAAGGCCTATTTTGAAAAGTGTGTTAAAAGTCACATCCCAGCTTTAAATCCACTTTCTTGTCTTACAAAAAAATCAAAAAAAAGTCAAAAAATCGTTTTTAACCATTTTTCCAAAACACTCCTAAATCTTTTACAAGCCATAATTGGAAAAAAAAAAAAAATTATAATCAAACACCACATAGGGTATAATAATTTTTTTGAATCATAATCAAAATAATATCATAACTAATATCACATTGAATCATCATTTATACAACAATGTGTATAGTCAAGTCATAACTAACACCCCAATAAATCACACCAGAGCCTACAAAGGTTGTAACTAAGGGCACATCCCATGCGCTGTTTGGGAAGGAGGTTTTTTTGTTTTTTTGTTTTGTTTTTTTTTACTAAAAGACAAATTGGTTAAAAACCAAAAAAAAAAACAAATCCAAACAAAATATCACATTAAATCCCATAATCATTTCACTTTTTCTTTCACACACATTATATCCAACCACAAAAAAACCCAATTATCTTCCCAAACACAAATTTTTTTTCTCCAATAATATCCTACAACTAAAAAAACCTACAAAAAAAAAATCCATTTCCCAAACACCCACATTGAATCATCATTTATTATTTTTTGGATTAATTAGACTTTTTACCTTAATAATTTCACTCAAATTTTAGTTTGATCTTTATAGGTTTAATTTGAACAATTTAGTCCATCTATTTTAAGTCTAGTTTTAATTTGATCATTCCGTTCAAATTTCCATTATTTTTTTCCTACGTGTATATCTTATAATACTAATTGAAATTAGATTTAAAGTACACATAAATTGTTCAATTTAAAATAATAAGGACTAAAGTGAAACTTGAGTCAAATTACAAGAGTTAAAAAGAGTATTAGCCCTTATTGTTGATAAATTTTTTGAGTCTCTAACATTACTCTTTTATTTAAGAGGAGTGAAGGTAAGTGTAAAGAAGGGGCAAAAGAAATAGGTAATTGCATCTTAGTGGAATTTTGAAAAGATAATTATATATTTATAATAAAAATTGTAATTATAATTATTAATATTTATAAATTTTTTCATTGATTTAAAATTATTTTTCTAAAATTGCATTGATTTGATATTTCCCCTCCCAATAAAAAAAAAGGTTAGCTTTTAGAAAAGTGTTATAAATTTTTTTTTATATATATCAAAGATTTTTTAATAATTATCACACTTTTTTTTATATAATTTTTGAGTTATATAATTAAGATGGAATTGAATTAACTATTCTTGGGCCAACAAACACACGTTTGGTCGGAGTAAATGTCATGGAAGTAAAGGACTATCAATCCTCTATGGCCACGTTTGTTTGGCAAATTAGGTTAGATGAGATTATTAATGAAGGAATGGTTAATGAAAAGATTGCTGGTGTAAGGATTGTTAGTGAGAAGATTAAGTAAAAGTGTGTTTATTTTGATGATAATTGTTAGTGAGGAGATAGTTAAATTATTTTTATATAAAACAAAAAGAGTATATTTTTATGTAAAAAACAAAAAAAAATCTAAAAACAGATATAAAAAAATTCAGAAATAACGGGACTTCCTGCTGGAAGTTCGTGCAGACGACCGGATACACTCTAATCCCTGGATTATTTTTTCAATCTCACCTTCTGCCAAGCTAAGTTAATCCGCCCACTAAGGGGGATTACTAAACCGAATGGATTATCAATCCAACCTCTCCTATCACCACCAAACACGCTATGGGTAGGACCCACAGCCAACCTAAGCCAATTCGGCCTTTGAAGCGGGAAAACAAACATGGCCTAAGGGTCCGTTTGTTTTGGGAGATGGAGGAAGGAATATGATTGAGATGAAGGTGAGACCCACTAATATTGTGTTTGTTTTGGGAGATGGAGAGAGGATTCATAAGCCCTCTAGATTAGGATGAGCCTTGGTTGTTGGGGTTGAGATGGAAGCCAAAGACTTAAGATTAGAAAATTAGTCCTGTGGCTTAGCTTCTTTTTTATTTATTTATTTATTTTTTTACATGTTGGGGATTTCTTTTGAACATTAATGTTTAATTTTTTTATATTTTTTGTTAAGTAAAAATCATATTTTTATTTATTTTATTATTTTATATTTCTTTTATATAAAAATAATTTAACAATCTCAACACTAACAACTATTATCAAAGCAAACACAATTTTATTTAATATTAATTCTCTCACTATCAATCTCCTTCATTTCACCTCTAAAAACAAACGGCCTAAGGGTGAGATTAACAATCCCATGGGTTTAGAGGTGAAAAGACATTTTTATCCCTACTTACAAAAATGACAAAACCACATTTTTATATAATGAAGACTTTTAAATCAATTGGAGAGACAACACGTGAGGTGACAAAGAGATGAAAGGAGGCAAGAGAACAAACTCGGGTGGGAACTTGACCCACTGCATGCCACCTAAGACTCAACTCTAATACCATTAAAATATTCAACTTAAAGTCCATTAGTTATGAATGGAGAGGCATCTCAACTAGGGTGCTCGCGGATCGGTTTTGTGTAGTTTGTGATTCGGTTTTGACCTGTCTGTATTTATGCGGTTTGAGAAAAAGTCAACCTGCATCCGCCTGTAGTGCGGTTTACAGTTTGTGCAGATAAAGTTTGTAGATATGCGGGCAGTTATGGGTGGTTTGCAGTTTACACTTTTTTCTTTAAAAATAAATTTTTGAGTTTTTTTTTCCCATCGAATTTAGGTATCAGATTCATTTGATATATTTGTGATCATTTGATAACAATTTTCTGATGAGTTTACAAATAAAAATTGAATATCAATGCATTAAATAAAAGTACCCAAAACAAACAGACCTTAAACTAGTATTTTTGCCATGAAAAAAATGTGTATCAATGCATTAAAGGTTGTACTCAATTAGAATTACCAGTTCAATAATCAATAATCAAACTAGAAGCTCCATCGACCATTAGAAGGAAAATTTTATTAGGAAAAAATTGATGAGTCACCAATAAAAGTCATATAAGAAACCAAGTTTAGAACTTGATAATTCTACGGCATTAAGAAAGTTGAGAAATACTTCAAAATAAGGATTCTAGTGTCATAGAGAACATAATGGTTCTCCTGTTAAAGTTACAAAGTTGGTATAATAATAATAATAATAATAATTAAAGTGCGGGCGGTTTTTGCGGGTTGCGGGTTTAACCCACGACCCGCCTGTAATGTTGGCTATATTAGTGCGGGGGGTAATGTTGGCTATATATTTTGTAAAAGCCAGTAACAATTCGACACGTGGCAGAATAAGGGTATTATGGGAAGATGATTCACGTCCTCAATCCTGATCGTACACGTGGCGATGACAATTGGTTCTCACGTGATCCGAGTAGCACCAGATCAATAAAGAAACGAAAGATGACGTGGCCTCAACGGTTACTCATATTCAAATTCAAATATAAGAGGGAAGTTTAACTGCAAGTGATGGCGTAGTGGAACTACTTCTAAGGCAGCATGATCAGCAATCATGGAGGAGCAGTTCGACGGTTTGAAGTGCAGTTCGAAGGTCATCCTTGGCAAGTATAAATAGCAAGGAAGTCCCCAGAAAAAGCCCCCAGACTCAGATCATACAAACCAGTCATTTACTTTATATTTTCTTTCCCAGTTTTTACATTTCCTGCACTTTAAATACCTGCACTTTAAATACTCGTCCTTTAAATACTTGTCCTTTAAATACCTGCACTGCACTTCGATTCCTAGGAGTAGTTTCAAGTAGATTCAAGTAGACTGTTGCTGTAAACCTCTTCGAGGCTGAGTTTGGACTATTGTAAGTGTTCATTTTTAATGAAATACTGCGATTGTTCTTCATATTACTTGTTATTTTTCTTAATTTCTCCTAAGTCAAGCCACCAGTAAAAGTCCTCTTCATTGAGGCTGAAAGAACTAAAACACAATCGTCTGATAAATTGGTTGGCAATTATAATTTCTGTAAGGACTGATTGATCCTTGCTGGCACGCTCGCATTTACAAAATTATCCTTCGAAAAGCCAAAAAGCCAACATATATTTTTGGCACGCCCGGTGGGACTTAATTTAAAATGGCTAGAAGAAGACGACAAGGAGAAAATGAACGTCTGGAAGAAGGCGTAGAAGGAGAGGTAGAAATACCTAATCCAGAGGATAATGTGATAACACATCCTGTGGAGGCTCCTATGTTATCAGAACCTATGGTCGAACAGACCAGTACTTCTGGACAAGAACCATATGTTCATAATATTGGACGAAACCAAGGAATTGGAACATCCACCGTTCCATCTACTCAGCCAACAAATCCATGGGATGGCTTAGTAGATGCTATGGGACAACAATTAATGAACACCATGGAAAGGTGGGCAACATCCTTTTTGGATCGAATGAATAACCACCAACCAACAAATACAAGACACACAGAGGAAGTTTTAAATGTCCCTCAGCAAAGATTGGCTAGAGAAAAACAGCCTATGCAAATTAATGGACAATCTAATGGTCAGACTAGTACTCAGAACTATGAAAGACCATCGCCTCAGTCTTGGTATGAACCCATTTCAAGGCCTGTAGTAAGCCAAAATGCCTCAGTACCCAACAATGAAGCCACACATGTTGGTGGATCTGGGCAAGTACAAGAAATTGGCATGAGAATGGTTACAAATCCCATGTTTGAAGCCATACCTGGCACTAGGGGATATAATAATCCTTTGTTTGAATTTATACCCGGGGGGTTGGAGAGTTTTCCTGTAAATGGAAGGGACACAACACCTGTTCCAGCACCTTTCGCAGGTCCCTTCGCAGGACAGGCTCAAAGGGGTTACCCATATCCCCAACAGCAACCTGTACCACAGGGGCAACCAGTCCCAAATGTACCACCTTATGGACCAAGAGGGCCACAAGCACAAGTTTGTCCACCAAACCCTGTGTTTGTTCCTCCAGTACTGGTTCAGCAGGCACAGAATATGGTCCCTAGGGACCAAATTGTTGATATTGTTAGGGAGATGTATGGACCGATGGCTCGGGGGGTCCAGACTCCTGTATACAGAAAACCATACCCAGAATGGGTAGATAGGGTACATGAATATCCAAGAGGATTCAGAATACCAGATTTTACCTTGTTCTATGGAACTGGAAATCAATCAACAGTAGAGCACATTGCCAGATTCGCTGCTCAATGTGGTGAATTCACTAATCATGATTACATGAAACTGAGATTATTTCCAAATTCCCTAACTGGGGGAGCCTTTGTATGGTATATCAACCTTACACCTGGCTCCATTCAAAATTGGCAACAAATGGAAGAGGCATTTCATGCCCAATTCTTCCAATCGGAGCCAGAGGTGTCCATGGCAGACTTGGCAAGATTGAGTCAAAGGCCTGAAGAAAAGGCTACTCAGTTTATTGCCAGATTTAAAAGGGCTCGAAATAAATGTAGGGTCATCCTTCCAGAGTCAGAATTTGTAAGATTGGCTCAAAACGGTTTAGAGTTCAGACTTCGAAAGAAATTTGACTCAACTGAATTTAGGGATTTGGTCGAATTAACCTATAAGGTGTCTCGATATGAAGCATTACTAGAGGAGGAACAAGATCGAAATAATGCTTCGTATAAGACGTATTATAGAGATCCCAATTATGAGATTGATGCAGCAGAGATTGTGGGCAAAGAACCTGTAATCTGTGAAGCATTAATTCATAAGGATACAACCATCGACCAACAGTTTAAAAAGAAAGACTTTTACAGAAAGTACTCTTTCGACTTAACAAAAGCAGATGACATTTTTGATCATTTGCTTGCAGCCAATTTCCTTAAGTTACCAAAAGGAGTCAAACTGCCATCTCCAGAGGAACTTAAAGGAAAAGTATATTGTAAATGGCATAATTCTTGGTCTCACTCAACTAAAACCTGTATTGTTTTTCGAGACAGGATCCAAGAGCAAATCCGAAAAGGAAGTTTGAAGTTCCCAGCCAAAACAGAAAAAGCCATGGGAATTGACAGCAACCCATTTCCAGAAGTTGGAGAAAGCGCGGCTAATGTGGTTGTACCAAACTTTCAGAATCTATCTCTGCAGGAATTGGAAGAGGTCAATGTGCAAATGCATATTGCCAACCAGACAACTGCCAAGAAGGAGATTGGAAACCCACCAACTATTGGACAAGGTTTCTCACGTCAGAGGGAACACTCTGATGAAGAAGCACTGGACGATGATTCTCTCGAAGCAGCTGTAGTGCAGAGGATGTGTCCCAGATGCAGATTAAGTTACAAATGGTTAAAGGGGCTTCCAATTGATGGGAAGCAATACTATAAGGATGTTCAGAGACGTCCTAAATCAACCAATGCTCACAACAAAAGGCCGTATCCGGCTGGTGACAGGCAACGCCCATTAGTGGTTGAACCTGTAGTAGACAGAATGCATGCTAAAGGCAAGAGGCCTGTGTATGAGTCTAGGCCACCTAACTACTACAGAGTAGAAAGCAGCCATTCTGAAAGAAGATTGGAGAGGGGTCCAGGTTATGGGAGTAAAGCCAGAGATTGGCCTTTTAGACCAACCCTGTGAAGGACAGAAAATGGCTCTTTTCATCGAAGGACTGAATCAGGTTCGAAACATGAAGTCAGAGCCAAGCATTTACCTTCACAGTCAGTTTCGAAGGTGGCTTCGAAGGTAGAAGGAAACAGTTCGACATCTGGATCAGTGAGCTCGTGGGTACCAGGGGTCCCAGATTGGTTTGTAATGCAGAACAAACCTAGGGAGGCACCTACTCAAAGGGATGTTGGAAACCAAGGCAGGATGGTTAAGCCTCCTTTGGTGGCCCCAAACAATTGGGTATTACTTAAACATCCAAAGACAAAGGAACCAGATATGGTCCCAGTCATTTCCAGATCACAAAGAAGGAAAATTCAACGCAGGTATACCCAGTACTAGCAAGATCTGAAGGAAAGTGGAGAGAGTTCTTCACAGGTCAAGACAGAAGGAAAGAAAATTTCGAAGTCAGACCATACTCCAAAACCGACTCTACAAAGCAAAGTGGTTTGTAGCAGAGAACAATTGGCCCAAGTTCATTCTGAACTAAAGGCCAGGGAGAAGTCTAGTTTGGCAGGATTGGAGAAGGCTCTGATGGAAAGTGATAGCGAAGTGGGAGACGAGATTGACATGAGCCAAAAGAAGGAAATGGCAGAAGAAGAAATGTTCGAAGCCTTCATGGCTGAACACACATTTCTGACTGAAGAACCAGTTGAAAAGGATCCTTCGAAGGGATCAGTTATCAATGAAATACCAGAGTGCAGCATGGAGGATGCTGCTGAGGACACTGAGCAAGGTAGCCAAGAGGGGAAGAAGGTACAGTCAGCCATCCAGTTTGGCTCATTTCCCCCTGTATCAGTCAATATGGTACACATACTACCTCATGAATTCCAGGCTGAAAATGAGGGTCATGGTGACCAAGACATGGATCCAATTCCTGTATCTAGTGAGGAGTCACAAGTGAGTATGGTACAGGATACTCCTGAAATGGCTACTCCAATGGAAACTGAGTATGAGAGCGAGGAAGAAGTGAGCATCAACCTCTCATACCCTTTTGAATATCCCTCAAATTCCATGACCCAGCATGTCAAGCCTTTGTACATCAAGGCTTTCTTTGATGGGATACAGTTAAACCGAGTCCTGGTAGACAATGGGGCAGCAGTGAATTTATTACCGAAATCTTCTTTGAAGAAACTAGGGAAAAAGAATCCCAGGTTGATCCCAACCAGCACGACTATTGCTGGTTTTGCTGGAGATAAACAGATGGCTCAAGGGATTCTGCCTATTAATTTGAGTGTGGGAACCAGGGATTGTATGACAGCATTCTTCGTCATCGACAGCAATGCCAAATATAATGCCTTACTTGGGAGAGATTGGATCCACACCAACAAATGTGTGCCTTCCTCTTTGCATCAGAAGATCATGATGGCCTTGGGTAATGGAGAGACAGAGGAAATTGATGCAGATCCTCAACCCTTCATAGCCTGTGCAGACTTTGCAGAGGCCAAGTTGTATATTGAGGGAGTAACACCACTCAGTATACTGAGGAAAGCTGATGGCTCAGCCGAAGTGACGGCTGATGAGGAAGTGACACACCTAAAGCACTTAGTCCAAGAGAGTGCTGATGAAGAGGTTGTCGTGAAAGATGACAATGATGCCTGGTTATAGGCAAAGAGATGAAGAGCAAGAAGCCAAGTCTTTGGCTCTGGTTAAATTCTCACCATTGGACGTAGAAGCAATAGTCCAGAAAGTACAGGAGCAAGAAAGAGAAGCCATGATGATTGGCTGTAAACAGGAACAGCTACAGGTCAGAATTTTGACCCTTGGGAAATATTGCGCATTGGACATTGAGACAAAGGTCCAGGAGATACAAGAGGAGGATGCCTTATGGACAGATTTTGTCTATGAGGAAGAAGGTAAGGATGTGGAACCAGAGAACTTGCGAGTGGAGCAAAGCAAGAAATATGCTTCGAAGGTAGAAGGAATCAAAGAGGAAGCTTTAGTAAGTTCTCAGACACAAGACCCCTTAGAAGAAGTGAATTTAGGGGAAGGTTCTGTACAACAGCCAACCTATATAAGTGCTTGTTTGAACGTTCTGGACAGAGACCAGTTATTGGTTGTTCTAAAGAAATACAAAGATTGCTTTGCATGGTCTTATAATGAACTACCAGGATTGGATAGGTCATTAGTGGAACATAGGCTCCCTATGAAACCAAATTTCAAGCCATACAAGCAGAAACCGAGAAGGATGAGTCCAGAAGTAATTCAGAAGGTCAAAGAAGAGATTCTTAGACTACTTAAGGCAGGCTTTATTAGGACAGCCAGGTATGTTGAATGGCTATCTAATATTGTACCTGTAGTTAAGAAGAATGGTAAAATGAGGGTATGCATCGATTTCAGAAACTTAAACCTAGCAACTCCCAAAGATGAGTACCCTATGCCTATAGTGGACCTACTGGTAGACAGTTCAGCAGGACACCAAATTTTGTCAATGATGGATGGGCATTCTGGTTATAACCAAATCTGCATTGCGGAGGAGGATATCCACAAGACAGCATTCAGATGTCCTGGAAATATTGGCACATTCGAATGGATTAAAATGCCATTTGGCCTGAAGAATGCTGGGGCAACATATCAAAGGGCTATGAACACCATCTTTCATGATCTCATTGGAGGGTATCTAGAGTGTTATATAGATGACATTATAGTGAAATCCCAGTCCATGAAAGAACATCTGTTTCAGTTAGAAACAGCTTTTGAAAGAATGAGGAAGTTCAAGCTAAAACTCAATCCTCTCAAATGTGCTTTTGGTGTATCATCTGGAAACTTCTTGGGTTATGTGGTGCACAAGAAAGGAATACAGATTGATCAGAACAAAGCCAAAGCCATCATCGAAGCTAAGCCTCCATCAAGTAAGAAAGAATTACAAAGGTTCCTTGGGCAGGTTAACTTTCTTAGAAGGTTTATTTCTAACACTGCTGGGAAAACTAAAGCATTTTCTTCCTTGTTAAGGCTGAAGGATGAAGAAGAATTTGTCTGGACAACAGAGCATCAAACTGCTTTCGAAGGTATTAAAGCCTACTTGGCCAATCCTCCAGTACTGATGCCACCAAAGGGAAACAAGCCCTTGAAGTTGTATATAGCTGCAGCAGAAGATTCATTGGGAGCTTTCTTGGCCCAGGACAATGAAGAAGGCAGGGAACAAGCTGTTTATTACCTTAGTAGGTTTTTAAATTCTTGTGAATGTAAATACTCAGCTGTCGAAAAGCTGTGCCTTGCTTTGTATTTTGCTGCAATGAAATTAAGATATTATCTTTTACCTACAACTGTCTTGGTGATTGCAACCACAGATTTGGTTAAGTATATGTTGTCAAGACCTATGTTGAGGGGAAGAATTGGCAAGTGGATACTAGCCTTATCAGAATTTCATTTAGAATATGTCCCTCAAAAGGCAGTAAAAGGGCAAGTCTTAGCCAATTTTCTAGCAGACCATCCATCTCAAACAGAGAACCAAGAAGTAATGGAACTTGGCATGACCAGTGTTGAGCCATGGCAGATGTGGTTCGATGGATCGAAAGCCAATGGTTTAGTTGGAATTGGTATTGTGATTAAATCTCCACAAGGGGTAGAAACCACACATGGTTTCAGAGTGGATGAAGTTACTAGTTCCAATAACCAGGCTGAGTACGAAGCCTTAATAGTGGGACTAGAGATCCTTATTGGATTACAAGTACATGCAGTTGATATATTTGGAGACTCTCAGTTGGTGGTTAACCAAGTAAATGGGATTTTCAAGTGTCAAAGCATAAGTATTTTACCATATTATGTTGTTGCATTACATCTGCTTTCTCAATTTCAAGTAGCAAATGTAACTCATGTTCCAAGATTCTTGAATAATAGAGCTAATGATGTGGCTCAGAGAGCTTCGAACTTCAAGAGAAGGGATAATACCCAAAGGGACATAAGCCAAACAACATATCAAAAATTGATACCACCTTTGAATAAAAGGAATGTAGTCTTAGAAATTAATCATAATGACTTGCAAGAACAAGATTGGAGGCATCCAATAATGCAGTATTTGGCTGGTCCATCTTCGAAGGCCAGCAGAAAAGTTAAATTGCAGTCTATGCAATACATAATGTATGGTAATGCTCTTTACAAAAGGGGGGGAGATGGCCTATTGCTAGAATGTTTAGGCCCAAGAGAAGCATTAACAGCTATGGCTGAGGTTCATGAAGGCATTTGTGGTGCTCATCAACCCGGCGTAAAGATGAGATGGTTGCTTCGAAGGCATTCTTACTACTGGCCAACTATCCTTAAAGACTGCATAGAATATGCAAAGGGCTGCCAGGCATGCCAAAAGCATGGCACAATAAGGCATGTGCCCATAACTGACCTACATGCAGTAGTGAAGCCTTGGCCATTCAGAGGATGGGCCATGGATATGATGGGAAAAATACACCCACCCTCTTCGAAACATCATTGTTTCATTTTAGTGGCTACCGATTACTTCACTAAGTGGGTCGAAGCTAAGCCATACAAGGCTGTAGACCAAACAGAGGTTATTGGGTTCATTAAAGATCTGATCCATAGATTTGGCATTCCACAAACCATAACAGTTGATAATGGGACTGTGTTCGATGGGAAAATGGTGAAGTCTTTTGTGGCAGAGTTTGGAATTAGCCTTGTTAATTCTACACCCTATTATGCACAAGCTAATGGTCAGGCTGAATCATCCAATAAGTCCTTAAAAAAGGGAATACAAAAGGTTGTGGAGGATAATCCTAGGGATTGGCATAACCTGTTGTTGGATGTGTTATGGGCTTACAGAACCTCTCCAAGGTCAAGCACAGGGGTTACTCCTTATGCCTTGGTATATGGGCATGATGCAGTTTTACCTGTGGAAATCAATGTTAAATCTTTAAGGGTAAGATGCCAAGATCAGTTAGATCCTGAGCAATACCATCAAAGCATGTGCTTGGAATTAGAAGGCATAGATGAAGCTAGAATTTTGGCATTAAATAGCATTCTTTTCCAGAAGAAGAAAGCAGCCAAGAATTATAATAAAAAGGTCAAACACATTGGCTTTGATGAAGGTGATTTGGTATGGAAAACAATACTCCCAATAGGGATTAAAAGCCATAAGTTTGGCAAATGGTCACCTAATTGGGAAGGACCATACCAAATTCATAGAGTTCTGCCTTTTGGGGCATATCATTTAAGAAATTTGAATGGTTATGTACATCCCAAAAAGATTAATGGCAGATATTTAAAACCTTATTTTCCAACCATTTGGGAAACAGAAGGAATAACATAAAGCATCAACTACGAAAACATAAGACTACTCAAATGATAGACAAAATTTGTTCTTTTATAAAGAATTAAATACATTGTGCCACAGATTGGCCCAAAAATCATTACAATGTCTTAATTGTTTTTGTACAGTGGACTTCCTATGGCTAAGTGCTGGAAACAGTTGAATAGCTGCAGCCATGTCTTCTTTTCGGTTAGCTAGCTCTTGGTTGGTAATTTGCAATTTGGTATCAGTTCGAACCAAGGCTTGGTTTACTGCAGCCAACTCTTCTTCAAGTTGAGCTTTTTTCTCCAGCAGTTGGATTCGAAACTGGGAGGCAGAAGAGTATTGTTCCTTGAGATCTGCTACTTTAGTATGCACTTGAGAAACAAAACTCTGATCTCTAACCAGCTTCTCATCCGCAGTCTTAGCAGCATGACAGATGTTAAGATAGAAATCAATAGTAGCTGCAGCCTGGGATAGATGACTTGAGACATTCATACCGGACTGCTCAGCAATGTTGCAACACTGAAGAAACCCATTTCTAATGATAGGCCTTTGTAGAGCCTCAAAGGGAATCTTCGAAAAGAAAGTTAGCAGTTCCAAACATGTGTCTAGATCTATTAAAGGTGCAGGAGGCTTGCTGCTAGAAGAAGAAGGACTCTCAAAGATTTCCAGCAAGGAATCAGCCAAGACTAATGGCTCAGCATCAGCAGTAAGGGTTGGAGAGGAGGAGGATGTGTCGAAGAGACTAGCCAATCTTCCTTCGAAGATGTCTACCTCATCCCTAGACATGGGAGGCATAGAGAGTGTTGTGGTGGAAGACACAGAGGGATGCATGGGGATAGGAAAAATGGAGGGAGCCTCTTTGGCAGCCTCTATGGTCTTAGCCACCAACGAATCAAGTGAAGAGGGGCTGGAAGAGGACATAGGTGATAAGCTATGAATTGGAGGACTACCAGCACCCTCTGTGGGAGAATCAACTGCCGTTAGAGACGGAGTAGCAGTTGGTTTTTCTGTAAGAAAAGGAGAAAGAGCAAGGGTCGAAGAAGCATACTGAGGCGGGTTAAAAGCCAAAAAAGGAAGATATGGTTCTAGACCAAGGAAGAGAGATAGAGGAATGCTGGGACTCAAAGAAGGTACATCAAATGTAGGTCTTGGAAGTGGAAGTTGTATTTGAACAGTCTTCACATTTTGCATCTGGTCAACTTCAACCGAAACTGGAAGAGGCCCCATGGGAAAGATAAGTGCAGTGGTTGTTACTGCAGAAGGGAGAAATGTAAAGCAATGTCAAATTTCAAATATTTAAAGCTGGCGAAGGAAAAACAACAGAAGTATGAAAGAAATTACTTGTTTCAGAAATGTTGATACTGATGGGAGAACTTCGAAGAGAATAACGTTCGACAATTTGTTGCCTTCGAATAGTTTCTCTTTGTAACACATCAGCAGCAGCAGCTTCATCTCTCAGAAACTGTTGCTGCCGTTTCTTCTCAGCCCTCTCAAAAACGATTATTGCTTTGGAATGTTCCTGTTCTACTGTCTTGGCAGCGGCTTTATGAATCGGATCTTCCACCAAGTCAGCAGCAGAAACGGTCATCTTCTTTCTCTTCCTCCTTGGCAGTGATACTACAGGTTCTTTATCAATCTCCCTCTCTTCAATTTGAGTTTCAGATTTTTCAGAGGTAAGTGCTTTCTCCGTTACTGTAGTGGGTGTTTCGAAAGAAGGATGCTTAGTTGTATCAGGAAGGGAGGCAACTATCTTTTGTCTCTTTGTTCTCTGCAAGGGCTCTTGCTCAACCTCTTCTTCTTCCAAGGATTCGGATTCCTCAGGAGAAAGGACTAGCTTCCTTTTGTGTTTTTGTTCTTGTTGTCTCTTTTTGAGAACAGCTAAAGTTTCAGCTCTCTTGGGAGATTCTTCGTGTGGGGGCCCTGCACCAAAGAACAAAAGTGTAAAGGGAAAGAACAAAAGATTCAAAAAGAAGGAAAAGGAGAAGTTTGAAAATATTTACCCTTCTTCGAAGTAGCTCTAGTAACTCTAGCCGGAGGGGATGAAGCTGTAGGTTTAGTTGTGGCAGCCTCCTGAGATGTCGCTGACTTAGCCTTCGAAGGCACTCCCAATTCTACCAGCAAGTCATGGGGATGTTCAGATAAGCGCACTTCCATATTGACTGTCCACCAGTTCTGGAATCTTTTCAAGACTGAGCCATACGGAAGAAAGGGGACAAATTGGAACTCATTCAACTCTTTCAGTAGTTTGAGAATGGCCGTCTCTAGTCTCGATTTGGATATTTTCGAATCTCTGACAGTAAGATGGACATTCGAGAGACTGCAAAGAGGAACTGGTATCCCTTGAGTGAGTCCAAATTGTCTGGCAAATTGAGAAGGGCAGTACACCTCAGATATGCATTTGTAGGCTCGAGGGTTTAAACTACCAATGAACAATTCCCTTGGTAGTAGTATAGAGGCCTACATGTCTTTGTGAGGAGAAGTGGAGCATTCTTTATCAGCCAGGAAAGCTTGCAGCCAGGTTGGTCCTTTATTGGCTTCAAAAGGACAAAAGAAAGAGGCAGATGGAGAAATGGGGAGTTGATAAAAGAAGGTAAAGTAGTAAGCGAAGGAAGCAGGGTAAAGGGCAATCCTAGCATACTTTTCCCCATAAGTACTAGGATCCTGAACAAGGAATTTTAGACATTTGGGGTGTAGGTCAGTGAAATAGGCGAAGAGCCAAAGTTGAAGCACCCAGAAGGGACCTCCTTGGTTGGCATCAAGAGGTTTTTCACAAAATTGGGAACAGACTCTGTAGACATGACCTAAAAGATAAGGAGCAAGAGCTATATGTTTTTTTAAGACAAGTGCCTTCGCGAGAGGGACAAACTCAGGCATAATCCTCTGAGATGAGGTGCAAAAGAGGAATTTGCATAACCAATATAAAATGAAGGAAAATAGCTCTCTGTCCTTCACAGGACCTTCCCTTTTATTTTCAGACTTTACAAAATCACTATAAGAGGAGCTTAAGGATGGAAGAGAAAACTTAACAGGAAGGTCTGGATAGTTGGGAGTAAATGGAGAACCATGGGGAGAAAGCCCTAAGAGATGGCAAATATCAAGAACGGTGGGGGCCATCATGCCGCACCGAAATTGAAAGAAATTAAAAGCCATATTCCAGAAACATAAGGCAGCAGGTATCAAGAAAGGGTCCTCAGGAATGATGAACCTGGAAAGACGAAGGGCATCGAGGATACAGAGCTCTTGCAGGTCATCTTCTCTCGCAGGTACAACTCTGTCATACCATTCTTCCCATTCAGTCCTCATTGTCGGCCAGCAATGGTGAGGACGATTCACCCTCCAATTTCCCCAATCAAGCCCTACTTCGTAAGGAAGGAAATGGTCTTCCAAGCGGGGATATAGGGCTGCGAGTTGAGCAGGAGTTTCCCAAAAAATAGGGCCAAGGACGTATTCCTGTTTGTTGCTATGACGAGGCACGAAGAGACGTCCATCTATGTGGCTTGACTCACCAGATGATAGTTTAGTGATTTCTTCATCGATACATCGCTTCAAAGCCAAGGTAGGACTGATACGATCGCCAGTAAACACTTTTAGTGAAGAAGGATCCATTGATAGCGAGTAATAAGGAAGAGGGGTTTAATAGGAGATCGGTAGGGTTTGTGTGTCAAAAGAGCAAGTGATTTCAGAGTACAAAGCAAAGGGGCTTTTAAAAGGTTCCGTGTCTGAAAAATATATTGCGTAAATCGTTATGTACTAAAAGTACGAATACGAGGAGTTCTTTCCAATAATTGATAATTTTTGGAGGGAAGAGCACATTCCGGACGCTGATGCCAGCTTCGAAGCAAGATATTTGGCTTCGAAGCCAAATTTTGGCGCCAAAATTCAAACAACTATGGCTTCGAAGTACGGAAGCCAGCTTCGAAGCATACTACATGCTCATGGACTGAACTGTTCAAATATTGGTCTACTTCAAAGGGTTTTAGGACCTGTGTATCAAAGTAATGACCTTCGAAGCAAATCCTCGGATCCTTTTAGGGATAAGAAGCACTATTTGTCACATTGAAACCAATCGCTGGTTTTATTATAAAAAAAGGAATTGCTTTTGAACCAGAACAATGCGGATTACTCTTCGAGGCAAACTAGTTAATTTGAAATTGATTGGTTACATTAACCATGACCATATATTGGTTATAGTTAGTTCTGAAGGGTAATGTTAACAAGTTCAGAGCATTGATTCCAGGTAATAACAGCCAGAACTGTCAACGATACCCCATAAACTGACATGTTGGCTCTTTTAGCGTTTCATTAGACAATTAAATCCAGATTCGAAGGATGAGATTGTTTAATTCGAAGCTATAGATTGGCTTTTAAAGACAAAAAAGAACAAAATCAAATAATGACAAATATAAAAGGACTTTGTTTGTACTAAAGCCAAAACAGTTACATCAAGTGACCCTATCTGGGTACGAATTCGAGCTCATAAAAATAAGGAATAGAATAAATAACAAGGTCATGGAATTTCATCCAACAATGATCAATGAATTTTTGTTCTTTCTTTATTATTTCCTCTATCTCCTCTAATGTTGGCTGCATAAGCTGATGTGCTCTTACTTCATAATAGAGCTCTTCAGCCTTTATTTCGAAAGCTTCCTCCCTCAGTGTTTGTTCCAACTCATCTATAACCAAATCGTCCCAATACGCAGATTCTTTATTTCTGAAGTCATCGAACTCTTCGAGGAAGTTCTCTGCTTCGTATTGGGCATGAATTCGTAGGGATGAGAGTTGATCCAAAGATTGCGTAGCAACCAGGGAATTTCGATGCCAATGGAGAAGCACTGGAAGTTGGTCCAGAAATAGGTGAAGTTCTGCTTGGGCGATGGGGTTAAGGATATGGCCCCTGGTCAAAATATCACAAGCCCATTGAAAGTTCTTAAGAGGGGTATCATCCTCAAGAACATTGAAAGGCAAGTGAGAGAAAGCCGCTAGCAGAAGTTGAGCTTGTTTCCGCTCAGCTGGAGAAGGGGATAATGGAGGGTTGTAAGGTGAAAAGACTCTGTCCATTGGAAGAGCAAGCCTTAGTTTCTCTATCCAGGAAAGAGCGGGAGGAGAAGAAGGAGTAGAGGCTTCAAATTCAGAAGATGAAGAAGAAGGTGTGGATGCCTCTATTGTAAGAGATGGCATGGGAGTGGAAGGAACAAAGGCATTAATGTAATCAAGCCAATCAGAAGAACAAATCTTCGCCTTCTTGGCTAAGAATGAAGGACTGTATCCTTGTGCTTCTTCTGAGCGCTGGGTAGGATGCATTATCTTTGTAGGCATGGATGAAGTATACCAGGCCACAAGCAGATTTTCTTCTAAACTACGTCGAAGATCAATGGGCACGTAAGGGTAGACTACTGAACTTCGAGCGAAGGAAGGAAACTCCAAGGGATCAGTAAACTCAACAAAATGATGGTTGATGCGCTCCCTTACATCATAAGTCTCAGAGGTCGACCAGTTTGTCCAACTAGAAGTCCCAGACGATGAAGAAGTTATAGCTTCATCCCATGCAGAGGTGTGTGAAGAAGAACTTCCCAAATCCATATTTGTAATTTATCGAAGCAAAGATTTGAGGGTAGTTTGTTCAAAGTACAAAGGGATGCTAGAGGAAGAACTTCTTGTATTTACGGAGTTGTGAATCGAAGGGTTAATGGCAATGTGCGCATAGTCCAAAGCTTGATAATTCGCAAAAGCCTTCACGACCTGAATATGGAAGGGCGGATAAAGATGGCTAATGAATGCGTGAAGATTCTTTCGAGGGGAAACAGCATTACTCAATGGCTCTTCGTATGCTTGGTCAGTAGAGTGAGAAGTTGATTGAGCCATAATCCGTTCGGATGCTAAAGATATTGAAATATTCAATAATTTGAGAGTTAATGCTAATGATCACCAAATGGGTGACGGTTATGTTTCCTGAAAGTGGATTCCGTGCACATTCCAAAAACGCGGGAAAAGTTTTTAATCCACTAATATCACCAAGTATTGGGTATATTAGTGCGGGGGGTAATGTTGGCTATATATTTTGTAAAAGCCAGTAACAATTCGACACGTGGCAGAATAAGGGTATTATGGGAAGATGATTCACGTCCTCAATCCTGATCGTACACGTGGCGATGACAATTGGTTCTCACGTGATCCGAGTAGCACCAGATCAATAAAGAAACGAAAGATGACGTGGCCTCAACGGTTACTCATATTCAAATTCAAATATAAGAGGAAAGTTTAACTGCAAGTGATGGCGTAGTGGAACTACTTCTAAGGCAGCATGATCAGCAATCATGGAGGAGCAGTTCGACGGTTTGAAGTGCAGTTCGAAGGTCATCCTTGGCAAGTATAAATAGCAAGGAAGTCCCCAGAAAAAGCCCCCAGACTCAGATCATACAAACCAGTCATTTACTTTATATTTTCTTTCCCAGTTTTTACATTTCCTGCACTTTAAATACCTGCACTTTAAATACTCGTCCTTTAAATACTTGTCCTTTAAATACCTGCACTGCACTTCGATTCCTAGGAGTAGTTTCAAGTAGATTCAAGTAGACTGTTGCTGTAAACCTCTTCGAGGCTGAGTTTGGACTATTGTAAGTGTTCATTTTTAATGAAATACTGCGATTGTTCTTCATATTACTTGTTATTTTTCTTAATTTCTCCTAAGTCAAGCCACCAGTAAAAGTCCTCTTCATTGAGGCTGAAAGAACTAAAACACAATCGTCTGATAAATTGGTTGGCAATTATAATTTCTGTAAGGACTGATTGATCCTTGCTGGCACGCTCGCATTTACAAAATTATCCTTCGAAAAGCCAAAAAGCCAACAAGAATATTAATTGCCAACTAATTATCAGACGATTATATTATAGTTCTCTCAGTCTCAATGAAAAGGAATTTTATTGGTGGCTTGTTTAGGAGAATTTAGTAAATAACAATAAGTGAAGAACAATTTCAAAATCTAAATTTCATTAAGTAAAATGAAAACTTACAATGATTTGACCCAGCTTCGTAGAGGTTTACAGCAATAAGCTATTTGAAACTACTCCTAAGAAGTGAAGTGCAATACAGGAATTGAAATGCAGAAATGTAAATAATTGTAGAAACTGGAAGGAAAAATGAAATAAATAAACTGTTTTTTGATCTGAGTCCGGGTTCATTCTGGGGCCTTCTTTGTTATTTATACTCTTCAATGATAACCATTGAAGTGGGCTTCTAACCATTGAAATGTCATCCCATGATTGCTGAATATGCTCTCTCACAGTTAATCCCACTATGCCACTCTTGCAGTTATGCTTCCCTCCTGATTTTGAATTTAAACTTTATGAGTAACCATTAAACCACATCATCTTGTATCTCTCGATTGTTCCAGTGCTACGCAGATCCATTATTACCAATACGAACTGCCATGTGTCTGACTTTGATTGGCAACTTGTATTAATTTCCCAAATTGCCCTTTCCATGCCACGTGTTAAATTGTGATTAGCTTTTACAAATTATATAGCCAACATTACCCCCCGCACTAATATACCCAATACTTGGCGATATTAGTGAACTAATGCAATCCACTTACCTTTTAGGACATGCATGGACTCTGTGTATTCTAGTAGTATAACCGCTTTTTGAATAATGAAGCAGTGAACTTTATTAAATCCTTGTATCTTGCACTTCCATTCCTTAAGTAGATGAAAAGACTGGTGCAACCCCAATGGCCAATCACACCTTTTATTACATTGATTGAGCATACGAGGAGTCTTTGGAAGATGATTGCAGGCCTCGAAAGAACCTTAATGCATTTATTGGTTACACCTATCCATCTTTATTTATACAAGTCATGGAAGCTTTTGCAAATTACCAATCTTTAGACCAAAAATCTGTCAACTACAAACCCTTGGACAAAGCATTTGCAAAAATGGATCTTAGAAACTCATCTTCTGCCCCACCACTCTTTGCATGGGACACAATTGCTTCTTCTTCCTCTAAGTCTACTGGCTGGGGAAGCTGGCTAGAACCTGATGAACCCAAACTAAGAGAGAGTAAATTCACCATCGACTTGTCGAATTCGATGATCCTCTGTCTATCCCTCATTCTACTCGGAGCTCAGTGGTTTACCCCTATATACCCATTGATCATCGACGTAGTCTGGAGGACAACTTACTTGTGGCGTGGTACACGTCTTCCATGCCAACGAAGATAGTGCGAGCAACTCCTCATCCAGATGAAGCACATGGATACAATCCATCATTCTTGGCCAAAAAGGCAAAACTTTGTTCTTCTGACTAGCTCGAATGCGTAAATAACCCCCAGTTCCCTTCTTCTTTTGGGATGGACCCCTCTGCACCTCCTCTTCCTCAGAATCCTCATTGGATGGAGGAATTGAAACTTACTCTTTTCAAGAATCAGTTTCTTCCTTCTTACCAACCTCCAACTCTTTCCGCTACATTTGAGCGATACCAAGCTCAACTTCTGCTTATTGCCTTCTCTCACTTGCCCTTCAATGTTCTTGAAGATGAGACTCCTCTCAAGAACTCCCAATAGTCTGTGATATTATGACTCAGGGTTATGTCCTCAACCCGATTGCTCAGGCAGAGCTTCAAGCTTTTTTGGATCAACTCTCGCTCCTTCTTCATTGGTACCAAATTTCTTTGGCTACCAGTAACTCTTTGGACAAAATCTCAGCCAATTGAATTCAAACCCAGTACGAAGCAGAGAATCTCATTGAAGAATATAATGACTTCAAGAATAAGGATTCTGTGTACTGGGATGATCTAGATATGGACGAAATGGAATAAGGATTGAAGGAGATGGAGTTCGAGATGAAAGCTGAACAACTTTTCCATCAAATAAGAACATATCAGTTGCAGCAACCCAGCATTGATAGGACAGAAGACAGAGTAAAGAAGGAACATAAATTCATTGACCACTGCTGGGTCAAATTTAATGAACTTGTTACTTTTTTCATTCCTTACTTTTATGAAATCGAATTTGTAGCCAAGAAGTCTTTTTAATATAATTACTTACATATTAATAAAACTAGGATTTTTTTTTTCTTCTTAATTTGGCATGACCTGGTCTTATGTTCTAATTGCATGATTGTGACCATTTTATTCGCCCAATTCAAATAAAATTAGAGCTTTGAATTTACCAATTTTTTCCTTCGGAGCTTGATTTGAACATTTCCAATGGAATACTTGAAACTTGATTTGAATATCTCCAACATATGGAGTACAATTGACAATCTTTTTCTTAGGTCTTCTCATTCCAATCGCATGGTCAATATGATTTTAACAGCTTTGAATTGACCAACCTTTGTATCAAAATTACTTTTAAGTGCTTTGAAGTACTTAGTAACAATGCCTCTTTAAAAAAAAAAAAAAAAAAAAAAGTTTGCTTTGACAGAGAATCCCAGAAGGAATTTTTCATGTTTAGGCAAGTCTTTTTGGATCTTGATCTTTTTCTTGACTTAGTGCTGGCTCTGCAACTTTGAAATCTAAAACATCAAATAAGAAAACTACAAAAAAACTTCAAAGTTCACTTCGAAGAATTTCATTTTTACAAGAAATTTAAGAGCAAGTCTCCAATCCCTTTGAAGCAAACCAAACCTACATATTCTTACATTCTCAGGAATAAAATGCACTTCGAAATCAACTTCCTGCCCTTGAAGCCTTAGTTGGTTGTTTGACATCTGGCTTTGGAGCCAAATCTTGACTTCGAAGCCAAATATTTGTTTTCGAAGCCAATCCGATTGTTTGAGATACGTTTCCCGCCCAAACAATCACCCTTGAGAGAAACTTTTCATGTTGTACTTTAAGGATTCCTATGAATTTTAAGATAGTCTTAAACTCATATGGGTTCTAAAATCAGCCAAACAATTTATCTCGGGTCTTTTTACCCGTTTAGACAAATTGGGCATCTTTCATACAGAAAAGTTTAAAAACCCTTTCCCTTTGCGTTTTCAACTTATTTGCTCACCCAAAACACAAACCCTTCACTTCTATTGCTCTCTACATCTCTTTACTCTTTTCTCAGCTTCATTTTCCAAAAAATTCTTGTTAATGGCTTCTTCCTCCTTGAAAGTACCAATTGTGGAACGTGTGAGCCCATCTGTGGCTTTAAAGAGGTGTATTGACGAAGAGGTATCCAAGCTCAGAGCTGGTGAACTGAGTACCATAGATAGTCGGCTCTTTATTCCTCGTCATAATGAACAACATGAATATGCCTTACGACCTATCTTCAGAGAAGCCCCAGCTCAACTTCCTGTTTTGTATCCTCGTCAAGAGGATCACTGTCTCCTCTACGAAGGGGGTTTTGATTAGGGAAGTTGGAGGATAAACCGCCCCCCACCGTTACTGGCCCACATTGAGGGTTAAATGGGAAGAGTGGTATGACAGGGTTGTGCCTGCCAGAGAATGGAATTTGCAAGAGCTCTGTATCTTTGATGTCCTTCGCCTTTCCATGTTCATTATCCCTGAGGATCCTTTCTTGATTCTTGCAGCCCTTTGTTTATGGAATTCGGCTTTTAATTTTTTTCAATTTCGGTGTGGTATTATGGCCTCCACCATTCTTGATATTTTCCATCTCTTAGGGCTCTCACCACTTGGTGCTCCCTTTACGCCTGGTTACCTAGACCTTCCGGTCAACTTCACCATTCCACCCTAGAACTCTTCCTTTAGTGATTTTGTAAAATTTGAGAACAAGAAGGTAGGTCCTGTAGGTGACTGAGAGTTCTTTTCCTTTATTCTGTATTAGTTATACAAATTTCTCTTTTGTACTTCATCTCAGCGGATTATGCCTGAGTTTGCTCCACTTGCCAAGGCTCTTGCCTCGAAGAAGATGATAGCTTTGGCTCCTTATGTTTTAGGCCATGTTTATAAGGCTTGTTCCCAATTTTGCGAGAAACCTCTGGATGTTAACCAATGAGGCCCCCTCTGGGTATTACAACTCTGGCTCTTCGCATATTTCACTAGTCTGCACTCCAAGTGCTTGAGATTTGTGGTGCAAGAACCCACTACTTACAGAGAGAAATTTGCTAGAATTTCCTTATACCTC
Organism: Camellia granthamiana; assembly: GCA_036172215.1. Taxonomy (NCBI): domain Eukaryota; kingdom Viridiplantae; phylum Streptophyta; class Magnoliopsida; order Ericales; family Theaceae; genus Camellia; species Camellia granthamiana. The sequence goes on along the minus strand of CM069906.1, from coordinate 47,701,240 downwards.
TCCAGCTTTGCCTATTATTTTACTTTCTTTCATCAACTCTCAATTTCTCCACTTCCTTCCTTCTTTTGTCCATTCGAAACCAATACAGGACCAACTTGGCTCAAGGCATTTTTGGCTTATAGGGAATGCTCCAATTCGCTGCACAAGGATGTATGGGCCTCTATCTCGTTGCCGAGGGAGCTCTTTATTGGTACTTTGAATCTTCAAACCTACAAATGTATATCTGAAGTGTACTATCCTTCTCAATTTGCCAGGCAGTTTGGGCTTACTCAATGAATTTCTATCCCTTTCTGTAGCCTCTCCAATACCAATCTCATAATCAGAGACCTGAAGGTACCCAAAACCAAATTAGAGGAAGTAACATTAAATTGTTACAAGAGTTGAGGGAGTTTCAATTCATCTATTTTCTCCCATATGGCACAGCTTTGAAAAGATCTCAAAGTTGGTGGACGGCCAATATGGAGGTGCTTCTGGCAATACCTCCCAAAGATCTGCTAGTGAGACTAGATGTGCTCTCTCAAGCCAAACCCAAAAAGACTAGGACCATTGTTACTGTCTCTATTGCCCCTACTATCCTAACTCTTACTCCTGCTGCCATAAAGATTGCTTCTTCTGTCTCTCATCCTCCTAGAGTCACCAGGGCTGCTTCGAAGAGAGGCATGCATTTCCATCTCTTTTTTTTTTTTTTCTTTGTAATGCCTTGCTCATTTACTTATAGCTTCCTTTTGATGCAGGAGCTTCACAAGTAGACTCTCCTCAAAGGACTCAAGCGTTAAGCATTCTTAAAGACAAGCGACAATAGCAAAAGAAGAGAAAACTTGTGCTCAGTCCTGAAGAGGAAGAGGTACCTAAAGAAACACCACTTAAGAGGAAGAAGAAAACAGTCTCCCTTTCTGATTTCAATGATGACCCTACTCATCAAGCAGCTGCCAAAGTAGTAAAGAGAGAGAGCAATCCAAAGAATTGGTGGTTTTCCAGAGATATGAGAAGAGGAGACGGCAGCAGATATTAAGGCATGAAGCTACTGCTGCTGACACAATCCAGAGGGAAACTACAAGGAGGCAACAAACTGCCGAATATTATGTCCTTCGTAGTTTACTAACCATTACTACTACTTTCGAGGCTGGTAATTCCTTTTAGCTTCTCTAGTAATTTCCTTTCCCAAGTTTTTAGCAATAACAATTACCATTGCTTTTTATTTCTTGTCTTGCAGTAACAGTTAGCCCACCTCCTTCTTCGACAATGGTGTCTTCAGTCTTATCTAAAGTTGAAAGACCATTAGAAGCAACCTTGAAAAGGATGAAGAAAATCAACACTAAAGTGCCCTTGAGTGTATAGCCCATCCAGAAAATACTTCTACTTCCTGGCTCTACACTTTCCATACCTTTTTTGAGGCAAGGCATTCCTATATCTTTATCCCTGGGCTTAACTCCATATCTTCCTCATCTAACCTTTACCTCAGCCCAATTCACTCTCCTTACAATCCTAGCTGCTCCTTCATCCCCTGAGAAGGCCCTAGTTGTCACCTCATCAGTGATAGCTGGTGCTCCTAGAGAAGATACTGGTAGCTTACCAATTTCTTGTCCACCACCACCATCCAGCTCTAGTCCCTCTTCTCTTGATTTGCTGGTGGCCAAGACTATAGCCACTGCCAGGGACATTTCAATCTCTTCTCCTATCCTTATGCACCCATCTCTTTCAGACCTCTCTGCACTTTCAATATCAGTGGAAGAAATAGACATTTTTGAAGCCCGACTGGCTAGCCTTTTTGACACACCTTCAACCACTCCAACAGCAAGCAGTGAAGCTGAACCATTAGCCCTTGCTGACTCTCTCTTGGAAATTTTTGAGACCTCATCAACCATTAGTAGAGTTTCTTTGTCTCCATTGGACTTAGGCACTTGTTTGGAATTGCTAACATCATTTTCAAGGATCCCATTCGAAGCCTTACAAAGACCCATACTTAAGAATGGTTTCCTCAAATAAATGCTGCAAAGTCATTGAGCAATCCAATATGGCCATTTCAAGCCACTTGTCTCAAGCAGTAGCTACCATAGATTTCTACGTCAACATCTACCATATTGCTAAAGCTGTAGAAGAGAAGCTATTGAAAGACGAGGAATTTGTCTCCCATATACATACTGAGATATCTAAATTGAAGGGACAACATCTTCTACTTCTTAGTTTCGCATCCAACTCTTGGAGAAAAAGGCTCAATTAGAAGAGGAGTTAGCAGCAATTAACTTAGCCTTGGATTGAATTGCCACAAAGCTGCAGATCACCAATCAAGGGCTAGCTAACCATAGGCAAGACATGGCTACAGCCATTTAGTTGTTCCCATCCCATAGGAGTAGAAAATCATTTATAAGAGAACAACTGAAGCATTGTACTGATTTTTGGGCCAATTTATGGCTGCATGTATTTAACTCTTTATGAAATGAAATCCTTATTTATTGTTTGAGTGTTTTCATGCTTCTCTTGTTTAGTATTTTCTACACTCCTTGTGTTTCCCACATAGTTGGATAATAAGGTTTCAAATACCTGCCATTAATTTTCTTAGGATGCACATATCCATTCAGATTTCTCAAATGGTATGCTCCCCCAAGCAAGACTCTATGAATTTGATATGGTCCTTTCCAATTAGGTGACCATTTGCCAAACTTATGGCTCTTAATTCTTATTGGAAGTATTGTCTTCCATACCAAATCACTTTCATCAAAGCTAATGTGCCTGGCTTTCTTATTATAGTTTTTGGCTGCCTTCTTCTTTTGGAAAAGAATACTATTTAATGCCAAAAGTCTAGCTTCATCCACATTTTTTAATTCCAAGAACATGCTCTGATGGTACTACTCAGAAGCTAACTGGTCCTGGCATTTCACCCTCAAGGACCTAATATTAATCTCCACAAGTAACACCGCATCATGCTCATCTATTGAGGCATAAGGAGTAACTCCTGTACTTGATCTTGGAGAAGTCCTATAAGCCCACAATACATCTAATAACAAGTTATTCCAATCCCTAGGATTGTCTTCCACAACTCTCTGTATTCCTTTTTTCAAGGACTTGTTGGATGATTTTGCCTGACCATTTGCTTGTGCATAATAAGAGGTGGAATTAACAAGGCTAATTCCAAACTCTGCTGTGAAAGATTTTACTATCTTTCCATCAAATACAATCCCATTATCTACAGTTATGGTCTGTGGAATGCCAAACCTGTGAATTAAATCTTTAATAAATTCAATAACTTCAGTTTGATTTACAGCCTTATATGGTTTAGCTTCGACCCACTTAGTGAAGTAATTTGTGGCCACTAGGATGAAACAATGATGCTTCGAAGAGGGTGGATGTATTTTCCCTATCATATCCATGGCCCAACCTCTAAATGGCCGAGGCTTCACAACTACAAGCAGATCAGTTATTGGTACATGTCTTATCATGCCGTGCTTTTGGCATGCTTGGCAACCTCTAGCTTACTCTATACAATTTTTAAGGATAGTTGGCCAATAGTAGGAATGCCTTCGAAGCAACCACCTAATCTTCACACCAGGCTGATGGGCACCACAAATGCCTTCATATACTTAAGGCATGGCTGTCAATGCCTCTTTCGGCCCTAGACATTCTAATAACAACCTATCTACTCCCCTCTTGTAAGGAGGATGACCATACACTATGTATTGCATAGACTGTAATTTAATCTTTTTGCTGGCCTTCAAAGATGGGCCAGTTAAGTACTACATGATTGGATGCCTCCAATCTTGATCCTGTAAGTCATTATGATTGACTTCTAACACCACATTCCTTTTAGCTAAAGGTGGTATTAATTTTTGATATATTGCTTGACTTATGTTCAATTGAGTGTTATCCCTCACTGTGAAATTCGAAGCCTTCTAAGCTACATCATTGGCTTTGTTATTCATGAACCTTGGGATATAAGTCACATTTGTTATCTGGAATTGAGAAAGCAAATGTAATGCCACAACATAATACGGTAACATATGTAGACACCCCATTTTTGACCGACCTTAAGACTCAGACGTCATCGATTGAGCGCTCGGTGATTGCGTATGTAGTGCTCGTTTCGAGGTTTCGAAATTTTCGGCTGAGTGCCTTACCTCCGGGCCTCTGAACTCTTTGTGTTTCGGCTCGGTTTATGGACCAAGCCTTGTTTCTCTTCCCTGGAGGGAGGGAGAGGTCTTGTAGACCACCTCTTTGTGGTCGTAGACCACTTTTCCCGCTTGGAGACTAGTTTCTGGTTTTCGGAGCCTTCGGCCGCGTGCCTTGTCTTGGGACCGCTTAACGTTCTCCGCTTGGCTTGGTTTTCAAACCATGCCTTGTTGCCTTGGCCTAGAGGGCCACTGTGGTCCGGGAGACCACTTTTTGTGGTCGTAGACAACTTTTGATGCCCGTAGACTAGTTTTCGAGGCTCCCGGCCGTGCGCCTTGCCTCCCGGACTTTCGTTTTGCATCCCTTTTGGTTTGTTTTTGGTACAAACCTTATTTTCCTTGTTTGGAAAGTGGTACAAGGGTGGGAGACCAGTTCTTCCCCTTGGAGACCACTTTCCTTCCTGCCAGCCAGTTTTCTGGTCGAGAAACTAGTTTTCTTGGTCATTAGGCCACCTTTTCTAGTCGGCCACCACACCACCATCTTGCTTTCATGTTGCAGACCACCTTTCCACCATGGCCGACCACTTTCTTCCCTGGCCGACCACTTCCACTGGTCGGCCGATCAGTGTAAGTAGCTGGCCGACCACTTCAAGTGGTCGGCAGCTTTCCATCACCTTTTTGAAGATATTTTTAGGCCAGTTGTTACAGCTGGAAAGTACAGAAGCCATCCTCCATACACGTGTATGGAGGGATGGCTTTAAGCCCTTAGCTTCCTTAACAAGCTTCTTGCTTGTTCTTCTATATAACGGAGGCCCTCCCTCCCTCCTTCGGGTTTAGAAAAAAAGGGCTGAGAGTTATACATACATCTTTGTATCTATCTTGCATCTTCTCTTCATTTTTGTGCTTGAAAGTGCATTTTCATCGTACTATTGCACATAAACACACACTCAAACACCATCCTCTTGTTGCTGAGGCCCTTTGAGGTTGGTTTTGGAGTTCTTGGACTGGTTTTGGTCAGAAAAAGTTGCTGGAGTTGTTGCTCTAGAGTTGTTCTACAAGGGTGAGAAACTAACCTCTTAAACCCTTATTTTTGCTTAAGCTTTTGGCCCAACTTGCATGTTGTTTTAGGCTTAACTTTCTACTACAAAAAGTTCTGATTTTGCATGCTTAACATGTTTGTTTGAGGCCTTGTTGGTGTTGGGGGTAGTCTACCCCCCTTTAGGCCTTGTTTGACCTTGTTTTTGTGCCATCCTTTTAAGCTATTGGGACCACCTTGTTTTGGCCTTCTCACCACTGAAACTCAGAGGAATTTCAGTGGTGGAAATGGTGCTTTGAGGTCCCAAATAGGAGAGGGTCATTCCCTCTCCTTGTGTCTTGAATACTAGCTTTGTGTGCCTCATGTTTGAGCATGTCTTTCTAGCTTGTTTTGAGTCCATCTCAGCATGTTCTTGGTGTTGTTTTTCCATGATATACCTCTGTTAAGGTTTGGTTTGATGGCCCCATGCATGCTCCATGCACTTGTAGTGCAATTCCATGAATTTGCCTAACATGCATCACCATCATTCTAGCATGTTTTGGCTTAACTCTAAGAGGCTTTTGTCCATGTTTTAGCATGCTCTAGCTCTGATTCATGTTGTTTTGGTCATGCATGCATTGCTTTGTATAGCCATGGTTCAATCTTGCTCACTAGCTTTGTGTATTGAGTCCATTAGCATGCATTACTTGGACTGTTTTCATGATTTGGCATCATTTGAAATGTGATTTCAGTACATGTAGTCTGATCATACACTTGCCTTTGTCACCCTTTCCATGCTTTGGAGAGTTTGTGTTTTATGCCTTAACATGAGCCATTACGTATGCCTTCATGCCTAAGCTTGCGAGCTATCATTTCAGTGTGTTTTTGGGGTTGTTTTTCCATGATATAACTCTGATTTTTGTTGGCGAAGCCATCTCATGCTTGGTCTTGGTAGGTGTAGTGTAACCCTCTCTTTTGGCCTTACATATTCCATGCTTCATGCCCTTCATGCTAGCTTGTTTTGGCTTCCTTCCATGCATGTTTTAGACTCATTTTAACATATTCTAGGACTATTTTGGGTTGCCTCGACCATATGCTTCATGTTTTGTATAGCTATAGTGCAAGTGCCTATGCTAGCTTTGAGTTTTGAGCACCATAAGATGCTTCATTTGTATCATGTACATGATTTGGCATCATTTCATATGTTATTTCAGAGCATGTAGCATCGCTATGTTCCCACTTCATTCACTCTTTAAGTACCTTTGAGTGTTATGCATTGTTGCCTTGTTTGTGGCCTAGTATGTATGCCATCTTGCCTAGGTCCTTGAGCCCTTATCCTAGCATGTTTTGGTCTTTGTTTAGACCTAATTAAGCTCTGTCCATGGTTGGTTCATGCATTTGTGCCATGTGTTACATGTCCCTTTGTATAGTCCTCTTTGCTAGCCTTATGCCTTCAGGACCCTAGCATGCCATGCTTATGTTGTTTGAATGATTTGGCATCATTTCATACCTTATTTCAGAGCTTATAGTGTTGTCACACTCCCATGTTTATCACTCCTTGAGCACTCTTGAGAGTTGTGCTCTTATGCCTAGTCAATGGGCCATTGCATTGAGCATGCTTGTCTTGATCTTCATGCCTTAGTTTCATTATTATGGCCACTGATTTGGGCATGACTGAGGCCTGTCCGTTTTTGGTTTAAGTCCATTTAGCATGTTTGTTTGCATGCTTATGTTACATTGCATTGCGTATGCCATGTTGTTTATTGCATTGTGTATGCCATGTTACATTGCATTGAGTATGCCATGTTGTTCTTTGCATTGTGTATGCCATATACATTGCATTGCGTATGCCATGTTACATTGCATTGAGTATGCCATGTTGTTCTTTGCATTGCGTATGCCATATACATTGCATTGCGTATGCCATGTTATATTGCATGGAGTATGCCATGTTGTTCTTTGTATTGCGTATGCCATATTGTTCTTTGCATTGTGTATGCCATGTTACATTGCATTGTGTTATGCATGTTGTTGCTTGCATTGTGTTTGGATTAGGTGTTAGTCCAAACACGAGAAACGAGGGACGTTTCATACTTGAAGTGATGAAACGTGTCTCAATTCTTGGTCGCTGACCCTCTTGATCATACAAGATAGAAGTCAAGGCTTTATGTGTTTATGTGTGCATTCATTTCATATTGAATTATGCAATTTGGCTTCTCGGCCATCATGCATTGAGATGCGTGATTGGTGGCTCGAGGGTCGAGAACTACACTCTCTTGAGATCATGAAATGATAGGGAGGGTGGTTGTGTACACATACTTTGCAAATACATTGCCATGCCCTTTCTTGCTCTCTATTGCAGCAAACTGGAGAAGGGCAGCAACAACTGGTCGGCCGACCAAAAAAACTAGCTGGCCAACCACTTTTTCTGGTCTGCAGCAAAGAAAAGTGATTGGCAGGTGGTTGGTAACATCAACAACTGGTCGGCCATGCTCCTACAGGTCCCCAAGGTGAGTTAGAAGCTTTTTGGAGCTTGGTGCAAGGTTCTGAGAACAGTTGCAAATAGAGGCAAATCGGGGCATTGCGACGGATTTCCGAACGAGGTGACCGAGCATGCATGCACTCCTCATCCCGAGGACCCCTTTTTACTGCTTTCCTTAGCTAGTTTATGCTTTGGTTCTGTATTTAAATAGTTAATGCGTTTAGCTGCTTATTTGTGTTGTAATAACTAGTTAGTTAACTTGTTAGTTAATTAGCTTTGTTTTGTACTTAATTAGTTAGCTTGTTAGTTAATTAGTTTTGTGATGTAATAATTAGTTTAATTAGCTTAGATTAGCTAGTTAGCTTTTTATTCGGACCCTCCGTCGAGAGGGCCAACTGTTGTAATAAGTGTGCGTGTGTGCGATGCATGTCTTCCAACCTCCATTTCTTTCTCCCTTTTACTTAACCACTTACGATGGTTAGTTTTAGGGCATATTTCGATTAGCATCCTTATGCTTGCATGCGTGCATTATTCATCTATTTTGCATGCAGCGGGCTCAGCGCATCATACTAACTGCATTGTATTTCAATTCCAAGTTGAATACACGTATCGAATTGTCGCATTCATATGCTATTCTAGAATAGCCGAGCCTATTTTAGCTGCATTTTTGCATGTGTTGCATTAGCCATTTTAACATGAATTAGGATTATGCATGATTTCTGACTAGTTCTTTGTTTTGGCTTGGAGTACATTGTGAGTGTTTACGATTTAGCATCCGTGCATGTGTGTAAATGTTGCCATGTTAGCATGCTTACCATGAGGCTAACTGCTTAAGTGATTAACTGCTTGAATGCCTGTGGATGAATGTTGGATTGCTTGAATTGGAACAATTCATCAAAATCTACAACTTAGCCTACTTGCGAGTAGCAAACTTCAAATCATTTTCACAAACGAACATGAAATGTTTTGTTCCAACTTAGGTGATCTAGTCTATACTTGTATGCTGTGCGCATCACATAGTAATTCTAGGTTAATAACTGGAATAAGAACACATGTGTTTTCAAAAACAAAATATCATGTTAGTAAAGGCCGATCTTTGATCGGGCGAGCGGGGGTGCTCATTGCATGACCTTCCCCTCTCGTACCCAAGTTCTCGAGCCGAGGCAACTTTGGTGATGACGGACATGTGGCCTTAGGCACAAGTCAGGGTTTCCTAAATTTTCCAAAAATAAAACATTTAGGTAGCGACTTTGTATCTGGCAAAGCAGTCCATGTTTGGCACTTCTTTATAAAAATCAGTTTTCCAAAACGATTTGCCGGATTTGGATTCTTTGGTGATTTATCAATCTCGCATTGCACTTTGTGAGATTAGATTCAGAACCGTGACACGAGTCCGAACTGTAGTAGCTAAAGAACAAAGCGATTCGCGCCCTCGTGCGGCGCAGAGAGCGGAGTTCTCGGGGCGGTCTACAACATGCTTGCACTTTGACATTTGAAAATTCCTTTCACTTGGTTGACTACCAATTGAGAATCTCTAAATATATCAACTGCATGAGTTTGTAACCCAATAAGCATTTCCAGTCCCATTATTAAAACTTCATATTCAGCTTGATTATCTACTCTGAAATCATGTGTGGTTTCTACCCCCTGTGGTGATTTGATTATAATACCAATTCCAATCAAACCATTAGCTTCTGATCCATCAAACCACATCTGCCATGGCTCAACATTGATCATACCAAGATCCATTATCTCCTGGCTTTCTATTTGACATACATGATCTGCCAAGAATTTATCCAAAACTTGTCCTTTTACTCCCTTTTGAGGGACATATTCTAGATGAAACTCTGACAAAGCTAATATCCATTTGTCAATTCTTCCTTTTAACATTGGTCCAGATAACATATATTTAACCAAGTCTGTGGTTGCAATTACCAAGACAATAGTAGGCAAAAGAAAATATCTTAATTTCATTGGTGCAAAGTACAATGCAAGGCACAACTTTTCTACAGATCAGTATTTATATTCACAAGAATTTAAAAACGTACTAAGGTAATAAATTGTTTGCTCCATGTCTTTTTCATTGTCCTGGGCTAGGAAAACTCCCAATGAATCTTCTGCTGCAGCAATGTATAACTTCAAAGGCTTGCCGCTCTTTGGTGGCATCAGCACTGGAGGCTTGACCAAGTAGGCTTTAATTCCTTCGAAAACAGTTTGATGCTCTGCTGTCCGCACAAACTCTTCTTCATCTTTCAACTTTAATAAAGAAGAAAATACTTTAGTTTTCCTTGCAGTGTTAGAAATAAATCTTCGAAGAAAATTAACTTGACCAAGGAACTTTTGTACTTTTTTCTTACTTGATGGAGGCTTGGACTTAATGATGGCTTTGGCTTTATTCTGATCAATCTGTATTCCCTTCTTGTGTACAACATATCCCAAGAAATTTTCAGCTGATACACCAAAAGTACATTTGAGAGGATTAAGCTTTAACTTGAACTTTCTCATTCTTTCGAAAGCTGCTACCAAGTGCTTCTCCATGGAATGGGATTTTACAACAATATCATTAATGTAACACTCTAGGTATCCTCCAATAAGATCATGAAAGATAGTATTCATTGCCCTCTAATATGTTGCCCCAACATTCTTTAGACCAAATGGCATTTTTATCTATTCAAAGGTACTAATATTCCCATGACATCTGAATGCTGTCTTGTGGACATCCTCCTCTACAATGCAGATCTGGTTGCAACCAGAATGCCCATCCATCATAGACAAAATCCTGTGCCCTGCTGAACTGTCTACTAAATTCAGATTTCTAAAATCAATGCATTCCCTCATCTTGCCATTCTTTTTAACTACAGACAAAATGCTTGACAACCATTCAACATACCTGGCTGTTCTAATGAAGCCTGCTTTAAGAAGTCTAAGAATTTCCTCATTCACTTTCTGAACCACTTCAGGGCTCATCCGTCTTGGTTTTTGTTTGTGTGGTTTGAAGTTAAGTTTCATAGGGAGCCTATGTTCCACTAATGACCTATCCAATTCTGGCAGTTCATTATAAGATCACGCAAAACAATCCTTATATTTCTTTAGGACTACCAATAACTGGTTCCTGTCAAGAGAACTCAACCAAGTACTGATATAAGTGGGTTGATGTGCAGAACCTTCCCCTAAATTGACTTCTTCCAAGGGGTCTTGTACTTGAGCACTTACTAATGCTTCTCTTTTGACTTCTTCTCCCCTCAAAGCAACTTCTTTGCTTTGTTCTGCTCCCACTTTCTCTGGTTCAACATCTTTGCCTTATCCCTCATAGACAAAATCTGTCCATAAGTCTTCTTCTTCCTATATTTCTTGGACTTTTGCTTCGATGTCCAATGCACAGTACTTATCAAGGGTCAAAGGCCTGACTTGTTGTTGCTCCTGCTTACAGCCAACTACTATGGCTTCCATCTCTTGCTCCTGAACCTTCTGGACTATCGATTTTATGTCCAATATTGAAAACTTAACTAAATCCAAGGGTCTGGCTTCTTGGGTCTTATCTTCTTGCCTACAACCAGGCATTATTGTCATCCTTGATGACGAATTCTTTATCAGCACTCTTCTGCACTAAGTGCTCCAAGTGGGCTACTTCCTCATCAGCCGTCACTTCGGCTGATCCATCAAGTTTTCTTAATAAACTGAGTGGTGTCACTTCTTCAGTATATAACTTGGCCTCTGTAAAGTTAGCACAAGCGATAAAGGGTTGAGGGTTTGCATTGATCTCCTCTGTTTCTCCATTGCATAGGGCCATCATTATCTACTGATTAGAGAGGAAGGCATACATTTGTTGGTGTGGATCCAATCCCTGCCAAGTAAAGCATTATACTTGGCATCTATAACAAAGAATGCTGTCATGCAATCCCTGGTTTCCATACTCAGGTTGATAGGCAGGATACCCTGAGCCATTTGTTTATCCCCAGCGAAGCCAATAATGGTTGTGCTAGTTGGGATTAATCTGGGGTTTCTTTTTCCCCAATTTCTTCAAGGAGGACTTTGGAAGCAGATTCACTGCTACCCCATTATCCACTAACACCCTGTTCATTTGTATCTCATCAAAATAAGCCTTGATATACAAGGGCTTAACGTGCTGCGTCATAGATGTTGTAGGATACTCGAAAGGATACGAGAGATTAATACTCACCTCCTCACTTTCATCTTCAGTCTCCATTGGTATAGCCACTTCAGACTCATCTTGAATCATGCTAACCTGTGAATCTTCACTAGAAACTGGAATAGGGTCATCTTCCTGACCTTTTTGGTCTCCATCTTCAGCCTAGAACTCTTGTGGCAATATATATACCATATTTACTGACATTGGAGGAAATGAGCCAAATTGAATTGCTGGCTACACTTGTTTATTTTCCAAATTAACTTTTTTAGTTATTTCGGAAGCATCCTTTATGCTGCACTCTGGTACCTCAGTACTAGTGACTTCATTCGAATAAACTCATTTGTGGTTTGCTCCTGTTGGCTTATCGACCAAAAAAGTTTGTTTAGCCATGAAGGCTTCAAACATCTCATCTTCAACCATTTCTTTCCTTTGGCCTAGTTCACATTCTCCTTCTGTTTCACTGTCACTTTCCATCAAGGCCTTTTCAAGACCTGCTAAGCTGGATCTTTCCTTGGCTTTCAGTTCAGTATGAACCTTAGCCAACTGCTCTCTGTTGACACTTCTTTTGTTCTGAGTAGCCAATTTTGGATTTTCTTTTTCCTCTATCTGGCCTTTTGACTAGGCCAATGAAGAACTCTTACCGCTTTCTTTCAGATCTTTTTGGTACATGGTGTACCTTCGCTGGATCTTTTTCCTTTGAGACCTAGAGATTACTGAAACCATATCTGGTTCCTTTGTTTTTGGGTGCTTGAGTAATACCCAATTATTTGGAGCCACCAAGGGAGGTTTAATCATTTTACTCTAGTCTCCAAAGACACTTCTCTGTGCAGGTATTTCCTTAGGCTTGTTCTACATGACAAACTAGTCTGGCACCCCAGGTACCCATGAACTCACTAATTTAGTTGCTGAACTTGCTTTCCCAATCTTTGAAACCACATTCGAAGCTAACTTTTGAGGCCATTCACTAGCTCTGACATCCTGTCTTGAGCCTAATTCAGGCTTTCTTTCAGGGTAATTGCCTTGTCTCTTGTTTGAATTTGACTTTGGAGGCCAATTACTGGCTCTGGTTCCCTGACTTGAACCTAATTCAGGCCTTCTCTCAGGATAATTGCCTTCCATCTTGTAGTAATTGGGTGGTCTGAACTCATGCAGAGGTCTCTTATCCTTGGAATGTATTCCAGTGGCTGGTGGTCTATTAAGAATGGCTGTTGTCTAGGACCAGTTGGGTATGACCTTTTGTTGTAGGAATTGGTTGACTTAGGGCGTCTCTGTACATCCTTGTAATATTGTTTCCCATCAATTGGAAGCCCTTTCAACCATTTGTAACTTAACCTGCACCTGGGACACATCCTTTGCATGACAGCTGCCTCAAGAGAGTCATCATCCAGTACCTCCTCACTAGAGTCATCCTTTTGATCTGCAAAGTTCTGTCAATTTGCTGGTGAACTTCTAGTATCCTTCTTGAAAGCAATCTGGCTGGCAACATGCATCTGCACATTAACCTCCTCCAATTCTTTCAAGGATAGGTTTTGGAAATATGGTACGCCAACAGTGGCTGTAACTTTCCCAATCTCCGGGAATGGGTTAGTGTCAATCCCCATAATTTTCTCTGCTTTGGCTGGGAACTTTAAACTCCCCTTTCGAATCTATTCTTGGATCCTTTCCCGAAAAACAATACAGTTTTTAATTGAATGAGACTAAGAATTGTGCCATTTACAGTACATTTTTTTTTTAAAGTTCTTCTGGGGTAGGGATCTTAACTCCCTTTGGTAGCTTTAGAAAATATGCTACAAGCAAATGATCAAAAATGTCATCTGCTTTTGTTAAATCAAAAGAATACTTCCTATGAAGGTCTTTCCTTTTAAATTGCTGGTCTATTATAGTGTCCTTATGAATTAACACCTCACAGGTCATAGGCTCTTTCCCTACGATCTCTGCTGCATCAATTTCATAATTAGGATCCCTATAATAAGTCTTATATGATGCATTACTTCGATCCTGTTCTTTCTCAAGTAAAGATTCATATCTAGACACTTTATAGGTTAATTCCACTAAGTCTCGAAACTTAGTTGAATTGAACTTCTTTCGAAGCCTAAACTCTAAACCATTTTGAGCCAATCTCACAAATTCAGGCTCTGGTAGAATGACCCTACACTTGTTTCATGCCCTTTTGAATCTGGTAATAAATTGAGCAACCTTCTCATTAGGCCTTTGGCTCAACCTTTACCAAATCTGCCATGGAAACTTCAGGATCTGTTTGAAAGAATTGGGCATGAAATGCCTCTTCCATTTGCTGCCAAGTTTGGATAGAACCAGGTGTAAGGTTAATATACCATACGAAGGCTGCCTCAGATAAAGAATTTGGAAATAGTCTTAACTTCATATAATCATTATTGGTAAATTCATCACATTGGCCTGCGAACCTGGCAATGTATTCTATTGTTGACTAGTTTCCATTTCCATAAAAGAGAACAAAGTCTGGTATTCTAAACCCCCTTGGGTATTCATGTACCCTATCCACCAATTTTGGATATGGCTTCCTATACACTGGAGTCTGAACCCCCTGAGCCATAGGTCCACACATTTCTCTAACAATATCAGTAATTTGGTCCCTAGGAATCATATTTTGTGCTTGTTGGACTACTACTGGAGGAACAAACATAGGGTTTGGTGGAAACCTATGTGCTTAATGTCCTCTTGGTCTATAGGGAGGTATATTTGGGACTGGCTGTCCCTGTGGTACTGGTTGCCCCTGTGGTACTGGTTTCTATTAAGGGTATGGTTGACCGCTCTGAGCCTGTCCTACGAGAGGACCTGTGAAAGGTGTTGAGGGTATGGTTGACTTCTTTGAGCTTGTCCTACAAGAGGACCTGTGAAAGGTGCTGCAATAGGAGGAACATGTGTTGTTTCTCTCCCAGTCGTAGGAAATCCTTCTAACCTCCCAGGTGTGAATTCGAACAGAGGATTAGTGGACCCCCTTGTGCCAGGCATGGCTTCGAAGATGGGATTTGGAAACGTTCTCATGCTATTTTCTTGTGTTGGCCCAGATCCACCAATTTGTATAGCTTCGCTGTTAGGTAATGAGATATTTTGATTTACCACATGCCTCGAAAGAGGCTCATACCATGACTGAGGTATAGGTGATGGTCTTTCATAATTTTGATTACTAGTCTGACTATTAGTATGTCCACTACTTTGCATAGGCTGTTTATCTCTAGCCAATCTTTGCTGAAGAACATTTAAATTTTCCTCCATATTCCTTGTGCTAGTTGGTTGATAGGAATGCATTCGATCCATGAAGGATGTTACCCATCTTTCCATTGTATACATTAACTGCTGTCCCATGGCATCTACCAAGCTTCTCCATGGATTCATTGGCTGGGTAGACGGAACAGTGGATGGTCCAATTCCATGACCTCATCCAATATTTTGAACATGTGGCGTATGTTTCGAGTTGCTGGGCTGTTCGACCATAGGTTCTAATGAGATAGGTGCTTCCATAGGATGTGTTATCACATTATCCTCTAGATCAGGTACCTCTACTTCTCCCTCTACATTTTCTTCCAAGCATTCATTTTCTCCTTATCTCTTACGTCTAGCCATTTTAAGGTCCCACTGGGCGTGCCAAAAATATATGTTGACTTTTTAGCTTTCGAAGGTTAATAATGTAATTTTAAGCATGACAGTAAGGATCAATTAGTTCTTATAGAATATTAATTGTCAACCAATTATCAGACGATTGTGTTATAGTTCTCTCAGCCTCAATGAATAGGACTTTTACTGGTTTATAGCAACAAGTGAAGAACAATTTCAGAATCTGAATTTCGTAGAGGTTTATAGCAACAAGCTATTTGAAACTACTCCTAAGAAGTGAAGTGCAGTACAATATAGGAATTGAAGTGCAAAAATATAAAGAACTATAAAAATTAGAAGGAAAAACGAAGTAAATAAACTGGCTTTTTGATTTGAGTCCGGGGTTCATTCTGGGGCCTTCTTTACTATTTATACTCTTCAATAATAACTGTCTAAGTGAGCTTCTAACCGTCGAAATGTCTTCCCATGATTGCTGAATATGCTCTTACAGTCAGTCCCACTATGCTACTCTTGTAGTTAGGCTTCCCTCCTGATTTTGAATTTAAACTTTATGAGTAACTGTTAAGCCACATCTCTCGATTGTTCCAGTGCTACGCAGATCCATTATTACCAATACGAATTGCCACGTGCCTGACTTTGGTTGACAACTTGTATTAATTCTCCAAATTATCCTTTCCATGCCACGTATTAAATTGTGATTGACTTTTGCAAATTATATAGCAAACAACTACATCTTTTATGTATCCTATAACATATTAGTAAAAAATAAATGAATGACAACTTTCTCAATAGTCGTGTAGTTTCACCCGAGGTTAATTTTATCCTTTATAATTTTAATTATAATATATTTTGGCATGAATCTTTCACTTTATTTCACTTAAAGCCTCGTTTGGTAGGTGTTTATTTTAGTTTAAAAGTCAAAAAATTATTAAAAAAATCAAAAAATTTATAACTTATAACAAAAAATCAAACATTCTTTTTTCTATCTATTTTTTGTATATTTTTTTGTAAAAAATTTAAAAAATCATTCTAAACATACTAATTTTTTTACCTCATATTTTAACTAAAAAACTAAAAAATTATTAAAATAATTTGTTTTCAATGCGAATAATTAAAAACAATTATTTTATTTTTAGACATAAAATAATCACATACAATGCACATAACCAATTCATAAGGACATTTTGGACATCTCAACAATTCTTCCACTAACTTAGTCCACTGAGTTGAGTCAACATCTACATTTTTTCCAATCCATCCGCCATCCCCACATCCATGGTCACCTCCCTCCATCGCACTGCCATCAAATGGTCTCCTAAAAGACAACAACGGGTTCCATTTTTTTGAATTTCGCACGTGAATGTTTAATTTTAAACTTAATTATTTTAATAATATAATTTTATATTTTAAATTAATACTAATAATTTTGACATATTTATCCTTACAATTTATCATACTTTATACTCTATTTCTAAATTTTTTTGAATAAATTACAAATACATCCCTTAAGGTACGGATTGCGCTCCAATACGAATTGCTCCCTATGATTTTAAATTAATACTAACAATTTTGACCTACTTATCCTTAAAATTTATATTTTTTGATTAAAATACGGATTGCTCTCTATGATTTGTAAAATTACAAATACCCTTTGTCATAATTTTTTATTCAACAGAATTAACTAAAAAGGTAAAATTCATAACTGCTCTCCTATATAACAATAAAATTACATGAATTATTAATTGAAATATATTTATGATATCATTAAAAACTATTAATTCAGTTGATGGTTTATTAATAAAAAAGACCATATGTTATGACGTTAAAAACATCAGGAGTGAAATGTAATTATCAAAATAATAGATTGTGATTTATATTTTAAACAAATCTAAAAGAACGTATTTATAATTTACCCATCTTTTTTATTAAATTGAATTGAACAAATACAACCGAATCAAATAATTTTAACATTCCCTCCACCTTCCATTCTCATACCAACACAAAACTATCTCTAAAACCATCCCTCTCCAACAACCTCATTTATTTAGACGCACTTCTAGCTTTACCACAAATCCATCATCAAAAGAAAAGTGCTATGAATCCCATTTACGTATTCTGAATTTATCCCGAATAAAGATTGTGTGGTTAAGATTGAATTTATGTAGTGTGCGATTCATGTGTAGAATAAATCTGAATTACAAAATGATAATTCTAAGTAATTTCTAAATATTTAAGTCTAAGTTTGTAGTATTAGTGTTATCTTTTTCTTTTTTTCTTTTTTTTTGAAAGCAACAAAACTAACTATATTAATAATTCAGCCAAAACTGAAACCAAAGCTACAGGGGGAAACACAACCCAACGAGAAGGAAAAGAACCTCGTAGCGAAGCTCAAGCTACCTAGTAAGCTGCACCATTCGCTAATCTAGAACACCAAGAGAAAGATAACAAGTTCTGCCTAGCCATAGATCGAATATCACTCAGAACCGAATCAAATTCCCATGGAGGGGCATCCTCCGGGACATACAACTGAATGATCCACTTGTTATCCCCTTTAATAACCACCCTAGTAAGGTTCAAGGAAAGAACCATTAGACAGGCAAATCTAGTGTCTAGAGCCTCTCCTAGGGATGCAGAAAGAATAGCAACCTCACGAACTAGTCCATCAATTAGGCACCCATTAGAGTTCTCGAAGCAAAGTTGCAACACCTCTCTTCGAAGACCCAAGTTTAATAGCCGCATCACAATTCACCTTGTAAAACCTTGGTGAGGGAGGAGTCCACCAAGGCTGTCCCTTAGGCCCAACAGAGGAATTTGTTGAAAAATTTTAGAAGTAAATGGGAATTGGCTCCATTTGAATGAAATGACACAATCCTTTCATGATGTCTATTCGTATGAAAGAGTGAACCCAAGAGACATGACCATTCTAAAGGTCACGAATGCTTTTATAAATATCATCCCATCCCATGACATTGATGCATAAGTTAAGGTTTGTTTTAGGATTCATACATTATGTGTAGTCGAGTATATAAAAGATAGTGCATGGCACAAATTAGTTTGCTGTACACAGAAAGTTGTGCAATTTCTGTGTGAGGGTGATCGTTGTATCCTGGAGGCAAGACGTCCATTAATCGCAAGTACTAGAGGCGAGGGCAAAATTCGGTCTTAAAGACACAGTGTTCAAACACTGACCTCGGTCACAATCTGTATTAAATTTACATAATTTTTTAAAGAAATTTCTTATGTTTTATTTTATTATTTATTTGCATTAAATTGATTTTTCAAAAATATTTTCCTACAATTTTAAGACAGAATTTCCAATATGTTTACAATTTCTATGTGTACATACACAGTGTTCAAACACTGACCTCGGTCACAATCTGTATTAAATTTATATAAGTTTTTAAAGAAATTTCTTATGTTTTATTTTATTATTTATTTGCATTAAATTGATTTTTCGAAAATATTTTCCTACAATTTTAAGACAGAATTTCTAATATGTTTACAATTTCTATGTGTACATATTATGTGATAGATTTAGCATTTTTCGGTTAAAAATTAATTTTTTTCATATCATTTTTCTACATAATGTGTTCCTGTTTATAGTAGAACTCCCAGTATTATTTACCGCTTTTATGCACTAGTAATAGAATCCATAAAGGATGATGATTTTATCCGAATGTGTTTGAGTTAGATTCTATTTCCTATTGTTTTGTTTCTTATTCTGCTATCATAAATTTCTTACCATATTTATAATAATAGAATCCGTTTCTACTTTGTATACAAAAATTTATTTTTGTATTTTTCCAATGCTGTTAATATAGAATTTTTTTCATTCTGTGTTTTCTAGTTTATTACACTATCATTTGTTATTTATGATTATGTGCCTTTGGAAAACTATTGCTTTCCTTGAAATTTAATTCGTTTGAATTTCTTTACAGATTCATATTTTAACCAATTGGTTTGGGTTAAAACATAATTTTTTTATTGCAATTTTATGATCATAATACATAATACATAATTTGTGATTTTGTATCTATCATAAATAGATTTAGATCTTTACTGACTTAATTTGTTTGTGAAAAAAAATTGCATTTTAGTCAATTGGGTTTGTTTCGAAACTTCACTCATCAATTCACAAATTGGTATTTTTGTTTGAACAATCATGTTGGTTCAGATGAAAAAGATGATTGTTTACTAATCTTGTTTTATGATAAGTTACCTGCAGAAACGCGAATGAGTTACAAGAATTTATACAATCAAATGAGGTTTTTGAATTGTTTGACTTTTAGGCAAAATCTTTATGAGGATATGATTTTGTCTAAGCATTAATTCTGACTTATGTAGTCATAATTATTCTGGATTTTCTATTTCATAAATTTGATTTAGAAATTTGTTATGAGCACATAGTCAATAAGTGATGGATGTTATATTTTGATTCATATCCAAATTTTAGGGGTGTATTGATATTTTTGTATGGCAATATCCTAATAAAGAAATTAATTTTTCTTAAGAGTACTTAAATTGTGGGGGTGCTTAGAGGATCTTACTAAAGTAACTGTTTCGATGGTAGGTCTATAAAGGATCTCAATTCTTTGTCTTAGACAAAGCTAGAGAAGGAACAAAAAAGACTTTGTTAACTCCTAAAAAACATTTCTATGTCTATTAATTAATTTTAAATATGGGAGTGACATAGAGTAACGGTAAGTCTCAATGTAATCAAAGTTTTAATACCGTAGGACATCTACTCTTAATTGTGAATATTGTCTAAGGACAATATAATGGATGCACAAACTACTCAATATATAATTGAAAAGGTCAAACGAAAAATAGTAGCCTCTAAACAAAAAGTTTGACGCTAAACAAAAAGTTTGACCAGAGAGCAAATAAGAGAAAGTTCATCAAAAGAAATGTGATTAAAGCCTATTAATTCCGAGTTGCCATAACGGCAACCCAACCTAGTTGACTGGAGATCCCAAGATCTAGGTTCAAAGGGACAACCGAATTATGGATGACTCACCAGAAATCACTAAATGAGTTTATCTCCTATCGATTTCTATGATGAGAGTGATATCTGTAACATGTACTGTATGCAGGGACTTAGGGTAAGCTATACTTTTAATGATTATTTATATCTTGAAAAACCTAGAGGGATATTTTTCAAGAGGAGTATTTAAGAGACTCGAAATAAGAATCACCTATATGTGTATGAATGGGCCACTTCTATGAGATTTGATTAAGGCTAAATTCTCTAAAGCACTCATGAAAACCAGGAACTGCCCAAGGCCAAAATGGGCACAACCGAAAGAACTAAGTTGTGTTCAGAGATATTTGTGTGAATTCTATTGTCTTGACTTACATAAACAGCTGAACAGTTCAAGGTATCACGTCTACTAATTAGCAAGGAAGTCCGATAGTCTTTCACAAAGGAAGGTTCAAGGCCAAAAACTACCTATCCTATTGCAGGATATTTTCATTTTGTACTCTTTGTCAGTGCCTGCATTTCATTTACATTGTGTTGTCAATTTCATTCATGTAGGGCATTGTTGGAAAATTTTAGAAGTAAATGAGAATTGACTCCATTTGAATGAAAGGATGCAATCCTTCATGGTGTCTATTCATATGAAAGGGTATGAATCCAAGAGACATGACCATTCTAAAAGTCACAAATACTTCTATAAATACCATCCCATCCCATGGCATTGATGCATAAGGTAAGGTTTGTTTTAGGATTCATACATTATGTCTAGTCGAGTATATAAAAGAGAGTGAATGGTTCAAATTGGTTCGATGTACACATAGAAAGTTGTGCAATTTCTATGTGGGGGTGATTATTGTATGCTAAGGGCAGGACGTCCATTAATCGCAAGCACTAGAGGCAATGGTGAAATTTTATCTTAAAGACACAGTATTCAAATATTGATCTTGGTTACAATTCGTATTAAATTTATAGAATTTCTGTAAGAAATTTCTTGTGTTTTATTTTATTATTTATTTGCATTAAATTGATTTTTCAAAAATATTTTCCTACAAAATTAGCTCCAGATAGAGCCCTCAAAACACCTTAGGTAGCAAGAAACTCAGTCATATCCCTCCTAGCTCTCTCAATAAAAAGAGCATGGTCCACTGGGGAGTGGTTAAACAACAAATCATTCCTAACCTTCCATATATGCCAACAAATTCGTACCACTTTACAAAGAAGCTTTGATCTATGCTCAATGTCAGCCAACTGATTACGCAAGTCACAAAACCATTTCTAAAATGAGAGAGTTGGGTGAGATGCAAAACGCAGTTCCAAACTCTGCCAAACTAGACCGCTTTAGTCCATGGACATCCAAACAAGAGGTGCTCGATAGATTTAGGGGAATGAGAACACACCTGACACACATTCGTCAAAGAACACCTTATTTGATGTAGATTTTGTTTTGTAGCCAAAAAATTATCGTAGATCCTCCAGTGAAAGTGCTTTAACTTTGGTGGGATATTAAACTTCCGTATGAATTTTCAGTCATCAGCCAACCAAACGAAGGAAGAAGAGGGCACATCACTTGGGAAAGAGGCATCTAGTTTCAAACCACATTAATACCCAAATTTGACAGTGTAAGGGCCTCAAGTATTGTGATACCAAACAACTTGATCCTCACAGCCTTTCGTGGAGATTAGAATAACTTCAATTGCTTTCCTTTCCTCTTTAGACATAAGGGGTGTGTTTGGTTGGTGTTTTGAAATCAATTTTTGAAGAAGAAAAAAAAAATTAAAGAAAAAGTATTTGGTTGGGTTTTTTTTTGAAATATTCTCTATAAAACAAATTTTCAACTTTGTTCTTAAGAGAATCACTCAGACTCACCTTTATCTTGTTCCCAAGAGAATCCACTCACCTTTATCTTTTGTTCTTTACTTCTCTCTTACACTTTTACCTTTCTCTCACCTCCATTACTCTGTTAGAAAACTTTGCTCACTAGTCCAATAGCTCTCTCTCTCTCTCTCTCTTTGAAGGAAGACGATTGAGACTCATAGGGCAAGACACCTACCTCAAAGGTTTTCCTAAGAGACCCACTTCTCTCATCTCTATTATTACTCTGTTGAAGATTTGAAAAATCTCTTGCATAAAGCCGCTACTCTGTCTTAAATTTCTGGTTCGGTAATAGTCATCTTCGTAATTCATCTCCATCTCACAGAGGGTTGAGGTAATAGGGGTCATCTAGCCGTAGGGGTCGTCTCCTTTTACAATAACTTCTCTCCCTCGCAATTTTCCCAAATGTTGCCTTAACTTCTGTATTAGTCAAAGAGATTTATTAAATCTTTAAAAAATCTGGAGTAGTAACATCAATGTCGATCATCTATTTGTAAAGCTCTATAAAATGCAAAGTGCCCAACTTCAAACCCTACCAAGACGAAGCACAACGACATCCTTCGTAGAAAAAACGGAGAGACCGTGCACAGGTCTTCAAAGTGAACGTTGGGATTTGTGGGCCACCAAAACCCAGCAAGCAAGAGGTAGAACTATTGGCTACTTTCTTTTTCTTTACAAACTTCCTAATCTCAAATTTTCTTCTCTTGAGCATGTATGCATCTGTATTCGTTGTTTGAAGAAATTTTGATTGCAAATTTCCTAATTTATAGATTTTTATTAAATTTTAAATTTAAAAAAAAAACTTTACCAAACAGGACCAATCACATTGCAAAAATTCAAGGGGAGCATCACATCACTTTGTAAACATTTTTTTTTTTTTTTGGTGTTCCTTGACTTCGCTGGGAAGTAATAACCCAATATTCAATCGTTTACCCTAGCAAGAGGCTGCTATCATTGAATCATTTCAAATTCGATTTCTCTGATTCAAAGAATTTAAAAACAAAAATTCGGTATATCATCACAAAATCTCTGACGGTGTGCCAAGTTTTGTGGCTGTTATCATTGAAATTTTGATTTTTGTTTTTCAGGTTTTTATTAAATTTCCAATCTAAAATTTGTTAGAAATTTTTATTAGTGGGTTTCTCTTTCAAATGATATGTTTGTGGTGTTGATTTATTTGGTGCAAAGTTTTTTTATTGGACGGTTTCTTTTTCAAATTAATGGAGCCTAGTTTGTTTTTATTTTTATTTTTAATTTTTGTTTGATGTATTTCTCTGCTATTTTCAGGCCAGATCTGTACTCTTCGGTCGTTGTTCAATACACCAAAAAAGAAAAGGAAGAGATCTCCTCAACCCTCAGTCGATTCCTCCATTGGTGAAAACGATTGTCGTTGTGCGGTAAACATTTTCATTTCAAGCTCAAATTAAATATTGAAGATGGAAGATTTGTTTTGCTTATTATTTGTGGGCTTTGTTTAATTTTTAACGTGATGTTAATTTTGGATATGATGTTTAATCGAACAACTTAAAGCTACCTAACTTTAAGCCTACATCGTTTTCACTTGTATTAGGCTAGTATGGCTAACGATATTGATGACTTTGAGATATGGGGAACCGAAATTGTTAAGATTTTTTTAGAAATCTTGTTGGATGAAATAAAGAAAGAGGGTAGCTGCGTGTCAAAGAAAGACAAAAGTTTTAATCCAAAGTAGTGGCAAACAATAGATGAGGAGATGAGTAAGAAGTTTGGAAAAAATTTTGGTCAAATAAAATTGAAGGGTAAGTATGTGCGTTTGAAGGCAAACTACAAATAATTTGTTGCTCTTAAAAACCACATTGGATTGGGCTGGGATCCAATAACACAAACTGTTACAACCCCAGATGATGTTTGGGAAAGTTATGTTCAGGTAATTGTTTGGTTTTAGACACTTGCCACAAGCAAGTGTACATTTTGCCCTTACTATATTTATTATTTTATTTTTACAACTTGTAGGGACACCCAAATGCGAAACAATTCCAAAATAAAAGCCTTGAACATTATGAGCTAATGTTACAAATCTTTGCGAAGTCATTTGCCACTGGAGCATTTGCCTATTCTTCTCGTCAGGGTGCACCTACATTTGATGACGAGCGAGAAATGGATGAACGATTTCATGCATATACCTCAGGGAAAGGAATAGTAGATGAATCTTTCACTTCTGGAGGTAAGCGGAAGTCTAGTGTCTAGCATCAGTCAAACAAGAACCCGAGAATGGATGATGCACTTGAATTATGGCAACAATCATATGACGTACGTGAAAGGTTTTACCCTAGAGCTGAGGCATATGCTGGGGTAGCTGATGCGTACTCAATTTCTGCTTGCATGAACACACTAAAATCAATGGCCCTAGATCCCAACTTGTACTTGAAGGCCATAAGCATGTTCACAACGTTAGAATGGTGAACCATGTTTGTGGCAATGGAACCCGAAATGAGGTACCTTTGGATCCTCAGTTTGTGACAAGTTTGATGATCCCATAGTTCAGGTAGGAATTTCATGGTGGTGATAAAAATGAAGAATGATGAGTGCTCGTTGAATTTTTTAGCTTTCATTAGGATAGGAGTTTGATGGTGGTGATCCCACAGTTTATTTTTTTGCTTTCATTTTTTTGTTTCGTTTTTGTTGTTGCCATGGTTTCATGAATTGTGAATGGCAATGTTTCTTATATTCTACCATTTGGAACATGATTTTTTATATATGTTTGTTACGAGTAGTGTACTGATTATCCTACTTTCTGCATTTAATATTATTAAATATATTTCCTTTATTATTTTATACTTTGCAATTTAGATGTCGTCGTCACACCAAAATGGAGGGTAAGAAAAAAATCCGTATGACTCGTATAGTGACGACAAAGACGATCTAATGGACTACCACATGTTTTGCCAACTAATGACTTACAATTCTACGAAACAATCACAAACGTAATTGTCCATACACCGGTGATCAATACTCACAATTCTTACTGAGTGGAAATCCAAAATCAATACGTAATCAATTGCGTATGGAAGTCAAGACATTTATGGAATTGGTTAAAGAGACTGTGTGTAGAAATGTAGCAGATTGGTCTAACATGAGATTCTTATTGGAAGAGCCATTGGCTATGTTGTTATTTATTTGTGGTCAATGTTCACGCACAAGAAATGCTGGAGATCAATTTTAGCATTCAAATGAGACTATTCATCGGCATTTCGTACTTATGATGTGGGTTCTTGAAAATCTTGCGCCATTTATAATCCAACCACCAAACATGGTTGTAATCTCTCCTGAAATTCGATATGATAGACGCTACTAGCCATGGTTTAAGATAACATACATGACACTTCATTTGAATTTTTTTTAATGGATAGAAGATTCTAGTTAATTTTATTTTGTTTTTTTTTTCTTAAAAGCATTCAATTTGTTGATGAAGTAGGATTGTGTAGGTGCCATAAATGGCACACATATTGCTGTTGTGGCACGAGAATGTGACCAAATGCCATATCGAGGTAGAAAAGTTAATACTACTCAAAATGTGATGGTTGTATGTTCATTTGACATGAAGTTTACATTTGTATACATTAGTGGGGAAAGTGGTGCGCATGATTCGAGAATTTTTTTAGAAGCACTTCCCATAACTAGCGTTGACTTTCCATACCCGATACCTAGTAAGTGTTGTTTTTTGTGAGTGCAAATAGCAATATGCCATGATTTTTTCTTATTCAAAGTGCTCTACTGTAGATAAATATTCCGTTGTCGACACCGAATACACAAATATGCCTGGATACCTAGCCCCATATAGTGCGCAAAAGTATTATTTGCAGGAGTTCAATAGGCGGCGTCGCTATCATGGTCCTAAGGAGTTGTTCAACTATAAACATTCTACTTTGAGGATTGTAATTAAAAGAACCTTTGGAGCCTTGAAGCAACGGTTTCTATTATTGAAACATATGCCAAGATATGATATGGTACACAAAGGGCCAATTGTTATGGCACGTTGTGTTCTCCACAACTGGATTCGTATGGTGCAAGAGCAAGATGAATTTTTTGATGCAGAAGAATCAAGTGAAGAAGATGAAGATAAAGGTGAAGGTGAAGGTGAAGGTAAAGGTGAAGGTGGAGTTGAAATGTAAATGAAAATGAAGATGGAGTACCAGAACCATAACAAGAAAACCATGTCAATATCCCACGCGAACAACTACTGCAGATAGAACAATGGAGAGATGAGCTTGCAGCATCTATGTGGGAAGCATACAATAATAGATAGATTACAACTAGGAAATTAGTTTTAGCTAAATTTAAAAAATGGACAAAATAAACAAACTCACTTAATCAATGTGGTTGTTCATAATTACTTTTATCTATTTACCATAGACATTATAATTTGTTTGATTTTATATAATTTGAAAATGAGATTTCTCATTTGAATAATATGTAAATGAATGTGACACCAAATTGTTCATGTGGCGTTGGTCTAATATTGGTGATTATGGCTCGCACCCAAGCAAACAATGGTCGTTACTTTTTTCGTTGTCCTAATTGGCATAATCATATGGGCTCGTTCTTGTGGGTAGACGACTTTGATGGTGGGATGCAGAATGTTAGACCTGGTCAAGTGCCTCATATTGGCGGGAAGTGGTTGTTTTAGGCTTATTGTGGATGCAACGCATTTATTTGCTTTACTATTATCATCCTTGTATTAGTACTTTTCATTATGGTTGTACTTAAGTAAGACGATCGTAAGCGTGGCTGCAAACAATGGTTGTACTTGAATTTCGATTATGTTAGTTATTATATGGGTACTTTTATCTGCTAGTTTTTTTTTTGTATAAACCATGTGGTACTGATTATATGGGCCAGTATTGTATTTGGAAAAATATGTTAATTATATATAAAATATGCTTAAAATAAATATGAAAATCATGTAAAAAAATGAAAAAGGCAATTACGTATAAAAATCGAAAAACCCTTTTTTTCATTTTTCCATATTTAAAAAAAAAAAAAATTGGGTGGGGAAAGGGAGGGGTTTCCAATATCGAACGAATATTGTATTTGAAAAAATATATTAATTACATAAAATATGACACTATTTCATTTGGGAAAATATGTTAATTACATATAAAATATGAAAATAATGTATTAAAAATGGAAAAATCCAATAATGTATAAAAATGGATTATTTTTATTTATTTTTATTTTTTAAATTCAGGGTGTTTTTTATTTATTTTTTTTACAAAATCAAACCAAACAGATTTCTATTTTTTTTTTTTTCAAAATGTGTTTGCAAACATGTTTCAAAATTTATTCTGAAAAAAGTCAAACCAAATACATTTATTTAGTGGGTGTTTGGGAAGTGGGTTTTTATATAGGTTTTTTTAGTTGTAGGATATTATTGGATAAAAATTTTTTAGTGTTTAGGAAGATAGTTAGGTTTTTTTATAGTTTGATGTAATGTTTGTGAGAGAAAAAATGAAATGATTATTAAGTTAGATGTGATATTTTATTTAGATTTATTTTTTTAATTTTGTAAAACTTTTGCCTTTTAATAGAAAAAATCAAAAAAAAATAAAATTGGGAACTAAGTTTGCAAATGGAGCATATTTCAAAAACCTCGCCTCAAATTCAAACCAAACCAGGCCAAAATCTCTGATTTTAAATTGGTTCCGCACCTTGAAGGTAGAATCAATCACATCTTTGACCAAGCAAACCCTACTGTCCGCTGGTTTTTGATTCATTTATCCATTCAGTGCCGTTTTGGGAATAAAATAAAAAGTCACATTTTAAAACAAAATGTCTAAAAATATAAGTACGAAAAATACAACAAAATTGATTTGGAAAGTGTCAAAAATGCAAGTGTAAAATTACAAATCAGGACCTATGACAAAAAAATAAAAAAGTAAAAAAATAAAATTCTTATGTTGGATAAGGATATTTTAGTCATTTTAATTTGATTTGACACCATAAACAAATATTAAATTAAAAAGTCAAAAGCTAATTTTTTTATCAACTTCTCAAATCACTTTTCAAAAAGCTAAAAAACTTGATAAAAAATCAAAAGCTAATTTTTTACCAACTTTTCAAAACAGCCCTCAATGTTTAGAGTTCTAAAAAATAAAATATTAACAAGCTTTAATAAGTTGAAAATTTAACAAAAAAAAAATAGATTTAACCATCACATTGATAAAGGGCCAGTCCATTAGAACTCCACATAATGCTCCATTTTTAGTGCTGCTAGCATTTTTGTTATCCATTTAATAGAAGCTCCATTTTGCACCTGCCATCTAAGTACCCAAACGTAACATTCTGCTAGAGAGAAAGTATGTGATGTGACTGTTATGGCCAACACAAATCCACTTATTTCTATAAGACTTGATGAAACCAAAAAAATTATGTTGTTATTTTTGGAATAAATTGACATGATATCTTCACTTGATTAGTATTATGTCAGGATTTGAAAAGAAAACTTAAAAAACATCAATGAATAAGTGGTGTGATATAATATTTTAAAATCGGAAATGCCTCAGAGCTCGAAAATGCCGAGCTCGAAACGGCTCGAAAGAGAGGGAGAGGAGAAAGAGAAGGGAGGGAGAGAAGGGAGGGAGAGGAAGAAGGTCGGCGTCGCAGCTCCCCGGCCCGCCGTCGTCGCAGCTCCCGCCGTCGTCATAGCTCCCGCCGCCGCCTCTGCTTCCTCCTCCGTCGCAGCCCCGCCGATGTCGCAGCACCACCGTCGTCTGCCCAGCCTCCCCTCCTCCTCAAACCGGTTTTTATGGCCCCCTCCCCTCCCTCCTTCTCCTTCTTCTCCACCTCCTCCTCCCTTCTCTTCTTCTCCCTTCTTCTTCTTCTTCTTCGTTCTGCAAAACCAAGGAAGAAAGAAAAAAAAAAAAAAAAAAATCAAAATCGACACCAAAACGACGTCGTTTTGGTGTCGAGCCGCGTTTCAAGCCGCGACATTCGAGCTACGTAGCATGATCGTTTTAAAATTATCAAATAATCATGTTGATGAATCATATTAAATTATTTTTAAAATTCTCAAGAGAAACAAAACTTTTCAAAAGCACAAATGAGTATCTTAGAGAACTTGACGATGGCTTTTTTATTTTATTTTATTTTATTTTATTTTTGTAAAACCTATTTTCTATGGTCAGGGCCGGCTTTTGTCTAAAATCGGTGAAGTTACCGTTTTGGCCCTAAAAATTAATTTAAAAAAAAATGATTTAAATATATTTTTAACTACTAATGTAGTCCAAAAAATAAATAAAAAGTACATCAATTTAAAAAGAACTCTACAAAGTTCAATGAAAATTCAAGACTAATAGATGGTTGATTTGGTAACTTATTTAAAATTAATAGATGAATATTTTTATGAAAAAAATTAAAAAATTGATTGATATGTTTATTTATTTGAAATTAATAAATGATTGTTTCATAAATGCATGGATTATGTATAAAATACTATTAATCATACCGATTATAGTCAGTTTATGAGGAAATAAACTTTTGTAATTTAAAATTGATTAAATCTTAGTTTCGGTGAATTATGTCACAAGAAAATTTGAATGGATTAACAATTTTATTAATTAAAAGGAATTTAGTTGATAGATTATATCATGCTAGCTTGATTAGTAATTTGTAGTTAAAAATGCTAGACGTGTGATGTTTAGGTAAAATCTTGTTGTAGCTTGTTCATTTTTTATTTATTATTGGAGTATGGATTATTTTGGTCATTTTTTCATATAGTAAACTTTGTAATATTTTTAAGTACAGTTTAATAGTAATATATGAAAATAACCCTTTTGTAAATACTGTCAAATACAAAAAAAAAAAAAGAAAAAAAAGAAAAAAAACGGATACATAATCTTTTGATCACAATTTTTTTAATTTAAAATATGCATGGAAGGTTCCATATCAGGAGTTCGCATTGGGTTTGGGTACCAAAAAATATTAGAGTCAGCCCTGCCAATAGTTTTTCTTTATTTTTGGAACAATGTTGTATATAATTTTATTTCTTACCACATTTTCTCACTTTAGACATAAAGTAATGGAATCCCATTCATAAATATATATACTACCCATTCATTTGTGTCTAAAAGTGAACAAAATAGGAAACAAATAGAATTATATATAGCGTTTTCCTTATTTTTGTGGTTTCAAAGCTTTTTCTGTAAACAATTGAGTTTCTTAATCTAAATGTTGATTTTTATTTAATGGCTCATGAATTTGAGGTTGTTGCAGAGGTATTGTTTGTTGGTGATGGGGTGTCAGGGTGGAGAAGGGCTTACGCTGGTGATGGAGACAAGGCCGGTCCTGGGCATAGACCCATCAGGTCATAGTTTAGAACCGCTCAAAATAGATCCAAAAAAGGATCCCTTCTTATTATAATTTAGTGTAAAGTATGTTATAAGTCTAAAAAAAATTAAAAAAGGCCCAAACTAACTTAAAATGAATTAGCCCATTCAAAAATTGAAGGGCTCATTCAAAAAAATTAGTATTGTTATCCATTGACAATAGATCCAAAAAAAGGCCCTCCTATTATAGTTTAGTGTAATATATTAGGTATGTTTTAAGTCCAAAAAAAATTAAGGAAGACCCAAACTAATTTAAAATAAATTGACTTATTAAAAAAATTGAAAGGCCCATTTAAAATAATTAGCATTGTTATTCATTGAAAATGATTTTGCAAAAAAACTAGATTATGCAAGTATGATTGATTTATTTGCTTCTAAAAATGTAAGAAGAGCGAGAATCAAGCGCTATTTATTAGTTGTTGTAATGTAATGCTAAGTATTTTTTGTGATTTTGACACAAATCTTTTGTACTTTACCTTCAAATTTATTTATTTATTTTTTCATTCAATGAAAAAAAATGTGAAGGGCTCTAGAAATTTATCAATTGATTATCGACTTTGGATTCTGAAAATCTCCGAGGGCCTGGATGGAGAAAAGGGTCGACTTGATAGTGGGGTCCGGAAGGGGTGGGTTTGTTAGTGGAGGTGTTGGAGGAGGGTGTGGGAGGCCATTGGGAAGAAGATGAAGATGAAGATGAAGATGAAGATGAAGATGAAGATGAAAGGAGATGGAGGATGAAGAGATTTTGATGGGATAAGGGGCAACATAAATTTAAGATGAGTGATTTAATTTGTTTGTCTACTCTACCCTTAATGAATGATTTTTTGATTTAAAATTCAAATAGTCGCTTTCAATTGTCTTTAAATAATCAAAGTGTACGAAACTGATTCAGATACTTAATTATAAAAATAAAAATAAAAAATTGATGTATAATAAAAAAAAATTAAGGTTAAAAGTGTTGTAATTGAAATGATAGAGAGCAAATTGAAATTCAAGTGAAATTACAAGAACCATTGGTAAAATTTACAAATAAATAAATAAATAATACTTCTTTCGTTTTAAATATTTGTTTGATATGAAAAATAAAAATTTTAAAATAATATATTCTTGTGTCAAAATTAATTTTTTCCCCCCACAGATTTAAAGCAGTTAAAGAAATCCTTTAATTGGTAAAAAAATTTAAAATTTTCAATACAAAAATACATTCTTGGTTTCCAATTTTCTAAAACACTTTTTAGAAAATTCTACTTTTTTATTTTTCGTGTTTTTTTGTTTTTACTGAATTTTTTTAATATTTTAAGTAATTTTTTTACTTTTTAGACACACCTAACGTAAATACACCTAAAAAGTAAAAAAATTATAAAAAAAATCTTTTAAAAATTCACTAAATATCAAAAATACAAGAATTCAGTACATTTTTTTGTATTTTTATGTATTTATTAATTTTTTAAAATATTTTTTCACAAATTTTTTACTTTTAGATACATTTAAGTAAGGTACATCTAAAAAAGTAAAAAAAATGTTTAAAATTTAAAAAATATTAACTAAAAAAAAAAAAACACAAAAACCAAAAAAGTCAATTTTCAAAAAACTTAATCCAGAAAACTCAAACCAAACACAGTGATTATTTTTAAATTTTCATTTTTGTGTCCAACAAACAATTTGATAACTCAGTTGCACAAAATATTTCTATAAGTGACTGGACTCTTCCTAACTCACATTTATGGAATAGGATTTTCTACAAATATTATTCTTACAATGATCTTTGCAAGGATGATGGTGCTTTGACTTAAAACATTTATTTGCATTAGCACCAAGTATTTTAGGCTTAAACTCTTCACCTAAACTATTATTACAAAGATGATTATAATAGAGAATCTTTATCCCACGTTTATGTACCTAAAAAAAACAAAACTTACAAATCGTTACAGTTGGGCTAGCCAGTGGGTATTGGATGCACAAGCATAAATAATATTTTAAGGCATGGAGATTTTATATTTAAATAATATTTATTTTACACTATATATTTTTAATTTAAAATTTTATTTGTCTTGTATAGCTATTTTTATATCTAAAATTGATTAATTTACTGCCTTTATTATTGAATTTTTTCACACTGATAGATTTATTTTTTGGGTAAGTTTAAAAGGTTTGTCTTTTAGATAGTGATAATACCAACAAGTGCACAAAAGATCAAATATAGATGTTTCACAAAAGATGAAATGCACGTAATGTGAGACTTAATTCTTTGTGAGACATCTGTATTTCATCTTCACATTATTGGGATAACAATAATGACGTGAAGCTTGGATTTCTCATTATAAATTGGAAACGTAATAAAAGAATGAGAAATTATAAAAAAAAATCTAAGGTTTGACTATTATAACTTTATAAGTTTTTAATTTTTAATTTTGTCAATTTAAATCATAATTTTTTTGATTTGTTTTCAATTTAAATTATTTGTCTTTTTTTTGTTAAATAAAATCGATAAAAAATGCATTTTAATGATTAAACTCAACGAAAAGGGTATTTTAGATATTATTTACATCTACATTGAATTTAACTATTAAATAATCTTTTTCCATCGATTTTACTTGATGATGATAGATGAATAGTTTATATTGAAAATAAATAAAAAATTATAATTTAAAGTGACAAAATTAAAAGGGTAAACTACCAATAGGTCCTACTTTGGAGACTTATTACTCATTAAGTCCTATTTGATAAATTTATTAAGTGATAAAGATAAATTTATCAGTCTTTTTTTTATGAATAAATTTATAGTGATAAATTTATCAGTCTCTTTGTTTTTATTAATAAATTTTTAGTGATAAATTTATCACTCTCTTATTTTTATAATGTTAAATTTATTAGTTAGGACCTGTAGGTAAATAAGTCTAGTTAATAGGACTAATTAGTAAGTACCCCAAATTAAAAAGTCAAGATTTATTTTGTTTAAAGGGTCCAACCTTAAGAAAACTTTGCTGTAATTTTCTCTAAAAAAAAAAATACAATACCATTTAACATCATATAATCTTCATTTTCTATTTTATTTGAGTTTTTTTGTTACTACAATCTTCAATTAATTATTCATTAAATAACCTCAAGGGGTTGGCCTAGTGGCACAACTTGGGGGCTGAGAATACTCACTAGTTGTAATAAGATTTTTTAGAGCCAGTCTATATAGAGCGTTTGCTCTAGTTTTAAACGGGAACCCCGCACATGGGCAGTGAGATTGGTCTTCCAAAATTAGTCGAGATATATGTAAATTAATTTGGACACTCGATTACAAAAAAGTTAAAATAAATTATTCATTAAATCTTATAGTCGTTAACAAATGTACCCTAGCACTTTTTAATTTGATTTGATTTTGATGTAATCTGTTCATGAGAAAATATATCTAAGTCGACTTGGTTTTGAATTTCCTAAAATTTTGTTTTGTATGCTGAATTGACTGGAAAGAAACTAATTTTGACTTAAATTAATTTTAAAAAAGATTGTTTTGCTATAAATATACGAAAATTCTCACTCCTTTAAAAAAGTTTCTTAGTTCCTTATGGTAACTTTATGGAGGATTTAGATCCTCTCCAACACTTTTTTGGTCTAGTCATTCATCATATTGAATCAAGTGTTCAATGATGACTGAATGAAAAAACTTATAACTTCTGAATCATGGTGGCTAGACGAAGAAATTTGTGACGTGAAGTGCTGTATGATGACTGGACTAAGAAAGTGTTGGAGAGATTTGCATCCCTCTTTGGAGAGAGCCATTGGCCTCTTAGAAGGTTTGTTGGAGGTTTCTAGTTGCTTGATGATCCTTTATGGTTTATTTGTTTGTCTTGGAAAATTCTTATTTGAAGTTATGTTATCTAAAATATGAATTGTTGATGGGAAAGTATATTGTAAAAAAGTAATTTTTTTTAACAATTAGATATCTAATAAAATATAGAACTTTTTCTCAATTACTAATACAATTTTACGAGTATTATGACTCATTTTTTGTTTGTCAAAACTCCATTCATCTTACATTTTAATTTATTATCTTTGAATTTTTTACACCTAAACAAACTTTTAGAAAATCTATTGAAAAAAAAAATTTGGAAAATGCATTCTAAAGCGTACTTCGCTATGTACTATTTTTTAATTTTTAATTTTTTTTTTTTTATATTGTAAAATTGGTTTGGAGTAGATCTTATTCATGAATTTTTGATAGACAATGTACTGCAAATCTTGGTAAAGTCTGACATGCTTAACAACATCACGGAGTTTAGGAGTCCTTTGGAAAGTAAAAAAAAAATCAATTCTCAGTTTTTTACCTATTTTAGGTCACATTATTTCTTATATTTTTTACTTATAAAAAGATAAAATAGACTAAAAAAGTCAAAAAATTAACTTTCTACCAACTTCTCAAAAAATCACTTCATAGATCTTTAGTGATTTTTTTTTTTAAATATTGTTTTACTGAATTTTTATTTCTTTTCTTGATATCTTTTGATTGAAAAGACTGGTGAAATTTGTTTGCTTAGGTTGGAGAAAATAATTTTAAACAACTTATATTTGGATGGGTAAATTACAAAAGGGAAGTGATTGAGATACCCTCCAATCACCACCCCCCCCACACACACATGGGGCTGGTGATTGAAGGAGAAAAAAAAAAAGAAAAAAAAAAAAAAATTGGCCAATCAAAGAGAGAGGGGGTCGTGGGGGTTCCTCACTGTGGGGGTCCAAGTCATTTTCCATTAGGTTCGAGATAAAAATTTTAAACGACTTATATTTGGATGGGTAAATTACAAAAATATTTTTTGAGATTTATTTAAAATATAATTTGCTTCATATAGTTTTAGAAATTATATCCTCCTTAAATTTTTTTATTTTATAATAAATGACTCATTTTATTAATAAATTATCAAATTAATTAACAGTTTTTAATAATGTCAAAATTTTATTTCAATTAATAATTTATATAATGTTATCATTGTATAGAAAAATAGTTAGCAATTTTATTTTTTCAATTAATTTTGTTAAATAAAAAATTCTAACAATGGAATATTTGTAATTTTTCAAATTACAAAGGGACAATTCGTATTTTAAACAAATCTCATAGAGTATATTTATAATTTACCTTATTTGGATTTACTAAATTTGTATAGTTTTGCTTTATCACCAATGTAGTTATTCAGAACAATCGTGCTACTAATCACCTTGTTTGGTTTGAAAATTTTAAAATTAGTTTTTTGATTTTAAATTCTTATTTTTGTATTTTCAGTAATTTTTAAAAAATATTTTAAATAATTTTTAAAATTTTTTAGATCCACTTAATCCTGATATACTTAAAAAATATAAAATTTGTAAAAAAACATTTAGGTAAATTATAAATATACCTCCTAAGGTTTGTTTAAAGTACAGATTACCTCCTATAGTTTGAAAAATTACAAATATCCTATTGTTAATTTTTTTTATTTAACATAATTAACTAAAAAAAAGAATTGATAATTGCTCTCCCATACAATAATAAAATTACCTAAATTATTAATTGAAAACATAGTTATAACATTATTAAAAACTGTTAATTGACTTGATAATTTATTAATAAAATGGGCGATTTGCTACGTAATTAGAAACTTCAAGGGTGGAATGTAATTTCCAAAATTACAGGGGACGATTTGTATTTTAATCAAATCTCAGGGGGTGTATTTGTAATTTATCCAAATATTTTAAAAAATCATTAAATATAATAAAATATAAAAAGCGTACTAAATTTTTATATTTTTTGTATTTGATGTTTTTTCTAAAAAACAATCATAAATATTATACTTTTTAAGTGTATCTAGATTAAATATATCTAAAAAAATTAAAAATACATGTAAAAAATTTTAAAAAATCATTAAAAAAAATGAAAAATGAAAAAACTCTATACACAACAAATCACTCAAAATAATAATAATAATAATAATAATAATAATAATAATAATAATGAAAACATCAATCACTAGTGTTAAGTAACTAAAATAGAATGACAAACCCTTTATTTGGGATGGTGGTTGATTTTTTTAATTTTTTAATTTTTTAGTTATTTTAATTTGGGGTTAAAAAAGCCTCATTTGAGATAGGTTTTTTGATTTTTTTGATTTCATGAGAGAAAAAATAAAATAATTATAATTTAAATGTAAAATTTTATCTTATTGAACTAAAAAATTTATTTAATTTTTTTTGATTAAAATAACTCCAATCCAATCCAAACCTTCATCCCAAATTAACTCAAAAGTTAGGTATATAATGATGCAGAAGAAATGTGGGTGACATAAATTTAGGTGGGATTTGACCTCTACCTACAAAGTCAAACAGCTATCAACTTTCAAGTGAAACACTGATTCAAAAAAAAAAAAAAAAAAAAAAAACACTTTTAAGTGAAACAAATATCTTTGGGAGAATAGTAATCACCATGATTGGTTCTAAAAAATTGAATCAATTTTTATAAAACATTAAATTTTTGGTTTTTTTTTTTGTATTTTTTAATTTTAAGTGAATTTTTTTAATACTTCAATTAATTTTTTTATTTTTTAAATACATAATCTAAATATGCTTAAAAAATTATAATATTTGTGAATTTTTTTAAAAAATGCACCAAATACAAAAAATAAAAAATAATATGAAAATTCAATACATTTTTATATTTGTTGTATTCAATGAATTTTTAAAATATTTTTTTACAAAAAGTTTACTTTTTAAGTATATTAAGATTAAGTGAATCTAAAAATTAAAAAAAAAATGATTAAAATATTTTAGAAATGATTAAAAATATAAAAATACGAATTGAAAATTTAGAAAACTATTTTTGAAAACTGAAAACCAAATTTGACCTGAAGAATGCTAAAAATAATTCCTACAATCTCTATTAATGTTAGAAAAGTGTATAAAAAATATATTAAAATGTATAAAAATATTTTAAAATATATAAAAAAACAATATTAAATTATAAATATTTTAATAATTTATGTACTTATTGACAATCTTTAAAGCTGTCATTAACATGGGGATGTTATATACTCCTTTCATTCGAAAATATTAATCTCTTATTTTATTTTTCATTGTCCCAAAATATTAGTTTCTTTGGAAAAATCAAGGAATGAAATAATATGAATTTACTATTTTTCCATTCTTTTAAATTCATTAATAGTACAAAAAATACCATTATGACAATTGATATTTCTAAAAAAAAAATGTACTATCAAAAAATTAATATTTTTAAAATATAATAATTGTGCTATCAAAAAAAAGTTGGATTCTTAAAAAAGAACTATTATTTTAGGACGGGGAGAGTAATAAATAAGTAGATACATTTAATTGTGACTCTTTATCAAAACACTTGATATTGTAGTTTATAATTTTAAGAAGCTACCAATACCACATTATTTTATATAAGATTTTTATAGATACAAAAAAAAAAAAAAAAAAAAAAAAATTGTGAATAATTTTTTTAGCAGAAACAGTAAATTTGAATTGGCCAGTAAAGGGTGTGATAAAAAAAAGTCAGTCCTAGATGAGCTTAGAACTCTAACACCCCTATGCTAGGGGCTGGGCGATGTTTTTTCTGGCCCAGCCCAAGGCTTGATCAAGGCCCAATTAGAGGCTCAACCCAAGGCCTGCCCTGCCTGACGCCTAACATCATTTTTAAGCTATTTTGGTGAAAAAAAAATAATAAAAAGATTGTCAGGCCTGGCCCGGTGGCCCAATTATCCCTTGGCCTTGAGCTTAGGCTTGGGCCTAGATTTTTGGAAATTAGGTTGCCCTGATTTTTGATGGGAACTCAATAGGCCCAAAGTCAGGCTGGCCTAAGCTCGAGCTTGAATAGGTCGAGCTGGTCCAAATTTACACCCTACATGTTTGGTTGTCAATTGTTAACCGAATTGCTACTCCGGATAGAATACTAATTCTATTCAATAGATGGATTACCAACTGTGGGTGTTGTGCATTTTTCAAGTCTAAAGCATGTTTCCCACACAAACGTTGGGACTAATTTGCTTTAACAACAAAGAGTCACCACTTATTTTTTAATGGGGATTAAGAAACCTTTAATGATGAAAGCTAAGTTAAGGATCAGTCCGTCATAACTAAAAAAAATTTAGGTTCGGGAGGTTAGGTACAAAAAAGGAAGGTTATTTAAATGAAAGCACTCCATTTTTCCTAATCCAAAAATTGACCTCTACTCACTTTCTATTTTATGATTTTAGTGGTTAATTATTTCATACAATTCATTTTTAGCCTTAAAACCTTTACTAACTCTACAACTAGGTGATTTGAATAAAACAAGTGTAATTTATTTTAGTTTCAAGGATAAAGCCATATTTTCCATGAAAATAAATATTTTCCATCAAAAATAGATTTTAAATAAAACATGGCGATAAACTTGAATTAAAATAAATAACACTTATAAAAATATGTAAACCTGCCAATTTTGCACAAAAAAACATATAGACTTGAATTATTCAAAAGGACAATGCAAAGACATAAGTATTTGTTATGGAGATTTAGAGGACTTACCCGTATACCCACTTTACAAGTCTTACATGCAATACATAAAATAAATATGACCTAAAATATGCAACTAAACATACAAGACATGAACCTAAGCCCGATTTGAGACTACTAGAATAATGAATATGCCAAAAAGAACAAATAACACATAATGAAAAGAAAAGAAATAGTACAAACTATCTACATGATGACTCAAACCGAGCCTAACACATGATTTCTACATGATTAAATGAACCTAAGTATGCTGTTCTAATGAAAATAGAAGAAATATGGCCAAAAAGGTGAAAAGGAGAATTAAATATGCAAGTTACATGACATATGAATGAACTAAAACCCTAAACATGGTTTGCTACTAAAAGCATAGATAAAAAAGGTACTGAAATAATAAAGATGAGAATATTACCTATTGTTTTGCAGAAAGTCCAAGAAAAGGCAAGAAAACTTCGTTTTCTTGCTTGTAGGCCTTCCTCAAGCAAGAGTTGTTGATTATAGTCCAAGTCTCTAAGCCTTACAAGGGTTTTAATCACTTTTAGGTTGCTGTTCGGAGGGATTTTCAAAATTGAAGGGAGAGGGAAGGTTTTATTTCTTTCAAGCTCTTTTTAGCTCTCAAAAGTTGACTATAGCCTCACACTCCAAAGAAGTGGGATGGAAAGGTGGAATGGATGATTTTATAGACACTCTTAACTTGGGAAGGAAACTAGAAGAGGCTTCTAGGATTGAGCATCGCTTTCTCTTTAGCGCCTCTCTTCAATTTTGTATTGTCATCCTTATAAAGTTTCTATTTCTATCTGTCATGGGAAAGTGCGGTCACACAAGGGAAGTGCGACCGCACAAAAGAAATGCAGCCGCACAATCCAGCTGTGGCCGCACAAGGCACGTATGGGCACACATGCTTCTAGGGGTCCAGGTGTTAACTTTGCAGGTTAGGTGCGGGTTTGAATGGTGATGTGTGGTTTTATATGGCTTTTGCCTACTTATGACCCAAGCAAGCTCAAATTGCCTTTAGATAAATGCTTTTGATAAAACAGGCCAGTAATTTTAGAAAATACCATAAATCTAAGTGCAATCGGGCTTCCCTCACTTCTCAGGGTTGAAGAAAATGGTTTTTAGCTGAAAAACTAGTTTAGGGGTATTTTGGTCATTTTTTAAAAAGTCATTTTTTTGGTCGAAATAGGGTATGACAACAACTTTAAGCAATATTCAACATTCTAAGGATAGAGGTATCACCATTTCATTTGCAAGAGGCCTACAAGTGCCTGAAGTCTTATGGTCAGTCAAAATGGGGTGTCTACAGTTGCCCCTCTTTGACAAAGCTCAAACAATCGTAAAGTGATGAGAAGTGACTGCCAAAGATCTAAAACTATCCCAATTAACAAGATCCTAAGGCTTAAGGTGGTGCCAACCAAGTATGCAAGTGATCAGACCCACAGGTTGCCTACATATCCTTATTGTAAGGAATCAGATCAGTATAGTTCGAAGGCGACTGTGCAACAGTTCATATGTGAGTGAGTGTGTGCAACAAGCACTCAACATTCATTCCAAGCATGGAAGCTTTCTAAAGAGAGGAGAGCAAGCAACACCTGGCACACTCACCTTGTCAAGTCAAAGCCTACACCGGGTTTCTATCCATTTCATTTCCAAGTTTTGTCAAAAGTGCCAGTCTTGCAAATTTTCCAGGAAATACCATTCCAAGCAATAATACACACCGCAGTGTGGTTAGCATGATGCCAGTTATGTATGCCAGTGTATTCCCTTCCATTTCTTTTTCAAGTTTTATGTCATTCCTTTTTATTCCATTCTATTCCATCCTTGTGCCTTACAAGGTAGGGTTTATCAGCGTTCGGTCCATTCCATAACATCTTCGCTCCTTATGAGGTGAGGATTTATTAATTTCCTAAGCCATTCATTTCCGTTCCGTTCCATCCTAGCGCCTTATCAAGTGGGGGTTTATTAATTTTCCCAAGCCGTTTCGTTCCATTCCTTCCTCGCTCCTCACAAGGTATGGATTTATTAATTCCCGAGCCATTCCATTCCATTCTCGCGCCTTACAAGGTGGGGTTTTATTAACTTCCTGAGTCGTTCTGTTCCGTTCCATCCTTGCGCCTTATGAGGTGGGGGTTTATTAATTTCCCGAGCTATTCTATCCTGTTCCATCCTTACTCCTTATGAGGTATGGGTGTATTATTAATTTCGTTCTGCCAAGTGTTTGTTTGCCAAAGCTTTCCAAACTTTTCCAATTTTTCCAAGTTTTTACCAAATGGTTCCAAGCATTTTCCAAGTGATTCCAAATTTTGATCCAAAAATTCAAGTTTTCCTAAAGTTTCCAAGATTTACTATTTTCTTTTTTGCAAATGCCATGCGACTTTTCGAAAGTTCCTAAAAACATCTCAGTTGGGGAGAAATTTAAATGTCATTTTCCATGTTTTAAAAGGATGCTAAGTGAGTAGGGTGCCAGATTTGTGCAGTGCTATGATAATTGATGTCAATTTAAAAAATGTTACCTCGAAAGATGTGCCAATACTTGAGCTTGAGTTTAGGACTTACTTGTGCCTTGGGTGGTCACTTGCAGGTGAAATAGTTTGGTACACGTGTGGGGTATGTGGGCCACATGTGTGCCCACTTAGAAAGGACAGTCGTCCATTTGATTAACCTCTAAATGATTCTTGCAATTCTGAAGGGTTTTGAGGCTTTCCTCCTTGATTCACTTAGATTTTTTGTCCTTTTCATTTCTCTAGGTGTTGTATACCTCAAGTCCCTGCCTTAATCTTTATGAATCTCTACATCTCGTAGGCATTTTGTTTTGATTCTGGGGATTCTTTATCCATACTTACTGGCATTTCCAGTGATTCTTTCATGTAGTCATATCATGACAGTGATGAGTCCTCTTCTGTCACTACCAGTCCCTGATGCTTTTCAAATGATCTAAGGATTCATCTTGCACTTTCCTAGGATTATTTCTTTTGTTTTTCATCTTTTTAAGAATTATCGAGGTGCTTGGAGAATATTTCATAAATGACATAACTTATGCAATGAAATTCAATTGCGCTAGCCTTGTTAGATCTGAAAACGACTCTTTATACAAGAATTCAAAAGTGCCAAAAAGAAAATTACAATTCAAAAGGGAATTTTTTTACAAGTATTCTAACCACCTAAAACAGACTCTTAACCACGACAACAAAAATACACTTTCTTGTTGATGCCGAGTAGTAAGATAATTGGCTCTTTCTTGACTAATGTGGCCAGACAACTTTTAAGGACATGAGGAGCTCTGTTGGCTTGATGGGTTTGCGGACATTTGCTGGAAGTTTGTTATAGTTTCAGGTTCCACCCATCTTACTCCGTTTCTCACATTTCACCTTTCTATTCTTTTATATCTCTTTTCTAATTTTTTAGCACAACCCAACTTACTTTTTCCCTCATCTCACACCTCTCTATTCTTTTCGTCTTATTTTCCCAGATATGGTTAACACCTCTCTATTCTTTCTCTCTCATTGGAGCCTATTTCTCTTTGAGCATTAGATCTCATTCTTTAAGATTTTTGGCCTTCACCTTTTTATTAAACACCCGGGCAATTCTTCGTTGGTAGCCTTCGACATGATACAACGTTTGTAGCTTTCTCTCGTTGAAGAGTATCAATTTTTCAAACCTATTTTTTTGCTACTTAGCCTCTTTAATTTGACACTCAGCCGACACTCGTAGGGAAGGGGTCATAATCTTAATAGGTAATACAGCTTCCATCCCGTAGACTAGAGAATAGGAGTTATCCCAGTGAAAGTTCTAACATGATGTCCGATACCCCCATAACGCGAATGGCAACTTGTTTGGCCAATCCTTGTATTTATCGATTATTTTTAGTAGAAAGATCTTAATGTTCTTGTTTACAACTTCAACGACCCCATTGGCTTATGGTCTGTATGGTGATGACTTGTAGAAAGTCACACCATATTTTTCAAGCAAGTCAGCCATTTCTCATTTGAAATGGGAACCATGATCTGACACTCTTTCATTTGGCACTCTATATCTGCAAATTATATTACTTTTGTTGATTATGGCCACATATGTCACAACCCATCCCGGTGACCAGGGTTGGATCGCAACTAGCTAATTCTAAAATCCCTCTGAGTAATCCCAAGTAATTAAATTAAATAATGCAGCTGAATAAAATAGAAGAGGTAAATAAATATCTGAAGTATACATGGAAATTATTATTTATGTAATGATATAACATTAGTCGGATAATGATTACAAGAGAAAAAAAAAAAAAAAACACATGATATTCATATCAAATTTGGGGTTCTAATCTATGGGGTAAAACCATCATTCTTTACATTTCTTCACCTAGAATGGGTTTTAACAACTATAAGCATATGGCAGAGTGAGGAATATTATACTAAGAGTATACAAGTATAAAAATTAGCATGGATAATTATTTAGGCAAAACAATGAATAGTTTGGTTCAAATAAATTATTTTTAATAACAGACATGTAACACAAAAATCATATAACATAATAATTATAACCACGGCACAACACAGAACAGAGGGTCAATGGATCCATGACAGACAGAGGGTCACGAAGTGACTAATCAGAGGGCCAAAGGTTATTTAAGTCTCCCAAGGCATGGGACTGTCAGAGGGTCACTAAAGTGACAATTCAGAGGGCCAATGATTATTTAAGTCCCCAAGGCATGGAACTTCCGTGGTGGTACTTATTCAAAATGAATGTTTATAAAATCATTGTCAAATATTTTCTCAAATTTAAACAAACATATCCATGGGTTTTCCATATTATATAAAATAAGGCTCAT
Organism: Camellia granthamiana; assembly: GCA_036172215.1. NCBI lineage: Eukaryota > Viridiplantae > Streptophyta > Magnoliopsida > Ericales > Theaceae > Camellia > Camellia granthamiana. The sequence continues at coordinate 47,657,341 of CM069906.1, read as the reverse complement.
AAAATAAATAACATAATTAAAAATGCTAATATAATTTATAAAACACAATTTGCGTAAAATAAATTATGGTAATTCAAAATATACGTAAAATATATGATGGTGACTCAAGGTATAATATAACTCACCTTAATATAAATTTCTTCTACTTTTATGAGCCTTTTCACCTCTGCCTATTTTAATTTACCACTCTCCTTACTATCACTGTTCTTCTTATTATTTTTTCCCTTTGGTCTCAGGTTGTAAGCTCAAGTTCCTATTTATACCAAGTTTTTGACCGCAGCTGCTTCGACTACCCTATTGATAGACGTCCCACGTTGCTTAGGTAGATACCACGTTGTTGGCTTATAGCAATGCCACCTAATTTCCCTCAGTAGATTCATGAATCACTTTTCTTTTCCCTTAAGTTGATTCACTGATTCATGGATATCTCGAAAGGGACAACTCATGCAATACTTTAGACCCTATTACCTTATGACCCATAAATTACCGTAATTACATATTTCATCTTTTTTTTTTTTTCAACACATAAGTATTCCTAGTTTAAAATTAATTACATTTGAGCACATATAATTAAATATATTATTATTATTATTATTTTATTCATTTATTATTGTTATTATTTTATTTTTTTAACATAGTGTTAAATTAAACATTTGGGATGTCACATTCCTCCTCTCGTAAATAGAAGTTTGTCCTCAAACTTGTTGTACCTGAGTTTTCGAAAAGATGTGGATATCGAGCCTGTATTTGACTTTCCACTTCCCATGTAGCTTCTTCAACATGATGATTCTGCCATAAGACTTTGACAAGGGGTATAGTCTTATTTCAGAGAATCTGATCACGACGGTTGAGAATCTGTACTGGTTGTTTTTTATAAGAGAGATCTTCTTGAACATCTAGGTTTTCATAGTTGACAACATGCTCTGGATCTCAAAGATATTACCAAAGCATCGAAACGTGGAACACATTGTGAACATTGGACAATTATGGTGGAAGAGCAAGACGATATGTTACAGGTTCAATTCTCTCCAGTATTTCAAATGGTTCAACGTAACGCAGATTCCAGTTTCTTTGTTTCCCAAACTGAATGACTCCCCTTGTTGGTGAGACCTTTAAGAAAACGTGCTCTCCTACCAGAAATTCCAATTTTTGTCTTCGTGAATTCCCGTAGCTTTTCTAGCAGCTTTGAGCAACATGAATTTGTTATTGGATGAGTTGAATCTTATCACTCGTTATTTGCACAATTTTAGGGCCTAACAATTTTCTGTCTTCGACTTCTGCCCAACACAAAGGTAACTGACATCTCTTTCCATACAATACTTCATACAATGATATTCCAATGCTTGCTTGGTAACTATTGTTATAGGCAAATTCTTCTAAGGGTAGGTGCTTGTCCCAATAACCTTTGAGGTCTAACACGTACACATGTAACATGTCTTCCAAGGTCTGAATTGTTCTTTTGAATTGTTCATCAGTTTGCGAGTGGTAAGCCGTGCTAAATTTCAATGTGGTTTCTAAAGCTTCTTGCAATTTGTTCCAAAAGTGAGATATGAAGCGAGGGTCTCGGTTAGACACGATTGAAACTAGGGTACCATGCAATCAAATGATTTCTTTGATGTACAGGGTGGCGAACTTAGTAAGGGAGTACGCGATTCGGATTGATAGGAAATGCGCCGACTTTGTTAATCGATCCACTATAACCCATGTTGCATCATTCTTCGAAACTGACTGTGGTAGTCCAACCATGGAGCCTATAGTAATGTGCTCCCATTGCCATTCAGGAATAGGAAGTAGTTATAGCATTCCTGCAAGTCTCTGATGTTCTACTTTAATACGTTGACACTATAGGCACCTGGAGACGTGGCTTGCTATGTCTTTTTTCATCCTTGTTCACCAGTAGTATTCCTTTAGATCATGATACATCTTCGTATTGCCAGGGTGGACCGCAAACCTCGAGCTATGAGCTTCTACTAATATCTTCTTCTTGAGTTCGGGAAGGTCGAGTACAAAGATTCGATTCCAAAATTTTAGCATCCCATTGCTTATAGTGAAGTCAGGATCAGGCGTACTCCTTTGCTTCTCGTACTTTTTCTTTAGAAGTTTATCTTCACATTGGCATGCTTTAATTTCTTTAATCAATGAAGGTTCAACGATTATGTTGGCGAGTAGTCCATTAATCTTGCGGGGGATGAGGGTACATGCCAAACTCCTAGTAGTCTTTCGACTCAACGCGTCTGCTACCACGTTAGCTTTGCCTGGATGGTGATGGATCTTTACATCGCAGTCCTTCATAAATTCTAGCCATCGTCGTTGCCGCATATTCAGGTCCTTCTGCATAAATAGATATTTAAGACTCTTGTGATCTGTGTAACTTTTGCAAGTTGCTTCGTAAAGATAATGACGCCAAATTTTGAGGGCAAAGATTACTGCAACCAATTCCAGATCATGGGTTGGGTAGTTCTTTTCGTGAGGCTTTAGTTGACGTGAGGCATAAGCAATGACTTTTCCATTTTGCATAAGAACATAACCTAAACTATTATATGAGGCATCGCTATAAATTACGAACTCATCTATTCTCGTAGGGAGTGCTAGTATAGGAGCTGTCATAAGCCTATTTTTCAACTCTTGGAAGCAACGTTCTTACTTGTCAGTCCATTCAAAGGGTGTGTTCGTCTGAGTTAGTTGGGTCAACGGTGATGTTATCTTTGAGAAATCTTGAACGAAGCGTCAGTAATAGCTGGCTAGACCCAAGAAGCTTCGAATCTCGGACATGTTAGTAGGTCATGGCCAATCCATGATTGCTGCAACCTTTTGAGGGTCAACTAAGATGCCATCCTTATTAATGACGTGACCGAGGAAGTGCACATTAGTGATCCAGAATTCACATTTCTTCAACTTGGCATAAAGTTTGTGATCACACAAGGCTTGCAGCACTGTTCATAAGTGTTGCTCATGATCCTTCGGTGACTTGTATACAAGAATGTCGTCAATGAAGACGATGACAAACTCATCAAGATATGGTTTAAACACTCGGTTCATGAGGTCCATGAAGGCTGCTGGAGCATTTGTGACGCCAAATGGCATGACGAGAAACTCGTAGTGCCCGTAACGTGTTCTGAATGCAGCCTTCTTGATGCTTTCCATTTTGACTTTTAGTTGATGATAGCCGAAACACAAGTCGATTTTGGAGAATACTTGGGCACCTTGAAGTTGGTCAAGCAAGTCAACGATTCTTGGCAAGGGGTATCGGTTCTTGATGGTGACTTTGTTTAGCTTCCGGTAATCGATGCATAACCTCATTGTGCCAGCTTTTTTCTTTACAAATAGTATTAGAGCTCCCTAGGGTGAGGTACTTGGTTGTATGAAACCTTTGTCCAGGAGTTCCTGAAGTTGGGTTTTTAGTTCCTTCAATTCCGTCATTGACATGCAGTAAGGGGTTTTAGAGATTGGTTGTGTATTGGGTTGAGTTTCAATGGTGAATTCAACTTTTCGGTCAATAAAAGTACCAGGTAAGTCTTCAAGAAAAACGTCAGGAAATTCTTGAACGACAAGTATTGAATCGAGTGTTAGGTTTATTTGTTGAGTGTCGACCATATAACACATACAACCATTACAACCCTTTTTCAAAAGTCATTGGGCTATCACAGAGGATATTAAATATGGAGGGATAGAAACTGCAGTTCCTTCAAAGACCAGCTTGCGTTGGTCGGGTAACCGAAGAAAGACATTTTTGGTCGTACAATCAATAGAGACATGGTTGGTAGCAAGCCAATCCATTTCCAAGATTATGTCGAAGCTACTAATGCGGAGTAAAATTAGATCGACATATAAAGTTTCATCTTTTAGGGATATAACACAGGACTTGTATACCTTTGTACTAAGCATGGAGCACCAGATAGAAAAGCCACAGATAATGCATATCTCAATGGTTTAGGTGTTGATATTGACTTGGGAACAAAGTGTAGTGTAACAAAAAAATAAGTGGGACCAAAGTCAAAGAGAACATGAGCTAAGTGACCATAGACAGAAAGTGTACCTGTCACAACGTTCTCCGTAGCATTGGAATTTTCGGGTACTAACGCAAAAGCTCTCCCTTGGCGCCTCTATTCCTTCTTCCCTCCTGTGGCGGTTTCTGGTTTCTGAGCTAGTTCAGAGGTACTCATCACAGAGTTGGTGAATTTTGGGTAGTCTTTCATTACATGGCCAACTTGGCCACATCTATAACATGCTCCTATTGCTCGATAACACTGTCCCCTATGAGCCTTTTCGCAACTCAGACAATTCGGAATGGTGCTACCCCTAGGAATAGGAAAACTTTGGTTGGCCGAACCAGTTGAGCTAGGAGATCCGAGATTTACTTTCTTTGGTGGGGCTGCCCTTGATTCTCCAACTGGTTCCCAAAATCGCTTCTTTGACCCATCCCACTTGAATGCGCGGTTTTAATTCCTTTTTCGGTGATGTATGCTGGATCTACCACCTCTGCATAAGTTGGTAGTTTCAGAACCTTAAGCCTATCTTTGATTTCCGCATCTAATCCTGCTTCGAATTTCCTTACTTTTCGGGCTTCTATCAGAATAACATATGGGGCAAATCGTGCTAGTCCAGTGAACTTACTTTCGTATTCTTGCTTTCGTAGTGATTCTGGAAAATACTTTTCATAGAACACCTCTAGGAATCTTGCCCACGTCATGATCTTTTCCTTTTCTAAGGTGAGAAGCCACCATTCTTGCGCATCTTCCTTGAAAGTGAAGGTAGCGAAGGGCACCATCTGTTCTTTTGTGTAGGGTAGGGCACGAAAAATCTTCTGCATTTCTTTAACCCAAGCTTCTGCTAGCAATGGGTTTGAACCTCCTGTGAACGTGGAAGGTTTCAGGTCTTGGAACAGCTTAATCGTAGTTGTCCATTATCGATGTTCTGGTAGCCCATTGTTCTGCAAGGCTTGCAAGAAACTAGTAATAGCTCTTTCCACAATCTTTCCATTGGATCGGCTCCATTGGATGATGATCCGGTACCATTTCCATCTTTAGCCATAGCTATAAAAACAGTTTTAATAAACGTGGTGCGCAATTTCCTACCTAACTTAAAACATATTCACATAATTTACAAAACATAGTTCACAAGACAATATATTCATTATTCAAAAAACACTGAGTTTTATTTATGTATAATGGTGTTAGTACATTACTTGTAGTTATGTCAACTTAGTGCCTAACCCTCCATCACAAAAATGGGTTAGAATTGGGTCATGGTCAGCTTACTTGAAAACAAAAGAAAAACACAAAAACAACAAAAGAAAGGATCTTGTTCTCAGGATTTTAGACGGAAAATAACCATTGGTACTGCAGTTGCATATGATGTTCAAACTCCCAACCGCTCAGCTCAATACCAAAGCATCGCTACACCACCTTCACTTGGTAAATGGGGATGTCTGCCTCGTAACCCCATAGTTATCGTCCCGTGATACGCACAGGCACCTCCATATACGTCATAATATCACCAAAATCAACTATTTGAATGTCAATCAGGTTTTGAGGGGAATGGATTTTTGCTTGAATATGATCACTTAAGAAGGCATTTCCCCGTCGAGCCATGAATTCTGAAGGTAAAACGGCTACTAAGTAGTGAGGATATCCCTGACTCAGGGCCATGCCTACTACCCATGTAGGCCCCAAAAACCTGTCTAAGGTACTCATAGCGTCAACCCTCCACCACTGCGTATCTACTTCTGTGGGGATGGCCCTTAAGTATATTGGTCGGCCCATAAGTCGGTTAAGGGTCGAGTCGGCTTGCCTAACTATTCCCTCTGGTAGGTCTGGAACGTAACTGTTATTTTCAAAAATTCCTTTAACTTCCGGAGGATCAAGCTCGTCCTAGAAAGAGTCGCCAAAGTTAAGTTCTGACATTGGCTGTACCACAGGATGTCTAATCTAGTGATAGAACTAAGAAAAGACTATAACCATAAGGACTAAGGTAAGATGTTTTTCTTATCTTGTTTTTCTAATATTATGCGTGTCTTCTAATTGAATGGTATTTTTTTTTTTTAACCATTGCTCTGATACCACTTTGTCACAACCCATCTCGGTGACCAGGGCTGGATCGCAACTAGCTAATTCTAAAATCCCTCAGTCCAAGTAATTAAATTAAATAATGCAGCTAAATAAAATAGAAGAGGTAAATAAATATCCGAAGCATACATGAAAATTATTATTTATGTAACAATGTAACATTAGTTGGATAATAATTACAAGAGAAAAAAAAAAACACATATGATATTCATATCAAATTTGGGGTTATAATCCATGGGATAAAACCATCATTCTTTATGTTTCTTCACCTAAAAGAGGTTTTAACAGCTATAAGCACATGGCAGAGTGAGGAATATTATACTAAGAGTATACGGATATAAAAATTACCATGAATAATTATTTAGGCTAAACAATGAATAGTTTAGTTCGAATAAATTATTTTTAATAATAGACATATAACACAAACATCATATAACAGAATAATTATAACCACGGTACAGAACAGAACAGAAGGTCAATGGATTCATGACAGACAGAGGGTCACGAAGTGACTAATCAGAGGGCCAAAGGTTATTTACGTCCCCCAAGGCATGGGACTATCAGAGGGTCACTAAAGTGAGAATTCAGAGGGCCAATGATTATTTAAGTCCCCAAGACATGGGACCTCCATGGTGGTACTTATTCAAAATGAATGTTTGTAAAATCATTGTCAAATATTTTCTAAAATTTAAACAAACATATCCATGGGTTTTCCATATTATATAAAATAAGGCTCATAAAATAAATAACATAATTAAAAATGCTAATATAATTTATAAAAACAATTTGCGTAAAATAAATTATGGTATTTAAAAACATACGTAAAATATATGATAGTGACTCAAGGTATAATATAACTCACCTTAATATAAATTTCTTCTACTTTTATGGGCCTTTTCACCTCTGCCTATTTTAATTTACCACTCTCCTTACTATCACTGTTCTTTTTTCTTTTTTTTTTCCTTTGCCCTCTGGTTGTGAGCTCAGGTTCCTATTTATACCAAGTTTTCGACCGTAGCTGCTTCGATTACCCTATTGATAGACCTCCCACGTTGCTTGGGTAGATACCACGTTGTTGGCTTATAGCAATGCCACCTCATTTCCCTTAGTAGATTCATGAATCACTTTTCTTTTCCCTTAAGTACATTCACTGATTCATGGATATCTCAAAAGGGACAACTCATGCAATACTTTAGACCCTATTACCTCATGGCCCATAAATTGCCATAATTACATATTTCATCTTTTTTTTTTTTCAACACATAAGTATTCCTAGTTTAAAATTAATTACATTTGAGCACATATAATTAAATATATTATTATTATTATTATTATTTTTACACAGTGTTAAATTAAACATTTAGGGTGTCACAACATACAAGGCTTTGAGTATTGAGAAGGATGTTGCTTCAACCCACATGGTGAAATAATCGATAGCCACTAGTATATATTCATGTCTATTTGATCCCTTTGGTGTGACTGTCTTAATTACATCAATGCCCTAGACTGAGAAAGGCCAGGGCAAGGTCAAGTTGTGCAATCATGAAGGTGGTACATTCATGAGATTTGCATGAATCTGACACTTATGGCATCTTTTAACAAACTGCATGCAATCACTCTCCATGGTAGGCCAATAATACCCTCGTCTAAGGATCTTCCTTGCTAGCATAACCCCATTCACACGAGCTCCACATTCTTTGTCATGTATTGATTCCATGATCCTTTCTCCTTCTTCAACATCTACACATGGATTGTGTATCCCCAGATGACCCTTTTTATATAGCCTTCCTCTACATAGGATGTATTGGGTAGCTAATCATCGGATAGCTCTTTTGTTTTTCTTCGTTGCCCCTTATGGATAGTCCTTTTTCTCTATAAAATTCTAGATGTCATAGTACCAAGGATGTCTATCTTGGACCTCTTCTATTGTAGCAATCAACTCGTAGGCCGGTGGATATCTCTCCTCTATGATGATTGGTCTCATTTTGACGCCTCTTGGGGTGTCGACCATCGAAGCTAAAGTAGCCAAGGCATCAACAAACTTGTTGTTTTCTCTCAACATGTGGGTGAATGTGACTTTCTCAAAGCTGGGTAGTAGACAATCTATAGTCTGGTGGTACACTTTTATCTTTTTTTCTTTGACTTTCCAATCCCCTCTGGCTTGTGAGACTACTAAGTTTGAGTCACCGATAACATCCTAATGCCTTTCTTAGCCAATTTGGTTTGAAGCTCCATCAAAGTACAATTTCTAAGTTTCTTCCGTTATTTGCATGATTTCCTCATCTGGGTACAGGAATTATGAGTAGCATTTTCCACTAACCGATTGATCTTCTAAGAATTCTGCCACTGCTCTACCTTTCACTGACTTTTTAGTGATGTACTTCAAGTCAAACTCAGCTAGAAGCAACAACCAACATGCTAGCCTACCAGTTAATGCTTGCTTCTTGAAGAGATATTTGATGGGGTCTAGTCTCAAAACCAACAGCACTGAGTGGGCGAGCAAGTAATGTTGTAATTTCCTAGTGGCCCACACTAATGTGAGATAGGTCTTCTCTAGTGGTGTGTACCAGGCTTCATTGTCTAGCATCTTCTTACTGAGGTAGTAAATGACATTTTTTGACTTTGCCTCTGATTCTTGTACTAACAGACATACCATGGTTGAGTCTATTACTGATAAATATAGTATCAAGGGCTTCTCAGGTTCTGGTGGGGATAATATCAATGGGGTTTGCGAGTAATGCTTGATTTTCTTAAAGGCGAATTGGTATCTTTCATCCCAATGGAATTTAGTCCCTTTTTTCAAAAGCTTAAATAGTGGTTCACAAGTCGATGTCAATTTTGCAATGAATCGACTTATGAATTGCACTTTGACTAGAAAGTTTCTCACCTCCTTTTTAGTCCTTGGTGGAGGCATTTCCAAGATAGCTTTAATCTTGGAAGGATCTACTTCTATGCCCCTCTGGGTGATCAATAACCCCATTATTTTCCCGATTGTTACCCCAAATGTGCATTTATGTAGATTTAACCTAAATTTGTATTCACGGATCCTTTCAAAGAATTTCTTTAGTGTAGTGCAATGACCCTCTCTTTCTTTGGACTTGAAGATCATATCATCCACATATACCTTTACTTCTTTGTGGATTATATCATGTAATAGAATAGTGGCGGCCTTTTGATAAGTAGCTCCAGCATTTTTCAATCCAAGTGGCATGACTCTGTAGCAATACGTTCCCCATAAAGTAGTGAAAGCCGTCTTTTCCTTGTCTTCCGGTACCATCATGATCTGATTATACCCCGAAAATTCATCCATAAATAACAGAAGTGCATGCCTTGTTGTGAAGTCTACTAACTCATCAATATGTGGTGGTAGAAAATCATTCTTTAGGCTAGCCTTATTCAAATTACTAAAGTCAACGTAAACTTTGATTCTGCCATCTTTCATAGGGACTAGAACTATGTTGGCTAGCCATGTTGGATATTTTGACACCATTAAGAATCCAACATTGATTTGTTTTGTTACTTCCTTTTTTTGTTTTGAGCGGGCGAATTCTTCTTAACTTCTGTTTCACGGGTTTAGCTTCGGGGTGTAGGGGAATTTTATGTTGTACAATCTCAAGATTGATTCCAGACATGTCTTCATAAGACCACGCAAAAACATCTTTGAATTCTTTTAAGAGAGTGACTAAGTGCTTGCGTTCCTCTGAAGACAGCGTGGATCCAGTCTGGACCATGCGAGGATTTTCCTTATTGCCTAGGTTTATTGAAATTGTCTCATCTATGACAAGTTTAGCTCATCTTTCTTCTTCCCATTCAATTGAGTTTTTATGCTCTGAGTAATTTCTTCCTTCATTTTATTAATTGGAGCTGGGGGACTTTCATCTGACTCAAGCTTAAATAAATGGAAAATTTAAACTCAACCTCCATTCTTGGACTTATAACTTCTAGGTCACTTGACGCGTTGGAATTCAATAGGCTAGATTCTGACTCACATGACTCATTACTAGACTCGCTGTTAGATTTATAAACAATACACTTTTCAATAGATCAGTTTTGTGCTTGACCCTCCATTACATCCACTATGTATTTCGTGATATCTTTTTCCAAAGCTCCATTTTCTAGCACCATCACAGAATTGAAATTCCCCAAGCCAATGTAACCAAACTCAATACTCAAGCTAGTCTCGATATCAGTCCTAGTCAGATTATCCACCTAGTCTTCACTTCCATCGCTTGAACTACTATATCTGTCTTGCCCAATGTCTACATCTGGGTCTATGAATTCTTTATCACTATTTACGAGCTCATAGTCAAAGAAGATTTCAAACCCTTACATTTTCTTTGTTGCATGATCAATCTAAGGCTCTGAAAATCCATAGAACGGAAAATCTTCTCCCCCTCTAACAAAATGCCCATTGAGTGTTCCTTGGATGTGTTTGTACTTCAATTCATATTTTCTATATTCTCTGTTTGCTTTTGCTTTATCTCGCGCTTCGGCTACCTTTGCCATGAAGTCTTTCTTTCCTGGTTGGTAACCTAGCCTAAAGGTGAACAAGTGATTGTTGACTTTTGGCACCTTTATAACTCTTTGTTTACCACTTTTTCCTAGACCAAACCACGGATGTACCTTCATTTTTTTATTATTAGAATAGAAGGTGTGCCAATATATCGGTCTTCCTTGAGTGCCATGATAGATTGCACTAGTTGAGCTTCTGCCAAGGTGAAGCCAAAAATGAAGGTGTCCTTATCGCCGTGATGAATTTCAAGCAAATGAGTAATTATATTAGGGGGTGGACGTACTGAAGTGTCACCATCTAAAGTAACTATATGGTCTCATTTAGCATAATTGATTCTTTGGTGGATAGTCGAAGGTACAGTTCTAAGTTGGTGCTTCTACGGCCTTCCTAACAACGTGTTAAATATGGCTAGAACATCCACGACATAGAATTCCACATGTTCATCCGGTCTAAGCTCAATCCTTAATTTCACTATTCCCAAACTTCCCGCTGAGGGTTGTTATAGGCTATGAAAGCCTGTGTGGTTGCAATGTAATCTTTGGGCCTTAACCCTAAAGCATATCCGGTCTTGGCCAGGCACACATTTATGGCAGATCCATTGTCAACTAGCACCACCGACACCTATTTCCCTTGACACTTTAATAACATGTAAAGGGGTTTTTTTTTTAGTTGCCCCCTTCAGGTGGCAAATCTTTGTTAGAGAAAGTGATGGTCGAGTTTTTCTTTACAGGCGCGAGTAATGCCACTAACTATTTTGAAGTGGCTTCTACAGACAACTTGGCTTTGCTTAGTGCAATTAGCATGGCCTGGCAGTGTTTATGAGAGGCCATGAGCAGACCCCAAATGAAGATGTCTAATTGAATCTTTTTCAGCTACTGAAGCACACCATCCTCCTTGTGCCCTTTTTTTTTTTCACTCTAGAAGTTTTTGAAACTTCGCCTTGCTTAAGGAATGTGGGTTTGAAATGTCGTCACTATGTGTAAGGTGATCCATTTCCTCCATATACCAAGTGTCATCCAACTTAACATCCCCCCATGTTTCATCAGTGTAAGTTAGGTGAAGGTCTTTATCTTCCCATTATTTGCCTTCCTTTATTTGGGTTACTTCCTTTATTTGAACCAAACAGTTGTCAATCATTGGGGTGTCAATTTGACCCTCACCTTCCAGGGACATTTTCTGATAAGACTGATAGAGTTTACTTGAGTATGAGACATAGCAGATTGGCTTGGAAAGTTCTTTTCTTAGGAATGGCAGTTGCGAACATAATCCTGAGAAGTATGTAGATGAATCCAAGTTAAATTATGTTCGAAACTTACCACAGGATCTCAAAATCATCATCATCATCATTAGTTAGGTGATGGTTTCCCAACCAAGGAGTTCTTGTGAAGAATTTTCAGAATTTTTACCAAAGTGATTAACCAAACAATTGCCCTTCCATTATTTATTGCTTATCCACAAAAAAATATCCCATTTTTATTCAAAAGCACATGATCAAATTACTACTTCTATTTTTTTTTTTCAAAATTATTTTTCGAGGTAAAGTTTTTTTTTTTTTTTTTCCTTAAAAATTATTGAGGAGTTCAGATTTTATTTCAAAGAATCAATCAAATAATCATCTTTTAGCTAAATATCTCATAGAGGAATCGAAATTTTATTAAAAATAGCAGACTAGGCCACCACTTCCTTACCCACCATCTTTCAAATAAGATTAAGGTTCCTCCAAAGTCAACAACCTAAAGACTTTTATTCAATTAAGAAAACTTTCTATAATTTCTGAATTCTACCCAAATTTTATTTCAATTTTTTTTTTTTTTTTTTTTTTTTTTTTTTTTTTTTTAAGGAACTCCAAATTTCATTCCAGGTGTCTAACCAAACAATCATTTTCTAGTCAAATGTCTTCTAAGGAAATTCAAAAATTCAATTTTAAAGCAAAGGAGTTGGTGACCACCTCCTTGTCTAACACTTTCCATAAAATCAAAATTCCCTCCAAAAACAATAACCTAAAGATTTTCATTCAATCAAATACTTTCCATGATTTCTAAAATTCTACTCAGATTTCCTTTTTCTTTTTCTGTTCTTTTCTTTTTTTAAATTCTTTCCCTCCAAAGGAGCTTCGGATTTTATTCCAAGTGTTCAATCAAATAACTGTCTTCTAGTCAAATGCTTTTTAGGAAAATTGGGATTTCATTCAAAATGGGAGGACTTGGTCACCACTTTCTTGTCTACCATTTTTTCATAAAATCAAAAGTCTTCCAAAGTCAATGACTTAAAGATTTCCATTCAATCAAACACCTTTCATAATCTCCAAGGCTATACCTAAGGTGAATATATTTTATTTTTTTTGGAATTTTCTTTTTTTTTTTTCAAAAATAAATTTTTTTGGAAGGTAATCATTCTCAATTGATTGCTAAGGTAGGAATTCAAATCAAACTCAAATCCTTTAAGTTAGGAAACTATCCCCTAATTCATCACTGATTCCTAGAATCAATACCAGATCAAATCACTGCCTAACTTGAACCCCAGATTTCAAAATCGCATCATTGCTTAGAATTCCTCAGATTTCTCCAAAATCAAATCACTGCCTAATCAGACCCACAGATTTTGGAATCAAATCATTGCCTTTCTAACTTCTAATTTCAGAATCCAATCACATAATTTCCATTCAAGACAAGATATCACATAAGCACATAATTTGCATTCATGCCTATTTGGGGGTAGGATTGCCCTACCTTAACTTGAAAATAGGATCTAAGATTTACTAATTCATACAAAAAGGAAACAATGTAATCCTAGAGAGGAGGGTATCATGTCCTAGTTTGAAAGGTACTAAAGCTTTCTATATGCAAATGTAGGTTTAGTTAAGAGCGTACATCAGCTAGGACTATCAATATACCTCTTATGCCACCTTGGAATGCAAGGGGATGATCAAATGGTACTAATAGCAAAATCTGACGCTTGCTTGTTGACAGAACATAGCTCGCGAATAGTGTTTGGGATATTAGGCAATAAAGTTAGGTTTTTCGAGCCCACAATGGTGCAATGCAATTAACAATTAATCACTAATTTCATAAAATAGAAATTTTCAAGTCAATCTAACTTAATTCCCTTGCAGAGTCACCAACTATGGTTTGTCATGCTTTTTTCAAGTCTAAGGCCCGTTTCCCACATAAACGTTGGACTAACTAGCTTTAACAACAAAGAGTCGCCACTTAATTTGTAGAGGGGAATTAAAAAAATCTTTAACGATGAAAACTAAGGGGAATTAAGAAACCTTTAATGATGAAAACTAAGTTAAGGACCAATCCATTATAATCAGAAAATTTCTAGGTTCGGGAGCTTAGGTACACAAGGGGAAAGTCATTTAAATGAAAGCACCCCTTTTTGTCCAATCCGAAGATTGGCCTCTACTCACTTTTTATTTTATGATTTTAGTGGTTAATTATTTCATACAATTCATTTTAGCCCTAAAACCTTTACTAACCCTAGAACTGATTTGAATAAAATAAGTGTTATTTATTTTAGTTTCAAGGATAAAGCCATATCTTCCATAAAAATAAATATTTTCCATCAAAAATGGATTTTAAATACAACATGGCCATAAAATTGAACTAAAATAAATAAAACTTATAAAAACATCCAAAATAACCAATTTTGCATAGAAAAACATATAGACTTAGATTATTCAAAAGGACAATGCAAAGACACATGCACATGCTATGGAGATTTAGAGGACTTACTCGGATGCCCACTTTACCCGTTTTACATGCAATACATAAAAAAAATATAACCTAAAATATGCAACTAAACATATAAAACATGAACCTAAGCATGTTGTTCTAATGAAAATAGAAGAAATATGGTTAAAACGGCGAAAAAGAGGGTTGAATACGCAAACTACATGACATATGAATGAACTAAAACCCTAAACATGGTTTGCTATTGAAAACATGGATAAAAAGGTGTTGAAATAATAAAAGATGAGAATATTACCTACTGCTTTGCAGAACGTCAAAGAAAATGTGAGAAATTTTCGTTTTCTTATTTGTAGGCCTCCCTCAAGCAAGGGTTGTTGATTATAGTCCAAGTCTCCTGGCTGAGAAGATTTTTAATCACTTTAAGGTTGCTAGTAGGAGGGGATTTTAGGAATTGAAGGGAGAGGGCAGGGTTTCTTTCTCTTAAGCCTTCTTTTGCTCTCAAAAGTTCACCAAAGTCTCACCCTCCAAAGAGGGGGGGGGGGGAAAGGGGGTGCTTTTATAGGCACTCCTAGCTTGGGGAGGAAGCTAAAGGAGATTGCTATAGTTCAGCATCGCTTTCTCTCTAGCGCCTCTCTTCAATTTCGCATTGTCATCCTTACAAAGTTTCCATTTCTGTCTATTAGAGGAAGGTACAGCCGTACCATGCACGTGCGGGCGCATGTGCGGCCAGGGGTCTAGGTGCCAACTTTACAGGTTAGGTGCGGATTTGCATGGCTAGGTGCGATTTTGCATAGCTTTTGCCTACTTATGGCCCAAGCAAGCTCAAATTTCCTGTAGATCAATGTTTTTTATAAAACAAGTCAATAATTTTGGAAAATATCATCAATCCAAGTCCAATCATGCTTCCCTCACTTCTCAGGGTTGAAAAATTGGTCCTTGGCTGAAAAATAGGTTCATGTGTATTTTGGTCATTTTTTTAAAAAGTTAATCTTTTGGTTGAAATAGGGTATGATAGCAACTTTAAGCAATTTTCAACATTCTAAGCATGGAGGTATCACCATTTCATCATCGAAAGGCCTACAAGTGCCCAAAATCTTAAGGTCAGTCAAAATGGGGTGTCCACAATAACTATAGTAGCTCGGGTCAAGACTCGACCCTTTTTTTCTTTTTCGGTTGGAACACTATATTGTTCCGGTTGACTTTGACCCTACCTTGTTGTGCTTGGACCTTGGAACACTTTAGGCTAGCTCTAGAATAGCAACTTACCAGTTTTGACCTTGCTTGTTTGCGCCCACAAACATTGTTATCGCGCTCGCAACTATTGAGGGTAGCTCCTAGGATGGGCTGCAATCAGGTTACAACCAAGAACCACCTTCAGGTTTGTTGGCCTGGAGGAGTTGCATTGCCTGCGATGGCTGGCGATGGATGGTTGCGACGAATATGGTCGCGCTTGCGAATGTATGGATTGTGGCCACAATTGTGCAATTCACACTAACGAAGTGTTAGACCGCACCCGTGATATTGTTTCTATATAAGACTGTATGTGCGTCAAAACGTCACTTTTTTAGATATTTTCTTTCCTCTATCTCTCTTGGTCGCCATTTTTTACCTTTTAAGCTTTTCAAGCTTGAGTTTCATCTATTTTTAATCATTTTTTACCCCTGGTTCCATATACCAAAACATAAAGCTTGGCGAGGGTTTTCATTTAATTTGAGAAGATCGTATTTTCATCGCTGTTGAATTTTTGACTTTCTTCATCTTTGCTTCAAGAGGTAGGGATTGCTTTACTCATTTTCAATACCTCATCATAGATACACATGTGGTAATTTTATTACATTAAAAGCATGATTTTGAGGTGTGATTTGATAAAACATGAAATTGGGTTAGGGGTTTGAGTTTTGAGAGTTTTAATCACTTGTTATTGACAATTTGGGATATTGTGAGTTAGTTAACCATGTGTATAAAGATTGTGATGACTAATCCCTAATTTATAGTGGATGTTTGGATATTGTGGAAAAATGTTAAGGTTGTGTAATTATGTAGCTAAGTGTTTGCCTTAATGAAGTAGAGTTTTGATTGCTAAAATTAGATAAATAGAGTGTTGTGATCATTTGGCCTATGTGATGTAAGTGTTGGGTAATGTTGTATATGAACAAATTGAGATTTGACAATTAAAAGGGGGTTTTGACAAACTATTGTGAAAACTGGAGATTTGGAATAATGGGATTTGTGTTTGAAACCAAAGAGGTATTTTGTGAAACTCTATTTTAAATTGAGAAAATGAAATGGTTTATTCCTCGAATTAAATGTTGTTGTTGTTGAGCCTATTGCTTTATGAGAATAGGGTCTCTAGAGATTTTATCCTTGGTCATTGGTGGAGGGTGGTATTGTTTGTTGCTAAATAGGTTTTGTGTGTCAAATGTTGTGTGTTAATTGCGTAATCTAAAATGATGTGTTATGTGATGAGTTGGATAAAGAAAGTGCTATATAAGGGGTCTATTTCCTTCCGGTTAGCTCTTAGTAAAGCATGACGCATTGATATAGGTGGCCCTTCCTTCCAGGTTGCATTTGGTAAAGTGTGCTAAGGTTCCTCTTCCTTCCGGTTGAGTTTCGGTAAAGTGTGGCGCTTTGAAATAGATTCTTCTCCCTTCCGAATTTGCACCCAGTAAAGTGTGTTGTTGTGGTGGTTGGGGCTTGACGAAGCTGGTTTGTCCTATGTGACTGTGTTGCTTCATCATTTTTATATATGAATTGTGATACAAGGGGTGCATCATTTGTCTTCTGTGCCAGTGGCAGGTAAAACATGGGAGTATGTGTTGTTGTTTTGTCAGTTCTATTGGGATATGTATATATATTGTGATGGATGTCCTATTTACCTTGTGCCTTGAGCATAGAACTGGGTGGATGTTTTTAAGGACATTGTAGAATGGGTATCATATGTTGAATATGGTAAATTTCTCAAATTTAAAAATTAAAAAAAAAAGAAGAAAAAAAAATAAAAGAATGATTAAAAGGTAAGGGACTAGATTAATTCTCGAGTAATGAAAGATTACTTAGAGGCTTTACCTTTGTGTGCATATGTCTATAGAGATATTTATTGAGGAATTATATGCATTTGTGTAGTTGACGTTGTGTTATGAGACATGATTTAGATTTGAAAATCTTTTTGGATTGGAAGCAATGTATTAAATCGATAAGAAAACAAATGAGTTTTCTTGAATTGACAAAGAATGATTTTTAGGAAAATATATTTTTTTGTATAAATACTTTGGAATATAAAAAGTCTTGTTACTTATATCTTATAATGTGAAGCATTCATGATCATAGCTATCTTATGTTATTATTGTTTAGGATCATTTGGGATCTCTATTGGACTTCTCTGTTCATCCTACATTGCTGATAATTTTTCAAGTACATAACTTGAGGAGTTATTCTAGATTTGAAGTCATTCTTACCTGTAGGCCACAAGGCCAGTATCTGTTTGGCGAAATGCTAATATTATGTATAAAGGGTTAAACCCTTTTGTTTAATTTATTTATGTAAGCCTCGGGGAAAAACTTCATTTATTTGTAATTCATTTGCATTATATGTATGAACTGGAAGGGAACTTTTATTGTTTCATCATATTAATGGTTATAGCTTCCTCATGTTTCATTATGGAATTGAATTATAATGATGGTGATGATAATGTTAATTTGGCAATAAAAACAAGGCGTTACAACTTAGTATCAGAGCGAGCCGAGTTTGAATACTTTGGGCTCATAGGAAGTGGTTTTTACCACAAGGGATTTGGTTACGCTTGGTGAGAACGTTTTATATTGATAGGTTAAGTGTTAGGACTTTATGTGTTGTATTTATATGAACATAGGGTTAAGTTTCATGGATAATGCTTGTAGCCGGTTAACTTGCATTCACTACTAGAATTATGGTCTTTTGCGTCTATTTTTTTACGACCGATTGTTTGACCGTCGCAAAAAAGTACTTTTTATATCCAAATCCCGTTCTAATTAACACACAGTCGTTTCTTTAAAAAAAAAAAAATCATCCATATCGGGTATAACTTGCCCTATCCCCAAATCGTGTATGCATCAACTCTTATTTCCCAAATCGGTATGAACTCTCTCTCTCAAAATCTCACTCTTCACTCTCTCTCGCTCTACTCTCTCTTTCAACTTACCACTCTCAATTTTATTGTTCATTTGAAGATGTCGATCAAATGTTGATGAATATTTGAAGATTTTGATCGATCGTTGATGAAGATTTGAAGATTTCAATCTGCTGTTGATGAAGATTTCGATTGATTCATGATCGGTAAGTCTAATTTTTATGTATGAATCTAACTCTGTCTCTGTAATCCCTATATCTTTTCTCAGCTCCCAAATTCTCTTCGGCTTTTCGCGAAGATCAACATCAATTCAGAGGAAGTGGATTTCGAAATCAACATGAATTTTTTCCAATTCAATTTATTTTTATCAATGCGGTGCAAACTCTGATTTGGAAATAGGTTTTTGATTTGAAGATTCATTTTATTTTTTTAATTATTAAATCTCGATTTTCTTTGGCTTTTAAACTTGATCTGAACATTTCTCTGGATTGTTTGATAAATTTCATGTAGTTTTTGAACCTCTTACAATCCACTCATTTGTGGACATCGCTATTCTCGGTCTTTCTTTTCTTGATCTCTGAGTTGTTCCATTTGATTTATTCTTCACTTCTCTTCTGTCTTTGTGTGTTTGATTGCTGAGAATTGATTAAATTAAACCAGATACTGCTTTTTTGTGTTTTCTATATGTTTTATTGTACTAGTAATGATTTGAATTAGACTTGATTTTGATTATGTTAAGCTGGACCCTCTTGATTTTGGAATTTATTTATTTGCTTCAGATGTCAAGCATTTTTAGGAGGATCCATGATTTGTTTTGGAAAAATTAGTTTGAGGAATGTGAAAGTGAAATTTACTTGATTAGATTAGCAGTTTTTAGTTCATATTCAATCCAAATATGGTTGAGTCTGCAAAATCATAAGTTCACAAGTAAATATTGTACTTCTTATATACCTTTTTGATGTAGGTATTCTTGGTGAAATATCTTTGACATGTATTTAAGAAGCTAAACACCTTATTTTTCATATCATGATGATCATTTTTGCAATAACATCCATAACACAACATCAGAATTCACTAACTTCAGCACAAAGTTGAATCATGATTCATGAATGTAGTGTTGGAGGCATTTGACACTATGCATGAGGTTTTTTGGTCTTCTAATCTGTTTCACTGTATCATTTCATTATTCTATGCTTGTAGCCTGGTGATAATGTCCCTGGTGGATTTAGCACATGGGAAACATAGACATGTACCGTACAGGGACTCTAGACTTACATTTCTACTTCAGGTCAGAGAATTAAAGCTACTACAAGGTGACTTCTAAATAATCATCGTAGGTACCTTTTGTTATGAGATATATCTCAAACTACAGATGGCATTCATCTTTGGATGCAGGATTCTCTTGGTGGGAATTCGAAGACAACCATTATTGCAAATGTTAGCCCATCTATTTGGTCTGTTTTAAGCATAAGTCTTCTTTGTGTGAATAATTTTTTTAATTTGTTTTTTCTCTGTATTTTTTGTTGATTTCTTTTCATCAGACCCGCAGCTCTGCAAATGAGACATTGAGCACTCTAAAGTTTGCTCAAAGTGCCAAACTTATACAGAACAATGTACTGACTTTTAACTCATATATTTCTGTTCCAATGGATCCTAGATATAAATGCAACCTCTTTTGGCTTGTTTTTAATTTTTCTTCTAATTTTTTAGGCTAAAATAAATGAAGATGCTTCAGGTAATGTAACAGCATTGCAGCCGCAAATCCAACAGTTACAGGTATGGATTAGTCACAGCTTTTTTACATGACATCAACATGTTAATGACACTAAGGTATTTATCTATTTCAAACAGGGCCAGTTGTCTTTCTTGATGAAACATTATGACATTTCAAGGTCTGTGCCAAGTTATCAACAATCTAGATTGGCTGATTCATCAGAGGAATATGAATAATCAGGGGAAAGAAATACATGTGATAATCATAACACACGAAGCATCCCCAAAAGGAAGGTAATCTTTATGTGTACATCGATAAGTTATTTGTTCCTGTCCAAAGCTTTGCATAGCATTCTGCTAATTTATATGTGGCAGGCAAAATGTTTGGAAGCTTCTTTACTTGGTGCCCTCAGAAGAGAGAAATTGGCTGAGACTGCAGTGAGGAGATTAGAGGCTGAAATCGAACAAATGAACCGCTTAGTATGTCTAGCTACAAAAATGAGCTCAACTTTCTTTTAACTTGAGAAATTTTTGAAAATTCTACTAGCCATTATTAGTTACTGCTGTGTTTCTAGTTTAGTATCAGAACCAGCAGTGGGATCTTGAATGTTTAACTTACAGTTGTAGATTCTATTGCAGGCTCAGCAAAGGGAAGAAGATGCTCAGCGTGCCAAAATGGTGCTAAGGTTCCACGAGGAAAAAATTAAAAGACTTGAATTCTTTGCAGACGGTTTAGTCTCTGCCGACAAGTATCTCATCGGGGAAAATAATAATCTAAAAGAAGAGATTCAGCTTCTTCAAGAAAGGATTGATAGAAACCCAGAAGTGACCCGGTTTGCATTAGAGAACATTAGGCTACTCGACCAGCTAAGATTGTAATTCTCATGAATATGTTGCCTAATGTTTTAAAAGGGTGCTATCCATTTCCTTTGTCAGTGTCACTTATTGCTTGTACTGCCAGGTTTCAAGAATTCTATGAACAAGGAGAGCGAGAAAAATTGCTTGCCGAAATTTCAGAATTGCGAGATCAGGTATTAGGAGATTATTTTCTTCTTATTTTTAGTTTCTTAATGATTTTTGAGTGGGTCTACAAACCCATAAGTGTGAAGAGCAATAGTAAAGTAAGTTCCTTTGCTTATAAATAGCCTCTCAAATATGTTGTATTTTGGAATATCACATTTGTGCTTCCTACTTAGTTTCCTCTTTCTTTTCTTTTTTTTTTTTCCAACAGATACATTAATTTGATAAAACCTGAGAAAGTAGCGTACAATTTTTATCTCGATATTTTCTTCTTTGGTAAGAAATAAGAAAATATTGAAAGAGTATTCTTGCATTTATTTTAGCAATTATACTCTAGTAGTAGACAGGGACTAGATTTTCGAAATACACTGTAGAATTATCTTCTTTTCCATCAAATTAAATAAAATTGCTAGTTTACTAATGTTTCCTTAATTATCTTCTAAACATTAGTGCGTTCTCATGATATTTTGCATCTCAATTTATCTCTTGGTTGTTGAGCACTTAGAAAGGATGAACTGCTTTAGGGCTATTTTTGGAAGTCTTGTCCTAGCTGATTGAACATTATTCCCTATAGAATCCTTTTCTAATCCCATCTTTAGGTTAGACCTGCCGAGGTATTGTAAGATGATTGCAAGTGATATTGGGAACATTGGGTAATTTCTATTCTTATGTTTTAGATAGTATTTTATATTTCTTGGTGAAGATTAGTGATCTTGTATTGGGACATCATGTAATCATCTAATGTAGAGTTTAGAAGCTGCAACTATTTTGTATGTTTCGGATTATTTCTTTTTTATCTTCTAACAGTTCAAAACTTAATTTGATCGTTGAAGGCAATATCGGGTTTTAATAACAATAAAATAAAGTAGCATCTATTCTAACAGTTTTCAACTGTTATAAGCTTGTGTTTGTGAAAGCTGCTTCTTGAATGTTGTTTGATTGCATTATACAGTGGCTGGTTGTCTCATCTCACGAACAGTTGTTGCTTGTTGTTCTTGATATGTGGGGGCTTCAACAGGTGAAGGAGAGATAAGAAAAATAAAGAGTCAGAAAGAAGAGAAGACAATTGAATTGGTGAGTGAGATTGCTGCTGGTTGCAGCGTGAGGAAGAAGGGGGAGGAGGAAAGAGAAAAGTAAAGAAAAAAATAGGGGGTAAAATTGTCATTGAACACTCTAAACTTGGAGATGGCTATTTCACAGAGGCAGGTGCAGGGAAGGCAATGTGTGCTTCCGGTTGTTCCTCAACCAGACCAGCAGCATGTTCAGAATGCAGAGAAATATCCTTAACAAGCAGAAATTAGAAGATCAGCATCTGAAGCAGAGCTTCAATCAGGGAAATATCATTCACTCTGACATGCAAACTGAGATCCAGCAAGGGGAACAGAAGCACATTATCTCATCACCATCACAGCAATCTATCATTGTAGCATCTTCTATTATGCAGCCTTCTGTGATGCAATCAACCCCGTCACGTCGTCTTCAGCAGGATCCAGAGTCTTCTGTTCAACTGCCAATGCAATCTGGACTACAGCAACATCCGTAGTCAATCTCCGAAAATAATACATGTGTATTAGAATTTTTACAAATATCACTTTACATTTATTGTATATAATATTCGAGTATATATATATATGAGAATGTAGGTTGCTAAAACATTGTAGGTATTTTATTTATTTATTTATATTTTTTTTTGCGACGGTAACAAGATGGTCGCTAATACATTGTAAGGTATTTTTGTAATTTTTTTGCGACGGCAAAACATTAGTCGCCATAAGTAGATTAGGCGGTCGCAAATAGTTTGCGACTGCTATTTTGCGGTCGCAAAAAGTATTTGCCACCCCCACATTTGCGACCCCTATTTGCCGTTGCATGGGCCGTCGCAAAAGGTCTTTTGCGACTGTTTTTTTATTATTTGCGACGGCTTATAGCGATCGCAAAAAGTACTTTTTTTAGTAGTGATTGAGGTCTCTTTGGAAACATGTTTGATCAACGTGGTTTCTTATGAGAATTCCTTGAGAGTTCCGGGATGAGTAGTTATCTTTGTGGACTTGGCTCGATTATGTGGTTAAGTGTTCAAGTTACTTATGTGTTGTATGGATGATAGACTATAAGTGGGTTTAGTAGCTTAGCGGTGGTGAGTGAGTGCCACGACTAATTTGGTTTTATTTGTAAACATAACAGAGTGTAACATTTGAGTATGAGGGCTATATAATCGTTGAAAGTTATTATCGTTGAAAGTTATTTTCTATGATTATATCATGTAATAGTTGATGGATTGCCCAAAGTTTAGGAATGATAAAGGCAGTGGAATTAATTTCTATAATTAAGTTTTCTATAGTGTCATTATGGATCATTGTACTATTATTAGCTATTCGAAATATTAATGGTGGTTTTTATTTTTTCCACATATACTCAGAAAAGAGTTTCTTTTTCTCAAATCATACTGAGCATCTGTTGTCTAAGTAAGCACACATCTGTTGTCTAAGTAAGCACATAGTTTGTAATTTTTAAATCCCTCTAGGCATACTTTTATGGGTATATATATATACTATTTATATTAGTGTATGCTAATAACATTTTATTTTCTTCACTCTTTTTGCTATATCTTTTTATGAATGTGTCATATTCCTTTTGTGCCTCTTCTTTATCTCCAAGCCATTAGATTTCCTCATCTTTAGATATTGGCACACTCGTAGTTTTGTATCCTATTATTCTTTTTACTAAATGAATTCCTATCGGATTGTATATTAAAATTATGGGTAAATTACAAATATACCCCCTAAGATTTGATTAAAATACAAATCGCCACATGTGGTTCTGAAAATTACATTCCACCCATGAGATTTCTAATTTCATAACAAATCGCCCATTTTATTAATAAATCATCAAGTCAATTAACAGCTTTTAATGATGTTACAAATATGTTTCAATTAATAATTTAGGTAATTTTATTATTGTACAGGAGAGCAATTATGAATTTCTTTTTTTTAGTTAATTCTGTTAAATAAATTTTTTTAACAAGGGGATATTTGTAATTTTTCAAACTATAGGGGCAATCTGTATTCTAAGCAAACCTCAAGAGATGTATTTGTAATTTATCCTAAAATTATCTATAGAGTGTCTTCTTGATGATATACTTGTATTATCTATTTCGTCATTATCTTTCGAAGTGCTAGGAGTTTTTATTTTAATATTTCCTATATTATCAATTTTTATTATACCGTTTCTTTTTGTAATATTTTTAGAATTGGTATCCATCTATTATCTAGTTTAATTTCATTAGGGTTATTCTTTTATATGTAATTTTATCTATTGGTATTCCATTAGTAGGTTTAAATTTATCTATTTTTATAATTTTATGTCGTATTTTAGGATCTATGGTGTTATCTAACTTATATATTATATTCCAAAATACCTATAATGAATATGTGGTTTTATGCATATCAATTTTTACTATTTTTATTTTTAACGTTAAAAATCTATTTATATATCCAACTTTTAACCTAATATAATATCCTGGTTTGTAATTAAAATCTAATGGCTGCCCACATAGGTTACTCTTTGTTCCACTAATTATGGATCTTTCAAAATTTTGTTGCCTAATATCACATAAAAATACATACATACATACATATATATATATCATGTCAATTATCAAACAACGGTATAATTTGTATTTGTATACTCTTTGTTTGTATATATTTATATTTATTATCTTTGTTATTTTCTAATATATTATGATTATCTCTCGTATATCATATTCACAATTTTTAATTTCCATATCTCCTTATATTCTTTCATATATATATATATATTTAATTTTTAATTTAAAAATTAATTTTTGATATATTTCATCTTTTCATATTGTTGATAATATTTAGCCTTTTTTCTACTTTTTCTTGGACGTTTTCTATGACAAATTGTTCTCCTCTTAAGTTTTCTACACTTATTTCTTTCGTCATTATAAATATTAATTCTTTATCGGCATCGCTGTAATTTTCTATTTCTATTTCTATTTTTTCTTCATTTAATTTTATTATTCCTTTATTATTTTTTAAAGCCAATTCTAATGCTTCTTCTTTTCTAACTTTAAATAATCCAAGTTTCCTAAGGCTTCTATTATTTTATTATTCTTCTTATTTCTACATTGATTTGCAAAGTGACTTATTTCCCCATATGCCCAACATTTATAAGTCTTTTTTTCCCTTTGGATAATAATTATTTTTTTTAAAAAAAAATGTTCTTTTATTGAAATTATAGGGGGTTTTTTTTATAATATTTTTCTCCTCTTTATTTATTAAAACTTTTTCTTTTATAAAACGTTTTCTTTTTATTATTGCATGTTTTCTTCGTGAAGGTTCATACCTCCATGCGTTAGATGTTTGTCAGCAATGTAAATATTGCTTTTTCATTTTTCTTCTTTGTTTCATTTTCATGTATTTTTATTCTATCCATTCTCTTATATATCTAATTCTATGACCCAAGGTGTCACTTGTAGCATCTTCTAATTCTTTTAACCACTTTTTACATTTTTCTTCTATATTAACATTTATAGGATATGGTAATTTATGAAAAAACATAATTAAATGAATTTTGTTTCTACCAATTTGATAATAGTAATAGAAGTATTCACATATATAATTTTCTATATATTCCATATTTCATATTTCTATATTATTTAAGTTTATGACTCATTATCTTTTCCTACGAATTTATCTTCAATATATTTTACAAATAAATTTAACATACCTTCTGGAGTAATTTCTACTGTTAATTTTTCTCTATCACTTTCTTTCAAATTGTCATACCAGCTTGCTGTTATACCTGTGAAACTATGTTCAATATAATTTAGAAAACTTTGTATGCTCCAGTTGTGGATATTTAAGACATGATGCATACCTCTCTTTCATTGTTTTACTAATCCACTTGTATTTGTAGCACAATCAATATCTAATAAATATCCTTTATTATTTATTGGTTTTAGTAGTACTTGTACTTCTCTTAAAAAATATTTCCTTTCTATGAATAAAGTTTGCATAATTATGTATTCTAGGAATAAAGTTTGCATAATTATGTATTCCACTAGCATATGATCCTCTATTTAGATAACTATAATGTCTCATTCTTCTTCTATAATCATAATTTCTAGTATCATTTTCCAGTTGTTATCAGGTGAAGTTTTTAAAATTTGGATGATTTAGATTAGTTGGGACAGATGAACTACTTCCTTCTTGTTTAACCACTGCCATTTCAATATCATCAAAATTATTAGTTTCCTCGAAGTCTTCTAGGATATTATTTTCTTTTTATTTTCCTGTGTCACTACCTCTCATTACTTGTTCTAAGTCTTCAAGGGAAGTATATTCCATTTTTCCCAGACTAATTAATCCTAATTGTTTATGTATATCTTCGTCTAGTTCTATTATATTATTATTTATTTCCTCTATTATGTCTTCATCTATTTTATCTAGTCGTTTAATTATTTCTAATATTATTTTATATTTTATTTCATTATCATTTTCTGTTTTAGTCATTTCTTCTAATTGGTCTAGATTATATTTAAGTAACTCCATTATTTTTTTTATTATTTTCAAATGAAACTAATTCAAATGGTTCCTCTGAATCATTTCCTTTATACGGGTACGGATACGGATCTAAATATTTTTGTTTTTCTTCTAAAATAACTACTTATTTTTTTGGATCTTGTATTAAATGTCTAATTTCGTTTATTATTTCTAATTGATTATTTCTAAGATTTTCGCTGATTTCTTTTAATAACTTAATTAAAGTATTATTTTGTTCTATTATTATTTGTAAAGAAGTATTATTATTTAAGTTATCAGATTCTACTTCTTCACTATACTTCATGCAAATGTTATTGGTAAAGTTGAGAAAAGAGACTCTGATACCAATTTCAATTGCGGATTTATTAATTTAATATTAACTCTTGCCAAAATTTTCATTGGTAATCTACACTTGCCTTGTCTAAGAATATTTTATCCCTAATGCTCGCAATTCTTTGATTATAGTTTATTACAGATTGTCCTGAAACATGAGTCAATTTTTTTTTTAATCTATTTAACTTAGGTTCTAATTCAAAAATATAATCTAAACTATATTTTATTTCAGCCCTAAGTGATGTAATTAAATGCATATAATTGTTACTTATAAGATTTTACACAATTTTAATTTTTTTAAAAATATATTTAGGCTTTAATTTTTTCAATTTATACGGGTAGATTCATGAGGTGCGTGAGGTGTGTGAGGCGTATGTTTCACATGTTATTCGGGCAATTCGGTCTTGCCCAATTCGATTGATGGAGAATTATTGTTTTATATGGGTCTAACATAAATGGATGGTCCAAATTAATTTGTGATATAATCATGTTAAATAACAGTTCCGATTCGTAGCTCGAATTTTCCGTGGCTCGAAATTCCAAAACGACGTCGTTTTAGGATGTTTTTTGATTCTCTTACCGGTAAGATAATATTTTCCGTACCATTCGGGCCATTCGAGCCTCACTTTCTCGAGCAACGGAGCATTTTCCGTTAAATAATTGCTCTTACGATAAAATAAAAAAAAAATTAATTGCACTTTTTTTTTTTAATACTTACTAGGTGGGTTATAAATTTTGAAATTAGGGTCACTGTTGTACAACTTTTTGAGTTTATTTTAGGTCTTATTTTGATAATTTTAATTGTTCATTTTTTAAAATATATCGAGTATAATATATCTTTCAAAAATTAAGTTAATTGGATATTAATAACATTTTCATCAAATCACATTTGTTCTATTAAAAAAAAAATGAATAGAATGATTCTAAGAATAAAATTGAATACAAATTTGATTTGATGAAAGGATTATCTCTTTTTTTTTAGTTTAAAAAAAAAGTTATTGATATTCGATTAACTTGATCTTTTGTAAGTATATTATATTTGATGTATCTTAAAAGGTGAATGTTTCAAATTATAAAAATAAAATTCGAAACGGGACTAAACACTTGTATAATAGTGGCGGTTGTGCAGGAATTTATTGTAGAATTTATTATGTTTTTTTAAACTTAAGAAAAAATCAATGTAATTTATCTATAAATATATGCATACACGTAAAAGATTGTAATATGTATCAAAGCCATTCGAAGAGCTCTTTAGACCTAATTTGGTCAATAAGGCTTGACGCTCTTTGGACTAAAATGATGAGGCCAAGTACTTTCATAATCAATAATAGAGATTAAATGAATATATAATTCTAAAATAATAATAATAATAATAATAATGAATAAATTATTATATATCATTATATAAATATATAAACTTGTGGTGTTCTGATATTACTTAATTCGACCAATCCTTCCCAAGACCCGTCTCAGCCAACTTAATTGTCCAATCCGTCTCAACTCATAAAAGATGATTTAGAACTTTGGATAAAAGTTTATAAACCGAGCCTGCCCATAATCTCGGCCTGTAAGGGCCCGCAAGGGTAAGTATAATGTTTTGTTTAATTTTATTTTATCTAATGTTTAGTTTGAATTTTTTTTTTTTTTTGGCTTCTCATATCTAATGTTTTTGTTTTTTTCTTTCCATTTTTTTTTCCTCCACTTGCAGGTATTATATGTTACTTGATTATCTTTTGATTACATGAGATGTAAAAAAGTTTAAAAAAAAAAAAAAAATCAAAATACTTGAATTATGTTGGAAAGTAAATGAGAAAAAAAAAAAAGCTAATGAAAATATTAAAAATGAAAATTGTATACAACTTAATAATATAAGTGTAATGAAAAATATGTAGCCCCGGTTCGGTTTGATTTTGGTTCGTAAGATTTAGATTTATGAGTAAAATGTGGTTTTAATTTTTCAAATAGGTATAACCTGTACCTACCTATTAATTAGTCCAAACTTGAAAAACTCATTAAAATATGAGATTTGAATAAATAAGTCCGGTTCTGTCTCATTAATGACCCCTACGGTTGATCTCTCTCTCTCTTCAAAAGATTCTAACATATGCAATAAATTTATTTGCCTCAATATGTGACTTTCCTTATTTGTTAGAGAAAATCGATGAATCCCCACAAGTAAATCAATCAATGGGAATATAAACTAATGCGGAAAAATTAAATCAAAGGCAACACAAGAATTTTTACGTGGTTCCCTCAATGTGAGGTACGTCCACGGGATCGAAATCCGATTCCACTATCAACCAAATAAATTCCAAACGATTACAAACGAGACACTAATGGTCTCACAAAACCACCCTTAGGTGAATTCCAATAATCACAAATAAACAAGAGGAAAGACCTCACCAAATAGATGAACCAAAATCTTCAGAACCAAAAATTGAAGAAGACCCAAAATAATACTCCAAATCAAACCTATTAAACCAGCCGAATTCGAGCCAACCACGAACAGAGTATTTTTCCGAAACTTGAACAAATCAATCCACCAAACTTAAATGCCACCAAATGGATTCATTAGCCCAAAGCATTGACCAAGGTCAACAATTGAATTTACCCAGCAAAGTCACCAAAAACAAATCAATATTGATAGCCACCCTCTGTCTCTACGGCAGAACAAAAAACAATATCAATATTTGTATATAGTGAATTTAGGGTTTTGTAATTAAATCCTAATTGTATCCTAATTGGATTGGGCCTCCACAAATATAATATATAAAAAATATATTATACTAAACCAAGCCAAATTAAAACTCTTTTTCCAAAACCAAATTGGGTCCCACACTCCAATAAGGAGGTATACCCAACAATTCTCCCCCTACCGACTTAGGTGGAGAGATCAACCATACCCGCCAAAGTTCGACACTTTAAATGTTTGTCCCTCGACAAAGTCTTAGTCAGCATATCTGAAATATTATCATCTGTGTGAACCTTTTCGAGTTGCAACAATTTCGAATCTAACACATCACGAATCCAATGGTATCTCACATCAATGTGTTTCGATCTCGAATGAAAAGTAGAATTTTTACTCAAGTGAATAGCACTTTGGCTATCACAATAAAGCACATACTTTTCTTGCTTCAAACCCAACTCTTGCAAAAATTTCTTCAACCATAACTCTTCTTTGCAAGCTTCTGTAATGGCAATAAATTCAGCTTCGGTAGTTGAGAGAGCAACACATTTTTGTAATTTAGATTGCCATGCCACAGCTCCCCCTGCAAAAGTCATCAAATACCCCGAAGTAGATTTCCTAGAATCAACATCACCAGCCATATCAGAATCTGTGAATCCATCAAGCATCGGCTTACCATCCCCAAAACACAAACACACCTTCGAAGTCCCTCGAAGATATCTTAGAATCCATTTTACCGCTGCCCAATGTTCTTTACCCGGATTAGAGAGAAAACGACTCACCACACCAACGGCGTGAGCAATATCCGGCCTTGTACAAACCATGGCGTACATCAAAGAACCAACTGCTGAAGCATAAGGAACTTTCAACATCTCTTCTTTGTCTTTCTCACTTGTAGGACATTGATTCGAACTAAGCTTGAAGTGACCCGCAAGTGGACAACCAACCGGCTTTGCTTTATCCATGTTGAACCTCTCAAGAACTTTCTCAATGTAGCTCTCTTGAGACAACCAAATCAGTCCCTCTTTGCGATCACGAACAATTTTCATACCAAGTATTTGCTTTGCCGGTCCCAAATCTTTCATAGCAAAAGATTTACTCAACTCCAATTTCAACCTGTTAATCATGGTAGAATCTTGACCCACAATTAACATGTCATCAACATAAAGCAAAAGAATAATAAATTTGCCATCCGAAAAATTTTTCACAAACACACAATGGTCCGAAGTGGTTTTAGAAAAACCATTATTCATCATGAAAGAGTCAAATTTTTTGTACCATTGCCGCGGGGCTTGCTTGAGGCCATACAAACTTTTCTTCAATTTGCAAACAAATTTCTCTTTCCCTTTCTCCACAAAACCTTCTGGTTGCTCCATGTAAATTTCTTCTTCAAGATCACCGTGAAGAAATGCGGTCTTTACATCAAGTTGCTCAACTTCAAGGTTCATACTTGCAGCCATGCCAAGTACAACCCGGATAGAAGACATCTTCACAACCGGCGAGAAAATCTCGTCAAAGTCAATGCCTTTCTTTTGCCCAAAGCCTTTCACAACAAGACGTGCTTTGTACCTCAGATTCTTGCTATCATTCTTCAATTTGAAAACCCACTTATTTTTCAGAATTTTCCTCCCTTTAGGCAACTTCACTAAATCATAAGTCTGGTTTTCAAGCAAGGAGTTCATCTCCTCGTCCATGGCCTTTTTCCAATCATCTTTCTTTGCATGCTCAATTGCTTCTTGGTAGCTCTCAGGCTCCCCTTGATCAGAAATCAACACAAATTCATTGGGAGGATACTTTCTTGAAGGTTGTCGGTCCCTTGTAGATTTCCTCAACTCAAGCTGTGGTGGCGGTTCTTGAGTTGGATGCTCTTCCTCAATTTCTGGCTCAACTTCATTAGGATTAGCATCATCATCCACATCTTCAATAGGTGGCTGCACATCTCCCCCATTTTCATCATCAACTGAAGATGAAGGAGATGGATCCATGTCAATGAGATCACTAGTTTTTGGCTCCGGTTGATCACTTTTGCCAAAGTCTTCAATTGTTTGGTCTTCAAGAAACACAACATCACGGCTTCGAATAATTTTCTTGTCGACTGGATCCCACAATCTATAACCAAATTCATCACGCCTATAGCCAAGAAAAATACATTGTCTTGACTTACTATCAAGCTTGGATCTCTCATCCTTTGGAATGTGAACAAAAGCTCGGCAACCAAACACTCTCAAGTGCTCATAAGACACATCTTTGCCAGTCCAAACTCTTTCAGGAACATCACCATTCAAAGGATAGCAAGGAGACAAATTGATCAAGTCAACCGCTGTACTCATTGCCTCACCCCAAAAGGGTCTTGGCAATTTAGCTTGTGAAAGCAAACACCTTGTTCTTTCCACAATGGTGCGGTTCATCCTCTCGGCAACGCCATTTTGTTGAGGAGTCTTCTTAACTGTCTTTTGATGCCGAATACCTTGGCTGATACAATACTCATCAAATGGCCCAATGTATTCACCACCATTGTCTGATCGGATGCACTTCAATTTCTGCCCTGTTTCTCTTTCAACCATGGCCTGAAAATGCTTAAATACTTCTAGAACTTGATCTTTAGTTTTTAGTAGATAAGCCCAAACTTTCCTTGAATAATCATCAATGAAAGTAACAAAATAAAGTGCACCACCATGTGTTCTAACTTTTAAAGGACCACAAACATCCAAATGAATTAATTCCAACACATTTTCTTTTCTAGAAGCAACATTTTTATGAAAAGAAACTCTATGTTGTTTACCCGCCAAACAATGAACACAAGTTTTAAGATGTGTACCTTTCAAACCGGGTAGAAGCTCTTTCTTGAACAAAACTTGCAGCCCCTTTTCACTCATATGGCCAAGCCGCTTATGCCATAATTCGGTAGAAGTATCATCTTCAAGTGCATTGACAACACCTTTACAAATTTTTCCTTGCATCGAATAAAGTGTATGAGTCTTCTTGCACTTAGCCACCACCAAAGAACCTTTTGTGAGCTTCCAAATTCCATCACCAAATTTGTTGTTGAAGCCTTCATCATCTAGCTTCCCAGTAGAGATCAAATTGAGGCGAATGTCGGGAACATGCCTCACATCTTTAAGCAACAATTTGCAACCCAAATTTGTTTCCAAGCAAACATCACCCATACCAATAATCTTGGACAAACCTTCATTACCCATTCGAACAGAACCATAATCTCCTGCAGTGTAGGTAGTGAAGAAATCAACTCGAGAAGTCACATGAAAAGAAGCACCAGAATCAATCACCCAATTGCTCTCTTGGCCCACAAAATTGATACAATCATCTTCACAAACGACCATGAGATCATCGGTAGTAACTGCCGTTGTGTCTTCTTGCTTCTTATCCACATTTTTGTCATGCCTTTTCTCCTTATTCTTGAGCTTTCGGCATTCTCGCTTCATGTGCCCTTTCTCATGGCAATAATAACACTCAATGTCTTTCTTTGAAAAAGAACTATATTTTGATTTGTTACTATCACCCTCAATGGGTCCATACAAATCTTTACAAAATAAGAGGTCCTCCATTTTAGTTTTCCAAGTTACCCAATTGCTTCCATTGAAGCTAGACATACGACCCATATTCCCCTCCATTGATTTACACAAATAAATAGATCCAAATAAACCGTAAGCTCTGATACCAGTTGTTAGAGAAAATCGATGAATCCCCACAAGTAAATCAATCAATGGGAATATAAACTAATGCGAAAAATTAAATCAAAGGCAACACATGAATTTTTACGTGGTTCCCTCAATGTGAGGTACGTCCACGGGATCGAAATCCGATTCCACTATCAACCAAATAAATTCCAAACGATTACAAACGAGACACTAATGGTCTCACAAAACCACCCTTAGGTGAATTCCAATAATCACAAATAAACAAGAGGAAAGACCTCACCAAATAGATGAACCAAAATCTTCAGAACCAAAAATTGAAGAAGACCCAAAATAATACTCCAAATCAAACCTATTAAACCAGCCGAATTCGAGCCAACCACGAACAGAGTATTTTTCCGAAACTTGAACAAATCAATCCACCAAACTTAAATGCCACCAAATGGATTCATTAGCCCAAAGCATTGACCAAGGTCAACAATTGAATTTACCCAGCAAAGTCACCAAAAACAAATCAATATTGATAGCCACCCTCTGTCTCTACGGCAGAACAAAAAACAATATCAATATTTGTATATAGTGAATTTAGGGTTTTGTAATTAAATCCTAATTGTATCCCAATTGGATTGGGCCTCCACAAATATAATATATAAAAAATATATTATACTAAACCAAGCCAAATTAAAACTCTTTTTCCAAAATCAATTGGGTCCCACACTCCAATAAGGAGGTATACCCAACACTTATTACCCCTCATTGGAGGTGCTCCACATATAGTCATCTTCTAATGGCTCTGCATATGACAATCACTTATTAGGATTACAATGGTAGAAGTTGGCTTTGGATTTGGAAGCTTAAAATTTCTCATAAATTAAAGGTCTTCATTTGGGTAGTGTGAGATGCATCAAGAATCTTGTTAATGAGTACACTTGCCCCAGGTGTCATGCATATACGGACGACCTCAACCATCTTTTTAGATGTTGTAACAAGGTGTTTTTTATAATGTTAAATACGAATTATTATGATTATATTATAAACATTTGAATGATGGTGAGAAATGTTATTAATAATTAAGATTTTGTTATATTTATATACAAAATGCAATATGAGAGAATGGATTTGGGATACTCCTTTATCCAAGCAGATCTTAGAGCAGTCCTTTGATAGTCACTTGAAACAGAAGAATAACTCCGATTGGGGGTGTTGGAATTAGTATTTCGACGATCTAATTAGTTTTCTTCTTTCAAATATATTGTTTGCTCTTTTCTCTAAGTAAACTATTTAGAACATACCTGATTCCTGAGTCCTCTCCCCCCTTTTATAGAGTTTCTCCTTGTATCTTTTACTATGCACCCCCTGTCAAGGCCCATTCCTCCATTGCACTTTATGGAGAAGAATCGACAACTGGGTGAGACGCCGACTTTTCTAAACTGCTCTGCTCGGCTACCAAACATTGAGGCCCGTTATTCAACAATTGCTCTATCCAATCTTATTTGATTCAAATTGGATCCAATATATCTGCCCAATGGGCTGACCTCCATTTGGGCCCAATTGTGTTGGGCTACTATAATTTTGGCTCCCACACAATCTGTAATTCATTACTATCATTCATATATTAGCTGAATTACGTGACATTAGCTCTAATTTATGTTCTTAGAACACATGTAAAATTTACTCAATATTTATCAACTTATATTTAATAATAACTCATGGAATCCTGGGCTAGAGAAAAGTTAGACAAGATCAGTGGCTATATCAAGATATTGGGAAGCCCATGGAAGTCTGGATTTTTTTTCTTTTTTAAATATTGTTATTTTAATCTAAAAATTAGATTTACTTTTCAGGTCTAATCATCAATCAATCAATTATTTTCATGTGTTATTTTCCTCTCTTATATATTTTTTAATTATTAATCAATCATCTCACTTACACATCATTGAATGTAAAAATTGGACTTTTTTTTTTAGAGGGGGAAAAAAAATCCATTTTGCAATTTTCCTTGGCACCTGCACTTTATTGTCTGTCTCTTTTGGCAAATACGGAAAGTTCAGAACAAAAAATTTTCTCAAAATATTGATAGTAATAGATATGACAAAGAAATCAACGACGCTTTCCAAAATGACCTTGTCACTGATCATACATATATAAGATAATAAGACTAATTAAATGGTACCTCCCAAATGGAGGTTAAATCCAGTTAAAAGAGGAAGCTAATGTGCCAAAAAAAAAAAAAAAAGGGCCGGGGGGGGGGGGGGGGGGGTGTTGTTCTTTAGAACTCCATATAAATCTGTATAAGGACAGGAGGCATACACCTCTCTCTCTCTCTCTCATTTTCTTACACTCCGTTTGTTTAGAACTCCATATAAATCTGTATAAGGACAGGAGGCATACACCTCTCTCTCTCTCTCTCTCTCTCTCTCTCATTTTCTTACACTCCGTTTGTTTTGAAAATAACTCTCATTTTCTTACACTCCATTTGTTTGGAAAAAAAAATTATTTTCAAATAAAGAATATTTTTCTATGTTTCGTAGGGGTGGTGAAATGAATGTGGAGATGGTGACATGGTGGTGGGATGGCGGCAACCTCGGCGATACCAACAGTGATGCTGGCAATAGCCTCAGTGTGGTGGTGGAGATGAAAATAACGGTGATAATTTGATGACATTGATAAGATTTTAATTTAAAAAACGTTTTCTTTCGGTTGAAAGTGAAAAATATTTTCTGCCCATATAAGTTTGTTTTCTATTGATTATGAAAAATATTTTTCGTTGACTTTCATTTTCTATTAGTACCAAATACCAAAAAATATTTTCTAAAAAATATTTTTCACCCAAATAAACGGAGCATTAATTGCGAAAATAATCAAAAGTAAAATACTTAATAACGCCAGTTGAGAAAGGAGACATACAATACAAGTAGTTCAACATTTCATTTTGAAGAGTTTGACTGTATTGTGCCACAGTGATACATAAATTGCTTGCTGTGAATAAAATAAGTTGCCTATGCCGAAGCACAAAAAGCCTTACAACAATTGAGCTGGTTGAACCAATGCAGTGGAACTAATAGCACTCTTCATAGTGAACAATCAGGAGAAGTTATTAGATGCCCACACTGAATGACACTGCAGCCCAGAAAATAAAATTAACCAGTCGAAGTCTAGGAAACCTGTTTTCATGAACCCCTTGAACAGAGGTTGCTATTACTGAGTTTCATCAAAGCTATAAGCAAGGAAGCAACGATTACTCAATCCCAAGTAGCCACATTAGGCATACAATTGATCTAAGAAACCATAATTCAACAGAAACCATATACATTTCTCTGCAGGAAATCATCCCAAATTTATTTTTATTTTCATTTTATTTTTTAATAAAATTTAAACAAATGGAAATTATCCCATTTGGTCACAATTCAAGAGCAGAGAGGAAGCCCCTCAGAGGGGGAGGATGGAGTAATGCCTGTCTTAAGGCATTACAAGTACTTGAAATGGACAGCAGGGCCATATACAAGGCATATAATGATAGTTAACAGTGAAGCTAAGGATAACTATTAAAGGGGTTTAAAGAAGCTGTTAGTGTGCAGTAAACTTACTTGGTTCCAGAATAAAATATTCATCCAACAGTCTCCAACTAAAACCTTAGAACTTATGACAACAAATCAAATAGATTTCAATGTTTGGAACAAATCAAGAAATAAACAAGTCATTTTAAATGCACTCAGCGATGATCAAAAGATACTTGCAGCTGCTGTTTACAGAGGAAGAAGAAATAGATGCAAGCCACATCTCTAGCATTTGGACTTCAAACTCATTGACAATGTAACATTCTCAGAATCTGAGCTGCTTTCATATAACAAAATTGTTCAAATGAAAACTTTCTATTATTGCATCCTTAGAATTGGAAAAGGTAAACAAATTGCAAAATAATAGGAGTGGTGATAATGCAACCGTTAACAAGGGGAAAACATAGAGCAATGCATAGGCTCAATAGTAACCACATATGATTTGCCTTTTGTTTCCTCTTTATGACTGAATGATAACCTTAGCAAATCATAATCCATGATTGAGAAAAATGTGAATGAAATATAAACTACATTCTTTCTCGATTTATCTCGCCTTTTCTTTTCCCTTTCTCTTTTCAAATTCCTATCCAAATCCATAATCCAAACATAGCTATCTTGCATTCCTCATTCACATTAGAGACAAACAAGCTTGATTATTCAAAAAAGAGCTCTAGAAGTTCAGTCGGTGTTCTCTCATCTCTTAAAATATTTCGAAATCGAGAATCGTGAGACTTGCCCAACCTGCCTAAAAGAGGGCATATCTCCTCTTACTCCTAAAGGGACTATAAATTAGGAACCATCGGCCTAGAAATTCAACTTTTGATGTATTGGAAATCGTGCTTATCCAGCTACCCATAGATTTCCTGATTCAACTACAAAAATTAGCAACAGGTAGGATGTGGGGAAGACTGCTCTATGTTTTGTGTATGTAACTAACAGCACATGTTGAATTGGTTCAAGTTTAATACAGGCACATTCCTTTCAGAATTAAAAAAGGGTTCTCTAGGAGCAAAACTTCCAGTGAAGCTCCAAAGCATTGACCAATCAAACAACAAAACATATTAGGTCATTGCTGGTATGATTATGACTACTTACTAGTGGTAAGAAATTTAGTCAAGTTCCAAAAGTTTAGATATACTAGAAAGATCTCAACTCTCAAGTACAAACCATCGACAGCTACAGAGCAAAAATCTTTTCCCCTGCTACAAATAGATGTAATACATGCACTTTTCTAAAGAATATATATATTGCGTGCATATGTTACAAAGGAATGTAACCAACCAGTCCAACACTAAAATAAGAAAGAACTTTAAACTTAGACTATGTTTGGATCATGAATTTGTGTAGCGATTTTGAAAGAAAAAGAAAAAAGGTTGGTAAAATGTGACTATATTTCATTCATATTTCACTTACATTTTCTATTTTCCTTTCCCTTTCTAAATCTTTACCCAAATTTTATGATCCAAACACAGCACGATAATGGAATATTTAATACAGACAGGAAGGGCAGAAAAGGGTGCATTTGGCCAAAGTAAACATGTCCAGCGTTCAACTGATGCAACACTGCCAGTAAATTTTGGTCGTCCACGCAACAGAAGAATCAAGAGGATTCTGGAAATGGACATCAGACAGCACTAAAACCGATACAATGTGTGGAAACAACCATAACTATAAGATAAAGAAAAATAGAGAAGCTATCTCAACTACAAAACCACAACAATAAATTGCAATAGACATACACAAATTATACACATCAATACCATAATTAACGCAACACAAATGATCAATGAATTTGATATTACACGCAGGTGTAGAATTACAATTGAATATAAAAACAATTGAAAGTAAACAATAGGAAGATCTCATGATCCAGATAGCATATATGCCAGTAATGCCTATGTAACTACTAAAATAGTACCGATCTGGGAAAAACAATAGGGAGCCAACAATTATCTTATCTAAACATTGCATATGAATTAAGAAATTTTTTAGTCATCGGCTACGACTGACTACCTAATCTACTTTTTTCTCCATTGCCTTGTTGTATTCCTCCATTTCCTTAATCCAAAGATCTCCAAATTCACAATCTTTCCAAGCCTCAACCACGGTCCTCCAAGAGTATAATGTATGGCCTTTGGGAACGTAGTCGGATCATTCTCAACAACCTTATTATGACCCACAAGAAAGTTCCAAACAAAAGGGACAGACCCAATCTCATGATCATCCAACCATTGAAACCTATGAAGAAAGGCACCCGACTCAGAATTGACAACCTCGGGCGTCAACACCCGATTCTTGGGATGGCCACAATTATACAACACCATGGAAGACCAATTCTTCCTCGGATACACGGTTTGAACCGCGCCATCCATCTTAGTAGTCTCTTTAGGTGTATAATCATGTTGGACGCACATTACAGCAAATTTATCATCAATCAATTGACACAATTCCTTAATATCAACCAAGTAAAGGAAGTCACAATCAACAAACATAGCCCAACCCTCATAATTGGCCAAGTAAGGCGTCAAGAATCGACTAAAAGAGAACTCGGTGCTCTCGAGTTTGCCTCTTTCTCGCCAATACAAACCATTTTGCCTCAATTCGGATTGCTTGATGGGCAAGATCTCAACGGGGATTGAAGATCGTGTGAGGATGGAGTGGCGACAGACCTCGAAAGCGAGGGTCTTCGCGGGGATCGTAGCCAACGAAAATCTTGAATGGCTTGGTGGTGGTGGCGGTGGCATTGATGGAACAAGGCTTGCCATTGCTCGAATTCGAAGAATGGAGGGTAGGGTTTGCGGATTTTACCTCTTCGCCGTTGGGATTCAAAGATGCTACCAATGTCGAAGACATTGCGATCCAACAAGATTTTTAAAGCTGCGAAATCAAGTTAATTCAATTAGAAACACATAAACTGTAAATGAGTATGAAGATTGGGAAATGTAGAGTACCTTTGAGACCTTTGATTGAGAGAGAAAGAGAGAGAGAGAGAGAGTATGAGAATAGATCTAGCTTGAAATGAGAGAGCTTTAAAAGAGAAAAAGCATTAGCAGTCAGAGATTTTTTCTTGGGGTTGAGAGGCACCGACATAGGGGGTGGACGGGGTTCACATGATTGCCAAACAATGGTCAATGGAATGGTGTGTACGGGAATTTAGCTCATACGCTCGTACAACTGTCAAAACACGCTTCTCGGTGAATCAGAGAGAGAGAGAGAGAGATTTATCCCTCAAGATTTTGCGGCCTGGTTTGGTTGGTTTTTGAGAAATAATTTTTCAAGAAAATTTTTTATAATTTTGTTTAGGGATCGTTTAGGATGAATTATATAAGTGTGTTTTTGATTTTTTGATTAAAAAAATAGAGAAAAAAGATGTATATTTAAAATAACTTTTTGATTTTTTATGATAAAATATGTATTAAAATATTATATCAACTAGCAAAATTACCTTTCTACCTTTCTGACTTTTGGACATGTTTTCTGTGTTGCACTGCTTTCCGTGTGTCAGTGCATTATGCTGCACTTTTTTTTTTACCAAAAAAATGCACTGTTGGAGGGGGTATTTCTGTATTTTTATTCTTTGTCTATTTAACTTTTTGTTTCCCTCCAACATGTGAACTGTGTTACTTTTTTTGTTTTTTCAGTGACTTTTTAATTTTTTTAACTATTTTAGGAGATGCCAAACATGCACATAATTTAGAGATTTTGAAAAAAAAATTTAAAATCACTTTTATCTCTCCTACATATTAATCAATCACTTTTTCTCTCACACACATTTACTCAGGGTTGGCTTGGGAAGTGGGTTGGCTTTTTGGCTTTTGGCTTTTTTGACTATTTTAGTCTGGGCTAAAAAGCTTGGTTTGGGAAGGACTTTTTGGCTTTTTTGACTTTTTTTTTGTGAGAGAAGAGTGTAATTATTATGGGTTGAATGTGATGTTTTGTTTTTTGTGATTAAAATAGCTTATTTTGTCTTTTGTGGCTAAAATAGCCAAAAAAGCCCCATATTCTTCTTATCAAACGGTGCCTCAATTACAACAAAATATCAAATCATCTCAAACTCCCATACTCCAAAATTATTTCCAAAATATATAATCAAACAAATCAAAAAAAAAAAATTAAACTTTTTTCCCAAAACTTTTTTTGAAAATTTATTTTCTAAAACCAAACCAAACACACCCTGCATCTTTTTATGGACACTAGCTTGGCAGTAACGGGCAGTATCCCATAAGAATTTTTTTTTAATCCCATAAGAATTATTTATTTATTTTTACATTACACTTTTGAAACTAAAAAGTATCGTTTGATAGAATTTTAAAATTATGATTTAAGAATTGAATTATATCTTGAGTTTTGTGAGTTTTAGAATTATGATTCGAAAAAAAAAAATTTGTTTGGTTATGTGTTTTGAAAAAAGTTTTGAATTTGTAGGCTTTTTTGGCTTTCGAAAGTTTGTATTGTAATTTTAAACGTGCCAGCAAGGATTAATCAATCATTATGGAAGATTAATTGTCAACCAATTATCAGACGATTGTGTTTCAATTCTTTCAACCTCAATGAAGAGAACTTTTCCTAGTGACTTGTTTAGGAGAATTTGATAAACAATAATTAAATGAAGAATAATTGCAGCATTTCATTAAATGAAAATGAAAAACTTACAATGATTTGATCCAGCCTCGTAGAGGTTTACAATAACAAGATACTTGAAACTACTTCTATGAATAAAGTGAATACAAGAATTTGAAGTACAGAAATGTAAAGAACAAGAAATGTAAACTGGAAGGAAAATAAAGTAGATAAAAACTGGTCTTGGGATCTGAGTCTGGGGCTTCTTCTTGGGGCCTTCTCTGCTATTTATACTTCTCAATGATAACTGTCGAAATGAGCTTCTAACCGTCGAAGGATCCCTCCATGATCGCTGATCATGCTTCTTTACAGTTAGTTCCACTACGCCATGTCTGCAGTTAGGCTTTCCTCTTAATTTTGAATTTGAACCTTGTGAGTAACTGTTGGGTTACATCACTTTATATCCCTTGATCATTCCAGTGTTATGCAGACCCATTATTGCCAGTATGGGTTGACATGTATCTGACTATGGTTGGCAATTTATATTGCCTTCCCAAATTGCCTTTCTCATGCCACATGTTGAATCGTGATTGGCTTTTACAATTTATACAGCCAACATTACCACCCGCACTAATATATCCAATACTTGGTGATATGAGTGGATCAAAACACTTCACCCACGTCCTAGGACGTGCATGGGTTTCACATCTTCTTAGAACTGCAACCGCCTGCATTAAATTCTTTTCCACACCTTGAACATTTCCCATTATCTGAACATTCGAAAGAACTGATACAGCTCGCATGGCCAAACAAACTTTCTTTGACATTGATCGAGTATATGAGGAGTTGCTAGATAATAACGTTTGCCCTCGAAAGAATTTTCATGCATTTATTAGCCACTCCTATCCACCTTCCTATATTCAAGTCATAGAAGCTTTTGCAAACTATTGACCTTTGGATTACGAACCTATTGTTCATAATTCTCTAGCCCAAAACTTTGCAAACATGGATATTGGGAGCTCTTCTTCTGACACAAAATCTTCTGCGTGGGATAAGGCTACAGCTTCTTCTTCTTCTTCTTCTTCTTCTAAGACTTTTGGCTAGGGAGGTTGGCCAGAACCTCAAGAATCCAAGCTGAGGGAGCGCATTAATCATCACTTCGTCAAATTCACTGACCTTCCATCTTTCCCTCCTTTCGTTTGGAGCTCGGTAGTTTACCCATATGTATCCATCGATTGCCGACCCAGTTTGGAAGACAACTTGCTCATAGCATGGTACACGTCTTCCATGCCTATGAAGATTGTGCAAGCCGTTTGTCGCCCAGAGGAAGCACAAGGGTACAGCCCATCATTCTTAGCCCAGAGGACAAAATTTTGCTCTTCTGACTGGCTTGACTGCGTAAACAACCCCCAGTTCCCTCCTTCTTTCGAGATGGATCCTCATGCGTCTCATTTTCCGCAAAACCCTCATTGGGTGGAAGAACTGAGAGTTTCTCTCTTTGAGAATCAGTTTCTTCCTTTCTATCAACCTCCAACTTCCCCCACTATATTTGAGCGATATCAAGCTCAGTTTCTGCTTGCAGCCTTTTCTCACTTGCCCTTCAATGTTCTTGAGGGTGATGTTCCTCTTAAAAACCTTCGATGGGCTTGTGACATTATGACTCGAAATCATGTCCTCAATCCTATTGCCTAAGCAGAGCTTCAGATGTTTTTGGATCAACTTCCATTGCTTTTTCATTGACACCAAACTTTTGTGGCCACCACTCAATCTTTGGACAACATCTCAGCCTATCGAATTCACACCCAGTATGAAGCAGAGAACCTTATCGATGAATATAATGACTTCAAAAATAAAGACTCTGTATACTAGGATGACTTGGATATAGATGAGATAGAACAAGGATTGAAAGAAACAGAGTTCGAAATAAAAGCCGAACAACTTTTTTCATTAAATAAGAGCATATCAGCTTCAGCAGCCTAGCTTGGAGAAAATAGAAGACAGAAGACAGAATAAAAAAGGAACATAAATTCATCGACCACTGTTGGAACAAGTTCCATGACCTTGTCATTTTCTCTATTTCTTATTTTAGGAAATTGAATATGTAGCCAAAAAGGCCTTCTGATGTAATTACTTTCACCTTAATAAAGCTAGACTTTCCTTTATTTATTCAGCACGGTCTGATTTCATTCTGTTTATCCAAAATGAACAAAATCATAGTTTCGAATTCACCAATTTTGTCCTTCGAAACTTGATTTAAATATATCCAATGGAATACTAGAGACCTAATTTGAACTTCCCCAGCATATCGAGTGTAATTGACAATTTTCCCAATCATATGGTTAATACAATCAATAGTTTTGAATCAACTATTTTTGCTTCGAACCAACAGTCTACATTTTCCGAAGTATGGAAACTTCCTTTAAGGACTGCACTGTTTCATTCTAAAAGAGTGATTTCTTTTGTATACTACTAAACCAACTATTGGTTTTACGTCACTTTGAAGCCTAGAACAAGCAAATTCTAATCGTAAGGTATTTCAAACTTTGCTTCAAAGGATTTTGCTTTCACCAAGAAACCGAAAAACAAGTCTTTAATCCTTTTGAAGTAAACACATACCTGGGCACTCGTGCACTCCTCGGTGTGAAATGTGCTTCAAAGTCAACTTCCTACTTTCGAAGCTGTTTGTCACTTGATTTTGGCGCCAAACCTTGGCTTTAAAACCAAACATTTGATTTTGAAGCCAATATTAGTATTTGAGATGTTTTTCCCTCCCAAATTATCAACATTGAGAGAAACCTTTCGTATCCATACCTTTAGCACTTCTTTATGAATTCAACCCCACTTAAAACAATTGGGTATTTTCTTAGACATAAAGGTTTAAAAACCCATTTATTTCATGCTTTCAATTCACTTGTTTGCCTAACACACAAACCCTTCATCTCTATTAACTTCCTCTTTTCCCTTACCCTCTTCCTCAACTTTGTCTCCTGAAAAAACTCTTGTCAATGGCTTCTTCTTCCTTGAAAATACCGGTTGTGAAGCGTGTGAGTCCATCCGTAGCCTTAAAAAGAATCATTGATGAAGAGTGTGAGAAATACAAGGCTGGTGAGAAAAATGCCATCGACGGACGTATCTTCATTCCCCGCCGCCATGAGCAACAAGAATACGTGCTTGGACCTATTTTTAAGGAGATTTCCACTGAGCTTTCAGCTTTGT
Organism: Camellia granthamiana; assembly: GCA_036172215.1. Lineage (NCBI taxonomy): Eukaryota > Viridiplantae > Streptophyta > Magnoliopsida > Ericales > Theaceae > Camellia > Camellia granthamiana. The sequence goes on along the minus strand of CM069906.1, from coordinate 47,612,658 downwards.
ATCCACGTCTGGAAGATCATTGCCTCCTTTATGAAGGGCGGTCTTGATTAGGGAAGCTAGAGGATGAAACGACCCTATCGTTGCTAGCCCACAGTAAGGCCAGAGTGAGAGGAATTGTATGATCGGGTCGTCCCTGATAGGACACTGGATCTTCAGGAGCTCTGCCTCTTCGACGCCCTTCAATTGTCCAGGTTCACCATTTCAGAGGACCATTTTTTAATACCTGCTGCTCTTTGTTTTAGGAATTCTGCTTTCAATCTCTTCCAATTTAGATGTGGGATGATGGCTTCTACTGTCTTTGACATCTGCCATCTATTAGGATTATCCCTTATTGGTACCCCCATTGGTCTAGACTATCATGACCTCAAAACCCCTTTTTTCTCTCCCCTCTCTGAACTCATCCTATAGTGACTTTGTCAAGATTGAGAACAGAAGAGAAGGCCTTATGACTGATAGGGAATTTTTCTCTTTTTATTGTATTGGCTTTGCAAATTCCTTTTCTGTACTTCTTCTCAGAGAATCATGCCTGAGTTTGCCTTTCTCACCAAAGCCCTTGTTTTACAAAGAAAGGTGGCCTTAGCTCCATATGTTTTGGGTCATGTTTATAAAGCTTGTTCCCTTTTTCGTGAAAAACCCTTGGATGCTAGTCAAGGTGGCCTATTTTGGATACTTCAACTTTGGCTTTTTGCATCCTTTACTGATTTGCAGTGTAATTGCTTAAAGTTTTTGGAGCCAAATCCTACCACTCATGGTATGAAGTTAGCCAATGTTTCACTTTATCCTTCTAACTTTGCCTTTTACTTTTCTTTCTTTCACCAGCTCCCAGCTTCCCCTTCTTCTCACAGCTTCTGCCCTTTCAAAACTACCAATATTGGCCCCGCCTGGCTGAGGACCTTTTTGAGCGATAGGTCCTGTTCTACACCCCAACACAAAAACATGTGGGCCTCTATTCTGATCACCAAGGAACTATTCATTGGGATTATGAACCCCAGAGCTTATAAGTGCATCTCTGAGCCCTATTGCTCTGTCTAATTTGCTAGGCAATTTGGATTCTCACAAGGAGTCTCTATCCCTCTCTACAGTCAGTCCAATTTAAGCCTTACCAGCAGAGATTTGAAGATTCGAAAATCCAGATTGGAAGAAGTAACTTCCAAATTTATCCAAGATTTAATTGACTTTGAGTATCTATCTTTCATTCCTCAAAGCAATTCATTGAAGAGGTACCAGAATTGGTGGATGGCCAACATGGAGGTGCACTTGGCTATTTCTCCTCAAGATTTATTAAGGGTACTAGATGTACCTCAAACCAAGTCCAAAGGGACTGGAGTTGTTACTTCCTCCACTACTCATGTTACCCCAACTCTTGCGCCTGCTACTACAAAGTGTGCTCATGCTGCCTTACCTCCTCCTAGAGTCACTCGAGCTGTCTCGAAGAAAAGTATATAGTACTGCTTCTTTCTTTTCTTCTCCTTTATGATGCTTTTGCTCTTACTTGTAGTTCTTTCTCTGGTGTAGGTGGTGTGGGTGCCTCACAAGGAGATTCTCCCCAAAAAGTTCAAGTTTTAAATCTTCTCAAGAGCAAAAAGCAACAAAAAAGAAAAAGAAAGCTCTTGCTTGATCTTGAAGAGGAGGTACCTGAGGTTCATGTAGAAGAAAAGGAAACAGAAAAAAAAAAAAGAAAAAAAAAAAAAAAAAAAGAGAAGAAGCAAGAGACACCATTAAAAAGAAGGAAGAAAATGACAGTCTCTCTTTTTGATTTCACTGGGAACCCCATTCACGAAGCATCTGTTGAAGCAGTGGAAGCAGAACATTTCAAAGAACTTATTGTATTTTAGAGGGTTAAGAAGAGGAGGCAACAACAAATGCTTAGGAATGAAGCTGCTGCTGCTAATGAACTCCAAAGAGAAACTACAAGGAGACAACAAACTGCTGAACATTATACCTTTGCAGCTCTCCAACCATTGCTACCACTTCTGAAACCGGTAATTTCCTTTCGAGTCTCTAATTTCCTTTCTCAAGCTCTTGATACTAAAACTTAACATTACTTTGTATTTCTTCTTTTGCAGCAACAACTACTCTTCCTTCTCCTTCAATAAGGACTTCTTCAATTTCATCTGAAGTTGAAAGACCTCGAAACGTGGAGCCTATTTAAGCAATACTCCCACTCCCTGGTCCTATATTTTTCATACCTTTCTTGAGGCAAAGCATTCTAGCATCCCTATCCTTTGGCTTAACTCCATACCTTCATCTTCTATCATTTAGCTCTGTCCAATTTATTCTTCCTTCAAACCTTGCTACCCCTTCCCTTCCTGAGGAAATTCTAGCTATTACTTCATCTCCAGTGATAGCTGATTCCCTTAGAGAAGACACTGGTAGCTCACCAGTTCCTTGTCCACTATCCTATCTAGCTCTAATCCCTCTTCTCTTGACTTACTGGTAGCCAAGACTATAGAAACTGCTAGGGATGCTTCATTTTCCTCTCCTATCTTTATGCAGCAATCCCTTCCTTCTGCTAGAGCCCTTTCTGCACCAACCATGTCAACAGAAAAGATGGACATTTTCGAGGCTATACTAGCTAGCCTTTTTGACATGCCTTCGACCATCCCAACAGCTAGCAATGAAACTGAGCCATTAGTTCTGGCTGATTCTTTCTTAGAAATTTTTGAGAGCTCTTTCTCCACCAGTAGGACTTCCTTGCCTTCATTAGATTTGGACAGCTGTTTGGAGTTGCTGACATTCTTCTCGAGGATCCTCTTCGAGGCCTTGCAAAGGCCTATTATCAAGAATGGTTTCCTCTAGTGCTGCAAAGTTGTTGAGCAATCCAGCATGACTATTTCAAGTCACTTGCCTTAGGCAGCGGCTACCATTGACTTTTATATCAACATCTGCCATGTTGCCAAAGCTGCAAAGGAGAAATTGTTGAGAGATAAGAAATTTGTTTCTCAGATACATGCTGAAGTGTCTGAATTGAAAGAATAACACTCCTCTATCTCCCAATTTCGAGCTCAACTGTTGGAGAAGAAAGCTCAACTAGAAGAGAAGTTATCAGCAGTCAACCTAGCTTTGGATCGAACTGCCACCAAGGTGCAAATTACCAACCAAGGACTGGCTGATCGAAAGCAGGAGATGACTACGGCCATTCAGTTGTTCCCATCTCTTAAGAGTAGAGAGTCAATTATTAAGGAACAACTGAAACATTGTATTGACTTTTGGGCCAATCTATGGTTTCATGTATTTAACTCATTATGAAATAAAATCCTTATTTATTATTTGAGTGTTTTTATGCTCCTTTTGTTTAGCACTTATTATACTTCTTGCGTTTCCCACATAGTTGGATAATAAGGCTTCAAATATGTGCCATTAATTTTCTTAGGGTGCACATATCCATTCAAATTTCTCAAATGATATGTTCTCCAAGGCAACGCTCTATGAACTTGATATGGTCCTTTCCAATTAGGTGACCATTTGCCAAACTTATGATTTTTAATTCCTATTGGGAGTATTGTCTTCCATACCAAATCACCTTTATCGAAGCTAATGTGCTTGACTTTCTTCTTATAGTTTTTGGTTGCTTTCTTTTTTTGGAAAAGAGTGCTATTCAATGCCAAAATTCTAGCTCCATCCACATTCTCTAATTCCAAGCACATACTCTGATGGTACTGCCCATGAACTAACTGATTCTGGTATCTCACCCTCAAGGATTTGATGTTAATTTCTACAGGTAACACTGCATCATGCCCATATACTAAGGCATAAGGAGTAACTCATGTACTTGATCATGGAGAAGTCCTATAAGCCCATAATACTTCTAACAATAAGTTATGCCAATCCCTGGGATTGTTTTCCACAACTCTCTGTATTCATTTTTTCAAGGATTTATTGGATGATTCTGCCTGACCATTTGTCTGTGCATAATAGGGGGTAGAATTAACAAGGCTAATTCCAAATTCTGCCACAAAAGACTTTACCATCTTCCCATCAAATACAGTCCCATTATCAACAGTTATGGTCTGTGGGATACCAAATCTATGGATCAGATCTTTAATGAATCCAATAATTTCGATCTAGTCTACAACTTCATATGGTTTAGTTTCGACCCACTTAGTGAAGTAATCTGTGGCCACTAAGATGAAACAATGATGCTTCGAAGAGGGTGGATGTATCTTTCCTATTATATCCATAGCTCATCCTCTAAATGGCCAAGGCTTCACAACCGCATGCAGATCAGTTATGAGTACATGTCTTATCGTGCCATGCTTTTGGCATGCCTGGCAACCTGTTGCATATTCTATGCAATCTTTAAAGATGGCTTGCCAATAATAGGAATGTCTTCGGAGCAGCCATCGCATCTTCACACCAGGCTAATGAGCACCATAGATGCATTCATGAACTTCAGCCATGGCTGTCAATGCCTCATTTGGCCCTAAACATTCCAATAATAACTTGGCTACCCCCCTTTTGTAAAGAGCATTACCATACATTATGTATTGCATAGATTGCAATTTGATTTTTCTACTGGCTTTCGAAGATGGGCCAGCTAGATACCGCATTATCGGATGCCTCCAATCTTGTTTTTGTAAGTCATTATGATTGACTTTTAACACCACATTCCTTTTAGTTAAGGGTGGTATTACTTTTTGATATGTTGTTTGGCTTATGTTCATTTAAGTGTTATCCCTTCTTCTAAAATTCGAAGCTTTCTGAGACACATCATTAGCTTTGTTATTCATGAATCTTGGGACATAAGTCACATTTGCTATCTGGAATTGAGAAAGCAAATGTAATGCAACAACATAGTATGGCAACATGCTTGCACTTTAACATTTGAAAATTCCTTTCACTTGGTTAACCACCAATTGAGAATCCCCAAATATATCAACTGTATGAGCTTGTAATCCAATAAGTATTTCCAGTCCCATTATTAAAGCTTCATATTCAGCTTGATTATTGGAACAAGTAATTTCATCTACTCTGAAACCATGTGTGGTTTCTACCCCTTGTGGTGACTTAATCACCACACCAATTCCAGTTAGACTGTTGACTTTTGATCCATCGAACCACATTTGCTATGGTTCAATACTAATCATGCCAAGATCCATTATTCCTTGGCTTTCTGTCTCACATGGATGATCTGCCAAGAAATTAGCTAAAACTTGTCCTTTTACTGCTTTTTAGGAGACATATTCTAGATGAAATTCTGATAAAACTAGTATCCATTTGCCAATTATTCCTCGTAACATAAGTCTAGACAACATATATTTAACCAAATCTGTGATTACAATTACTAAGACAGTTGTAGGCAAAAGACAGTATCTTAGTTTCATTGCAGCAAAATACAATGCAAGGCATAGCTTTTCTACGGCTGAATATTTACATTCACAAGAATTTAAGAACCTACTAAGGTAATAAACTGCTTGCTCTTTGCCTTCTTCATTGTCCTGGGCTAGAAAAACTCTTAGTGAATCTTCTGCTGCAGCAATATACAACTTCAAGGGCTTTTCACCCTTTGATGGCATCAACACTGGAGGTTTGGCCAAGTAGGCTTTGATTCCTTCGAAAGCAGTTCGATGCTCTGCTGTCCACACAAACTCCTCTTCATTTTTCAACTTTAATAAGGAAGAAAACACTTTAGTTTTCCCTGCAGTATTAGAAATAAATCTTTGAAGAAAATTAACCTGTCCAAGGAATTTTTGTACTTCTTTCTTACTTGATGGAGGCCTAGCTTCAATGATAGCTTTGGCTTTGTTTTGATCAATCTGTATTCCCTTCTTGTGTACTACATAGCCTAAGAAGTTTCCACCTGATACGCTAAAAGCACATTTAAGATGATTAAGTTTTAATTTGAACCTTCTCATTCTTTCATAAGCTGCTTCCAAGTGAAACAAATGTTCCTCCATGGACTGGGACTTCACTACAATGTCATCAATGTAACACTCTAAATATCCTCCAATGAGATCATAAAAGATAGTGTTCATAGCCCTTTGATATGTAGTCCCAGCATTCTTTAGGCCAAATGACATTTTAACCCATTTGAGGGTGCCAATGTTCCCAGGACATCTGAATGTTGTTTTATGGATATCCTCTTCTGTAATGCAGATTTGGTTATAACCAGAGAGCCCATCCATCATTGATAAAATCTTGTGCCCTACTGAACTGTCCACCAATAAATCTACTATGGGCATGGGGTACTCATTTTTTGGAGTTGCTAAATTCAAGTTCTTAAAATCGATGCATACCCTCATTTTACCATTCTTCTTAACTACAAGCACAATATTGGATAGCCATTCAACATACCTGGCTGTTCTAATAAAGCCTGCCTTAAGGAGCCTAAGAATTTTCTCCTTGACCTTCTGAATCACTTCAGGACTCATCATTCTTGGTTTTTGCTTGTATGGCTTGAAATTAGGCTTTATAGGAAGCCTATGTTCTACTAATGACCTATCCAATCCTGCTAGTTCATTATAAGACCATGCAAAACAATCTTTATATCTCTTTAAGACTACTAACAATTGGTCCCTGTCAAGAGTACTTAACCAAGCACTAATGTAGGTAGGTTGCTGTGTAGGACATTTCCCTAAGTTAACCTCTTCCAAGGGATCTTGTATCTGAGAACTCACTAGTGCTTCTTTTTTGATTTATTCTATCTTCGAAGCAATTTCTTTGCTTTGTCCTGCTCCCAGTTTCTTTGATTCAACATCTTTGCCCTCCTCCTCATAGACAAAGTCTATCCATAAGGCTTCTTCCTCCTGTATTTCCTGGACTTTTGTTTCGATGTTCAATGCACAGTATTTGCCAAAGGTCAAAGGTCTGACCTGCCGTTGTTTATGCTTACAGCCAACTATCATGGCTTCCTTCTCTTGTTCCTGAACCTTCTGGACTATTGCTTTTATGTCCCATGCTATGAACTTAACTAAAGCCAAATGTCTGGCTTCTTGGGCTTCACCTTCTTGCTTACAACCAGGCATCATTATCATCTTTGACGACGAATTCTTCATCAGCACTCTCCTGTACCAAGTGCTTCAGGTGTGCTAATTCCTTATCAGCCGTCACTTCGGCTGATCCATCAGGTTTTCTCAGTAGACTGAATGGTGTCACTCCTTCTGTATACAATTTGGCTTCTGCAAAGTTAACACAAGCTATGAAGGATTGAGGGTCTGCATTGATCTCCTCTGTCTCCCCATTGCATAAGGCCATCATTATCTTCTGATATAGAAAGGATGGCACACATTTGTTGGTGTGAATCCAATCCCTACCAAGTAGAGCATTATACTTAGCATTGCCGTCAATAACAAAGAATGCAATCATGCAATCTCTGGTTCCTACACTCAAGTTGATGGGCAAAATACCCTGAGCCATCTATTTATCTCCAGCAAAACCAGCGATGGTTGTACTGGTTGGGATTAATCTGGGGTTCCTTTTCCCTAATTTCTTCAAAGAAGATTTCGGAAGTAGGTTCACCGCTGCTCTATTATCCACCAATACCCTATTCATCTGTATCCCATCAAAAAAAGCCTTGATATACAAGGGCTTGACATGTTGTGTCATGGATATTGTAGGATACTCAAAAGGATATAAGAGATTAATACTCTCCTCATCCTCACTCTCATCTTCAGTTTCCATTGGTGTGGCCACTTTGGATTCATCTTGAACCATACTAACTTGTGAATCTTCACTAGAAACTGGAATAGGGTCAATCTCCTAACCTTCTTGGTTTCCATTTTTAGCCTGGAACTCCTGTGGTAATATATGCACCATATTTACTGACATTGGAAGAAATGAGCCAAACTGAACTGCTGGCTGATCTTGTTCCTTTTCTAGGCTAACTTGTTCTGTTACCTTAGAAGTATCCTCCATGCTACACTCTGGAACTTCAGTACTAGTGGCTTCCTTTGAATGGTCTGTTACTGCTGGTTTTTTGACCAAAAATGTCTGTTCAGCCATAAAGGCTTCAAACATCTCTTCTTCGACCATCTTTTTCCTATGGCCTAGGCCAAGTTCTCTTTCTGTTTCATTGTCACTTTCCATCAAAGCTTTTTTAAGACCTGTTAAGCTAGATCTTTCTTTAGCTTTCAGTTCAGAGTGAACTTTGGCTAACTGCTCTTTACTGAAACTTCTTCTATTCTGAGGAGTCGATTTTGGACTATGGTCCAATTTTGGACTTTCTCTTTTTTCTGTCTGGCCTTTTGGCTGGGCTAATGAAGAAGTTTCTCCACTTTCTTTCAAATCATGTTGGTACTGAGTGTACCTTCATTGGATCTTCCTTTTTTGGGACCTAGAAATTACTGGAACCATATCTGGTTCCTTTGTTTTTGGGTGCTTCAGCAACACCTAATTATTTGGAGCCATCAAGGGAGGTTTAACCATTCTATCCTGGTCCCCAACAACACTTCTCTGGGCAGGCATTTCCCTAGACTTGTTTTGCATTACAAACCAATCTGGAACCCCAGGTATGCATGAACTCACTAGCTCAATTGCTGAACTAGCTCTTTCTGCCTTCGAGGCCAGCTTCGAAGCTGCCTGTGGAGGTCCTTGCTTGGCCCTAATCCCCTGGCTTGGACCTACTTCAGGCCTTCCATGGTGGCTACTTTCCATCTTGTGTGAGGTTGGTCTAGGGGGCCAATCTCTGGCTTTGATCCCATAACTTGAGCCCACTTTAGGTCTCATCTCAGAATGATTGCCCTCCACTCTGTAATAGTTGGGTGGTCTGAACTCATGTAGAGGTCTTTTGCCCTTGGAGTGCACTCTAGTGGCTGTTGGTCCAGCCAAGAATGGCTGCTGTCTAGGACCAGTTGGGTATGGCCTTTTGTTGTAGGCACTAGTTAGTTTAAGGCGTCTCTGCACATCCTTGTAATACTACTTCCCATCAATCGGGAGCCCTTTCAACCATTTGTAGCATAACCTGCATTTGGGACACATTCTTTGCATGACAGCTGCCTCTAAAGAGTCATCATCCAGTGCATCCTCATTAGAGTCTTCTCTTTAGTCTACAAAGCCCTACCCATTCATTGGTGAACTTCTAGCATCTTTCCTGACAGTAGTCTGACTGGCAACATGCATCTGCACATTGACCTCTTCCAATTTCTTCAGAGATAAGTTCTGGAAATTTGGCACAATCACATTGGCTGTAACTTCTCCAATTTCTGGGAATGGATTAGTGTCAATTCTCATAGCTTTCTCTACTTTAGCTGGGAATTTTAGAGTCCCTTTTCGGATCTGTTCTTGGATCATGTCCCAAAAAATAATACAGTTTTTAGTTGAGTGAGACCAAAAATTGTGCCATTTACAATACATTTTTCCTTTAAGTTCTTCTAGAGAAGGAATTTCGACTCCTTTTGGTAACTTTAGGAAATTCGCTATAAGCAAATGATCGAAAATGTCATCTGCCTTTGCTAAATCAAAAGAATATCTCCTATGAAGGTGTTTCTTTTTAAACTGCTGATCTATTGTGGTGTCTTTATGAATTAACGCCTTACAGATCACAGGCTCTTTTCCTATGATCTCTGCTACATCAATCTCATAATTAGGATCTCTATAATATGTCTTGTTTGATGTATTACTTCGATCTTGTTCTTCCTCAAGTAATGATTCATATCTAGACACTTTATAGGTTAATTCCACTAAGTCTCTAAACTCAGTTGAGTCAAACTTCTTTCAAAGTCTAAACTCTAAACCATTTTGAGCCAATCTCACAAATTCAGGCTCTGGTAGAATGATCCTACATTTGTTTCGTGCTCTTTTGAATTTGGTAATAAATTGAGCAATCTTCTCATCAGGTCTTTGACTCAACCTTGCCAAGTCTGCCATGAAAACTTCTGGCTCTGTTTGGAAGAATTGGGCATGAAACGCCTCCTCCATTTGTTGCCAAGTTTGGATAGAGCCAGGTGTAAGGTTAATATACCATACAAAAGCTGCCACAGTCAGAGAATTTGAAAAAAGTCTTAACTTCATGTAATCATTATTGGTAAATTCATCACATTGCGCAGCAAACCTAACAATATGTTCTACTGTTGATTGGTTTCCATTCCCATAAAAAAGAGCAAAGTCTGGTATTCTAAACCCTCTTGGGTATTCATCTATCCTATACACCCATTTTGGATATGGTTTCCTATACACAGGAGTTTGAACCCCCCAAGCCATAGGTCAACGCATTTCTCTAACAATATCAGCAATTTGGTCTCTAGGAACCTTATTTTGTGCTTATTGAACCACCACTGGAGGAACAAACACAGGATTTGGTGGAAAACCTTGTGCCTGAGGTCCTCTTGGTCCATAGGGAGGTATATTTGGGACTGGCTGTCCCTGTGGTACTGGCTGCTGTTGAAGGAATGGTTAACCCTTCTGAGCCTGTCCTACGAAGGAACCTGTGAAAGATGCTGTAATAGGAGGAACAGGTGTTGTGTCTCTTCCAGCCACAAGAAACCCTTCCAACCTCCCGGGTACAAATTCTAACAAAGGATTAGTGAACCCCCTTGTAGCAGGTATGGCTTCGAACATGGGATTTGGAAACATCCTTATGTCATTCTCTTGTGTTGGTCTAGATCCACCAATCTGCATGGCTTCACTGTTAAGTAAATTTTGATTTATTATAGGCCTCGAAAGAGGCTCATAGCAAGACTGAGGTGATGGTCTTTCATAATTTTGATTACTAGTCTGACCATTAGTATGTCCATTACTTTGCATAGGCTGTTTGTCTCTAGTCAATCTTTGCTGAGGGACATTTGAAATTTCCTCTATATGCCTTGTGTTAGTTGGTTTATGGGTATTCATCCGATCCATAAAGGATATTGCCCATCTTTCCATTGTGTTCATTAACTGCTGTCTCATAGCATCTACTAGGCCTCCCCACAGATTCATTGACTGAGTAGATGGAACAGTGGATGGTCCAATTTCATGGTTTCGTCCACTATTTTGGACACGTGGTGCATGTTCTGCATTATTAGTCTGTTTAACCATAGGTTTTGATGAGATAGGTGCTTCCACAGGATGTATTATCACATTATCCTTTGAATCAAGTACATCTACCTCTCCTTCCACACTTTTTTCTAGGCGTTCATTTTCTCCTTGTCTCATACGTCTAGCCATTTTAATTAGTCCCACTGAGCGTGCCAAAAATATATGTTGGCTTTTTTGGCTTTCGAAGGTTAGTGTTGTAATTTTAAGCATTCTAGTAAGGATCAATCAGTCCTTACAGAAGATTAATTGCCAACCAATTATTAGCCGATTATGTTTCAGTTCTTTCAGCCTCAATGAAGAGGACTTTTACTGGTGGCTTGTTTAGGAGAATTTGATAAACAATAATTAAATGAAGAATAATTGCATTTCATTAAATAAGAATGAAAAACTTATAATGATCTGATCCAGCCTCGTAGAGGTTTACAGTAACAAGATACTTGAAACTACTCCTATGAATAAAGTGCAATACAAGAATTTGAAGTACAGAAATGTAAAGAACAAGAAATATAAAACTGGAAGGAAAATAAAGTAGATAAAAACTGGTCTTTGGATCTGAGTCTGGGGTTTCTTCCTGGGGCCTTCTCTGCTATTTATACTTCTTAATGATAACTGTCGAAATAAGCTTCTAACTGTCGAAGCATCCCTCCATGATCACTGATCATGTTTCCTTACAGTTAGCTCCACTACGCCATGTCTGCAGTTAGGCTTCCCTCCTAATTTTAAATTTGAACCTTGTGAGTAACCATTGGGCTACATCACTTTATATCCCTTGATCATTCCAGTGCTATGCAGACCCATTATTGCCAGTATGGGTTGACACGTATCTGACTATGGTTGGTGATTTATATTACCTTCCCAAATTACCCTTCTCATGCCACGTGTTGAATCGTGATTGGCTTTTACAATTTATACAGTCAACAAAATTGAGTGTTAAATTTTTTAATTGAGTTTTAAAATTAGAAAAGTTGTTTAATTATGAGTTTTAAAAAAGGTTTTCAAAACTTAATTCAAAAATTTATAACTCATAACCAAGCACACAGCTCAAAACTCTATTAAAAATTCCATTCAAAACTCATAACCAAATTTTTTTTTAAAATTCAATTCTAAAAAACAACTACAGAAAAAAATTTAAATTTTTTAAATTTTTTTTTCACATAATAGCTGCAAAAAAAAAAAATACTATTCCGGACGTCCAAGAAGATGTCTGGAAGGACGACCGGGTATACCCAAAAATTCAAAAATTGTCAAGGAGGATGACCGAGTTAGACCAAATTTTGAATTCAAAATTCAAGTGCTCTATTTGCCACCCATGTTCTAGAAAGAGTTTTCAAATGTAGGTGTAGAATTAATTTTTGAGAATTATATCCAAACACATCACTCAAATATGGATGTGAAATCATGATTACAACTCTACACCAAAAACAGCAAAAATGTTTGGTTATTTTTTGGGGGCATTTATCTATACGTCTCATATATAAAGTTTAAAATTTAAGGTGAATTATATTAATAGTCTTTATAGTTTGGAGTTTGTGTCACTTTAATTCCTAACTTTTCAATTGTGACACATTTGATCCTAAATTTTAAATTTTATTCCAAATAAGGATAATTGAAGATATCATTACTCAATTGTAAGGGCAAAGTCGTCAATTTGATAAAATATAAACTAATTTGAAAAAAACAAATGTCAAAAAAAGTATTTTTAAATTTTAAAAAATTATTTTTACCCACCAAAGTTAAAATTATATAAAATTGATAAATATTTTACATATTTTTTTTTTACCAAATTAATTTTTGTTATGTGTTTAGATGGTGATCATGTAATGGGCAGTTGTTTTTATTTTCATTAAATTAGTTTTTATTTTTTCAAAAGTCAAATATGATGACAACTTTAATATCATTTTTAAACCAATCCATTAAATAAAAAAAATCCAAAATTAAAAACATTTCATATATTAAATGTATCGATTACACATTAAAAGCCTGCCAACAACTTATTACATGATCATCATCTAAACACATAATAAAAATTAATTTGGTAAAATAAATAAATTAACAAATGTGTAAAAGAGTTGTCAATTTTACATAATTTTATCTTTGGCGAGTAGAAATAGTTTTTAAAATTTTAAAATTATTTGACATTTTATTTTTATCAAATTAGTTTATATTTTATCAAATTGATGACTTTGTCCTTAAAATTGAGTAATCGTATCTTCAATTGTCTTTATTTGGAATAATTGAAAAGTTAAGAACCAAAATAACACGAGTCTCAAACTATAGGGATTGTTAATGTAATTTGTCTTAAAATTTATTTAGTTTTAAAATAAAACATTTGTATTAATTAGTTTTTATATATTTTTAATTATTATCAAAAAAATTATTTTTTTATAAATTTAAAAATATTGCTACATTCTATCATCGTTGAACTTTCGTCAAACAGTTATTGAGACTCGCCAAAATATTCAACATTAATGGGAAGTCGCCAGAGTTTTTTTGAATGTCACTGGAAATTATCGGAATGTCTAAAACGTTCACGGGACGTCAAGAACATAGTCGGAGACTTACTGGAATGTCCAAAATATTTCCAAAAAATAAATAAATAAATGAAGAAATTAGAACGAAAAAATATCAAAATATACTAAATATTGATAAAATGAAAGCCAAAAAAAAAAAAATACATATATTATTTTTCAAAATTTGTAGAATTTAAGCAAATAATTTTCAATATTGATCAAACTGAAAAACAAGTTTTGACACTATAAAATATAACAGTTTTAAAGCATGATTTTATTAAGCATTATCCTTATTAATCAAACTGAAAAATATGTTATGAAATTATAAAATTTTATAATTCTAAAGAATGCTATGAAATTACAAAATTTTACAGTTTTAAAGTATGATTTATTTCAGCACAAAAAAAACTAAAACTGTAAAATTTTACAGTTTTCATCGCCTGTAACTAAAACTCGAAAATAACTTGTTCAAAACTTGAAATTGTTTTTCGTTAAAACATGAAAATAGACGTGTGTAGTAGAGAAAAAAGTATAAAAATTAAGAGAACAAAGGAGAGAAACAAATATACAAAGAAAATTGTACTCCGACAGCTATTTTTGATTTAGATATAGTTGGATTTGATATACATCTCAGTAAATCTACATCAGATTTGAGTAGATCTACTCATCTTCTTTGTCGAAAACTTGTCTCCTTTGCCGTCGGTGAGGGTGAAATAAAGAGTTGGTGGTTGGTGGTTGCCGGTGAACCCCAATCAATGTTGGTTATTGGTCGCTGATAACTATATATCAGAAAGAGAGAGAAAAAGTAAGGTGTGGTTGTAGGTTTTCGGAAATCAGGAAAAGAAAGAAGTAAAGAAGAACAGAAAAAGAAAAATATGTAGTAGACTTTTGAGAGTATCCAAAAGGTTGTAAGATTAAATAGATTTCTTCTCTTTCAAATATGACTTCCGAGTAATTTGCCCTTTTTGTTATGAGTCTTGCTAAGAAGTTCTTAGGGTACAAGTAAATGATAAATATTTTGAAGAACTTAAAATATTTTTCACTAAATTTAATACATTTTTATTGAAAATAATACACATTTTAATATTTTTTTACATATTTTTAAGACACTTTATACACACTTTCCAACATTAAACAATGCGTAAAGACATTTGTTAACATTTGTCTTTTTTATTTGGTCTGTAGAAGTTTTTTCCCAATTTAATTATTTATATTTTAAGTTTTTTTTTTAATTATTCCTAAAGTTAATTATTATTTAAAATTAGATAGAAAATACCATGTTAACTGTTATATGATATAAAAATATATTATTATATTAGAGTTTAAATTTATATAAGATGTGTAGGTTACATATAATAAAATATTTTTGTCACGTGGTTATTAATGTGCCATTTTCTATCTAATTCTGGACATATATTAGCTTTTAGAGTAAATTGAAAGAAAAAAAAAATATGAAGGGCTAAAATGAATAAATGGCCAAACAGAAATGGGTCACAATGTATTCCTTTTTTATTTTTATTTTTTATATTTATATATAGATAAATTACATTGACCTCCACTAAGATTTTAAAAAATAATACGGTAGTGCTACATGCACCAATTAATGTACATATTAGTATATCAACTAGTGTTATGTCATTATTATTGACCCTACCTGTTATACAAATTATAATTATCCAAAACCTTTAAAATTATGCCACATCATCTGTTGGTATACTAGTTAATACATTAATTAATACTTATAGTATTATTCTAAAAATAAGCTTATTAATTTTGACATAATTGTACTGATATTTCTTCTTAGTAAAATTAAAAAGATAGTAATTAATACAAATGATGTATGAATACAAAAATAAATAATATAAAATACATATTTAAATGCAAATTAAATTACAACATCAATTTTCTATTTAAAAGATCAGGTCAAGAATCACAGGTTTCAATTGTGGAGTCAACCAAAATTAAACCTTTAACATCATAATTGCATAAAAAACATACTTGAAAATATAAATAAATATATACTACTATTAAGAATTTATTTATAATTCAATAATTTTAAATTTATGCACTACTTGCTACAGGAAAAAAAAAATAATTTGTGAGAGTGATTAAAAAATGAATAAGTAAAAAGGAGATTTACGTGTAAGTTATAATATGTGAATTTATTGTCTGATAGGCCCATGATAATTAATGATATTTTTCATTAAATATTACTAAAAAACGTTACTAATTGTTAATTTTTAGTGACAGCTTGAAAATTTTATCACAAAATGTCACTAATTGTAAGTTTTAGCAGCAGTTTAAAAAAATCGTCATAAAAAAGTCATTAATTTTAACTTTCACCGACAGTTTAAAAAATTCATCACAGAAAAACGTCACTAATTGTATGTTTTAGCGACAATTTGTAAAAATTATAACAAAAAAAGTCACTAATTATCAATTTTTAGTGACATGCAAAAAATCATCACAAAAAATTATTTTTAGTGATGATTTTATTATAATTTATTTTCAATAAGACTTAATATGAATTAAATCTAATTATTATGACCTATTGATAATTTATCCTAAATAAAACGAAATACATTACATAATACTTGACTACGGTGATGTCAGCCCAAGCGGGGGAGACTTTCCACCACATGCAATAAAGTTACAAATTTCTACACATAAGCTTTTTGAAATGGTGTTTAGTATTTCCGGTCACGTGGTGTTTCATATTATTAAAATGAATAAAGAAGATAAAGTATTATAATTTTGTATTGAGTGATTAAATAATATGAAAGTTTAAGGTTTAGAAATATGAAAGTTTTTGGCTTTTTTGGCTTTCGAAGGTTAGGATTGCAATTTGAGCGTGCCAGTAAGGATCAATAAATCTTTAAAAAGATTAATAAATGCCAACCAATTAGTCAAACAATTGTTTCAAAGTTCTTTCAGCCTCAATGAAGAGGACTTTACTGGTGGCTTATTTTTTAGGAGAAAATGTAGAAAACTAAGTAAGATAAAAGAAAGAGGGAATAATAGTGTCATAAATCAATTTTTTATTAAGTAAAAAGAAGTTTACAATTGTACCTTCACACTTTTACAGCTTTGAAGGGGATTACAGCAATAGACTAACTTAGAATTACTCCTAGGAATTTGAAGTGCAGTACAAGACTGTAAAGACTGGAATTTAAAGGATTGAAAAATATAAAATAAATAAACCGACTTCCTGGATCTAGTTCTGAGTCCCTGCATTATTAGCACTCTCCTCTATTTATAGGCTCTAAATATAACCGTCAAAGTGGCTAATAATCCAACAAAGTAGGTGATAACTGTCGAAATGATCTCTATGATCACTGAGTGTGGCCTACGGTTTTGATCAGTTTGCTTCCCACTATTTTTCCACTTTTCATGGTTGTGCTTCCCTCCTGAATTTGAATTTAAACTGTAGGCAACTGTTTGGCCACATCATCTTGGATATCTTAACTATTCCCATGTCTCACAGATCCAATGCCATTGCTACATGTTGGCATGCGTCTGTTGATGGTTGGAGACCTTTAATGTTTCCCCAATTTGCCCTTTACAATCTACTTGTCAGACTGCGATAGGTCTATATAGAATATATAGTCAACATTACCTCTCGCACTAATATAGCCAATACTTGGTAATATTAGTGGATCAATGCACTTTGCCCACATCCTGGGACGTGTATGAAATTTATTTATCCTGGAAGTGTAACCGTTTTCAAGCAATGAGACATTGAACTTCATTAAATTCTCCCTTATGCTTGAACATTACCTCCACTATCTGTGTAAGCGAAGAGACTGATATATCTCTGATGGCTAATCCAATTCTCTCTTTCATTGATCAAGCATACGAAGAGGTTTTGGACCATGATGATCGATCTCGAAAGAACTTTCATGCATTTATTAGACATGTTTATCCTCCTCCCTTTATTCAAATTATGAAGTCTTTTGCAAAATATGAGTCTTTAAACCAAAAACTTGCCCAAATGGATCTTGGAAGTTCTTCATCTGCTCCAAAACCCTTTGCATGGGATGAAGTTGTCTCCTCTTTTACTGGAAACACTGGTTGGGATGCTTGGCTAACGCCAACCCAACCACAAACAAGGGAGTGGATTCATCACAGATTTGTTGAATTTGATGACCCTACTATAATTCCTTACTCTTCACGCAGCTCTGTAATATATCCTTATATCCCATTCAACCGCCTTTGTTGTCTCGAAGACAATTTGCTTTCAGCATGGTATACCTCTACCTTGTCAACCAAAATAGTGCGAAAAACCCCTCACCCCATTGAGGCTTTGGGAATGAGCCCCTCACTCTTGGCCAAGAAAGCAAAACTTTGTTCTCCAGACTAGCTAGAGTGTGTAAATGAGCCTCAGTTTCCACCTTTTTTTAGAAGGGACCCCACTGCTCCTTCCCTTCCTCCTAATCCTAATTAGATTGAGAAATTGAAACTTACCATCTTTGAAAACTAGCACTTTGCCCCCTATCAGGCTCCAGTTCCTCCAACTGCTTATCAGCAGTATAAAGCCCAGACCCTGCTTGCTGTCTTTTCTAATTTATCCTTCGAAGCCCTTTAAGAAGACATTCCTCACAAGAAATTTTTGTGGGCTTATGACATTATCTCTCGAAGTCACAACCTCAACCCTATGGCCCAAATAGAACTTCACACTTTCCTGGACCAGTTCTCTTTTCTGTCCAACTAGTATAAGAATGCTTTGGCCACCAAGGAGTCCTTGGAGGAGACCTTTGTTGTTCGCATCCAAACCCAATATGAAATAGAAAATCTTCTTAAAGAATATGAAGACTTCAAGAGGCCTGACTCAGAGTATGGGGAAGATGTTGATATGGATGATATGTTTGGGATAGATGAAGTGGAGAAAGCTTTTAAGCAAACAAAATTTGAGATGAGGACCCAGTAACTCTTCTACCAAATTAGGGCTCACCAATTAGATAAACCAAATTTAGATAGGATAGAGGAGAGGTTAGAAAAAGAACATGTGTTTATTGAATTTTGCTGGACAAAGTTTCATGACCTTGTAACTTTGTCCATTCCTTACTTTTATGAAATTGAGAATGTAACCAAATAGGCTCTCCCAATGTAAATGTTTACATCAATAAAATTGGGTTTGTATATTCCAATTGCATGGTTAATATGACTTTATCCTTCAACTTGTTCATATAATCTATAAATAGCAGCTTCGAAGTGACCAACCTTATTTTGAAGCCTGGTTTGAAGCATAGAGTTCCCCTTACAAAGTGACAAGATCTTCCTTTGAAGGGCTCTGTCTTAGTAGAAAGTTCAAAAAGTAATTTCATATTTCTAAAATTTAAAGGCATGGGTTTCATTTTTGTCAATTTGCAGATCTTTTAATCTACAAAACGCTAGCATCATTTCAACCAATAGTGGCCTTACAATAACCCTTGATTTCAAAACCAAAAACAAAGCTCTCAAAAGCATACTTTCTTTCCTTAAAAGGCCATGGAATATTCCTTCGAAAGAAATCTTCCTTGGCAGAAAGCCTAGGATCGTACTTTTAAGACCTTCGAATTGGTAAATGAGTTCTAACCTTACTTGGATTAAGACATAGCTTCATCATTCTAGTAGAATACTTGCTTCGAAGCCAACTACTTATTCCGAAATCAAACTGAACTTTTCAAAGTATATTTCCCTCCCTTAGGAAGTAACAAGATGCTACTCTGAAAAGAATTTTCTTTATAGAGAGCCAGAAATGTGGTTTCAGGACTTTTAAAAATAAAGGCCTTCATTCTACATGAGTTAAAACAAACAATCTACTACCCTGGGCTTATTTGACCCGTTAGGTTGAGTGGGTAATTTTGGACAGAAAGGTTTAAAGCCTCAATTTCTCGCGCTCTTACCTATTTGCTTGTCCAGTCTTTTCCTTTCACTCCCATTGCTGTCAACTTCATCATTCTTGAGGACCTTTTTCTTATCCTTGCTGCCCTTTGTTTTTGGAACCATGCGTTCAACTTCTTTCAATTCCGGTGTGGCATGATGGCCCCCACCGTGCTTGACATGTGCCACCTTCTAGGGCTTTCACCTGTTGGTGTCACTTTTGGCCCTCACTACCTAGACCTCAAGGCCTTTTTCTCTATTCCCTCTTGCAATTCTTTTTGTAGTGACTTTGTTAACTCTGAGAACAAAAAGAAAGGTCCTGTGACTGACCGTGAGTTATTTTCTTTCATTTTTTATTGGCTTTGCAAATTCTTTCTTTGTACTTCTTCTTAGAGAATAATGACTGAATTTGTTCCCCTTGCCAAGGTCTGGCTTTAAGGAAATGAATAGCCTTGGCTCCTTATGTTCTGGGCCATGTATACAGGGTCTGTTCCCAATTCCGTGAGGGGTCTCTAAAGCCTAATCAAGAGGGTCCAATTTGGATCCTCAAACTCTAGTTTTTTGCAAATTTACTGACCTCCACTCCTGTATCTTAAGATTCTTGGTACAAGATCCTACTACTAACGGAGAAAAATATACTTAGAGTGTCTCTATGCCCTATCCAGTTTTGTATACCACTTTTCTTTCTTTCATCAGTTACCCCTAGCTGCTTGGCCTTCCTTTTTTCTCATTTTCGATGCTGTTGTGGGGCCAGCATGGTTAAGGGATTTTTTAGCTGATTCCACCTGCTCCAGGCCTATTCACAAAGACATGTGGACCTTGATTCTGCTACCAAGGGAGCTATTCATTGGCAGATTCAATCCTTGAGCTTACAAGTGCATCTCTAAAGCCTACTACCCTACCCAATTCGCAAGAAAATTCGGGCTTAGCCAAAGGATTCTTGTTTCACTTTGCATCTTTGCCAACACTGACCTTGATACTAGAGACCTAAAAGTACCAAAATCCAGGGGCTGGATGAAGCAACATCGAAGTTCAGAAGAGATTTCTCCAACTTCAAATTTATACCTTTCACTGGCTATAGTAAGGCCATGACTAGGTTCAAGACTTGGTGGGCTGTCAATATGGAGGTGCAACTTGCTGTTCCCACTTTGGATTTATTACAAAACTTGGATCCGTCATCCCAGAGTGGGAAAGCCAAATCCAAGGAGGATGGCATCACTATTACTTCTATCCCCACTGTAACCCTCTTACCCAGAACCACCTGGGCTGCTGCAAAAAAGGGTATCTACTCTGTTATTTCTCTTGTCTTCCACTTCCTTCCTTCATACTATTCTCTTGCTTAGAGCTCCTTTTATTGTCATAGGGACTTCGCATGAGACCTTATCTTAGAAGGCACAAACTCTGGCCACACTGAAAGGCAAGCAACAGAAAAAAAAAAAAAAAAAAAAAAAAGGCCCATATTAAACTCGAGCCTGTGGAAGAGGCTCCTAAAGTCCCCTCAGAAGCAGAAGAAGAAGAAGAAAAAAAAAAGTAGCTCCTTTGAGGAGGAAGAAAGTGTTACCTTCATCTACTGCCTAACTTCCTACAGATGTTGTTTATGAAGCAGCTGTTAAGGCAGTAGAAAGGAAGCAGGCCAAGGAGGTCCTTGTATTTTAAAGATTTGAAAAGAAGAGGTAGCAGAAAATATTAAAAGAAAAGGTTGTTGTTGTCAAGGAAACACAACAAGTGGCTGCAAGGAAGAACAAAGCTGCTGAACATCACATCCTTCGCAGCTCTCTAACTGTCACTACCATAACTGCTGGTAACTCTTCTTACTTTTGTCAACACTTCTATTTTCAACTTGTCCTTTCTATTTTATTTTTATAATTCTTTTCTTTTGCAGCAGTAGCTAGCCTTCCTACTTCTCTGCTGCCTTTTGCTTCTCCTCTATCAAGCACCGAAGGACCATTCCTGAGCTCTGCAGATCTAAAGAGGGCTTTGAAAGGAAAAGGGAAAGTAGATACCGATCTCCCAATGAGTATAGAGCCATTGCAAATGATCTTCCCAATCCCAGTCTCTACACTCCCTATGGCCTGTTTCTTGCTTCCTTTCAAGCTTGACTTGCCAATCATAATTTCTTCTCCTTCTCCTAACCCTGCCAAGTTTCTTAACTGGCCTCTAGTGACCATTTCCTCACCTTTGCTTATTTCCACACCTCCTAGGGTCCTTTTAAGTCTTTTACCTCCTGAGAGTACACCTGTTACTCAATCTTCTAGACCAGTAGTTAGTACCTCTGGGGATGGCACTGGCAGCCTATTAACACTTCCTTCTGTTCCCTGCTCCAGTCCTCCCTCTTTAGACCTGTTGGTAGCTAGGACCATTGATGCTGCTGAGGCATTCTCCTCTCTTTCTCCTCCAACAATTACTTCAGCATCCACCAGTGGCTCCTCCACACTACCTTTGTCAGAGGAAGAAATGGGCATCTTTAAAACCCAACTGGCAAGCTTATGTGGCATATCTACACCATTGCTTTTATTTGTTAGTGAGGTTGAGCCCTTGTATCTAGCTGACTCTTTTTTGGAGATAATTGGAGGCTCACTTGCTGTTAAATCCTCCATTTATTTTCCTCAGGTGGACTTGAAGGTCTATCTAGAGCTAATTAGGACTTTCTCGAGGGTCCCATTCGAAGCTTTAGCTAAACCAATAATAAAAAATGGGTTCCACAAATGCTGTCAATTCTTTGAGCAGACCAATGCCCCTTTCAGAGGTCACTTGTCTAAGGCAGCAGCAACCATTGAGTTCTATGTCAATATCTATCAATTGGCCAAGGTTACAGAGAAAGAATTCCTAAACGACAAGGAGTTCATCTCTCATGTCCATTCTACAGTTTCAATGCTGAAAGGACAATACTCCTCTGCCACACAACTCAAAGCTCAACTACTACACATGAAGGCAGAATTAGAGAAGAAGCTAGCAACAGTCAACCTGGCCTTAGAGAAGAATGCAAAGACACTACATTTCTCTCACTAGGGGCTATCCAATCGCAGGCAGGAGATGAACACTGCTATCCAACTATTCCCAGCCTTTAAAAGTAGAGAACTCATTGTAAGGGAGCAGTTGAGGCATTGTAATGAATTTTGGGCCAAATTGTGGTAGAATATAGTTGATTCAATATGAAATGAACTATTCTTATTTACCCAAATGTGTTCTTAATTCTTATTGATACGTTGTATGATAATCCTATACTCCTTGTGTTTCCCACATAGTTGGGTAATAATACTTCAAATATCTACCATTAATTTTTCTTGGATGCACACATCCATTTAGGTTCTTCAAATGGTAGCCCCCCCCCAAAAAAAAGCAGGACTCTATGGACTTGGTATGGCCCCTCCTACTTAGGTGACTATTTACCAAACTTGTGGCTTTTAATTCCTATTAGAAGTATTGTTTTCTAAACCAAGTCCCCTTTATCAAAGCTAAGGTGTTGGACTCTTTTGTTATAGCTTTTGACTACTTTTCTCTTTTGCAGAAGGATGTTGTTTGGTGCCAAAATTCTGGTCTCATCTACATTTTCCAATTCCAAACACATACTTTGATGATATTGATCAGGGCTTAGGTGATCCTGGTAGTTGACTCTTAAAGACTTTATATTGATCTCAACAAGTAATACTGTATCATGCCCATATACCAGGGCATAAGGGGTAATTCCTATGCTTGATCTTTGGGAAGTCTTATAAGCCCATAACACATCTAACAATAAGTTATGCCAATCTCTAGGATTGTCCTCAACAACCCTCTGTATTCCTTTTTTCAAAGATTTGTTTGATGATTGTACCTGGTCATTTGCTTGTGCATAATAGGGGTGGAATTAATAAGACTAATTCCAAACTCTACTGTGAAAGCTTTTACTAGTTTTCCATCGAACATAGTCCCATTATCCACAGTTTTGGTCTGTGGAATACCAAACTTGTGAATCAACTCCTTGATGAAATCAATTATTTCTGCTTGATCTATAGTTTTATAGAGCTTAGCCTCAACCCACTTTGTAAAGTAGTCTGTAGCTACTAGAATGAAACAATGTTGTTTCGAGGAAGGTGGGTAAATTTTTCCTATCATATCTATTGCCCATCTTCTAAATGGCCAAGGCTTCACAACTGCATGTAGATCAGTTATTGGGACATGTCTTATCCTACCATGCTTGTAGCATGCTTGGCAACCTCTTGCATACTCTATGCAATCCTTAAGGATGGTTGGCCAATAATAAGAGTGCCTTCGAAACAGCTATCTCATCTTAACTCCAAGCTGGTGAGCACCACAAATTCCCTTATGCACCTCAGCCATGGCAATCAATATTTCTTTTGGTCCCAAACACTCTAATAAGAGACCATCTGCCCCTTTTTTTATAAAGAGCATTCTCATACATTATGTATTGCATAGACTGTAATTTAAGCTTTCTGTTGGCCTTCGAAAATGGGCCAGTCAAATATTGAATGATTAGATGTCTCCAATCCTGGTCTTCTAAGTCATTCTAATAAGCCTCGTTTGGCTAAAGGTGGTATCAACTTCTGATATGTTGCTTAGTCCATATCTATCTAAATATTACTATCTTTTGTTTTGAAATTCGATGTTTTCTGGGCCACATTATTAGCCTTGTGATTCATGAATCTTGGGATATAAGTTATATCTGCCACTTGGAAATGGGAAAGTAAATGTACAACAGCAACATAGTATGGTAACATGCTTGCACTTTGACATTTAAAGATCCTTTTTACTTGATTAATTACCAATTGAGAATCTCCAAATATATCAACTGCATAAGCCTGTAAACCAATGAGTATCTCAAGTCCCATAATCAAAGCTTCGTATTCAACTTGATTATTGATACAAGTAATCTCATCAACTCTAAAACCATGTGTGGTTTCTGCTCCTTGAGGTGATTTGATCACAAAACCAATCCCTACTAGGCCGTTAGCCTTTGATCCATCGAACCACATTTGCCATGGCTCTGAATCCACTATGTCAAGTTCCATTGTTCCTTGACACTCTAATTGGCATGGATGATCAGCCAAGAAATTGGCCAATACTTGTCCTTTCATTGCCTTTTGAGGGACATATTTCAAATGGAACTCTGACAAAGCCAAAATTCATTTATCTATCCTTCCTCTTAATATGGGTCTAGACAACATATGTTTAACCAAATCTGTGGTTGTAATTACCAAGACAATAGTAGGCAAAATGTAATATCTTAATTTTATTGCTGCAAAGTATTAGGCTAAGCACAACTTTTCAACAGCTGAATATTTACGTTCATAAGAGTTTAAAAACCTACTAAGGTAATATACTACTTGCTCCTTGCCTTCATCATTGTCCTGAGCCAGAAAGACTCCTAATGATTCTTCAGCTGCAGTAATGTAGAACTTCAAAGGTCTGTTCTTCCTTGGTGGCATCAGCACTAGAGGTTTGGCCAAGTAGGCTTTTATTCCATCGAAAGCAGCTTGATGCTCTATTGTCCACGTAAAATCTTCTTCATTTTTTAACTTCAAAAGAGAAGAAAAAACTTTAGTTTTCCTAGCAGTGTTAGAAATAAACCTTTAAAGAAAATTAACCTAACCAAAGACCTTTTGCAAGTCTTTCTTACTTGATGGAGGTTTGGCTTCAATGATGTCTTTGGCTTTATTCTGGTCAATCTGTATTCCCTTCTTGTGTACTATGTACCCTAAGAAGTTTCCAACTGACACCCCAAAAACACATTTGAGTGGATTGAGTTTTAGCTTGAATTTTCTTATTCTTTCGAAGGCTGCTGTCAAGTGGACCAAATGCTCTTTCATAGATTGAGATTTTACCACAATATCATCAATGTAACACTCTAAGTACCCTTCATTGAGATCATGGAAAATTGTATTCATTGCTCTTTGATATGTTGCTCTAACATTCTTCAAACCAAATGGCATTTTAAGCCATTTGAAGGTCCCAATGTTCCCAAGACACCTGAAGGACACCTGAAGGCTATCTTGTGAACATACTCATCTGCTATGTATATTTGGTTGTAGCTAGAGTGACCATCCATCATTGACAAGATTTTGTGTCCTGCTGAACTGTCTACCAGCAGATCCACTACAAGCATGGGATACTCATTTTTTAGAGTTGCCAAGTTTAAATTTCTGAAATCAATACAGACCCTCAATTTGCCATTCTTCTTAATCACAGGCACTATGGTAGACATCCATTCAACATACATGGCTGTTCTGATAAAGCCTGCCTTGAGGAGCCTAGCAATCTTTCCTTCACTTTTTGAATCACCTCAGGACTTATTCGCCTAGGCATCTGCTTGTATGGCTTAAAATTTGGCTTAATTGGAAGTTTATGTTCCACTAGTGACCTATCCAATCTAG
This sequence comes from Camellia granthamiana, assembly GCA_036172215.1. Lineage (NCBI taxonomy): Eukaryota > Viridiplantae > Streptophyta > Magnoliopsida > Ericales > Theaceae > Camellia > Camellia granthamiana. Next base: position 47,586,962 of record CM069906.1, on the reverse strand, counting down.
ACAGATCATTGTAAGACCAAGCAAAACAGTCCTTATATTCTTTCAGTAGGTCCAATAATAGTTCCTGGCTATAGGATCTAACCATGCACTAATATAGGTAGGTAGTTGCACTGATGCATCCCCTAGATTGATCTCCTCTAAAGGATCTTGCATTTGAGCGCTTACCACTGTCTCTCCTTCAGCTTCTGTTGGCTTCGAAACAAAACTTTCATCCTGATGTGTCACAACCTTTCCTAGCTCAGCCTATTTGCTTTCTTCTTCATAGACAAAGTCTGCCCATAGAGCCCCTTCTTCTTGTATCTCCTGGACTTTAATCTCAATGTCCAATGCACAATATTTTCTTAGAGCCAATGGTTTGGCCTCTTGTTGCTTGTATTTGCCGCAAGCATTCATTATGGCTTCCCTTTTTTCCCTCAAAACCTTCTGGACTATTGTGGTGATGTCTAATGTGAAGAACTTCACCAAAGCCAAAGGTTTGGCTTCTTGATCCTCCTGCCTACAACTAGGCATTGTTGGTATCTATGATAATGTATTCATCATCTGTACTTTCTTGTACCAAGTGTTTCAGGTATGCCAACTCCTCATCAACTATCACTTTGGTTGTCCCATTAGGCTTCCTCAGTATGCTCAGTGGAATTACCCCTTCAGTATATAGCTTTGCTTCTGTAAAATTTGCACAAGCAATGAAAGGTTGTGGGTCTACATCTATCTCCTCTGTCTCCTCACTATTCAAGGCTATCATCACCTTCTGATGTAAAGAGGAGGGAACATATTTGTTGGTGTGGATTCAATCTCTACCAAGCAAGGCATTATATTTGGCATTGGTGTCTATAACAAAAAAGACAATCATACAATCCCTTGTTCCCATACTCAGATTAATGGGTAATATGCCTTAGGCCATCTGTTTGTCCCCAGCAAAACTAACAATGGTCGTACTTGTTGGGATCGACCTGGGATTCCTTTTGCCCAACTTTTTCAAAGATGAATGAGGAAGCAGATTTACTGTTGCCCCATTATCCACTAGTACCCTATTCATTTCTATTCTATCGAAGTATGCCTTAATGTACAAGGGTTTAACATGCTGAGTCATGGATAATGTGGGAAATTCAAAGGGGTATGATAGAGTAATTATACTTACCTCTTCACTTTCTTCCTCAGTCCTCATAAACCTGGTTACTTTAGACTCATCCTGAACTATGCTGGCTTCTGAGTCTTCGCTGGAAACTTTTATGGGGTCATCCTCCTGCCCTTCCTGATTTTCTTCTTCTGCTTGAAATTCCCGAGGTCATACATATACCATATTGATTAGTATTGGAAAGAATGAGTCAAACTGCACCACTGGTTGTATTTGCTATCTTTTTGTGTTGGCCCGACCAAATGCTTGTGGTGCATCTTCCATACTACATTCTAGAACCTCTGAGCTAGCAAGCTCTTTAACAGCAATCTGTTGTTGATCTGCCTTGAACACAGACACTGACTATTTAGCCATCAAAGCTTCGAACATATCTTCTTCGGCCAATACTTGTTCTTGGCCTGGTTCAATTTCCCCGGTTGTTTCACTGTCATCATCACTCTCCATTAAGGCCTTTTCGAGGCCTGCCAAACTTGATTGTTCTTTTGTTTTTTGTTCAATATGAACCTTAGCCAGTTTCTCTCTGCTAGCACTTCTATTGAGCTTGGAAACAGGCTTTGAACCTTCCCTCATTTGACCCCTTGATTGCACTAAGGAGGTGCCTTCGCCAGCTTCCCTAAGATCCTTCTAGTATTGAGTCACTAGATTTTTCTCCTCTAAGATCTAGAGGAACCATACTGGTTCCTTTGTCTTGAGATTTTTTAGTAAAACCCAATTGTTTGGGGCCACCAAATGAGGCTTAATCATTCTTTCCTTACTTCCAAAGGCCTTTCTCTGGTTTAGTATTATCTTAGGTTTGTTCTGCATGACAAACCAATCTGGTACTCCTGGTGCCTATGAACCTACTGCGCCTATTGTAGCGCCTGCTGCTTTTGTCTTTGAAGACCAATCATTGGTCTTAATTCCTTATTTTAAACCAATCTCAAGCTTACTCACAGGCTTATTGGCCATTCTGTAGTAGTTTGGTGGCCTGGTTTCATACAATGGCCTCTTGCCTTTCGACAGATTCCTAGCATCCAGTGGCCTCTCTAAAGATGGCTGCTGGTTAGGGACCCTTGGATATGCCCTCTTGTTATAGGCATTGATTGGCCTACGATCCCTTTGCACATTTTTGTAATACTACTTCCCATCAACTGAAAGCCCCTTCAGTCATTTATAACTCAACTTGCATCTAGGACACATCCGTTGTATAACAGCTGCTTCAAGTGAGTCATTATCTATGAGCACTTCGCTGGGATCATCCTTTTGGCCTATAACACTCTGCCCACTTGCTGGTGAAAACTATGCATTCTTCTGAATGGCATTTGGACCAGCCACATGCATCTGTACATTAACCTCATCCATCTCTTTCAAGGAAAGGTGCTTCTCCATCTTTTGGGCAAAAAAGTTTGGCGTGCCAACATTGGCTGCGGCTTCTTTGATTTCTGGAAAAGGGTCAATGTCAATTCCCATTGCCTTCTCTGCCTTGGTTGGGAATTTCAATCTTCCTTTCCGAATCTACTCTTAAATCCTGTCTCGAAAAATAATACAGTTTTTAGTTGAATAAGACCAAGAATTATGCCATTTATAGTACATTTTGCCTTTTATTCCTTCTAAAGTTGGGATCTTAACTCTCTTAGGAAATTTTAAAAAATGTGCTGCTAACAAATTATCAAATATGTCATCTGCTTTTGATATTTCGAAAGAATACTTTTTATGAAGATCTTTCTTTTTAAACTGTTAATCGATAGTGATGTCTTTTTGAATTAATGCTTCACAGATCATAGGTTCTTGTCCTATAATCTCTGTTGCATCAATTTCAAAATTAGGGTCCCTATAATAGGTCTTATAAGATGCATTATTTCGATCATGTTCTTTTTCAAGGAGAGTCTCATATTTAGCAACTTTATAAGTTAGTTCTAATAGGTCTTGAAACTCCGTTGAACCAAACTTCTTTCGAAGCCTAAACTTCAGTCCATTTTGGGCCAATCTTACAAATTCAGGTTTAGGTAGTACGACCCTACATTTATTTCGTGCCCTTTTAAATCTGGCAATTAATTGAGTAGCCTTTTCATCAGGCCTCTGGCTTAACCTTGCCAAGTTTGCCATAAATACTTCAAGTTTTGTTTAGAAAAACTGGGCATGAAATACCTCTTCCATTTGTTGCCAAGTCTGGATTGAGCCAGGTGTAAGGTTTGTATACCAGATGAAGGCTACCCCAATTAGAGAGTTTGGAAAAAGTCTTAGTTTCATGTACTCGTTGTTGGTGAAATCACCACATTGGCCTGTAAACCTGGCAATGTGCTCAACAGTTGACTGGTTTCCATTTCTATAAAAAATTGCAAAGTCCGGTATCCTAAATCCCCTTGGGTATTCATGTAACCTATCCACCAATTATGGGTAAGGTTTTCTGTATACAGGAGTCTGGACCCCCCGGGCCATGGGTCCACAAATTTCTCTAACAATGTCAGCAATTTCGTCCCTAGGAACCATGTTTTGTGCTGGTTGGGCCATTACTGGAGGAATAAACATAGGGTTTGGAGGAACTCTATGTGCTTGAGGCCCTCTTGGTCCATGGAAAGGCACATTTGGAACTTGTTGTCCCTGCTGTGCTGGTTGATGTTGAGGGTATGGTTGCCCTCTTGGAGCAAGCATCTGCCCCACAAAAGGTACTGTGAAGGGGACTACAGGAGGAGGAACATGTATTGTTTCTCTTCCAACCGTAGAAATTCCTTCCAATCCCCAAGTGTGAATTCGAACATAGGATTGGTAAACACCCGTGTGCCAAGATGGGTTCAAACATAGGATTCGAAAACACTCGCATGCCATTCCATTATGACAGCCCAGACCCACCAATATATATGGTTTCGCTGGTAGGCATTAGTGCATTTTGACTTGCTAGTGGTCTAGGAGGAGCTTCATACCATGATTGACGCACAGGTGATGGTCTCTCATAGTTCTGATTATTAGCTTGACCACTAGTCTGTCCATTATTTTGCGTAAGCTGTTTATCTCAAGCTAATCTATACTGATGAGGACTCATGTCCTCAACTAGACTTGTGACAGGTGGTTGATGAGAATTCATTTGATCCAAACAAGATGTTGCCCTCTTTCCATTGTATACATTAATTGCTCTCCTAGTATCTACTAACCCTCCCCATGGATTCATTGGTTCAGTAGAGAGGACAGTTGATGGTCCAGTTTCATGGCCCTGTCCAATATTCTGAACATACGTTGTATGCCCTGAAGTGCTGGTCTCTTCAACCATTTATGGAGGATCTGTTGAGACAGGCATATCCACAGGATGTGATATTTCATTATCCTCTGGGTTATGTAGTTCTATATCTCCTTCTACACCTTCTTCAAGGTGTTCATTTTCTTTTTGTCTCCTACGTCTAGCCATTATTAAGTCTCACTGGGCGTGCCAAAAAATATATGTTGACTTTTTTGGCTTTCGAATGTTAGAATTGTAATTTGAGCGTGCCAACAAGGATCAATAGGTCCTTCAAAGATTAATAAATGCTAACCAACTACTCAGACAATTGCGTCGAAGTCCTTTCGGCCTCAATGAAGAGGACTTTACTGGTGGCTTAGTTTTTAGGAGAAAATGTAGAAGACTTAGTAAGATAAAAGAAAGAGGGAACAATAATGTCAAAAATCAATCTTTTATTAAGTAAACAGCAGTTTACAATTGTACCTTCACACTTTCACAGCTTCGAAAGGGATTATAACAACAAACTAACTTATAATTACTCCTAGGAATTTGAAGTGCAGTACAAGAATGTAAAGACTGGAATTTAAAGGACTAGAAAATATAAAGTAAATAAACTGGCTTCATGGATCTGGTTCTGGGTCCCTACATTATTAGCATTCTCCTCTATTTATAAGCTTTGAATATAACCATTGAAGTGGCTAATAATTCGTCGAAGTAGATGATAACTGTCGAAATGATCTCCATAATCACTGAGTGTGGCCTACGGTTTTGATCAGTTTGCTTCCCGCTATTTTTCCACTCTTCATGGTTGTGTTTCCCTCTTGACTTTGAATTTAAATTGTAGACAACCGTTTGCCTACCACTACTAAAAAAAGTACTTCTTTGCGACCGCTACAAGTTGTCAGAAATAATAAAAAAAAAGTCCCAAAAGACTTTTTACGATGGCTCATGCGATGGCAAATAAGGATCGCGAATGTGAGGGTGGCAAATACTTTTTGCGACCGCGAAATAACAGTCGCAAACTATTTGTGACCGCCTAACCTACTTATAATGACTGATATTTTGCCGTCACAAAAGAGTTTAAAAAGGCCTACAATGTATTAGCGACCATCTTCTTACCGTTGCAAAAAATAAATAAATAAATACCTACAATCATATATATATGCAAATATTATATACAATAAATGCAAAGAAATATTTGCAAAAATCTCAACATTCATGCATTATTTTCCATTATTTAAAAAGGCCTACAATGAGAACTTTCGTTTTTGGAAATTATAGGGCAGCCCAAATCCAAGCATTCAAAACAGACAATAAGTCTCTCGAAAGGGAAAAATATAAACATGTAGAGAATATTGCATTAGACAAATTGATTTCAACTATTCCAGTGAGGTCTTCCAAGTAGAAATGGCCATCCTCTAGCTGAGATATAACGCCCATGACCCATCTTCTCCCTGTCATCTTCTCTCTGTTAGCCCAATGACCAATTCAGTGAAGTTTTTGACTCTCGAAGTTTTGCACTATGAGAACTTTCTCCTTCTGCAACATTTAGTAAGTTAGTTCAATGTTATTGCTTTCTCCTTTAAAACACCATGTCTAAAGTTAACAAAAAAATATAGAGGAAAAATCTTATTAACATGTAATGTATGGGAGGAACTAAAAGCAGGGTGTATAACTAATCTAAATCCATCTCTGAAATTCTTGTTAGAAAAATAAATGAAACTTCTTTCTCTATAGAATAAGAAAAGAATTTATTTGGTGGAAAGCTAGAAGTGGCATGGATTGGAAAATAGGGAATTGTTTGAGATGGTTTGATTACACTTAGACCGTTACTAAACCAGTACGAGGAGTGATTTTGGTCCAAGTTGAAGGTAAAAAAGGATAAAAGGCAAGAATGAACATTGTCAGGAAGGATGTGATTGCCTTGGATTTGATTGAAATATGGCTTTAAAAGATCACCAACTATGAAGATGGATCCACATATCTAATTTCAAGGAGTTGACATTAAAGCCAATTGAGTTGAAATGGTGTGTATTTGCAAGGAAAACACTAATTAAAGAATATTGTTGGCATGGATAAATTTAAGTTGCATAAAAATGAAAACAAATAAACTAGGCAAATAAAAATAAGACATGCCTTGCATAACCTGAGTAGATGCTGCAAGAAATATGATTTGAAATATGTAATTGACTTTCCAAGTGATGTTCTATCCCACTCTGCTCAAATAAACCAAAAAAATATTTTAATTCATCAGTTATGCTGGTATAAAATATGAAATGAGCTACGTAGTCTACTCAAATTCTAACAATTACAAAAAAGAATTAAGTAATTTAGAATCCACAGTAAGTCCTGCCCTGGCATCTACATAAAGATTCTTTGTGCACATCAAATATTTTGTCATCACCACCATGGATTTTAGGAAGGAGAAAATGCTAGAAATAAACATGATCCAAGTTTACTGAAATTTCAGTTGACATACCATCATCACCATCTGCTCTCAAACCTCGCAAGTTAAGTTCGCCCAAAAAAAGTTATTCTACTTACAAAATACCAGCTACTATAAGTAGATCACAAAATTTTCAACAACAAAAAACTATTGAACAATGTTGAGGCCATACATACACCCAAAAAGAATTGATTTAAAAGACTAATTCCATAACAACGACTCTCAGAGAAATAGGCAACCTAATTCATAATAAGCTGAAAAATTCATTAAAAGCAGAGAAATATGTTAGTATAATGTGTTAATAATTTCCTTTTGAAGAGCTAAGTGGCATACCTATTCATTTTCTTTTGAAGCTTGTTGCCCACCAGATGCATCTAACACCTACAATATGTTAGTATAATGTGTTAATAATTTCCATATGTATATATACAAATTGATAAAACATAAAATTCGTCAATTTGTAAGTATTGCACCTCTCTCAAGCTCGTACTCCCAGCCACACCCTGTGACTCTAAGAACAAAACACATGCCGTTAGGTTCTTGATTGTCGTAGTGAACCTAGACTCAATGTCTTGTGTCACATGCTGTGTGATCTCATCAATAAATGAAGCGGCTGCTAATGATAGTGATGGGCTGCTGCCTCGCGCATACACCGCACTCCAGGGCACTCCTCTCCCATAGGTCTTACAATACCCATGTCCATCATTCCCAATGATTTTATGGTAAATCCCATCGCAATTCTCAATCGTATGTTGCTCCTTAGGAACTTTCCAAAGATGCACATTGTATTTCTCCTACATTTTGAAAACATAAGGACAGTGTTTGGTAAAAAGCAAAATATATGTAAAAACTTTTAAACCATAGACATACCACAATTGCCACCACATCGGGATCATTCAGGTTGTGTGCCCTCTTCCAGAGACTCATCTTATCTATCCGCTCTCCTTTATGTCTCATCTGTAATTTTTTTCAAGTTAGGAGCTCAAGTCTTCGCAACATAATAAGTCAAAAGTGTAGCACTAGGTGCAACCACAACTGCAGCCACAATTGTCACACCAAGTGCACTAGGTGCGGCTGCAATTACAGCACCAAATGCAATCTCAGATGATGCTTTAGGTGCAGCCACAAGATCAATACATTGAAATGAATATCTGAGAAAGATGTCCTTCCAGTCGTATGTGGAGGCCCACAAAATCCCTAATTAAAATAATTCTTCTTAGTAATCACCTACAACATTGGTTAGAATATCAAACATTAGTTACTTATCATCAAAACATTAATTAAAATTTTATAAAGAATACATATACCTGTACTTCTTTACTCGCCCAATATTGCATAAGTTTCCTTCACTAGGTTGGCACTATGTTACTAGGTACTCTAGAAGCAATGTTCGGATCATTCTTGAATGGAACCCAATACTTGAACTTTGTCTTGCTTTTATGATCTTTCCACGATGTTCTACAAAGTCGCATACAAACCTCCTTGAATTCATCTTGACAATATACCAAGTTGTCCTACAAAGCACAAATTGAAGGCCAATTTCATCCTTACAATTATAGAGCATACACAAATGCACAAGTAAGCTAATAACTAATAACTAAACACAATTAACAATAAATCAGAAATCAAATAACTAATAACTTGGAAAAATTCAAAAATTTAAGCAAAAACCCTAACCCTAATTAGCAAAAGGGAAAACTATATACCTTTACCTCCTGCCAAATATTCTTCTTTATATCAACATGCATCACATTCCAATTGTAAGTGGACTCTATGTCCGCTGCACACGATCAACCCCAATTGTCCCTTTAACTTTTTTCCATTATCCTCCACTGGCTAAAACGTATCATCAAATTTTACTTGGATCTTAGTGCCTGTACCCCATTCATTTATCCCTCGGGTGAATCCTCGACCTCGTCATGTTAAGGTAGTTGATATTGTATGTAGAGATGAAACAGATGAAGAAGATGCTCCATCCATAGTGCAGCGAAGGACTTGCCCGCACACGTAAAGCCCCATCTATAATGCAAAGGGCCTTAAAGGTCTTCCTCTTCCGCTTCATCCTAAAATAGAAAAAATATGAAAAGGTTAATACACAAGAAATATGTATATCAATTTACTAATAATATAACACAAGATATAAATATAAACAAATGGTACAAATTAGTTTAAGAACAAATAGAACTTTAGTAGTAAAGTTTACCTTGAAACATATGGAGAAGATGCTCCATCAATAGTGCAAGGTAGCAAGGGACTTGCCCGCACACGTAAAGCCTTATCCATAATGCAAGGGGCCTTAATGGTCTTCCTCTTCCGCTTCATCCTAAAATGAAAGAAATATGAAAAGATTAATACACAAGAAATATGGATATCAATTTACTTATAATATAACACAAGATACTTGTTAGCATCCTCGATCGTCTTCCCAACAATTCTTCCTTTGGGCAATACTGATAACTGTCAAGAGTGCGAGTTAAATTCAAAACCAATTTAATACATGAAAAATAGCATCAACTAACAAGATAAATTCATAGAAAAAACTCCTACGAATACTGACTAGAGAGGCAACATCAACTCCAATTTCATCTAGGATTTGTCAAGTAAATAAATAAATAAATAAGCAAACTATCCACCATGGGTTATTCAATAAATAATCAAATTAGTATGAAGTATGGGTGATGCAAACCAATAAAAGAACAAGAAAAATTAAATAATGAACCTGGTTGGTCAGCTCTTCAGTTTCCTCTTCAGTCTACTTAGCTAGGGACATTTGCTGTAAGCAAGCTTGTAATTTTGTTATTTGTTGCCTAAGCTTGATTAGCTGACATATTGAAATTTTAGTTGCTGCCTACAGAATGCAAATACAAATAAAAATAAGAAGATAAATCTGAATATAAAAACAAGAAAGAGAAATATGTCCCAGAATGTACCTCATTTCCTGTTTTAGCAGTTCTCTTTATCTCCGTAACAAGGTTCTTTTCCTATATCAACAAATAATTTATAATTAGATCAAACACTAAAAACTTGCAACAAAAACATTATCTATAAACTCTTTAACATACTTTCAATTGCAAGGTGATGATTTCCCTCTCAATTGCATTGGCCATTTCAAAGAACAGAGATCCGTATGCAAGCCCACAATGATGTCTCCTAAGCTCGTAACTATTAGAACCGACATTGTAATTGAATTAAAAAACAACCACCATAGCAAGTAAACATTCATTATAAAAACAAAGCAAATCTTTATGAAGCTCTACACCAAGCTCATTTTGGAAATACTACTAAGTTGATGAACACTTGATAATAAAACAACACATAACCATATATAAATTTCTCACAAATTCAGCAATTAAGCACGAGACATTTTAACAATATTTAAACTTTTCTTATTTGCAAATAATAGAAACCTAAGAAACACGGAGCATATTTCAAACCTCTTCCTCAACAATCACAAACAAAGTTCAACCCTCTTCCTTAACATCAATTGTTGCTCCTTCTATTCCTTCTGTCACCCAACCAATTTCTTCATCACGAAGCATAGCGTTGTCTTCCAAATGTTAAGTCATATAGGGTTCAACTTGAGGGTCATCATTAGAATTCATATCAAAAAGACCTCTTTGAGACATCTTTACCACAACTTGCCAATCTGGTTCCATGGGATTAGGAACATACCAAACTTGCTCGGCTTGGGATGATAATATAAAAGGTTCATTGCTAACACGATCGGTTGGGTACAACAATCGATTGAAGTTAACTAATGTGAATTTGAAAGCGTCTTCCATTTTCCCCCTAGTGTTATCAACTCAATCACACTTAAACAACACATATTTCATATTGTTAGTGTACTGGATTTCAACAATATCAGTCAATTATCCATAGTAGTACACAACACTGACGTGAGGACTCTTGTCCTTCTGACTAGCATAACTCATTGTATCAGCCTTCAAAGCTACGCTACTATTTTGAGTCACCCGACGATCATCCACAGCCTTCACACAAAAACGAAACCCATTGATAATGTAACCATTGAACCGCCTAGCCAAGGTATGAGGACCATCTGCTAATTTATTGATTTCTTCAGTAAATGTAATATTACTTGTCCTTCGCAAGGTTTGAACCTATTACGAAGACAATTATAAATATAAATTCAACTTCAACTTCAACTCAAAATTTATTTATATTTAGATATGTGAAATGAAATGTCTAAATACATACATGGTCCTTAAACCAAGTGTAGAATGTTTCGAAATGCTTAGATTGAATTTGATGATCGCTTGCACGTAGCATTTTGCTCTTAATGACTTCAAGGTGTTTGCTGTGTAAATTGGAAGAGAATAGTAAATATCATATAGATTTCACTTTAGAACTTTACAATACTAGGGGAGTGATGAATTACCTTATGAACGGTGCACTGAACTTGTGTTGAACAACACATATCAGTGACACTGTTGTAATTCATTATCATTAAGATAAAATGTTGTACTTTTGCCTACAGCTTGACCCATGTTGTTATCACCTTTGTTGTTTCTCCTCGGTCAATTAGATTTGGTTTCCGCATCAAGAAGATAGCGAGAACAAAAGTTCATGCATTCTTCCATCAAATACCCCTTAGCTATTGAGCCCTCCGGATGAGCTCGATTACGCACATATTGTTTCAATGTAAGAAGAAACCTTTCAATCGAGTACATCCATCGATTGCTCTAGCGATCAAAGCTTCATCAGCAAGATGTATAGGCAAGTGTTTCATTATGTCAAAGAAAGATGGTGGAAAAAAAATTTCAAGATGACAACGAGTTATTGCGATACGATCCTGAATATATTCCAAATCACTTGTACAATTCACGTTGGAGCACAATTGTCTAAAAAAAGTGCTCAACTCAATCAATGGTTCAATCACATTCTTAGGCAAGGACCTCCGTATAGCTAAAGGAATAAGTTGTTGCATCAAAATATGACTATCATGGCTCTTAAGACCCCAAATACTTCTATCTTGTAAGCGCACGTGTTGTGAGATATTGGATGCATAACTATCCGGTGCTCTTACTTCCTTGAGTACTTTGAGAAACATATATTTCTCATCATTGATCATTGTGAATTGTGTATGAGGTACATAAACTTTATTGAACCCTCTTGACTGCAAGTGCAATGGTTTTCTGATATTCATTTCTTGCAAATCACGTCAAGCATTCACATTATCTTTGGATTTTCCTCAAACTTCTAGTATTGTCCACAATATATTATTGTAGACATTTTTCTCTACGTGCATCACATCGAGATTGTGTCTTATTAAGTTGTGCTCCCAATACGACAATTCATAGAATATACTTTTTTTCTTCCAATTATGGCTTCTTCTTCCGTTATTTTCCCTCTCTTCTTGTCTCCTGAACATTTCCTTAAGGTCATTCCTCTTGTACTGACTAAGGACACCTTTTGATTCCAACTGATGCAACATCTCACATCTAGATAGCATTTGAGGTTTTAGTCTCCATTCTCGACTACCATCAAATAATACTTTATCCTTTTGAAATTTACGATTAACTGGTAAGAAACGACGATGACTCATGTATGAATACTTCCTACCATGCTTCAACCAACATGATTGAGTTTTCACATTGCAACAAGGACAAGCATATTCACCTTTTGTACTCCATCCTGATAAGTTGGCATAGGAAGGAAAGTCACTGATTGTCCATAACAGAGTTGCATGCAATTGAAACATTTCATTGGTTGATGCATCAAATGTTTGTTCACCTTCATCCCATAATTCCTTCAACTCCTCAATCAATGGTTGCAAATACACATTGATCTTATCGCCAGGTCCTTTTGGCCCATCAATCAGCACAGACAAAATTAGATTTGGTTGCTTCATGCACATCTATGGTGGTAAATTATACGAAATCAACACAATTGGCCAAGTTCTATGAACTATGTTCATCAATCTAAATGGGTTGAATCCATCTGTAGCCAACCCAAGACGTATATTATGACTATTACTAGCAAAACAAGTGTTTTGCCGATCAAAGTCCTTCCATGCGAGGGAGTCAGCAAGATACCTTAACACACCATCATCAACCCGTTCTTCCGCATGCCATCTCATGAGCTTTGCCATTTTCGATGACATAAACAATCTCTGCAACCTTGGTTTCAAAGGGAAATACCTCATCTATTTTGCTACTACCCGTTTACCAAATTCCCTTTAATCATTTCTAACACCACCATTTTGTTTCCATCTAGAACTACTGCATATATCACATTTATCAAGCTTTGTATCCTCTTTTCTGAACAACATACAACTATTAAGGCAAGCATCAAAAGTCTCGTATGTGAAACCTAAATTTGTAGTAACCTTTTGAGCTTGATAATATGAACTTGGAAGTTTTGTGCCCGTAGGAAAAGCCTCATTCAAAAGTTCAAGTAACATGTCAACAGACTTGTTGGTCTATTGATTGAGCACCTTCATATGCAAAATTCGAACAATGAATGATAGTGAAGTAAATTTGTGACACCCCGGGTACAGATTAGTTTGTGCATCTTCCAAAAGTTTAAAATATTTCATAGTTTTGTCATTTGCCCCTATCCGAACCGGATCATTTTCCTCTATATAACTTGGATCACTTGCCCCTACTTGGGCTGGATCACTTGCAGTTTGTTCATCATTCAACACCCATATGTGGAATTCCTAGGGCCTCTTGTACCATCCCAACCACATCATCTCTAGTCGCTAAATCCACCATTAATGTTTGATTTTCTTGATTACCATGTAATTGGCCATAGGATTCCCCATGATGAATCCATTTTTTGTACTTTTTTACGAAGCCATTGGAAATAAGATGCTCCCTTACAACCTCTCGTGAAAAATTGTATCGATTACTACAAAATTGACATGGACAACTAATAGATGAACTTTCATCCCTATTGTTGTATGCAAATCTCAAGAAGTTATCAATCCCATTCACGTATTCAACTGACATCCGATTTGGCAAATCAATCTAATTCTTGTCCATCTTTCTATTTCTTTAACTGTTTTTGTACACATCCATAAAAAGAATGAGCTTGCAAAGTATCACAATAACAAGTGCATGACTCATTGGCACAACTAATCATTGTCATAAAAAATTAGAAGAGAGAGAGAGAGAGAGAGAGAGAGAGAGAGAGAGAGAGATATATTTTGAGCATAACTGAATCTGAAAAACAGTGGATAAAAAGATAAAAGATTTATCATCAATTACTAAGATGTATCATCAACACTATAGCAAGCCAGTTTGCATACATCTTGCACTAATTTACGTAATCAACACCTCTTATATATATATATGTATATATATTTCCTTTTTTTTGTATACTTCTTTTTTTCTGAAATAATGCTCAAATTTTTTACATTTTAGTTTTCTTAATTATTGGGTAGTTTTAGAATTTTATGTGACGTTGTCTACGTAGTACTTCCGATAAATCAAGAACTACAAAACCATATTATATTAGGTATCATTGTCTTATTGGTTAAAAAAATATTCCATAGTCATTGGTTGGAATGAATCGTAGACACAATATAACATGATATTCTAGGTACTGATTCATTCTTGTTTAAGGCATTGATGCTGCCATATTAAAGGATTATTCCATAGTCAATTGCCCTTTACAAAACTATTTCAAGTCTTTTAACTAGTCTATTAAAGGATTTTTTTTTTAAAAAAATGATTTTTTTTAAAAAAAAATGATTTAAGTTAATTAAATGTTTAGTTAGCCTTCTTGTGAATGCTCTTTAGATAGTCAAAAGTCTCTACTCAAAGAAAAATAAATAAAAAATAATTACAAAACCATTTCCAACTAAGTAAATAATAATAATAATAATAAAAGAAAAAGAAAAAGAAAAAGAAAAAGAAAAAGAAAAAAGAAAACAATTATTGCAGGTTCATTGATTACCAAAATCATCTCATACTAGAGAAATGAATCAAATAACTTGGTCGAGATGGTTTCACGGGCATGATACATGCTACAAACATTGGTTATGTTTAATAAGTAAAAGCCTGCAAATTTATATGAAAAAAACCAGGATATGACCATGAGATTTAGTGATCAAAACTATGGCAGAGATATATCTAGAAATGGATTGCAGATTTCCAGTTTTAGGTGACAGTTTGAATGAGAAAGCACGGGTGAATCAAATGACCATAGTGACAATATGGTAAACATAATTTTGGTGTTATTAAAGATCTAGCTTCTAGGTCACATCACATTCACCAATTGAGGGAGATAGACTCCTACTGCTATTACTTGCATATTACTGACTTTCACAGTAACAATATCCTAAAAAGTAACCCACAGAACCATGACACGGAGAATATGTGAATGCTAATATAATCAACCAATCTAAGTAACACCAGCAATCAATCCCTTGCTTGAATACGGATGTTCCAACAAACATGCACATATTAACACAATAACATGTTCAAGGAGGTGAAAAAAAAAAAAAATACTTCAAGTATCTCGAGAAACAAGATCCACTGCTGTGCTCATAGTGATAACGAGCATGCTTCTCTCTCTCTATCTCTCTCTCTCTCTCTCTCTATCTCTCTCTTGTGCAATCTTATCTTTATCCTATCATCCTCATCATCTATTCATCCCTTATTACCTTTTACTTACTGCCTGCCTCTACCTATGTACTTATCTGTGTATGCAGTAAAAACTTATTGTAGGATGTGTTTATGTGAAATTCTAAATTTCTAATACTAATTACTACTCTGCTCAGTTCTAGAAATGGCACCTGATACTCCACATAGTCTTTGTTGTGCACTCATGTAAAATTTTGCAATAATGCTATGATCATACATATATATTTTTATGACAGGACTCACTGTCGTTGAGTATAAGGCTTTTTGAATAAATTTTGAATTAGTCTGATAAACTCACATATGTATCAGTTAAGCTCGGGTATTTTGTTTCTTGTGAGAATTGAACATGAATCCTCCAAAACAAAAATAAAAACAATAGTGAGTTTTCATATTCAATCCTTTAAAAAGGCTACCTACATGGATTATTGTGATTGTGCATGTGCTCAATCTCATCAACAATATTAGCATTGAATTCATAAGATGTTTCTTTTTTAGAAATGAAATATGTGGAAGTGCATATTATGTGGCACCAGAATTCCTCCATAGATCTTATAGACTATAGGAGAATACTGTAAAATATATTAAGAACAGAGCATGTTAATGCTACAAGTGAGACAGATAGATATGTAAAGAGAAAAATGTTCAAACAAGGTTGCAACAATTTTGCTTGGACTAACGAATTTTGCTTGAAAAATACTGTAAAATATAGTTGAGAAAAGGGAGATATTCTTTGATGCAAGTGCTGCATGCTAACCTGTTGATGAATTCCCTTCTTCAGCTGAATAATTTCTTGATTAATAGCATCATTCTTTCTGAGATATAACAAACCAAAGATAATGTGAACGCTCTCTGATATCCATTTGTTGATTCATTTCTCTCAAATTAATAGCAGATGAGGAAGGATTGATTCAAACCAAAGCTTATTTCCAGAATTAGACTACCTGGTGAAAAAATCAATACGAATGAATGATTCAAATTACAGTGAGTTTAGATGAAGAAGTTGAATACGAATTATAGTGAGTTCAAATGATCAAAGTAGAGAGATGAATAAGTTGAAATACGAATGAATGATTCAAAGAGACTCACTGAGACGAGAGAGAAACATACCGTTGGAGATCTATTCTTTAAACGACCATGGTGATCTACAGAGCAAAATCGAGAGAGGGATCTTGATCTAACAATGAACCTGGTCACTCCGACATGATCGAGCGATTTGGGGAAAATAAGAGTCTAGGGCAAGATATAAATCAATGATCGAGCGATTTGGGGGAAAGGAGAGTTTAAGAAAAAAAGGAAAATATAAATTGGGCTAAGTGGGTTCCCAATGGTGGGCTCGCAAGTTTTTGTTTGAAAATATAAGTCCCAATAGTTGCTTCGGTTGATTTTCCATTGCAAATAATATTTTTTGCGATGGTTAAATAATTAGTCGCAAAAAAAATAGACGCAAAAAATTGTTTTTCTAGTAGTGTACGTCACCTTGGATATCTTGACTATTCTCATATCTCATGAATCTATTGCCATTGCTTTAGGTTGCCACGCGTCTGTTGATAGTTACAGGCTGCGATAGGTCTATACATAATATATAGTCAACAAAAGTATTATGATTTTTCATATGAAAAACAAAATAAATAATAATTAGTGAAAAAATATAAACACGCAATACTTTGAAAACACCTAATAATTTTTTTAAATAAAATATGCATGTGAGTTTAGCTTGTTTATGCAAACTAACACTAGTTTAAACAGATTATCAGTTTAATTGTGGTTTTGAAGGGCTTGATTAAAATAAGTCAATTTTCAACTTAAAAGACAAGTTTATAAGTTGATTGTCGTCAAAATTTAGACCATTTGGTCAAACCGATCAATCCGACCTATTTTGAAAACATTGCTTATATCATTTTGTTAAATTCCAATAAGATGGTTTTAAAACATTTTCAATAGTTCCCTCAAATTTTGTAATTTTTTAAAGTGAATGACTTATATCTAGATAGGTTAGAACCAACCAATCAGCTCATTTGAGCTTGTCATATTTTGACAATCAATTTCCTTTACTTTAAAATAAAGGTATAATGGTAAAACAGTAAAATGCCAAAACGTATAGTGAAAAAATTGCACGTAAATTATATTAAAAGATACACTTTTTGTAAACATAAAAATTAAAAATATATAGTTAAATCTTCAAATAAAATTCTTTGTCTAATTTAGACAGCTGTGTAAAACAAGAAAAAAGTTACATAGAATTTTATTTATTTATTTTTTTTTTCACGAAACACTACGTTTGGGGTCTGAAGGTAGGAAACCACTTTTAAAAATGTCATTTCAATTTCTAACCAATAGATCTAAAAAATAAACAAATCCTAGCCGTTCATTTAGTTCATAACAACACAACTACGTATATGTTATAGCTAAAAAATGATTGGAATATTCTATACTTACTGTTCTTACCACCATATACAGGTCCCAACTATTTTCCTAGATGCCCACTTAAATGTCGCATGAAAAAATTGACTTATTTTTAACCGGGAGACCAATCTGTCCATATTCCTAAGAAGGCTTTGTTTGGCATAATTTTAAAAAGCTAAAAAGTCAAAAAGTCACTATCCTATTTAAGTCATATCATCTTATTTAAATCACATCACCTCTCTACCACATTACTTCAAATCCAACCCATACCCAATTTATATTTCATAAAAAGTCAAAAAGTATACTTATTTAATTCATCCCAAACAACCCTTAAACTTGCACACTACACGATGGTAGATTTACTTTTTATGTCAACAAAAATCTTAATAATTTTAAAATTTTTATCAAAATTTCTTTTAAATATCTCACATACAATGTGAGTTTCATACCAATATAAAATATTTAATAAAAATTTTAATAAAATTTTTACGATTTCTGATATTACTCTTATGTCACAGCATATAACACGTCAAATCATACAATACCGCCTATGGAACAATTGATGTGCTTAGCCATCAAGCAACAGATGATTCCAATCTTTTATTGCAAAATTGCAAAGCCTAGATCTTCTGCCAGATGCCAAGGCAATCGAAGTCAAAGATTAAAAACACAAAAGAGGAGCATTTCTCTTTACTTTTTTTTTCTTTTTTTTTTTTTTAATTTTATTATTTTTCAATTTCTCATTTATATGATATTCCTCTAAAACTTGTTGGTGGTTGAAAAAAAAATATAACACTCTGTTGGTTTGAATATTTTTCATATTTTCTGTCGTTTGATACAAGGGAAAATCAAAATCAACAAAAAATATTTTATATGGTCAATAGAAAATAAGTTTATTTAGGTATATTTTCTAATTTTTAAGGAAGGAAAACGTTTTCCAAACAAAAATTTTGTCAATGCCACTACATTATTGTTGGACAATCTTCACTGTATTTAAAAGATTTAATTTTATTGTGTACAAAACAACAATTAGAATTTAAAGAAATAAAGAAAATGAGAGAATTTGTTTGATTACAAAAATCAAACTCGTAATAATAAATAAATAAATAAAAACAGATTTTATTTTGTTACAAAAACAAAATTAAAATCTGATTTAAATAAATAACAATAACACAAAAAATTAATTAAATAACTTACTTGATTTAATTTCTTCGAATTATAATCTGATCAAGTCCAATGTTTGACACTGTGTCCTTAAGACAGATTCGTCCTCTCCACAGTGCTTTCAGAATTTGGACGTCTATCTCCCAGGATAAAATGATCTTATCAACGAATAAAAGTAGCACTACAATTTAATCGTTCGTCGAACACACTAAGTGTTTACACTCTTTCTTTCAAAAATAAAATGCAGCAAAATGCAGAGATTTAAAGCAGATGATGGAGTACGAAAATTGGAGATTAAATCCAAATGGGGGGCTTAGTCTATTTATAGATGTAAATGTGGCTCTTGGTTTTGAATTGAACAGGTACTATACCTGTTCAATTTAAATTAAACAGATACAAACTGTTTAGGCACTGTTTGGTTTGAAATTGAAAACAGATTTAAAGCTGTTGGGTTCAAAAACGGGAAGAGCCCTGTTTGGATGAACAGTAAATCCAAATCAGTTTAATTCTGTTTGAAAACGGGAAGGGCCCTGTTTGGATGAACAGTAAATCCAAACCAGTTTAATTTGAATTCTGGATTTTATTTTACCAAAAATAAAATTAAATTCAAATGTTTTTGGCCCAAAAAGATTAGTATTGGGCCGAACAAGCCCAACCCAACCACACACCCGTGCCCAAGCCTAGCCCACCCCGCCCGACCGGCGGCGGCGGCGCGTGCGTGGTGGTTTTTGGGTCTAATGGGTCTAGCCCATTTTGCCCATAACCTCTCCCTCTAAAACACTTGAGTACTCCTTGGGGCACACCCCAAGTACCAAACCCATGCCTTATAAACCCTTTCAAAACTTCCCACCAAATTAATGTGGGACAAGCCTTATTCAAACCTTTAAGGAATTTCCACCAAAACTCCATTTCCATGGAGCATACTTTGGCTTCAATTTCCCATTCACTCGGTAATGGTTTTGAGCAACCAAATATACCACGTGAATCACAACGCGGCATAGAACGCGTTACCACTTTGACCCGTGTAAATCAATGCACGGGGCCTACCTAAAAATTAGACCAAACTTGGAAAAAAATTATGGTTTTACCTAGAATTTTATAACCATTTCCAACAATCCCCTACATGAATGGAATTTGATGACAATGGAAATGCAACAATATGCAAACTTAACGAAAGAGTATAAGTCGAAAATATCTTGCATCAGGATAGGTAGTTTTCGGCCTTGAACCTTCCCTAGTGATAACCTATCAGACTTACTGGCTAACCAATGGACGCGATGCCTTGAATTGTTCAACCATTTGTGTAAGCCAAGACAATAGATTTCACACAAAATATCTTCTAACACATCGTAGTTCTCACTGTTGTGTTCATTTTGGCCTTGAACGCTCCTGGTTTTCATGAGTGTTTCTAGATAATGTAGCCTCTTTCATTCTCATAGAACCGGCCCCAGTTCAACACTCATATAGGCGATTCTTATTGTGAGTATCTTCTTATACTCTTCTTGATTTTATACTTTAATCAAGATATAAGTAATCATTAAAAGCAAAGCTTATCCTTATGCCCCTGCAAACAACATATGTAGCAGATATCACTCTCACCATAGGAATGGGTAGGGAATTTTAATCTCTTGGTGATTTCTGGCGAGCCATACATAACTTAGTTGTCCCTTTGAACTTAGTTCTTGGGATCTCCAGTCATATAAGTAGGGTTACCATTATGACGACTCTTATGTAATAGGCTTTAATCCCATCCCCTTCGATGAACTATACACTAGTTCGTTTGTCAAACCTTTTGTTAACAGATCCGCAATATTCTCTTTAGATTTTATATAATCTATTGAGATTATTCCGTTTGACAACAATTGTCTTACGGTATTATGTCGACGACGAATATGTCGTGACTTACCGTTATACATGTGATTCTGTGCCCTGCCTATTGCAGATTGACTATCACAATGAATGCCAAGAGCTGGCACAGGTTTTGGCCACATTGGAATGTCTTCTAAGAAGTGACGAAGCCATTCTGCTTCTTCACCTGCTTTGTCTAAAGCAATGAACTCGGATTCCATTGTGGATCGTGCGATGCAAGTTTGTTTCGTGAACTTCCAAGAAACAGCAGCGCCTCCTAGAGTAAAGACATATCCACTAGTGAATTTTGAATCTTTAGTATCCGATATCCAATTGGCATCACAATAATCTTCAAGTACTGCTGGATATCGCGTAAAGTTCAAACCATGATCACGGGTGAATCTTAGATATCTAAGAACCCGAATGATCGCTTTCCAATGGTCTTCTCCGGGGTTACTAGTGTACCTACTCAATTTACTGATAGCATAAGCTATATCAGGACAAGTACAATTCATTAGGTACATTAGACTTCCAATGATTTGGGAGTATTTTAACTGAGACACTGCATCACCTTTATTTTTCGATAAATAAAGACTGATGTCTACAGGTGTTCTTGCTAAATTCAAATCATCCTTGATAAATTTATCAAGAATTTTCTCAATATAATGAGATTGAGATAATGCATATCCGTCAGATGTTTTAGTAATTTTCATTCCTAATATAACATCTGCGACCCACATATCTTTCATATCAAATCTTTTGTTAAGCATTTGCTTAGTTGATTTGATCATGTTTTGACTGCTTCCAATGATAAGCATGTCATCCACATAAAGACAAACTATGACATATCATTGGTCAGTGTTTTTAACATAGACGCATTTATCACATTCGTTTATCTTAAACCCATTAGTAAGCATTGCATGATCAAATTTTCCATGCCATTGCTTAGGTGCTTGTTTTAATCCATAAAGGGATTTTACAAGTCGACAAACTTTCTTTTCTTGCCCCGATACTACAAACCCTTCGGGTTGCTCCATATAGATCTCTTCATTTAGATCACCGTTTAAGAAAGCTGTTTTAACATCCATTTGATGTATTTCTAAATTAAACAACGCTGCTATATTAATAAGCATGTGAATGGATGTTATTCTTGTCACAGGAGAATATGTGTCAAAATAGTCCAGACCTTCCTTTTGTCTGTAACCTTTAACTACAAGTCTTGCTTTATACTTGTCAATTGAACCATCTGCTTTCATTTTTTTCTTGAATATCCATTTATATCCAAGAGGTTTAGAACCTGGTGGAAGATCCACCAATTCCCAAGTATGATTTTGCATAATGGATTCAATTTCATTATTAACAGCCTCTTTCCACAAAGGTGCTTCAGGACCTGTCATTGCTGCCTTAAAGCTTTGCGGTTCATTTTCTAACAGGTATGTCAGAAAATTTGGACCAAAGGATTTTGATGTTCTCGCTCTCTTACTTCTTCTTGGTTCATCATCAGTTAAATCCTGTTGGTTGAGACCATTACTAGTCTCTTGTGTTTGATTGTCATTAGTCTCTTGACTTTGTGTACAATCAGAAGTTCTTTTCTGTGAACTTATTTCATGTCCTTTCTTGTAAGGAAAGACATGTTCAAAAAACACAGCATTCCTTGACTCTATAATAGTATTCACATTTATATCAGGTATTGCTGATTTATAAGTCAGAAATCAATATGCACTACTATTCTGAGCATAACCAATAAACACACAATTTACTGTTTTTGGTCCAATCTCTTTTTAGGAACAGGAACTTCAACTTTTGCCAAACACCCCCACACTTTTAAGTATTTGTAGGAAGGTGGTCGACCTTTCCACAATTCATAAGGAATGCTTTTGGTTTTCTTGTGGGGTATTCTATTAAGAACATAATTAGCAGACAATATTGCTTCCCCCCACAAGTTCTGTGGTAAGTCTGAACTTAGTAACATAGCATTCATCATTTCTTTTAGGGTTCTATTTTCCTTTCAGCAATTCCATTTTGCTGTGGAGAATAAGGGACTGTAGTTTGGTGAATAATGCCATGTTGTGCACAAAATTCATTTAATGGTGCATCATATTCACCACTCCTATCACTTCTAACCATTTTAATGGTTTTACCAAGTTGATTTTCAACTTCTGTTTTGTAGAGTTTAAACATTTCTAAGGCTTCATCTTTACTTCTAAGTAAATAAACATAACAATATCTTGTACAATCATTGATAAATGTCATGAAATACTTTTTGCCTCCTCTAGTTTGAATAAATTTTAGATCACATACATCGGTATGAATTAATTCTAGAGGTTCGGTTTTTCTTTCAACCGATTTAAATGGAGCCTTAGTTAGTTTCGCTTCTACACAAATTTTACATTTATGATTAGGATTAATTTCAAACTTTGGTATATAATCTAAACCAATTAATCTACGCAAAGCATCAAAATTCACATGTCCTAATCTACCATGCCATAAATTTGACTCAAGAATATAAGCAAAAGATGTGTTATTCTTATTCATAGCAACTTTCGGTACAACTGTCATTACATTCAACTTAAAGTGACCATCACTCATGTATCCCTTACCAACATACATACCACTCTTTGTTAATACAAATTTATCAGACTCAAAGATAAGTATAAAACCATTTTTACTTAACAAAGAACCAGAAACTAAATTCTTCCGGATGTCAGGTACATGCAGTACGTTGTTGAGGGTCAGTTCTTTTCCTGATGTCATCTTCAAGATCACTTTTCCTTGTCCAGCCACAGTAGAAGTAGAAGAATTTCCCATAAAAAGTTGTTCACCATTTGCAGCCTCATTGTAGGTAGTGAACATCTTCTTGTCCACACATATGTGACGAGTTGCTCCAGTGTCAACCCACCACTCTTTGGGATTTCCAACCAAGTTAGCCTCAGACACCATAGCAGAGAGGTTGATGTCATTCACCCCATCAGAGATGTAATCCAATTCTGTCACATTGGCTTGATTGATGGTCTTCTTGCTTGTACTTCCATGATCTTTCTTAGGGCGGCAGCAGTCAGAAGCTTGATGTCCAGTCTTGCCACAGTTATAGCATTTTCCTTTGAATTTCTTGTTGTCATTGTTGTTGCCTTGTTTAGGACCATCTCCAGTAAACTTCCTCTTTTTGTTATGTGGTTTTTGAACTTGTTCAACCACATTAGCCTTGGACTCAATGGGATTTTTCTCATTCCTCTTTTCAGCCTTTCGGTTATCTTTCTCAATTCTTAATCTTACAATCAACTCATCCATGGTCATCTCTTTACGTTTATGTTTTAAATAATTTTTGAAATCTTTCCAAGCCGGTGGTAACTTTTCTACCAAAGCAGCGACTTGGAAAGACTCGCTAAGAGACATACCTTCTGAATGAATATCATGCAAAATTATCTGAAAACTTTGAACTTGAGATATTACCGTTTGGGAGTCTACCATAATAAAATCCAGAAATTTACCGACGACAAATTTCTTCATGCCGGCATCCTCTGTCTTGTATTTCTTCTCCAAAGAATCCCACAATTCTTTTGCTGACTTCAGAGGACTGTATACATTATACAGCATGTTGTCAAGGCCATTGAGGATGTAGTTTCTGCACAGGAAATCTGAATGTTTCCAAGCATCTACAGCGGCAACAACTTGCCGATCACTTTCACCCTCTTTAAGTGCTGGAGCCTCTTCATGGAGAAACCGGGCCAAATTAAAAGTTATAAGATAGAACAACATCTTCTGCTGTCATCTCTTAAACTCGGTACCATTAAATTTTTCCTGTTTTTCTCCATGATTGATTGGTACATGAACATGGTTCTGGATAGGGACCGATGTAGGTGTAACAATAGGAGTACCACTGCCAGATGCAGTTTCAGTTGTAGTAGCCATAATCTCTGATTTACAAAAATCAGAAAAATTAAAATACAAATTAATTTTCTAGTTACTAAAATCAGAAAATAAATTATAACACAATATAATTTTATTTTCCTTGTTACTAAAACGAGAAAAATAAAATACCAAAATAATTTTCTATAATACCAAAAAATATTCTGCAATTGTTAATGACACCAGTATATTACTACTAGTTGTCAAAGAAAAGAGACAGTATATTACTACTATCTGTCAAATAGCATAAATCACTATTTGTTTTTACAACCAGAATGTTATTTTGAAAATACAGAAAATTAAATATAATGAAGATACCAAAAAGGAATCTGTCTTAAGATTGTTGGACAATCTTCACTGTATTTAAAAGATTTAATTCTATTGTGTACAAAACAACAACTAGAATTTAAAGAAATAAAGAAAATGAGAGAATTTGTTTGATTACAAAAATCAAACTCGTAATGATAAATAAATAAATAAAAACAGATTTCATTTTGTTACAAAAACAAAATTAAAATCTGATTTAAATAAATAACAATAACACAAAAAATTAATTAAATAACTTACTTGATTTAATTTCTTCGAATTATAATCTGATCAAGTCCAGTGTTTGACACTGTGTCCTTAAGACAGATTCGTCCTCTCCACGGTACTTTCAGAATTTGGACGTCTATCTCCCAGGATAAAATGATCTTATCAACGAATAAAAGCAGCACTACAATTTAATCGTTCGTCGAACACACTAAGTGTTTACACTCTTTTTTTCAGAAATAAAATGCAGCAAAATGCAGAGATTTAAAGCAGAGGATGGAGTACGAAAATTGGAGATTAAATCCAAATGGGGGGCTTAGTCTATTTATAGATGTAAAGGCGGCTCTTGGTTTTGAATTGAACAGGTACTATACCTGTTCAATTTAAATTAAACAGATACAAACTGTTTAGGCACTGTTTGGTTTGAAATTGAAACAGATTTAAAGCTGTTGGGTTCAAAAACGGGAAGGGCCCTGTTTGGATGAACAGTAAATCCAAATCAGTTTAATTCTGTTTGAAAACGGGAAGGGCCCTGTTTGGATGAACAGTAAATCCAAACCAGTTTAATTTGAATTCTGGATTTTATTTTACCAAAAATAAAATTAAATTCAAATATTTTTGGCCCAAAAAGATTAGTATTGGGTTGAACAAGCCCAACCCAACCACACACCCGTGTTGAAGCCTAGCCCACCCCGCCCGACCGGCGGCGGCGGCGGCGCGCGTGAGGTGGTTTTTGGGTCCAATGAGTCTAGCCCATTTTGCCCATAACCTCTCCCTCTAAAACACTTGGGTACCCCTTGGGGCACACCCCAAGTACCAAACCCATGCCTTATAAACCCTTTCAAAACTTCCCACCAAATCAATGTGGGACAAGCCTTATTCAAACCTTTAAGGAATTTCCACTAAAACTCCATTTCCATGGAGCATACTTCGGCTTCAATTTCCCATTCACTCGGTAATGGTTTTGAGCAACCAAATATACCACGTGAATCACAACGCGGCATAGAACGCATTACCACTTTGACCCGTGTAAATCGATGCACGGGGCCCACCTAAAAATTAGACCAAACTTGGAAAAAAATTCTGGTTTTACCCAGAATTTTATAACCATTTCCAACAGTTATTACCATTACCATCACTCTATCACCACCACGGCCACAACCACCATCACCATTGTCACCACCACCACCTCCACCGGTCTACAACCACTGCCACCACCATCTCTATCTCACCACCACCACACTACTATCACCACCATCTCTATCTCATCACCACCACACTGCTATCACTGTTGCCACCATTACTGTCACCACCACCCCAACACCTCCACTTTCATCTTCATCTTACCGCTGCCACTACCACTATTACTAATACAACCATTAGTAAATTAATTTCAAGAACGCAACCAAATATAAGAAAACGTTTTCTGTGAAAAATGTTTTTTTTTAAAAGTAGTATAGAAAATATTTTTCAATTGTTTTCTTCAAAAAATATTTTCCGTCAAAATAAATAAAATTTAAATGGACAAAAAAAAATTATAAAGAAATGTGTAAATAAATTAAACATGTACCAGATGCAAGCGAGAACTGTTCAAAAATGATACAATTCTAGTTTGTAATTATTTGCACTCCATCTATTAGTTTACTATTAATAAAGAGACAAATGTTCACCCATGCCCATATGCATAAATGACATAGTAGGAATGTCATAGATATACAATTTAAAATTTAAAATTTACACAAAATGACATGGTAGGTTAGATTTTACATAATTAACTTTGTAACAGATTTAAAATCGATATGTAACCTACTATATTGTCAGTTTGCTCAAGTGATCTTGCCCTATCTTCCCTAACATTTAGAGTTATTCTAGTTTGAAAAACGAGCAACGGCCGAAATGAACAACATGGGGAATCAATGATTCTTATTCGGCTGAGTTGAAGCTAGCAACATGTCGATTACACACCTAAGATTGGTAAGAACTGAGGGACAATGCCCCAAACCTAAGTGGGCCTACCGGCAAAGCAGTTGGTATTTGATCGGGCGGGGGCGATTTGGTCACATAAAATTAGAAAAAAAATACTTTGAAAAAATTACATTAAAAAAAAAAAAAAATCCCAATAGTTGCTTCGGTTGATGTGCCATTGCAAATAATATTTTTTGCGATGGTTAAATAATCAGTCGCAAAAAAATAGACGCAAAAAATTATTTTTCTAGTAGTGTACGTCACTTTGGATATCTTGACTTTTCCCATATCTCGTGAATCTATTGCCATTGTTTTAGGTTGCCACATGTCTGTTGATAGTTGCAGGCTGCGATAGGTCTATACATAATATATAGTCAACAAAAGTATTATGATTTTTCATATGAAAAACAAAATAAATAATAATTAATGAAAAAATATAAACACACAATACTTTGAAAACACCTAATAATTTTTTTAAATAAAATATGAGTGTGAGTTTAGCTTGTTTATGCAAACCAACACTAGTTTAAACAGATTATCAGTTTAATTGTGGTTTTGAAGGGCTTGATTAAAATAAGTCAATTTTCAACTTAAAAGACAAGTTTATAAGTTGATTGTCATCAAAATTTAGACCATTTGGTCAAACCCATCAATCCGATCTATTCTGAAAACATTGCTTATATCATTTTGTTAAAGTCCAATAAGATGGTTTTAAAACATTTTCAATGGTTCCCTCAAATTTTGTAATTTTTTAAAGTGAATGACTTATATCTAGATAGGTTAGAACCAACCAATCAGCTCATATGAGCTTGTCATATTTTGACAATCAATTTCCTTTACTTTAAAATGAAGGTATAATGGTAAAACAGTAAAATGCCAAAACGTATAGTGAAAAAATTGCACGTAAATTATATTAAAAGATACACTTTTTGTAAACATAAAAATTAAAAATATATAGTTAAATCTTCAAATAAAATTCTTTGTCTAATTTAGACAGCTGTGTAAAACAAGAAAAAAGTTACATAGAATTTTATTTATTTATTTTTTTTTTCACGAAACACTACGTTTGGGGTCTGAAGGTAGGAAACCACTTTTAAAAATGTCATTTCAATTTCTAACCAATAGATCTAAAAAATAAACAAATCCTAGCCGTTCATTTAGTTCATAACAACACAACTACGTATATGTTATAGCTAAAAAATGATTGGAATATTCTATACTTACTGTTCTTACCACCATATACAGGTCCCAACTATTTTCCTAGATGCCCACTTAAATGTCGCATGAAAAAATTGACTTATTTTTAACCGGGAGACCAATCTGTCCATATTCCTAAGAAGGCTTTGTTTGGCATAATTTTAAAAAGTTAAAAAGTCAAAAAGTCACTATCCTATTTAAATCACATCATCTAATTTAAATCACATCACCTCTCTACCACATTACTTCAAATCCAACCCATACCCAATTTATATTTCATAAAAAGTCAAAAAGTATACTTATTTAATTCATCCCAAACAACCCTTAAACTTGCACACTACACGATGGTAGATTTACTTTTTATGTCAACAAAAATCTTAATAATTTTAAAATTTTTATCAAAATTTCTTTTAAATATCTCACATACAATGTGAGTTTCATACTAATATAAAATATTTAATAAAAATTTTAATAAAATTTTTACGATTTCTGATATTACTCTTATGTCACAGCATATAACACGTCAAATCATACAATACCGCCTATGGAACAATTGATGTGCTTAGCCATCAAGCAACAGATGATTCCAATCTTTTATTGCAAAATTGCAAAGCCTAGATCTTCTGCCAGATGCCAAGGCAATCGAAGTCAAAGATTAAAAACACAAAAGAGGAGCATTTCTCTTTACTTTTTTTTTCTTTTTTTTTTTTTTAATTTTATTATTTTTCAATTTCTCATTTATATGATATTCCTCTAAAACTTGTTGGTGGTTGAAAAAAAAATATAACACTCTGTTTGTTTGAATATTTTTCATATTTTCTGTCGTTTGATACAAGGGAAAATCAAAATCAACAAAAAATATTTTATATGGTCAATAGAAAATAAGTTTATTTAGGTATATTTTCTAATTTTTAAGGAAGGAAAACGTTTTCCGAACAAAAATTTTGTCAATGCCACTACATTATTGTTGGATAATTTTCACTGTATTTAAAAGATTTAATTTTATTGTGTACAAAACAACAATTAGAATTTAAAGAAATAAAGAAAATGAGAGAATTTGTTTGATTACAAAAATCAAACTCATAATGATAAATAAATAAATAAAAACAGATTTTATTTTGTTACAAAAACAAAATTAAAATCTGATTTAAATAAATAACAATAACACAAAAAATTAATTAAATAATTTACTTGATTTAATTTCTTCGAATTATAATCTGATCAAGTCTAGTGTTTGACACTGTGTCCTTAAGACAGATTCGTCCTCTCCACGGTGCTTTCAGAATTTGGACGTCTATCTCCCAGGATAAAATGATCTTATCAACGAATAAAAGCAGCACTACAATTTAATCGTTCGTCAAACACACTAAGTGCTTACATTCTTTCTTTCAGAAATAAAATGCAGCAAAATACAGAGATTTAAAGCAGAGAATGGAGTACGAAAATTGGAGATTAAATCCAAATGGGGGGCTTAGTCTATTTATAGATGTAAAGGTGGCTCTTGGTTTTGAATTGAACAGGTACTATACCTGTTCAATTTGAATTAAACAGATACAAACTGTTTAGGCACTGTTCGGTTTGAAATTGAAACAGATTTAAAGCTGTTGGGTTCAAAAACGGGAAGGGTCCTGTTTGGATGAACAGTAAATCTAAATCAGTTTAATTCTGTTTGAAAACGGGAAGGGCCCTGTTTGGATGAATAGTAAATCCAAACCAGTTTAATTTGAATTCTGGATTTTATTTTACCAAAAATAAAATTAAATTCAAATGTTTTTGGCCCAAAAAGATTAGTATTGGGCCGAACAAGCCCAACCCAACCACACACCCGTGCCCAAGCCCAGCCCACCCCGCCCGACCGGCGGCGGTGGCGCGTGCGTGTATGGTGGTTTTTGGGTCCAATGGGTCTAGCCCATTTTGCCCATAACCTCTCCCTCTAAAACACTTGAGTACTCCTTGGGGCACACCCCAAGTACCAAACCCATGCCTTATAAACCCTTTCAAAACTTCCCACCAAATTAATGTGGGACAAGCCTTATTCAAACCTTTAAGGAATTTCCACCAAAACTCCATTTCCATGGAGCATACTTTGGCTTCAATTTCCCATTCACTTGGTAATGGTTTTGAGCAACCAAATATACCACGTGAATCACAACGCGGCATAGAACGCGTTACCACTTTGACCCGTGTAAATCGATGCACGGGGCCTACCTAAAAATTAGATCAAACTTGGAAAAAAATTATGGTTTTACCTAGAATTTTATAACCATTTCCAACAATCTCCTACATGAATGGAATTTGATGACAATGGAAATGCAACAATATGCAAACTTAACGAAAGAGTATAAGTCGAAAATATCTTGCATCAGGATAGGTAGTTTTCGGCCTTGAACCTTCCCTAGTGATAACCTATCAGACTTACTGGCTAACCAATGGACGCGATGCCTTGAATTGTTCAGCCATTTGTGTAAGCCAAGACAATAGATTTCACACAAAATATCTTCTAACACATCGTAGTTCTCACTGTTGTGTTCATTTTGGCCTTGAACGCTCCTGGTTTTCATGAGTGTTTCTAGAGAATGTAGCCTCTTTCATTCTCATAGAACCGGCCCCAGTTCAACACTCATATAGGTGATTCTTATTGTGAGTATCTTCTTATACTCTTCTTGATTTTATACTTTAATCAAGATATAAGTAATCATTAAAAGCAAAGCTTATCCTTATGCCCCTGCAAACAACATATGTAGCAGATATCACTCTCACCATAGGAATGGATAGGGAATTTTAATCTCTTGGTGAT
This sequence comes from Camellia granthamiana, assembly GCA_036172215.1. NCBI lineage: Eukaryota > Viridiplantae > Streptophyta > Magnoliopsida > Ericales > Theaceae > Camellia > Camellia granthamiana. The sequence continues at coordinate 47,555,771 of CM069906.1, read as the reverse complement.
TTCTGGCGAGCCATACATAACTTAGTTGTCCCTTTGAACTTAGTTCTTGGGATCTTCAGTCATGTAAGTAGGGTTACCATTATGACGACTCTTATGTAATAGGCTTTAATTCCATCCCCTTCGATGAACTATACACTAGTTCGTTTGTCAAACCTTTTGTTAACAGATCCGCAATATTCTCTTTAGATTTTATATAATCTATTAAGATTATTCCGTTTGACAACAATTGTCTTACGGTATTATGTCGACGACGAATATGTCGTGACTTACCGTTATACATGTGATTCTGTGCCCTGCCTATTGCAGATTGACTATCACAATGAATGCCAAGAGCTGGCACAGGTTTTGGCCACATTGGAATGTCTTCTAAGAAGTGACGAAGCCATTCTGCTTCTTCACCTGCTTTGTCTAAAGCAATGAACTCGGATTCCATTGTGGATCGTGCGATGCAAGTTTGTTTCGTGAACTTCCAAGAAACAGCAGCGCCTCCTAGAGTAAAGACATATCCACTAGTGAATTTTGAATCTTTAGTATCCGATATCCAATTGGCATCACAATAATCTTCAAGTACTGCTGGATATCGCGTAAAGTTCAAACCATGATCACGGGTGAATCTTAGATATCTAAGAACCCGAATGATCGCTTTCCAATGGTTTTCTCCGGGGTTACTAGTGTACCTACTCAATTTAATGATAGCATAAGCTATATAAGGACAAGTACAATTCATTAGGTACATTAGACTTCCAATGATTTGGGAGTATTTTAACTGAGACACTGCATCACCTTTATTTTTCGATAAATAAAGACTGATGTCTACAGGTGTTCTTGCTAAATTCAAATCATCCTTGATAAATTTATCAAGAATTTTCTCAATATAATGAGATTGAGATAATGCATATCCGTCGGATGTTTTAGTATTTTTCATTCCTAATATAACATCTGCGACCCCCATATCTTTCATATCAAATCTTTTGTTAAGCATTTGCTTAGTTGATTTGATCATGTTTTGACTGCTTCCAATGATAAGCATGTCATCCACATAAAGACAAACTATGACATATCCTTGGTCAGTGTTTTTAACATAGACGCATTTATCACATTTGTTTATCTTAAACCCATTAGTAAGCATTGCATGATCAAATTTTCCATGCCATTGCTTAGGTGCTTGTTTTAATCCATAAAGGGATTTTACAAGTCGACAAACTTTCTTTTCTTGCCCTGATACTACAAACCCTTCGGGTTGCTCCATATAGATCTCTTCATTTAGATCACCGTTTAAGAAAGCTGTTTTAACATCCATTTGATGTATTTCTAAATTAAACAACGCTGCTATACTAATAAGCATGCGAATGGATGTTATTCTTGTCACAGGAGAATATGTGTCAAAATAGTCCAGACCTTCCTTTTGTCTGTAACCTTTAACTACAAGTCTTGCTTTATACTTGTCAATTGAACCATCTGTTTTCATTTTTCTCTTGAATATCCATTTATATCCAAGAGGTTTAGAACCTGGTGGAAGATCCACCAATTCCCAAGTATGATTTTGCATAATGGATTCAATTTCATTATTAACAGCCTCTTTCCACAAAGGTGCTTCAGGACCTGTCATTGCTGCCTTAAAGCTTTGAGGTTCATTTTCTAACAGGTATGTCAGAAAATTTGGACCAAAGGATTTTGATGTTCTCGCTCTCTTACTTCTTCTTGGTTCATCATCAGTTAAATCCTGTTGGTTGAGACCATTACTAGTCTCTTGTGTTTGATTGTCATTAGTCTCTTGACTTTGTGTACAATCAGAAGTTCTTTTCTGTGAACTTATTTCATGTCCTTTCTTGTAAGGAAAGACATGTTCAAAAAACACAGCATTCCTTGACTCTATAATAGTGTTCACATTTATATCAGGTATTGCTGATTTATAAGTCAGAAATCAATATGCACTACTATTCTGAGCATAACCAATAAACACACAATCTACTGTTTTTGGTCCAATCTCTTTTTAGGAACAGGAACTTCAACTTTTGCCAAACACCCCCACACTTTTAAGTATTTGTAGGAAGGTGGTCGACCTTTCCACAATTCATAAGGAATGCTTTTGGTTTTCTTGTGGGGTATTCTATTAAGAACATAATTAGCAGACAATATTGCTTCCCCCCACAAGTTCTGTGGTAAGCCTGAACTTAGTAACATAGCATTCATCATTTCTTTTAGGGTTCTATTCTTCCTTTCAGCAATTCCATTTTGCTGTGGAGAATAAGGGACTGTAGTTTGGTGAATAATGCCATGTTGTGCACAAAATTCATTTAATGGTGCATCATATTCACCACTCCTATCACTTCTAACCATTTTAATGGTTTTACCAAGTTGATTTTCAACTTCTGTTTTGTAGAGTTTAAACATTTCTAAGGCTTCATCTTTACTTCTAAGTAAATAAACATAACAATATCTTGTACAATCATTGATAAATGTCATGAAATACTTTTTGCCTCCTCTAGCTTGAATAAATTTTAGATCACATACATCGGTATGAATTAATTCTAGAGGTTCGGTTTTTCTTTCAACCGATTTAAATGGAGCCTTAGTTAGTTTCGCTTCTACACAAATTTTACATTTATGATTAAGATTAATTTCAAACTTTGGTATATAATCTAAACAAATTAATCTACGCAAAGCATCAAAATTCACATGTCCTAATCTACCATGCCATAAATTTGACTCAAGATTATAAGCAAAAGATGTGTTATTCTTATTCATAACAACTTTCGGTACAACTGTCATTACATTCAACTTAAAGAGACCATCACTCATGTATCCCTTACCAACATACATACCACTCTTTGTTAATACAAATTTATCAGACTCAAAGATAAGCCTAAAACCATTTTTACTTAACAAAGAACCAGAAACTAAATTCTTCCGGATGTCAGGTACATGCAGTACGTTGTTGAGGGTCAGTTCTTTTCCTGATGTCATCTTCAAGATCACTTTTCCTTGTCCAGCCACAGTAGAAGTAGAAGAATTTCCCATAAAAAGTTGTTCACCATTTGCAGCCTCATTGTAGGTAGTGAACATCTTCTTGTCCACACATATGTGACGAGTTGCTCCAGTGTCAACCCACCACTCTTTGGGATTTCCAACCAAGTTAGCCTCAGACACCATAGCAGAGAGGTTGATGTCATTCACCCCATCAGAGATGTAATCCAATTCTGTCACATTGGCTTGATTGGTGGTCTTCTTGCTTGTACTTCCATGATCTTTCTTAGGGCGGCAGCAGTCAGAAGCTCGATGTCCAGTCTTGCCACAGTTATAGCATTTTCCTTTGAATTTCTTATTGCCATTGTTGTTGCCTTGTTTAGGACCATCTCCAGTAAACTTCCTCTTTTTGTTATGTGGTTTTTGAACTTGTTCAACCACATTAGCCTTGGACTTAATGGGATTTTTCCCATTCCTCTTTTCAGCCTTTCGGTTATCTTTCTCAATTCTTAATCTTACAATCAACTCATCCATGGTCATCTCTTTACGTTTATGTTTTAAATAATTTTTGAAATCTTTCCAAGCCGGTGGTAACTTTTCTACCAAAGCAGCGACTTGGAAAGACTCGCTAAGAGACATACCTTCTGAATGAATATCATGCAAAATTATCTGAAAACTTTGAACTTGAGATATTACCGTTTGGGAGTCTACCATAATAAAATCCAGAAATTTACCGACGACAAATTTCTTCATGCCGGCATCCTCTGTCGTGTATTTCTTCTCCAAAGAATCCCACAATTCTTTTGCTGACTTCAGAGAACTGTATACATTATACAGCATGTTGTCAAGGCCATTGAGGATGTAGTTTCTGCACAGGAAATCTGAATGTTTCCAAGCATCTACAGCGGCAACAACTTGCCGATCACTTTCACCCTCTTTAAGTGCTGGAGCCTCTTCATGGAGAAACCGGGCCAAATTAAAAGTTATAAGATAGAACAACATCTTCTGCTGTCATCTCTTAAACTCGGTACCATTAAATTTTTCCGGTTTTTCTCCATGATTGATTGGTACATGAACATGGTTCTGGATAGGGACCGATGTAGGTGTAACAATAGGAGTACCACTGCCAGATGCAGTTTCAGTTGTAGTAGCCATAATCTCTGATTTACAAAAATCAGAAAAATTAAAATACAAATTAATTTTCTAGTTACTAAAACCAGAAAATAAATTATAACACAATATAATTTTATTTTCCTTGTTACTAAAATGAGAAAAATAAAATACCAAAATAATTTTCTATAATACCAAAAAATATTCTGCAATTGTTAATGACACCAGTATATTACTACTAGTTGTCAAAGAAAAGAGACAGTATATTACTACTATCTGTCAAATAGCATAAATCACTATTTGTTTTTACAACCAGAATATTATTTTGAAAATACAGAAAATTAAATACAATGAAGATACCAAAAAGGAATCTGTCTTAAGATTGTTGGACAATCTTCACTGTATTTAAAAGATTTAATTCTATTGTGTACAAAACAACAACTAGAATTTAAAGAAATAAAGAAAATGAGAGAATTTGTTTGATTACAAAAATCAAACTCGTAATGATAAATAAATAAATAAAAACAGATTTCATTTTGTTACAAAAACAAAATTAAAATTTGATTTAAATAAATAACAATAACACAAAAAATTAATTAAATAACTTACTTGATTTAATTTCTTCGAATTATAATCTGATCAAGTCCAGTGTTTGACACTGTGTCCTTAAGACAGATTCGTCCTCTCCACGGTACTTTCAGAATTTGGACGTCTATCTCCCAAGATAAAATGATCTTATCAACGAATAAAAGCAGCACTACAATTTAATCGTTCGTCGAACACACTAAGTGTTTACACTCTTTCTTTCAGAAATAAAATGCAGCAAAATGCAGAGATTTAAAGCAGAGGATGGAGTACGAAAATTGGAGATTAAATCCAAATGGGGGGCTTAGTCTATTTATAGATGTAAAGGTGGCTCTTGGTTTTGAATTGAACAGGTACTATACCTGTTCAATTTGAATTAAACAGATACAAACTGTTTAGGCACTGTTTGGTTTGAAATTGAAACAGATTTAAAGCTGTTGGGTTCAAAAACGGGAAGGGCCCTGTTTGGATGAACAGTAAATCCAAATCAGTTTAATTCTGTTTGAAAACGGGAAGGGCCTGTTTGGATGAATAGTAAATCCAAACCAGTTTAATTTGAATTCTGGATTTTATTTTACCAAAAATAAAATTAAATTCAAATATTTTTGGCCCAAAAAGATTAGTATTGGGTCGAACAAGCCCAACCCACCCTGCCCGACCGGCGGTGGCGGTGCGTGCGTGTGGTGGTTTTTGGGTCCAATGGGTCTAGCCCATTTTGCCCATAACCTCTCCCTCTAAAACACTTGGGTACCCCTTGGGGCACACCCCAAGTACCAAACCCATGCCTTATAAACCCTTTCAAAACTTCCCACCAAATCAATGTGGGACAAGCCTTATTCAAACCTTTAAGGAATTTCCACTAAAACTCCATTTCCATGGAGCATACTTCGGCTTCAATTTCCCATTCACTCGGTAATGGTTTTGAGCAACCAAATATACCACGTGAATCACAACGCGGCATAGAACGCATTACCACTTTGACCCGTGTAAATCGATGCACGGGGCCCACCTAAAAATTAGACAAAACTTGGAAAAAAATTCTGGTTTTACCCAGAATTTTATAACCATTTCCAACAATTATTACCATTACCATCACTCTATCACCACCACGGCCACAACCACCATCACCATTGTCACCACCACCACCTCCACCGGTCTACAACCACTGCCACCACCATCTCTATCTCACCACCACCACACTACTATCACCACCATCTCTATCTCATCACCACCACACTGCTATCACTGTTGCCACCATTACTGTCACCACCACCCTAACACCTCCACTTTCATCTTCATCCTACAGCCGCCACTACCACTATTACTAATACAACCATTAGTAAATTAATTTCAAGAACGCAACCAAATATAAGAAAACGTTTTCTGTGAAAAATGTTTTTTTTAAAAAGTAGTATAGAAAATATTTTTCAATTGTTTTCTTCAAAAAATATTTTCCGTCAAAATAAATAAAATTTAAATGGACAAAAAAAAATTATAAAGAAATGTGTAAATAAATTAAACATGTACCAGATGCAAGCGAGAACTGTTCAAAAATGATACGATTCTAGTTTGTAATTATTTGCACTCCATCTATTAGTTTACTATTAATAAAGAGACAAATGTTCACCCATGCCCATATGCATAAATGACATAGTAGGAATGTCATAGATATACAATTTAAATTTTTAAATTTACACAAAATGACATGGTAGGTTAGATTTTACATAATTAACTTTGTAACAGATTTAAAATCGATATGTAACCTACTATATTGTCAGTTTGCTCAAGTGATCTTGCCCTATCTTCCCTAACATTTAGAGTTATTCTAGTTTGAAAAACGAGCAACGGCCGAAATGAACAAGATGGGGAATCAATGATTCTTATTCGACTGAGTTGAAGCTAGCAACATGTCGATTACACACCTAAGATTGGTAAGAACTGAGAGACAATGCCCCAAACCTAAGTGGGCCTACCGGCAAAGCAGTTGGTATTTGATCGGGCGGGGGCAATTTGGTCACATAAAATTAGAAAAAAAATACTTTGAAAAAATTACATTAAAAAAAAAAAAATCCTGAGTTTGACTATTGTAACAAAATAAACTTTGAGTGTTTAATTTTATCAATTTAAATCCTAATCTTTTTATTTACATTCAATTTAAACCTTCTTCTATTTCGTTGAAATAAAATTGATAGAAAATTGATATTTTAGCAATTAAATTTAATAATATATATATAGACATTTTATGTATAATTATATTGAGTTTAATGACTAAAATACTATTTTTTTTGTCAAATTTACTTAATGGAAATAAGTGAATGATTTAGATTAAAAATAAATCAAACAATTTAAATTTAAATTGATAAAAATAAAAATTCAAGATTTATTTTATTGTGAAGGTCAAACTCTGGGGTTTTATTTATAATTTGTCCAAAAACTTTTCAAGAGTTGCAATTTTTTTTTCTATAACCAAGTCAGGCAATGAGTGGATGGGGGTGACTTGAAACACCCAAAAACATTGCAATCTAAAGCCCATTGGCTGTTCAAAAAACTAAACAAAGCCCATTCGCCAAGGCTTGGCCTGGTGGGCATATCTACCTTGTTAGCTACCGAAGGATGAAAAATTATCCAATAATAAGTCTTCATTTGGGAAGGAGCTAAAATAGTTTGGCTTTTTAATTTTTTTGACTATTTTAGTCTCGTTTGATTTTTGCTTTTAACTTTTTTTTATTTTTGTGAGAAAAAAAGTATAATGATTATGGTTTAGATGTGACATTTTGTCTTGTTAGCTTATATAGCCAATTTTGCCTTTTGTGCTGTTTTAGCCAAAAAAACCAAAACCAAACATAGATAAAATTCTATCAAATATACAAATGATTACTATCACCAACTTTTATCATCCTGGATGTTAATTATGAAAGAATCAAAACTGATGAAGAACAACTATGCTGAGAAATTGTGATCTGTATTATAATATTTTCTAGTTCAAAAAAAAAAACTATTATAATATTTTCTAATCATTTCAAGTTAATAATACAAGAATGTTAGAGCTTTTAAGAAGTCTCAATCTTTTTTTGCTAATTTGAAAACTTGTTATGATGATGATACATATATGAGCTTGATCAGTCCATTTGGGCGATCACCATGGTCTAACAAGGTTTGGCACCGTACTATAATTGAAGGTGTAGGAATGAAAAATAATTTTGCAACTATACATATTTAGAAAAATTAAATAGCAAGAAAAAGATTGAGACTCTAAAAAAGTTTCTTAATTTTACCCACAATAACATGATAGGTTACGTATTCTGCCATACAAAATATTCCAAAACCAGTAGGTTCATTTTCAATTCTTTGATATGGTTTACCTTTCCATATTTTATCCTTGATAGTCTTATAACTAGGATAGAAATTCTCAAACTTTTTGAGGTGCTAGCCCAAACATCAAAATATGGTCCAAGACATTAAGCCTTTAGCCATTGGAACTTTTGAAGAAGAAATGTTTTGGAAAATTTTTAATGGGTCCCAAGTAAAAGTTTAATTTGCCTATAAGTTTAGTTGACTTTGGTTGCTTCGTTATGACTTAACATGTACAATAATGAAAAACATTATTGATTAAGGATTGTCATTTCCCCCCTAACTTTCAATATATACTTTTATCTATTAATTGTGAAGACGGGTTTAAGGACAGATTTGTAATTTCTTTTATTATTTTTCTCATTCTTTTAGATTTTTTCTTTCATATATAATTATTTTTTTTTAAAAGTAGATAATTAATGAACAAAATAAAGAACCAATACCAATATTGTGTATATAAAAGTGTGTCCTACCTAGTGTTACAATCGCCCAAAAAATAAAAATAAAAAAAGGATTAAAAAGCCAAATACATCAATCAAAGTGAATTACTACAAACAAGTATATAGCACTAATTAAAGGCAGATCTGTATCATGTTTCCTAATCTCCGTTTTATATCTAAAGCTCCTCAAAAGGAGAAAATACAAAAGCCTCTGTCCAGTCCATGCAATTATTAATTCAAGTATATATGCCAAAGTTAATGCTTCTTCTTCAACCTGTGCTTGAGCATTTTGAAGGTGTCCCTGGCGCTGCATAAACAAAATACAAAAATGGTAACTAAAATTAATAAATAAATAAATAAATGACATTAGCATAACAATGAAATCTAACTTTATATTTTTTTTATAATCGGGGTCTAAACTAGCATACACGCACATCAACTAGACGTAATGGATTTAGAAATTGCTTTAGAAGAAGAAGAAGAAAATCTAACTATAATAAATCTATTAACACATAAACCAAACATAAAATCCAAGAATAGATTTAGAAAATGCTTTTTTAATAATTTCTTTAGTTGAATTTTTTTTTTTTTTTTTTTTGTATCTAGGGATTTTTTTTTTTTAAATTTAAAAAACTTTTGGTAGAGTTTTCTAAATATGATTTGAGAATGGAGTTGTATTTTGAGTTTGTGAGTTTTGGGATTAAATTTGAGTGTGGAAGATTTGTTTGGTGAATGAGTTTTGAAAATACTTTTGAATTGAGTGAGGAATTTTTGATGTGACATGTGATATCTGATACAAAAACTTATAACTCATAACTAAACACATAACTCAAAATTTTATTCAAAACTCATAAAAAAAAATTTAAAAATTCTGAATTTTTTTTATTTAAAATATAAAAAATAACATGTGTCAATTGTAAAAAAATAAATAAATAATAAAAATAAATAGCACTGTTCCGGTTAACCAACCGGATATCTGAGAAGATGATCGGTTAACCCAAATTTTTCCGTCTTGGAAAGAATTTTCAAAAGTTAATGTAAAATTAACTTTTAAAAACCGTAAATAAATAAGACACTCAAAAGTGGAAATAGAAATATGTTTGGACAGCCCTACCAACCAGAGTAACTTTTAAGTTTTTACTGGACTGGAATTAAAAAAGTAAATAGAAAAGAATAAAAACAGTCATTGAAGAGAAAAAGAAGAAGTTGCTTTCAGTGATTTTTTTTAAAAGATATCTTAGTTCTTAGATCCTTCTAGATCAGATGGACTAGAAAAAGTTCAATTTTTTGTTTTTATTTTTGTTTTGGACTTTTAAAAGTTACCAAATAGAGCCTAAACACATAAAATATATTAATGAACATTATTTTTAAAAGTGGGATCTACTAAAAGAATCTTATAAAATTATGTTCATCTATATGTATATTTTTTATATGAGATTTTATATTTAATTTATATGTACTTAAACTTATAGACCTAATAAATAACTTGATGTGATGTTGAAACTCATGTAAAAAATAAAGATGATATGAATTACCAAACCCAATTGGCTCCGAGCTTTTCATTAGCCTTAGACGCTTGCATGATTCAACAAACATTCTGTCAAAAATAATAATAATAATAATTCAAAATCCATAAAAGCTAAATTATTAACCACCAAACAATAAAATAAAAAATAAAAAAAATTATTAAGGGTAGCTAAGGAAATTCACTTACTTCCATGGGACATCTCCAACTAGCATCCAATCTCCATCTTTGTCCTCGTATGTGGGTACATATTCTGACCCATTAACAGGGTCCATAAGCTTCCTCTCATCATCTAGGTAATTACCTTAACAAAGTTAAACAAACGAAAAAGACCAATTTACCCCCACAATACAAATATAAGAAGTATAAAAAAAAATTAATACAAAATGATATGACAAAGGAAAAAATTACAATCCAGTGTAGTGTTAGAAAAATAATTACAAAATCATTGAAAAACTTGTAACTTTAACTATTACTATTGATAAAATTTTACACTGATTTATAATTATTTTTGTAGGAATGCACTAATCGGATCGTATACATACAGATGGAAAAACAGTTGAACATGTCTTTTAGAGAAGTCAAGAGCTGCTGATAGGAGTTGTACATTTCCAAATCAACTTTTCTCAAATAAGGAGCTCCATCCACAGCCACCTTCACGTACTTGCACTTCTTTATCGTGTTCTTCCTGAACGATCTCACTGGCGGCCACCCTACTACTTGAGTTCTGATAAATTATTTTAAAGAATCATTCAATTCAGTAATGATATATAAACAAAAATTCTATACAAAATTTTTATACAGAAAGATACAGTACTTCACAATAACTTTCACTATGACTTAAAGTTTCAACATTATCATTGTCGTCACATCGTTCTAATTGATTTTTTTTTTTTTTTTAAATAGTGTTTTTACATCATTGTAACAATTGCGAGTTAGTGTAGATTTTTAAAAATAATTTCATATTAGTGATAAACTTTTATAAATATTAATAATTAAAATTTTAAATTTTTTCATAAATTTATAATTATTTTGTGAAAACAACTCTGAATTATAAATTTTCCAAAATCATTTGCCATTCACTTTTCTCAAAAAATGAAAAATGGAAAAACATGGATATATGTGTTAATTCATGAAAAAATGTTTGAGGGTCACAATTTTTGTAGCTCAAATGGCTCAAAATTGTCAAAATGACGTCGTTTTGACAATTTTGATGTTGTTTTGTACTCAAAACGACGTCGTTTTGGCAATTTCAAGCCATTTGAGCCACAAAAATTGTGGCCATCTACCATTGCTATAATTCATGTATTGAAACTGAGACGGGATCATCTATCCCTAAAAGCTAAATTTTTTTATTCTTATTCCTCTTTAAAACACTTACAACTATTAAATTACTTATATCTCAAAATTTTTACATGAATCGATGATGGATTGTCTGAAATTGAGAAAACTGAGAAAAGATGATCATTGACCTATATAGTTACATTTACATTCATGTTATGGTATAGATTATAAGTAAATGGATTTAAATGAACTTACTTTTCTGTGGAAGGTTTAGCCTCAACCTCAGAGATCTCATTTTCGGATTGATGGTCCTCAAAAATTTTACCCTCAGACTTGACTTTGAAGTCAACCGTCTCCAAAAATCCACGTTTCATGCCGGACTTTTGATTGCGAGATTCGCCCGGTAAGCGTAGGGTGAGCTCGGTTTCGTTGAAATTCAGGCCGGTGGTGTCGGATTCTGGCGAGTTTTTGGCCATCTCCGGTGAAAGTTGCTTGTTTTCTTGCTTTGTAGTAATGTTGGGGCACTTTGTTTTTAGTTTTTATGCAAAAGTTTGAACAAAGACGCGTTTGGCTGTTCCCTATTTATAATGTGTTACTTTTATTGGGAGATCACACATGTCTAGTGTTTCCCGAACCTACGATTGGACCATTGGTAGATTGACGCGTGTACTTAAAGAAGCGGCTGAGATTGTTCCATGTCATTGCAGTGGTCATGATGAAAAGCGTGTGTCCATGATTATGAATGTATTGTTGTGTGGGCAAGGGACAGCTTGATTTGGACAATTTAATTACAGTCTGGGTGTGGTTGGGTGTGTTTGGAAACAAAAATTTTAGTCAAAAAAAAGTTATTTTGGATTTGTTTGGGATATTGATTGATTTTTTAACTTTTTATTGTTTTGGTTATTTTAATTTGGAGTTAAAAAGTTTCGTTTGGAATGGACTTTTTGGCGTTTTTAAATTTTGTGAGAAAAAAAATAAAATGATTATGGATTAGATGTGATGTTTTGTTTTCTTGGATTAAAAAATTTATTTTGTCTTTTTACAATTATTTTAGCCAAAAAAAACCTTTGGCTTTTTTTATGCCAAACAAGCTCTTCAGTCAAAAATTAAAAGTTCATTTGAAAATTAATTTTTTTAGTAATTTCTTGTTTTTATACAAAAATACATAGAAAAAAGTAAAAAAAAAAAAATTAATAATTAATAATGACTTTCTAATTTTTTTAACCAAAAACATAACTTTCTAAACGAGGCCTTAAAAAATCAAAAAGTCATGTAATAGTCGAAGATTTATTTCATTCTTTCTAACATTTTTTCATAAAAAGTTAAAAATTCATTCTTAAACAAATTTTTTCAATTTATATCTTAGTCAAAAAATAATTAAAAAAATCACTAAAGGATTGTTTGAGATGATCTAAAGAAAAGCAGAGAGATGATTTAACCCAAATAAGTGCACTTATCTAAATAAATGTACTTATTTAATTTATGCCAAACAGTTTCTAAAACAATCACTTCCAAAAGCACCCTTTAATTTCATTTTAATTTATTTGAATTGTATTCTATGATTTTGTAACAACAGTACCAAATTATAATCCTTTCGTCTCAAATTGTTGATTTATTTTCAAATATTTGTGCTATTTAATTTGATCAAAAATATTTTTTAATTATTTTCCAAATTAAACAGACTTAATTAATTTTGTAAATAATATCTTCAAAAATTGTTAACAAAATTTAAAATCTAAATAATTTTTTTAAATGCCTCACATAACGAAAATATATTAATGATTTGAGATGAGGAATTCACCTTGTTTAGTTTAGCTTACTTTTCAAAACAAATGAGTTTTTTTATTTTTTGTATATTTTTAGTATTTTTTTAATATTTTACATATTTTATAATTTTTTGAATACACTTAATCTAGATATATATTTTTTTAAAAAAAATTCACCAAATACAAAAAAAAAAAATACAAAAATTTAGTATATTTTTATATTTTGTTATATTCAATAATTTTTTAAAAGATTTTTGTATAAATTTTATACTTTTTAAATATATTAAGTTAAGTGAATCTAAATAATAAAATAAATTGATTAAAATATTTCAAAAATATAAAAATATGTATTGAAAGTTTAAAAAATTATTTTTAAAAATTCTAAAACAAACAGAGTGATAATTTTGTGAATAATATGAAATTACAAAATTAAGCACAAAAAAAAAAAAAAACACATGAAATGGCATAAATTGAAGGAAAAGTCAGACCAAATTAAAAAATAATTACATATTAATAATAAATTTTATAAGAACTAAAATATTAAAATCATAAACTTCTTCATAAATGTGTAAATATTTTTTGAAAGAGCAATGCTAGGTATCATGAAAAAACTTTCATGAAAATGATCATGAAAGATTTATGACCCTTGGATTACACTTAAAATAAAGCACCACACACTAATCAAGATAATCCAAGGATCATAAATCTTTCATGACCATATTCATGAAAAAATTTTCATGACCCCTACCTTTTCTCTTTTTGAAACCACTCAATTACCCTAAAATTGAACAACTGGAGTGGTGGGGCCGACTGGGAATTCTTCCACACATTCATCGCCGGTTCATGATGCGAAGCGTGTTTTGTTTTGTTTTTTTTAGGTGAAGCGTGTGTCTTGAGTGCGTTGAAATTTGTGCCCGTTCGATCTTGCCCCTTTCATTTCATTTTAATTTTTTATAATTTATTTATTTTTGATCGATCCATTCATTTTGATTTATTTGAATTTTTTTTTTTAAACTCTTTACGTTTTTTTCTTTTTTTCTTTTTCATTCGAAATATTTTTAACTCTTTACTTGGATAATTGCATTTTATGTTTTGGGAAGTTGCTAATATAGTCCACAAAAAAAAAGAAAAAAAAAAAAAGAAGAAGAAGTCAAAAGTCAGTGTAAATTATCACGTTTTTTTTTTTTAATCTTTTTTATATATTTTTTGATAAAAAAATTAAAAAGATAATTAAAATAGCCAATTCTTAAACTAATTTTATGGATAAACCATGTGTAGGTAAAAAATGTCATATTAATTCTCGATTTGGCATTCATTTTGGGGTTAAATAATCACAAAAAAGACAAAATTGATTATAAAAGTCAATAAGATAAAGTACTACATTTTACTCATAAACATTACACTTTTTTTCTCACAAAAGTAAAAAAAGTCTCAAAATAAAAATCAAATGCGGCTATAAAAGTCTCAACACAAAAAGTTAGCTATATTAGCCAATGTCTAACGACCCCTAAAATAGTTTGACATTTGGCTGAAATAGTTTAAAAGTTACTATAAAGGGTGAATTACACTAATAGTTCCTATAGTTTGGGGCTTATATCATTTTAGCCCTTGACTTTTCAATTGTAACAAATTTGACCATAAATTTTGAATCTTGTTTTAATTAAGGACAATTGAAGATATCATTAAATTTTTCAAGGGTAAAATCATCAATTTGATAAAATATAAACCAATTTGACAAAAATAAACGTCAAAAAAATATTTTTGAATTTTTAAATATTGTTTCTACCCACTAAAGATAAAATTATGTAAAATTGATAAATCTTTTAGACATTTATTTATTTATTTTACTAAATTAATTTTTATTATGTGTTTTGATGATGATTATGTAAAATTAATTTAAAAAAATTAATCATGTAATTTTTATTGATTTTGATCAATTTTACATAATTTTATCTTTAGTGGATAGAAATAATTTTTAAAAAATTAAAAATATTTTTTTGACATTTATTTTGGTCAAATTAGTTTATATTTTATTAAATTTACGATTTTTCCCTTGAAATTAAATAATAGTATCTTTAATTGTCTTTATTTGGAACAAGATTCAAAATTCAGGATCAAATGTGTCACAATTGAAAAGTCAGGAACTAAAGTGACACAAGTTCCAAACTATAGAGACTGTTAGTGTAATTTGTCCTACTATAAATTATCACATCACGTTTTACAAATCTTTTTGTAAAAAGTTAAAAAATTAACCAAAATCAAATTTCAAACGAGACCTAAGTGTTTGCTTGAAAATTTAACATAGTAATTTTTGATTTTTTTGTTAGGTAAAAAAAAATTAGTGTGGTTAGAATATTTTTTTTAGTTGTATAGAAAATTTAAAAAAAAATAATTAATTGATATGCATAATATGATATTTTAATTAATTTATTTATTTATTTGTTTTACATTTTTAAACATTTTTAACCAAAAAAGTGATTATCAAACGAAGCCGAAGGCTTCATTCAGTGTGAAGAATATTTGTATAAGAAAATATTTCTTAAAACGGATGAATTAAAAGAAAAGAAAGAAAAACGTAATAAAAATTATTTATTTTTTTAGTAACAGTTCAACTTACAAGAAAATTTATATGCAAAAATAATTTAATTTTTTTCATGATACATAATCATGTACTTTTTACAATAAAGTATTTGATTGAAAATGTTTTTTTTTTTTTTTTTTTTTTTTTTTTGTGTGGGGAAAATTACAGCTCCGTTGAGCTTTTGAAAAATAATTATATATTAATTAAAATATTAATAATTTTAATTATTAATATTTATAAAATTTATTATTTATTTATAATTATTCTTACAAAATACACTGACATGATATTTATCCTTTTTTCTAGAAAATAATTATGGTAAGAATTATATTTTTCTATAACAATTAAATATACGTTAAAAAAAAAGGGGGGTAAATTATAAATACATTTTTTAAGATTTGTTTAAAATATAGATTGTCCCTTATAGTTTAAAAAATTACAAATACTCACCTATTAGAATTTTTTATTTAACAAAACTAATTAAAAAAATAAAATTTCTAACTGCGCTCCGATATAATCATAAAATTACCTAAATTATTAATTAAAATAAATTAATAACATTATTAAAAATTGTTAATTGACTTGATAATTTATTGATGAAAAGGGTAATTTGTTATGAAATTAGAAATTTCGAAAGGCGTGATGTAATTTTCATAACCATATAGGGTAAATCATATTTTAAATAAATCCCCGAAAGTGTATTTGTAATTTTTTCTTAAAATAAACATTTTCTTTTGTTTTTTGGAGAAATTACAATTTATACTTTAAAAAATAATTTATAAACAAATGGTAAACTTTATAAATATTGATAATTAAAATAATAATTTTTTTTTATAATTATGTAATAATTTTATGAAATGACCACTTATATGCAATTTTTTTAAAAAAAAAAATTTAATTTTTTTTTTTTAATTAATTAAACGCAACATAATGGAAGTTAGGGTGTTGGCTGAATGGATTATGCATATACTTTCTACCGGGCGTGTAGGGCTTGACTCCTGGGGGCATAATTAATCTCCCAATCTGTGTTATATTTTGATTGACGCCGGCCTTCTGCTGTAACGAGTGGGAGTGGATGAAATCTATTGTGTGTCTCGATGGTAGGCCCATTTCATGAGGTTGAGTTAAATTTAACCGACAACCAATTACCTTGAAGTCATGGGCCATGCTAGTGCCCTACGGAACATCCTTTTTTTTAAATAAAATTAAAAAATAAAAATAAAGAAAGCATGTTCAACTGGGGACACATTGATGCTTAATTAAGTGTGATTGTGTCTTCTGTTTGAGAAGTTCCTTGGTTAGTCTTAGGTAGTGTTTTGTTTTCAGGGATTGAGATATGAGATTAAAATTAATAGTTTATTCGGATTAATAGTTTGTTGTTTGGTTTAAAATTTTTGTACCGGACTATTAGTTTCAAATTTGTTGGACTATTATGTCTCATGGGTGAGGTAGGACACAAATAGGGAGATAAGGGGAATATAGGATTAGGTGGTGAGATGGCCATTTTGACCCTCTACTATTTAATTATGTATTATATTTAATAAAATTTAATGAAATTTAAATGTCTCAATTTAAAAATAAAATAATTTTATTTAATTTTTATTAATGTTTTATTTATTTAATTTTTTTAAAATAATTTTTTTTAGATATTTTATTGATGTTTTATTTTAAAATTTTGTTTATATTTTATTTAATTTCATTATTTAAGTTTTAATAGATGTTTATTTAATTTCATTATTTAATTATTATTATTTTTAAAAATAAATTTATTTAAAACTTTAATTAAAAAAATAACATATATTTTTATTGATATTTTATTTATTTCATTTTTAAAAAATAAAATTATTTAATTGTGTAAAAAATAAAATAAAATAAATTTTTATTTAATCTAGCTAAAAATAATTAAAATATTAAAGATATATTTAATATTGCTATTACTTAGTAAATAATTGAAAAGGGTAAAATAGTCATTTCAACATTTATCATTCTCTATAATATCACAAACAAACATAGGATTTATATCCTATCCAACTAAATAATCATTTCCTAACATTTAATCTCATAACTAAACAAACATGGGATATAAATCTAATATAACCAAATAGTCCATGGACAATGTTTCCCAAAACTAACAGTCCAGTAGATTTCAATCCTCCTTATCCAGTCTGTAGGATTTGGGGGAGACTAAACACTGTTTCGATTTGAATCCATTGGAGGGGGGATGCCTATCGTTTGGTACAACTTTAGTCCGCCGGACTCCATATCCCTCATATAAGGGACTAAATAATCCTAGGAGGGGGGTGTGATTATTTTCAAGAAATTGGTATTTCATTGTACCCTTATAAATTACAAGGTTAAAATAATCTTTTGAACATTTATTATTAACAAGTCTATCTAATCAAGCATTGAATTCAATAAATTAATCCAATTTAGACATCTAATCTCATGACTAAACAAATATAGGATACAAATCAAGTTCAATCAAATAGTCCGGGGACAATGTATCTAAGGACTAACAATTCGGTAGATTACAATCCCCTCTTATCTAGTCCATCCAATCAAACACACCCTTAGTGTGTTTGATTAAGGGTGTATTTGATTGGACGGACTGGATAAGGGGAGATTAAAATCCATTGGATTTGAATCTTCGAACTAAAATCCCCTGGACTATTTGGTTGGACTAGATTTGGATCCTATGTTTGTTTTCTCATGGGATTAGATGTCTGGAAATGGCTATTTTATTGAATCTAATGTTTGATTAGATGAGCTGGATAAGGATAAATATTCAAAAAACTATTTTACTCTTATAATTTATATTTTTCATTTAATATATAATTTTAAATTTATAATTAATAATTTATAATTTAACAACACTAAAAAATTTTAATTCATAAGGCCATAATTTTTAATTTAGTATTTTTAATTAAATTAAATTTATAATTTATAATTTATATTTTTTATTTAATATGTAATTTTAAATTTGTAATTTATAATTTATAAATGTTCAAAAGATTAGGGAAAAATGTAATAACACTAAATAAATTTAATTTATAACTACTTTAAGTTTTAAATTTTTTATCATTTAATTTAACAAAATTAAAAAAATTTAATTTTGAAGGCCACAATTTTTAATTTATTATTTTTAATTAAATTTAATTTACAATTTATAAATATTCAAAAGACTATTTTACCTTTTTTCAATTGTTTACTACGTAATAGTACGAGGGTAAAATGGACATTTCACACATTAGTCTCATGTGATACCAATCTCATGGAAATAATGACACCCCCCCCCGGGCGGCTATTTAGTTTCACATATGAGGGATATGGAGTCCGGCCAGACTCCATGTCCGACAGACTAAAGTTGCACCAAACGATGGACGGATAGATTCAAGTCCAAACAATGTTTAATCCCCCCTAATCCCTTGAATCAAACACACTCTTAGGTGATGTTTGCTTTGAGGGATTGAGACATATGATTGGACTAATAGTCCTTTCAGAATAATAGTTCATTGTTTGGTTTAAAATTATTGATCTGGACTATTAGTCCCTCGAGACTGTTAGTCCCAAATATGTTGGACTATTGTGTTCCATTTGGGGGGGAGGGGGTAGGACACAAACGCCGGGGCGGGGGGGGGGGGGGGGATAAGGGGGATATCAGATTAAGTGGTGAAATGACTATTTTGACCCTTTACTATTTAATTATGTATTATATTTAGTAAAATTCAATAAAATTTAAATGTCTCAATTTTAAAATAAAATAATTTTATGTAATTTTTATTGTTGTTTTATTTATTTAATTTTTTATAGGTATTTTATTGATTTTTTATTTTAAAATTTTGTTTATATTTTACTTAATTTCCTTAGTTAAATTTTAATAGATGTTTTATTTAATTTCATTATTTAATTATTATTATTTTAAAAATAATTTATGTAAAATTTTAATTACAAAATAACATATATATTTATTGATATTTAATTTATTTAATTGTGCAAAAAATAAAATGAAATAAATTTTATTTAATCTAACTAAAAATAATTAAAACATTAAAGATATGTTTAATATTGTTATTGCTTAATAAATAATTGAAAAATGATAAAATAGTAATTTGAACATTTATCCTTCTTCATAATATCCCAAACAAACATATGATTCAATAGAATAGTCCAATCCAGACATCTACTTCCATAACTAAACAAATATAGGATACAAATCCAGTCCAACTAAATAATTCGGGAATAATGTATCTAAAGACTAGTCTGGTGGATTCCAATCCCTTCTTATTTTATACTAATGGTTAGTCTTAGAGTATTGTTCTACATTATTTATTGAAAGACAAGTATCTAGTTTATTTCTTAAAAATAGACAAAAAGATAGAGGATCTCACAGTTTCAACAAATAAAAATTAAGTTAAAGCACCTCATTAACATGTTCCTGAAGCAACCAATAATTTTTCCTTCTGTTTAGTAGCGAGCTAAACTTAGATATTACTTAATGGTTAAATTATATTGCCACAGCTTGAGGTTTGGTCCAATTACTATCCATTCCTTGATATTTTGAAAATTATATTTTTATCTCTGTAATTAATAATTTCATTTCACAAACCTCCTACTTATATAAAAGGTAACAACTCCTAGTAAAAAAATAGAAAAAATTATATTAAAAAATAAAAATAAAGGAAATGTGAAAAAAAAAAGAAAAAATAAACCAAAGTAAAAAAAGAGAGAGTACATGAGTTTAATATCTTCATTTTGTCTAAATAATTACAATGACAGGGGGTTAGTGTAATTTTCCAAACGTCAGGGGGTGATATGTATTAAACCCAAATCTCAGGGGGTGTAAGTGTAATTTACCCTTACTTAATTTAGGATAAATTATAAAATTTTATTTAAAATACGATTTGTCTTGTATAATTTTGAAAATTACATCATACCCACTTTAAATATCTAAGAGCATCTCCAACCGTTCACTTCTTTTTTCACCAAATTTGAGTAAAAAATAAGTTATTTTCTCAATTTGATACTTCTTCTTCCAACGGTGAGCATCAAAGCAGAATTGAGGAAGTGGTCGACCGGCCGGTCGACCAGTAAGGGCAATTTTTATTTTTTTTTACTTGTTTGAACATCTTTTGACCGGTTTGAACCTATCAATTTGAAAGGAAACCGGTCGACCGGTTGGTCAACCGGGCGAGTAACCGGCTGGTTGACCAGTTTACCTCCTCCAACGGTCACGCACAGTAATTTGGTCAAATCTTTAGCTTGTTCTCAGTTTGATGATTTTTTTGTTGAATTCTCATTTTGATACCAATTTGGTGAAACCGTTGAAGCACAAAAAAGTAACTTTTCACC
Organism: Camellia granthamiana; assembly: GCA_036172215.1. Classification (NCBI taxonomy): domain Eukaryota; kingdom Viridiplantae; phylum Streptophyta; class Magnoliopsida; order Ericales; family Theaceae; genus Camellia; species Camellia granthamiana. Next base: position 47,534,813 of record CM069906.1, on the reverse strand, counting down.
AAAATTTAAATCTGATGCCAAGTTTGATTCACCGTTGGAGATGGTCTAATGAGTTATGATAGGGATCCTAAATAATCTATCGAATTTTTTATCAAAATTCTCTTATGGGTGTGGGACCAATACACACATGTGAGTTTATATGAAACCTACACACATGTAAAATGTTTAGTAAAAAATTTAGTAGATTAGTTAAAATACATAGCATTTCCTCATATTTAATATTTTCATTGACCCAACATCAAAAGTAAGGTAGATGCCAGTGAATAAAAATGTGACCTAAGGATCCCTTGCTTTTAAATATTTATGTTTCTGTATTCCAAATTATTCATAATCATTGAATATGTTTAAAATTTTAAAATTTTCATATGATCTAATAATTATGAGTAATTTAAGACAATTGACAAATAGTTGTGGACAGAGATCCCCGATCAAAAATGTGTGACCGAGATATAGAGAAGCGGAAAGTGTAGGTGCTCGTGTGATAGTGATGAAAGAAAGAGATCGTGGGACCATGATGTTGGGGTTCTTGAGGTACAAGCTTTCTTCTGAGAGTCCATCATTATCACGTGCAAATGCAAATTAATACCCGGAGAATTCTACAATACACCTCTCTGCGATCTTTGCTTACGCTATTTTATTTTATTTTTAATTATGACAAATTTATTTTTGTAATTATAATATTATTTTGAAATATTTAATTATATATTATATAATATTTGGTTATGATTTTTTTTATTTAAATTATAGATCAAAAATAATAAAATTATACCATTTTTTTTTAATTATAAGATACATATGATACATAGAGATGTATACTATAAACTTTCTCACAATTATGTAATTAGTGGGAAAAATTATTAAATCACAATATCACCATATACCCTAAGGTCCTATTTGATTTTTCGGATTGTATATAAGAGTTTCAAAAAGATATATAGGCCTCGTTCGGGAAGTTAGCTATTTTAGTAGGCTAAAATATTTATATTTGAGAAGTTTGTTAGATTTTTTTTTTTATAATTGGATGTGATATTTGCGAAAGAAAAAATAATGATTATGAATTTTATGTGACATTTTGTCTTATGACTATTTTAACATATTTTATGTTTTTGTGGATTTTAGTCAAAGAGATTCAAAATTTCACTTGCCAAACAGGGCCATAATACCTAAGGAAAAAGATAGGACATAATATGTTATAAGATATGAGATGAATTATATATGCTATAAGGTGACTTATACTCTATTTAATTAAGATAGAATATAGGATAAGATAAAAGGAGAGCAGTCATTTTTTATCTTTGGATGAAAGATTCCCTATATCCAATGGTGGGAGATATACAATACCATAAGATGGTATTGCATATCTTCTTTTTGCATCATATACTTTTCAAATTTTTTATATTCGGAACAACTAAACACATGATATAGAGAAATAAGAAAATGTATAAGATTAGTGGTAGAGTCGGAAAATTAAATTAGAATGGGCACTTACTACTTACAGTTTTATTATTTTTATTTTTTCATAACTAACAATAAGAAGATAATAATAATTTTTGAATTAATATTAAGTACAAAAAATTAATTAAATTGCTACAAAAGTATTTCACATAAAATTTTATAATTAACTTCAAGTAAAATCGAAAAGAAAGTATTGTGTGTAACTAGTGTATCATGGACAATATAAAAAATTCATATTTTTAGGTCGTAAAATAAATTATATAATGGTAAGATAAATCAAATTTTTATAAAATTTGAGTAAAAATGTCATATAATAGTGATATCACGTCATTATTGATATATGATATTACCAACCAATAGTAAAGCATATGAAGGGTGAACTTCATATGCAAATATAATTAACACTCTAATAATTTTTACATATATATAATGAGAGTAATTATATTTGTATATTAGTAATGATATATATTACCTTTATATTGAGATTTTTTTTACAAAATTTTCATACATAAAAATTTAATTTGTTGTAGTTACTTCATTTTCAATAAAACAATCATTATTATTTTCATAAATTTAAAAATACCCTTAATATTTTATTCTAAATATTATTTTTGTTTAAAATTTTATTTATATACATAAGTTAAAAAAAAAATGAAAAATCCAGGAGGACACATGATCTCCCAGTCCCCATATGACTCTACTATTGTATAAAACCCATTTCATATTATATCCATCCCTTATATACTATAAACAAACAAAACATAATAGTTACGTTTGGTAGAATTTTTTAAATATGACTTGAGAATAAAGTTGTATTTTGAGTTTGTGAGTTTTGAAATTATGATTTGAGTGTGAAAAATTTGTTTGATGAATGAGTTTTGAATTGAGGTGGAAATTTTTGATGTGACATATAATATTTGATACAAAAACTTATAATTCATAGCCAAATACACAATTCAAAATTTTATTCAAAACTCAAAAAATTTAAAAAAATTTGAAAAATATTTTTTAATTGAATATATAAAAATTAACATGTGCCAATTGTAAAAAAAATAAAAAATAAAATTTTATGTATTGTTTCGGTCAACCGACTAGACGATCGATTAACTCAAATTTTTCTGCTTTAAATTGAGTTTTTAAAAATGAGTATAAAATTAATTTTTAAAAACTATAACTAAGCACCATATACAAGCTAAAAATTAAAATTACAATTCCAAAATTCTTCCAACCAGAGCCAATATTTCACAAACACCTAACACAAACAGAGCCAATATTTCACAAATTCCTAACACAAAGTCATGAATCTCACTATCGCCATCCATCACAACACTGATGGGCTGGGCAGGGGGCACCACGTGAAAAGACCATCTAATGACTTCTCAATTAGTGGAGGAGTTTGGGTCCCACAACACGACCACCATGTGATCGTGTTGGTTTGTCGGCTAATGGCAGGGTCTCTCTATCGACTCACCGACACGTGGGCGTTCTCGCCAGCGGCTTTGCACCGTAACCGTTACTCCCAAGTTTTAATCCTTTAGCATTATTATTATTTTTTAAAAAAATTTTTTATACCGGATTTTCGGCTAATCGTACTTATTTGAATAAATTATAGGGGAAATTACATTGACATCTCATGAGATTTATGTTTATTATAATTACCCTTTCATCTTTTAAAAATTATATCTATCTCTATGAAATTTAAAGTTTTATTATAGATTTTCTCGTCAATAATTTAATTTTTTTAAAGACTAATTTTTCTTTCACTGGATAAATTACATTGACACTGCTCATATTTTAGAAATTACAATCCACTCCCTAAGGTTTAAAGTAGTATTACTAATTGCTCCCTTAGTTAGTATTAGTTGGAAAAAAAATCATTGAAAAAAAAAATTAATTGGAAAAAAAATTATTCAAAAAAAATAAATTGAAAAAAATTTTGTTAGTAAAATTTTTAAATTTCTGTTTAAAAATCAACGCAAACTCATTTTTTGAATTTACATTTTTTTCTCAAATTTACAAACTGAGACAACAATTTATAAATCAAAAAAATTATCAAACAAGTTTTTATGATAGTTTTTAAAATTTTTGTAAATATAAATTGAAAACTGAAAACGAAATGGTTACCAAACAGGCCTTAGATGGTAACAATGTCGTAAAATTAACAAATATTTAAATAAGTTATCAACGTAAGAAATGACTTATCAAAAGATTCTTAAGTTATGTATGGTTTGATTTTTAAATTTTTTTTAAAAAATTAAAAATTAATTTGGTTAAGAAATAAAAAATAAAAAATAATTATCATTTTAACTTTTGGTTGGGCAGGTTATATATATAGGTATGACTGTTTCAATTTAATTTGTAAAAAATTATTTCTAACCGCTTGAAAGATAAAAATTATATAAAAATGATAATTATTTTTTATTTTTTATTTCTTAACCAAATAAATTTTTAATTTTTTAAAAAAATTTCTAAAAATCAAACCATACATAACCTAAGAATCTTTTGATAAGTCATTTTTTTACATTAATAACTTATTTAATTATTTGTTAATTTTACGATATTTTTAACATCTAAAGTCTGTTTAGTAACCATTTCGTTTTCAGTTTTCAATTTATATTTACAAAAATTTTAAAAATTGTCATAAAAACTTGTTTGATAATTTTTTTTGGTTTATAAATGGTTGTCTCACTTTGTAAATTTGAGGAAAAAAACGTAAATTCAAAAAATGAGTTTATGTTGGTTTTTAAATAGAAATTTAAAAATTTTACTAACAAAATTTTTTTTAATTAATTTTTTTTTCAAATAATTTTTTTCCAATTAATTTTTTTTTCAATGAATTTTTTTTCCAACTAATACTAACCGAGGGAGTAATTGGTAATGTTACTTTAAACCATAGGGAGGGGATTATAATTTTTAAAATGTGAGGGTTGTCAATGTAATTTACCCAGTGAGGGCAAAATTGGTATTTAACAAAATTAAATTGCTGAGGGGAGAAATATGTAATGAAACTTTAATCCTCAAGGAGGGAGATATAATTTCCAAAAGAGAAGGGTGGAACTGTAATAAATATAAATCTCAGGGGGTGTCAGTGTAATTTACCCTAAACTATAAATACAAATATTTTTTTACCTAAATTTTTTATATAATAGAATTAATAAAAAATAAAATTTTAATTATTATCCAATATAACAATATAATTACTTAAATTATTAATTGAAATATATTTATGGCATCTTTAAAAATAATTAATTGCCTTAATAATTTAATAATAAAAGGGGTCATTTGTTAGAGAATTACAAATTTGAAAATATATGATATAATTTTTAAAATTATAAGAGATAATCTGTATTTTAAATAAATTTTAATAATGTATTTATAATTTATCCTTATTATTTTTAAGATAAATCACGTGGATAGTCCTATATTTTAGTTCTTTTATCATTAGTCTTGATAATTGTAATTAGTTTGATGTTAACTCTTAATTTATTACTCAATCTCAATTTAATCTAAATGATTATAATTATTAATATCTTTTTTTATGAATAATACACAAATAAGCAACTTTTATCATATTTTTAAAGATAAAATTATAAACTTATTTGACTCATTAAGTTAATCTTAATTAACTCAGTGATAATTTTTCATAAAAAAACTTCACGACATTATCAATAAATTAAATTGACATAAAATATAAAATTAAGCATCAAAATTAAATCAATTAAAAATGTACGGACCTAAATGATACAAGAGACAAAATTTAGGAATTACTGGTATAATTTTCCTTTATTATTATGAAAAACAACACTAATGCATTAGTACTTATTTTTATTAATTAAATTTAAAAAAATTCTTACCATAATAATTAAAAAAAGAAAACTTCTTACCATTATTTTATTATTTTTTACAGTCAAGATATATTAAAAAAATCCCAACTAATATAGGAATAATTATAGAAAATTAGTATTATGAAAAAATTATTACAAAACAATGGAATTTTTTTATAATTATAATAGATGTGAAATTTTTAAAAATTAATTACAAAGTCATGAAATCTCTATTTCAAAGACATTTATGCTTTTTTTTTTTTTTTTTTTTTTTTTTTTTTTTTTTCCGCTTCTCTTCTTCATCGTCTCTCTTCCTTAACAATTCCAGTGGCCACTCCTTGAAGCCAACTACTCTTTCACTACCAACTCTTTACCGACCCTATCCCACCACCTACCTCACCTCCCCAAACCTCAACCCCCCCACCCCAACCTCCTTCCATTCAAGTCAATCGCCTCTATAGTTTTCAAATTTCTCATTCTCCTATAGCCTCAACACCCCACTCCAACTTCCTTCCATTTAAGTCGACCACCCCCATAGCTCCAAATCTCTCATTCCTCTACAACCTCAATCTCAACCCCCCCAACCTCTTTCCCTCCAAGTCGTCCACCCGCATAGTTTCCAAATCTTTTATTGGTACAACTACATTTCTTCACCACAATTATCACCTAGAAATAGAGAGATACAACTAATCACATCCACTACAGAACCATGGCTAAAATCATAGATCCATAGCCACTAATTGCCACGGTTATAGATTCAAAGGTAGAGATCGTAAGCGAGAGAAAAAGAAAGATTGTAAGAGAGAGAGAGAGAGAGAGAGAATAATTGAAATACCGGTTAAATTTGGGTTGCTTAAGCATGTGATTCGGTGGTAGGAAGGGATCGGAAATCGTTTGATAGGAGTTTGATTTAGAAGGCTTTAGGATGTCAAAATGGTGGTAAGAGAGGGGTTGGTGGTCTTGTAGTGGTGAAAATGTAGGAGGGGGTCGGCGAGAGATTGTGAGAGAGAGGTTGAGATAGGTAGATATAACTAGGAGTGTAAATTTGGCTTGGGCCGGCCTATGTTAGGTCTTGCGGGTTCGAGCCAAAATTTGGGCCGGTTCGGGCCGGCCCATAGGTCAAAAAATTAGGCCGAAGCCCAAGCTCAGGGGGTATTTAGGCCTTGGACGGGTCGGTGGGCCGGGGTTTGGGCTCGGGCTCGGGCTTGGGCTGGGCTTGGGCTCACCTGAACATTTTTTTTAGTTTTTTTTTTAAAATTTTTTTATTTTCTACTAAAAGAGACACTAGGCCTCGGGAGGGACGAGCCTTGAGTGAGCCTTAAGCGGGTCGATGGGCTGAGTCACGAGTCGGGACAGGCGGGTTGGCCCAGGCTTCAAAATGATAGCCCATGCCCAAGCCCAGGGTCTCGGGATGGGCTCGGGCTTAGGCCTGGGCTCGGGCCCCAGCCCCAAGGGGCCTAAATGGGCCGGGCCCACCCCAGGCTGCCCATAGGCCGTGGGCCATTTTTACACTTCCAGGTATAACAAGAGAGAGTAACACTGTGTTTGGTTAGAGGATTTAGAAAATGATTTAGAAAGGGAAAAGAAAAAGGAAAAAGTGTGTGAAACTAAATAAAATATAAGTATATTTTTATTCATATTTCACATTTCACTTACTACATACTTTTTTCTTTTTCCTTTCAAATCTCTTTTCAAATTCTTCAACTAAAAAAAATGGTAGATGCTAGTAAGAAAAATATGGGGGAAGGTTGGCTAACATTTGGTAGCATTTGTCAAAGTTGTATAAGAAAAGAGTAAAGGAAGAAGGAAGAGAAAAACACGTTTTACAATGTCTTATTTTTTCAAAATCCCTTCCCGTATCGTAATTATAAAAATTTCTCCATTATTTTCTAATATTTTTCAAGAAATCACATTTTTTTTTTTGGTTGTAATTTTTTAGTTCATTTAATGACATAAATTTTCAAAAACAATATATACATAAGACATATAAATTTTCAAAAACAATATATATACATATATTTGCTAATATATTTTTTGTTGACAGCTTTCGTGATGGTTGAAATTTTAAATTATTTTTCTAAAAACTCACTTTTTGATCTTATTAGACCAGAGGACTCTAACAATTTAAAACTTTTTTAAAAAATACTCACTTAAAAATAAAAAATAAGTAAAAAAAAAAGTTTTCCTTTTTGTCTCTTCAATTAATTTTTTTAATATAAAAAGTTAACTTTTTAAATCCTTCTTTACTAGAAATATTAGTAATTGTTTTTAAAAAAAAAAATAGCATAAATTGTTTTAAATTAAAAAAATAAGTAAACACTACAAGAAAAAACACATTTAGCAACCAACTTTTTGGTCGCAAAAAGCTCATATCTAGTCGCTGATGGTTTTCAAGGACCAAAAAAAGTTTGTCACAATTTGGTCGCTAAAAGCCGGTCATAGAAGGTTTTTGCCGACCAGAAATGAAGTTGGTCGCGGAAAGTAAGAATTTGCAACCATATACTTTGGTTGTGGAAAGGATTTCAATTTCTTGAAATTGGTTCATTTTGTGACAAAAAATGTAGTCGCTGAAAGGTATCAATTGTGACCACCAATTTTAGTCGCTGAAATGTGGTAGTAAATAGTATTTTGCGACCAAAAAATCTAGTTGCCTTTAGACATGGTTTTTGGCGACTACAACTTAGCTTAGTCGTGGAAAGGTATCATTTAGCGACGACATATGTTGGTCGCGAAAAGTCCATCACAGCAACTACTCCTGCAGCTACTCAAAGACCTATTGTGAGCAACATTTTATTGGTCGCAAAAAATCTTTCAATTTTAAACATCATTTTTGTAAATGTAATGCTAATTTTTTTTTGTAATACCCATAATACATTTGCAATCAATGCATAATTCATATTCATCCAATTAATTTCAACAAACCAATCCATAAACAATCCAATCTGCAAACAAAAAAACCATCGAAAGAAAGTCAAAATAGTAATTAATCTATCTAATTACTACTACCTGTCACATGAACACATTAATATTTGACAAAGTAATCATCTATCCATCTATTTAGTTTACAAAATAATCATTTATCCATCCATTTAGTTTGCAAAATAGTCATCCATCCATTCATCCATAAAGTTTACAATGAATTCACAACATCAAAAACATATTTAGCTAAACCATCAAATATTTCAAAAACCATTCATATCCAAGTGCGTGTCATATTTGTCTGATGTGAAATATATCAAAAACTCCATGTATAAGCACAACTTAGAATTAGTGCACCAGCAAACTCATGTCCATAAATACGCATGACTACACCTCTAGCTACTTGCAATAAAAAAAAAAAAAGAAAAGAATAAATCATTGTTAATAATAATATTTTTTCTTACAATTCTATCTAGTGTTGTAAAATTCTGTGGATGTAAGTCCACTCCCAAACTAGAAATCACACAAAACCTTATTAGCAATCACACAGAGCCTTTTGAATGTCATGATCACATCTTAACATATTGTATTAAGATGATGATTTTAACATATTCGATTTCACTTAAAATATATTGAGTTTCCTCCCTATGATACAAACTCATCAAAAATTTAAGGATTTGGATCCTGATTGGAAAATTAAAGATCCAATGAATCTTTTTTAAACATCATAATCACATCTTTGGACCACTAGTAGTGAACCTTATAATTGAAGGGGACCATAAATAAAAATGAAAGCTTAATATATTTAAACCACAGAGAGGACATAAATCCTTACTTCTATTAAGTATGCCCATAATTGAAGGGGACCATACATACATAAAAACAAATACTTAACATCCTTTAAGACTAACAAAACACATAAAAAATAAAATAAAATAAAAATTACAATTTAGACTCTTTTGCAGTACTAATTTTATATACAGTGGAGATAATCGAATTGATCCAAAGCCACTTCATTGATTTATTCATTCTAAGCATAGAGGCAGGTTCTAAGACTAACAAAACACATCAAAAAAATAATGAACAAGTGTTTTCTTTGCAAATCTTCAAACAAATCCTCCATCAATCTAGATTTAGATATCTTTAATAGAACAAATATTAATAGTCACTTCAACAACATGCATAAAGGGAACAAGTGAAATTGGTTAGTTATAACATATTACTATTTTAAAAACACTAATATATGTAATAACATTTAAAGTACTTACTCATTAAAAGAGTCGTATCCAATATGATCGCCATGCATTTGTCTCATAAAGTGTTCGAACTGCTCAAAATGTCCTTCATATGATTGAATTATCCCTTTCAGTGATGCTACCTCTTCTTTAAGGCCCTTAACCTCTTCATCATGTGCTTGTGACCTAGCTGTAGACTTGAAAGCGGAAGACGGCTTTGGACCAACCCTGAAACCTTTCAAATACCCTGACCTCTTCCCAATGACTTGAACAGAAATTTGCTTCTGTGTCATCGGGGTTGCTCCAGGCTGTGAAGCTTCCTCACAAAGTTGGTCCATCTTCTCCTGTCAATTTGTTGGGGCTGGTTTGGTGATTAATTTGGTCTCTAGTATTAATACCTACTCCTACGGGTGCTTAAAGACTGTAGCTACTGTTGCAATACTTCTTGTGCTTATATAGGTGTGCTTAATGGTTGCAACAGCTGTTGTTGTGCTGCTGCAATGGACATATGTTGCTACTGCTGTCATACTTTTGCTATGGATATATGTTGCAGACTCAAGTCATGTATAGCTAGAAGCCTAAAATGGTTGTTTAGGTTCAGTTTGTATATCACTTCCTAGGTTCCCTATCCCTTGGGACATGGTTTCTGAACAATAGGGATGTCCAAATGTCCTCCATTACTTGTGTTTGGCAGTGTTAAGCTTATTGATATATTTTTGTAATTTTTGTTTGGCAAGTCTTACTCCAAATCACAAGGACATTATTTATATATTTTTATACTTCATGTGGGTAAAGTGTTTTTGAGTAAAACTAGGAGGAGTTAAAGTGTAATTAATAACCAAACCAAACCAAGCCTTAAGTCCTATCAAATGGGGTCGGTTACATGAATCTTCTTCTCCACGTGGCCCTATCAAAGGCCATTTCATTAGTCAAACTAAGTAGATCCATATCTCTATTTATAACGCTAACCAACGTTAATCTAGGCCTACCCCGTCCTCTAACATTTCCATCTACCATTACAGTATCGCATCTCTTTACTACTGCCTCTGTTGGTCTCTGTTGAATATGACCAAACCATCTCAATCAATTCTCTCTCAACTTATCTTCTATCGGTGCTACTCCTACCCATTCCCGAATACATTCATTTCTAATTTTGTCTTATCTAGTCTTGCCACACATTCACCTTAGCATTCTCATCTCAGCCACACTCATCTTATCTATATATTGTTTCTTGGTTGCCCAACACTCCATCCCATACAACATCGTTGGTCTAATAGTTGTTCTATAGAACTTACCTTTAAGTCTAGTGGGTATTCGTTTATCGCACAGTACCCCAGATGCACTTCTCCACTTATACCATCTCGCCTTAATCCTATGGGCCACATCCGCATCAATCTCCCCTGCTGTTGTGATAATCGACCCTAAATAACGACAATGTTCACTCTTAGGCAGTTCTTGGTTCTCAATCTTCACTTCTCATTTTCTTTCATTGTTACTGTTACTGTTACTGTTACTAAATTTATACTCTATGTACTCTGTCTTAGTTTTGCTCATCCGGAATCCTTTAGATTCAAGAGCTTTTCTCCAAATCTCTAACTTTGTATTAACTTATTCTCTAGTCTCATCCACTAACACTATATCGTCTGCAAAAAGCATACACCATGGCACGTCATCCTGGATATTTCTTGTCAACTCATCCATAACTAAAGCAAAAAGATAAGGACTTAAGGTAGATCATTGGTGTAACTCTACAGTGATAAGAAATTCATTTGTCTCTCTAGTAGGCGATCTAATAGTGGTCACCACCCCTTTATACATGTCCCTAATCACATCAATGTAACCTTTTGTCACCCCGTTCTTCGCTAACACCCACCATATTATATCTCGGGGCACTCTATCATATACTTTCTCAAGGTCGACAAACACCATATGAATGTCTCTTTTCTTTTCTTTATACTTTTCTATTACTTTCCTCAAAAGATAGATCGCTTCCATTGTTGACCTGCTAGGTGTAAACCCAAATTGATTCTCTGACACCTCTGTTTTATCTCTCAATCGGCGTTCTATCACCCTCTCCCACACTTTCATTATATGACCCATGAGCTTGATTCATCTATAGTTATTGCAATTCTGGACATCTCCTTTATTATTATAAATTGGCACTAAAATACTCTTCCTCCACTCATCTGGCATGTTCCTAGTCAACAAAATTTTGCTAAACAACCTAGTCAACCAAGCAACCCCCTTTTTACCCAAACACTTCCAAGCTTCAATAGGGATATTATATGGTCCTAAAGCCTTATTTGATTTGATCTTCTTAAGTGCAATCTCCACTTCAAAGTTCCTAATCCTGCGATAGAACCTATAGTCTTGGTTTATCGTATTATTGGCTATTTCTTCCCCTATGGTCGTACCTCCATGTTTCTCATTTAATAGTTAAAGTGTAATTAATCAAAAAAAAAAAAAAGAAGAAGAAGAAGAAGAAGGAAGACAAGTAGTTACTATATTTTACAAGTACACTAACTAGTTAAGCGTTATATAGGAATGTGAATGACAAATATAGTGAAGGTCTACTTACATATAACACCCCACAAACTTGTTCAATCCAATCATTCTTTTTCTTACTCCAATGTGAGGTCTTGTAAAAATCTACAAAGTGAGGTTCCTTGCAATTTCAATTCCCTGCATTAAAAATATAAAATGCAAGCTTAGCAATATTATTAATAGAAAAAATGCAGCAATAGCTAATAGTTTAAATAAAAAAAATATGTTACCTCAATTGAGATTGCTACTAAAAATGACCTTGAACCCATAGTGTGATTATAAGGTAAATTTTTTCTATTGTTTATGTTTCTTTTTGATCGTTCCTACAATGCAATACAAATATTATTGTATTTATTCTACAATGCAGAGTAAAAGGTAGTAGGTAAAGGAGCTGAAACTGGGACAGAGATGGCAGAAGAATGCGGGACAGAGATATATAGGTGCAGAAGGAGATGAGACAGAAGCAGGATTTCCTTTATAGCACACACATTCAGTTTCCTCTCTCGTTCCCTCTCTCTCTCTTTGCAATTTCCTTACTCTATAGCACACACATTCATTCCTTATATATACATGCATCTATATAATTGTATGTATCAATAGCCATTCTTTCAATTTCAATGAAACTTGGGAACTTTGAGTTATAAGAAATTTAAACATCCATGGATTTGTAGTGCAATTAGAATAAGGTATAATGGTGATTTGTGGTGCAATTAGAAGAAACATTCATGAGTGTTGAGTTAATTACCTTGTGTGTGTCGCCAAGAAACACATGATTAATCATGTACCTCCAATCTTTTTCGCTCACCCCAACAAATGGCTTTCTATAAGGATCTGTCTCTATTTTCACTAACGCTTTGTAATGTTGATTCATGTGATATAGCCAGCCTTTGAACATATGTGTGGCCTTTGTGTCAATAACTTCTTGTGCAAGTGGGCTCTCATCGTATCCTTCAATCTCAAACTTATCCTGTCCCAATTAAATAATTAGACAAGTAATCAGACATCGTGTATATTAACCTACTTACATGAACTATAAAAATTAAATTACCCGCAAGGACTGCACAATAGCTGCTTGAATGGCTGGTGGAACATTCTCCCAATTTTTTGTTCCTTGCAAAGGGGCTTGCAATCGAATTTGTACCCCCACTTCATTAGCAGCCTTAGTGGCATTAAAACCCACAAATGTTCGCCACTCAATAGAAACTCTAACAAAAAACCTTCTTGCCACCATGTCGGGTGATAAGTCTACTAGTCTTCTTACCCCTCGTCGGATGTTGTACTCGCTTCATTGATGAACCTATATTATAAACACATAATTTAATAGTTTCATATGAAGATCTGAACATCTATTTAAATAACATATGTGAATCAAGAAGTCAATCAACAAAATTGGAAAGAAGAAGTAAAGAACATTTTGTAGTAGTGTACATTCTATGTTAAAGTTGAATTGAAATTGTTGCATGTGTGTCCCCTCCAATCAATTTTTTTGCCTATAGTTCATGCTCCTTGGAATGAAGACCATCCAATTCACTCCAATTTGCATTACAACACTAGGTAGCCAATCCAACAATCTTCAATCTCCACTACCCAATTTGCCTCCTCCCATGGAGCCCTTTTGTAGTTTCACAATGAAGAAGAGCATCATGGGCTGGTGTGCTATCCAATAAACCATCCTCCTTAGCCTCTCCTAATTCTCACCATTGATTGATCAATAACTCAAATTTCTTACCTATCATCATGTAATGACCTCTATTGTTTTGGCTATTATTTGCTACCAATTCTTGAAATGTTTCTACAATTGTAACTAACAGATGATTAATTACATCCAAGAGAAGAAGAGATTTCAATCAATTCATCAATGGATCTACTTTGAGGGGAAATCATGAATGCATGTGTTGAACTTCAAGAAACCAAGGCTATGTTTGTTTTTTTCATAATTTGAATCCATGTAACTTTGCCCTTGTGCTTATTATTATTATTTTCTGTCTAATATATATATATATATATATAAGCATAATTGAGACAAATCAATTCCTTATCCAATTGTATAAATTACTTGAATGTGTGCATATTGTCATTACTCTTGTAACAAAATTATAGCTGTGACAGAATTGTGGCTGTCACATAATTGTGGCTGTCACAGAAATGTGTGCATATTGTCAATTCCTTATTCGTTTTGCGATCACAGAACTGTGGCTGCGACAGCACGCCACCTAGTCCCATACATGGTAGGGTTATACTTCAATACTAACAGATTTGTGGTGCAGGAATCAAAATTTGGCAACAGATTTTATTATACTGGCATATTAGCAAAATGGTGGCATATTAGCAAAATTCATAGTTAAAATACCATCTACATATTATAATTTGGCAACCAAATTAAACATTGTCAATTATAATCACTCCAAAAAGAGTAAGCATGTAGTAAGTACTCAACATAAATTACAATGGTAGTTGCAAGAATCAAATTGTTTTATACAAAGGATGAAACACTTACAAATACCAGCTGTCTGCGATGATGGAGATGTTGACAAGTGAGCTGGGACCTTAGTCGGGGCTGCCTCTGACACTAAAGTCATCGACCTCATTTTAGTGGCTTGCCCAGGTGGCATATGTGTAGTCGTTGTGTCACGACCCAAACCCACCCCTATAGGTTTAGTGTCATAACCGGCCAGTAATCTCAGATTACCTACGGCCTCTATTAACAAAATCAAATTAACATGAATTATGGGGCTTAGCGGAAGCAAATTAAAATATATAAGTAGTCCATTGAGCTGTGCATATATGAAAAGAGTTCACATTAACATTGTACAACCATTCCAAAGGTAAGTGCATACATCACAAAAGTTTTCAAAAACAACGTTCTGCCCACAAATTCAAACTTATCAAGTCTTACATACACAAAACCCCTAAACCAAAAACCAAGCTAAGAGTTCATAACCAAAAAAGGGTTTAGACTTTGCTTGGCTCCACACAAGTCCAAGTTGGCTCATTCTCGGGAGTTCCACAAAAGGCTGACCACTGGGTGACTCTGATGCACTCTTTATCCTTGATGCCCAACTTGCTCACTTACATATATATATACACACACATAAATAGTGAGCTAATGCCCAATGAGTAATAACAGAATAAAGAGGTTATATAAATGAAGTTCAATATCATTACAAATGTCATTTTCACATATCTAGTCAACCTTGGCATTAATAACCATTTCATTCAAATCATGTAGCACATCCGATAGAGTAATTATGCTTTAATAACAATGGAACCACGAGGGTCAATCAATGTTCAATATTCAATGTGACCATGATGGTCTAACAGCAGAGATCTCTATGTTTTAATTATCCAATGAGCCATGGTATTGTTTCCCCTGGGCAAGGGTCAATGGGCCATGTTACTAATCTCCCCCTGGCAAGGGTCAATAGGCTATGGTATTAATCTCCCCCAGGCAAGGGTCAATGGTCCATGGTATTAATCTCCTCCAGGCAAGGGCCTCACTAAAGGATGCCGCGATTACAAATTCAAATAGAACTTCATTCATTAAGGACAAGTAGTACTTCAATAAACCATTCAATCATTCATATATCAATTTTGATAACAATAACATTTTCGAAAGTAAACATAACTCAAACATATCTTTATAAAGTTATTACTCACCGTGGGTTATGTTGTCACTAGGCCTTGGACGTCTACCTATACAAAACACATAACAAAAATATAATTGGAGTACCATTTGATAACCATTCTGTTTTAATTAAATTTCCCTCGTGTGTTTCTAACTCATTTCATGTGTATATAAGCTCAATTGGTGCTTAAGAGTACTCGAAATGACATGAGGATGCAAGTATGCCAGTCAAACTTTGCTGAAAACAGGGTCTCCGCTCGAGCGCAGCTTCCTTCGCTTAAGCGGGTGTTCAAAAATAAGGGTGGTCGCTTGAGCGCAACTTCTATCGCTTGAGCGGTCTGTAAAAGTATTGGTTGTATGAATTTTTTGCTCGATGGACGCTCGACGGTTGCTTGAGCGGAAGACTGAGTAAAAAGGGTCTTCGCTCGAGCACAAATTTGGTCGCTCCAACGGTCTGCAAAATTTTTTAAAAATTTCTGGGAGCTTGATTTTCACGCTCGAGCGATACTTTCTTCACTCGAGCGGACTGGTTAAATTCTGAAATTTCTAGAACTGTGTTTGAAGTTCATATTTGATATTCAAAGGTCCAAAACTTGTATTTTTGGTATAAAAACATGGAAAAACATTTTAGAACTTGAAAATATAGTCAATTTGAAACCAATTTCTCAAATCAAACTTAGACTACAAAGTTGGAACCATGTATGACATGTATTGCCCTCATTTCTTTTCAAATCTTTTCAAAACTTGATCAAATGGCATGACAAATGTAAAAACCATGAAGAACTCTCTAAATAAATGTGTGAAAGTCCCATGCATGTAAAAATTCATAGAAAATTGAACTCAAAGATGAAGGATTATGAATGCATGTATGCAATTATACTCAATTATTCCATATTCAAGTCAATTCTTTCTACTTACATGCAAATAGACTCATAACTTCTTGAGTTCATGTCCTATATGTTTTATTTTCAAGATTTAAGGAGGAATTCCATACCTAGGATGTGAATTCAAGTGTATTCTAGCTTGATCCTTCAAGTTCTCTACCAATTCATTCAATTTATCCTTGCTTTCTCTCTCTCTCTCTCTCCCTGTCTCTCTCTCTAAGTTAAGTTCTTCTTCTCCCCCTCTTAAAATCTCAGCCAAATTATGTATTTGAGGCCAAGTAAGGATTATATCACTTATATATACATGTGATTAGCTTAGCCTAATCATAGTTGATTAAGGTTAATTAAGTAGGCTTAATTCTAACTAAGTTCAATCAGTTTATTCTAATTATTTTGGTCTAAATCAAATTTTGACGAAAGTTGCCATAAAATTCTAAATATTCTAATTAGTCTATTGGGCTAGTCAATTTTAGCTTCTGAAGCCGTTCGGGCTTTCAATTTCTAATTCTAAGTCGATAAGTGAACAAATATTTCAAGTAATAACAGATAACTACAAAATTAAGTATGCAATCACACAATCATGCAATTAAACTTATTGAATCAATATAATATGATAGCACAGAGGTCGGGGTCATCACACTTTGTACGTAACAAATAAGTTATAAGCAATGCATTAATAAAGATTTAAAATGCATGACAATTCATGAAAAGACAAGCTAATAGTCCAATATTACAACTACATTACAAGTAATGAAATTATCAACAAAAAAATTCATTACAATTTGAATCATAACTAAACATGGCTTCATTAACAAGTGCATGCCATTACAATCAAGGACATTACAATCAAAATGACTTGATAATGTAATCAGTAAAGGACATTACAATCTGTGCTCTATATCATGATCCATATCCGAGTCACTATGGCTACGAAATTCATCTTCATCATTACTAGGATCATTTGAATTTTGAGCATTATCATCATCGTAGATAAAATCATCCATGTTTGTCGCTTCTACATATACACCTCTACCAGATTGCAGAACCACTTTGCTTGGAATAATATCAGGTGCAATATCGGTCCTACGTAAATGTTGCTAATGGAATCTGCAATAGTGATTTGGACAATTTCAGTGGTCTCGTCTTGCTAGAACACATCATTCGGAATAGGCAATTCATTATTATTGGGATCTACATCCTTAAGCTTCGGCACATTCCATATTCCTCGACGTTGAAGTCGCTCCACAACTTTCCAATGTTCACCTAATTTGGTATCATTGATATACAAAACTTGCTGCACTTGACTTAGGAAGACAAATCGGTCATTTTGATACCAACGACTTCTTGCATCAATGGTTGTTAGATGTGTTTTAGTGCGAAATGTTCTGTTGCTACCAGTGTTAAACCATTCGCATTGAAACAACACAACTCGATACCCGAACATGTATGTCATTTCCCAAACTTTAGTCAAGTGACCATAGAAATCAATTGACATACCTTGATGATCCCCTTGAACGACCAATCTGCTATTTTGACTTTTACGATGGTTGTCTCGATCTTTGGTATGGAATCGAATTCCATTACAAATACAACCTGAATAAATATTTACTATTGGACCAGGACCATTAGCTAATGACCATAACTCACCAATTGTTTCCGATGATCCTTCAGCTCGTAATTGATTTATCTACATGAACATGTAACAAGGATGTATGATGTTAATATCAATCTAGGAACAATGAATTATGTTTATAATGTTTATTACATATTTATCTATATATGTTACCTGCTCTTTGAACCACATAGGAAATTCTTCTTGTTGCCGTCTTGTAATGTCATGTACATTTGCATTCTATAACTAATTCTTGTGTTCTCTACTTCAAAAAAATGTGAATAATTAGTATTTGAGTGCGATCATAACAAAAAAGTTATGCATATAGTTAACTAAATGAGAACATACTCTAGATATTTATCAATTTAAGGACTATTGTACAGGACAAACCAATGAGCCACTTTCTTTCATTCTCAGACACGTCGAGTGCCCTTTGAGTTAGCCCAAAAGTACGGACTTTTTGTGAAAAAACTAAATGCCCCACGTCAACATCACCACCATTTTCATTTCTTTCCGCTCTGTTAAATACGATTTCAATCCCACCAAGATACATAGAGCAAAAAGTGAAGCATTCTTTGACAATGTAATATTTTGCAATCAAACCTTCTAGGTGAGCTCGATTCGCTACATACCCTTTCAAAATCCCAAGTAATCTTCAACAAATAACATGAAATTACTATATAAACCACATATACGGTATTATAATATTAAAAAAAAATCATTTAACAATAAGCGCAAAATAATACTTTCGATAGGGTACATCCATCGATATTGTACTGGCCCTCCAAGAATGGCTTCGTGAGGCAAGTGAATAGCTAAGTGGGCCATGACATCAAAGAAAGCAGGTGGAAATTTTTTTCTAACTTGCAAAGTATGAGTACTATGCTTTCTTGTAATTTCTCCAAGTCATTCACTCTCATTGTTTTCGAACATAACTCTTGAAAGTAATTTCCCAACTCAAACAATGCAATAAAAATGTCCTTGTTAAGATACCCACACATCCCAATGGGAAGAAGTCGTTGTATAAGGACATGGCAATCATGACTTTTCAAACTGGATAACTTGCCGCCTTTAGTGCTCACACACCTAGAGATGTTTGCTGCATATCCATCAGGATACCTAATCGATTTTAAGAATGCACAAAAACCTTGTCTTTCCTTTAAGGACAATGTGTACAATGCAAGGGGCTTTTCAAAGGACCCATCTGCGCACCTCTTTAAGTGCAAATCTTTTCTAATTTTCATATCCTCTAAATCCATGCATGCTTTTTCCGTGTCCTTGTTCTTTCCATCAATGCTCAACAAAGTCCCAATCAAATTGTCACATATGTTCTTCTCTATGTGCATGACAACAAGGTTATGTCGTAACTTGAGTGTCTTCCAGTAAGGCAATTCGAAAAATATGTTTTTCTTTGTCCAATTCAGTACTGTATTTTCATCCCTTTTTCTTTTCTGGTTGCTTGGATGCTTTCCAAATGGTTTAAATGTTCCTGAATCCAGTTGATCTAATATTTGTTCCCTTGACAACTCCAGAGGTCTTGCTCGATCATCTGCCTTACCATTAAAGAGCTTACTTTTTCGCCAAGGATGGTCTTGAGACAAGTATTGGCGAGCACTAGTGTACCCTATCTTACTTCTTAACCATTGTGATGATGCATTCTCATTACAACTGGGGCAAGCCAAATATCCTTTTGTACTCCACCCTGACAAGTTACCATAACCTGGAAAGTCATTAATAGTCCACATAACAATTACACGCATTTGAAAACTTGCCTTAGTTGAGGCATCATACGTAACTACACCATCTTCCCACAACTCCTTCAATTCGTCAATTAATGGCCTTTAGTAAACATCAATATCTGTCACTGGTGCTTGCGGTCCAGGAATAAGCAATGACATCATGGAAAATGGTTGTTTCATACACTTCCACGGTGGCAAATTATAAGGCATAACTACCACTGGCAACATACTATATGAGTTACTCATATTTCCAAAAGGATTGAAACCATCGATGGCCAACCCTAGCCTCACATTACGTGGTTCTTGGGTAAACACAGCATGTTGCTTGTCAAAGTCCTTCCATGCCTCACTATCGGCTAGATGCCTTAATATGCCATCGTCAACACGTTTTTCTTTGTGTTATCTCATATTTGCAGTAGTTTTTCTTGACATGTATAATCTTTACAACCTTGGTGTCAACGGGAAATATCTCAAAATCTTATAAGGAATCTTCTTACGTTTGCCATCATTCAGTTTGTATCTAGGCTCCTTATAAATCAGACAATTTCCTAAATTTGCATTTTCCTTCCAAAAAAGAGCATAGTCATACTTACATGCATGAATAGGCACATATCCTAAACCCAAGTCACTCAAAAATTTCTTCGCTTCATAAAGGGTCCATGGAACCTTTTGGTCACTTTCTAGTAAAAGGTCTTTCAATACACCTATCAACATGTCAAAAGACTTATTGCTCCACTTGTTTAACACTTTCATATGAAGCATCTTAATGACAAATGATAACAAAGTAAACTTTTGTCAGGCAAGTTATAACGAACGCCGAGTATCCTCTAACAATTTATCAAAATTTTGTGCATCCTCTCTTTGCTCATTATCATGCCACTCATCCTCTTCATAATCATCAAAAATATCCGCCATGCCTTGGTCTTCTAACATATCACACAATTCATCTTCAAGTTCAAGGCTTTCATTGGTTGTCCCTTCATCACCAACACCTTCAACCTTATTGTCATTATTCCACACATGAGGTTGAGTGACTGGAACAGTTTTCCCATGGTGCACCTAAGTTTTGTATGAAAGTGACATCCCTTTTTGGATCAAATGATATTCCACATCCTTGATGGTATGACGTTCAAAATTTAGGCAATCCATACACAGACAACGAATTCTATTATCTAGGCCAACATTTGTCATTGCAAATTGGAGAAATGACTCAAGCCCTTCTCTATACTCCGAACTCAATCTGCTTCTAATGGACATCCAACTCTTGTCCATATTTGGTCACCTATAAAGTAAAGGTTATGTTAGGTAAGTGCATCATTTATTGCGTATGGTTATATAAAAAAACAATAAATTATATACAAGCGAATAAACCAAGAACCTACTAACTAATTTTCACACAAGCAAATTAGCATAAAAAACCAATAAATTATATACAAGTGACTAATATTAATTTTAATTTTGTGTTTTTAGACATGGCTTTTGAAAGTCCCCATCCATTGTGAAGGCTCCAACAGAAAAGTCAAGAAAGTTTTACAAAACATCAATGGTATATTGCTCAAATCAAATCCTCAGACGACTATGGTTGCCATGTAATCAAGTCTAGGAAAAGAAAAAGAGAAGAAAAGATAATAGAGTACAACAAAATAAGATTTATAATCTAAAGTTATTAAAAAAACTTTATAAGCTGGCAAAATTTAGGAAGTACGTCTATGGTTTTGATTAGGTTATTTAGTATCAAACTTATCAATTTTCTTTTTAAAAAAATCTATACATATATATATATATATATACGCATAGGGTCGATTGCGTGACCCATTCTTTCATTTTACTGGTGCAACAAGGACTTATTAACTAATTGAGAAACTAATTGAGCCAATTATGATTCGCCCACCCTCAGCAAACGTTGACAATAATGAGCAAAAAAACGGAAAAAAGAAATCAACTTTAAAATAAACGTCAATTTGGTGAATGAACCAATTAAATGTTAAAACCAAGTCAATGATTTCTTGTGTATATCTTTATTCAGGGTGAACAGGTTTACGTCCACCATCCTATTTTTATACTAATTATTCTTACTTGGAATTTAAATCCAAGATTTAGTCCACTCCCGACTCACCATTTGTTAAAATTTATAATTTATTATGAATAACACAGAAACAACAGCACATAGCACCAATAGAACATCAACAACAAAACAGAACCAGCACCAAAACAGAACCAAAGTAGAACTAGAAACAGCATAAAGCTGGCTATCATCACTACATCAAACCAGAACTAGCATAAGCACCAGCACAGCAAACAGAAGAATCAGAAGAAACAACATAAGTCCTATATTGATAACAGAAGAATCATACATCTTAAATATAAGTTCTACTAATTAGATTATGGTTTACAGTTTATTGCATGTATTGAGAATTTAGTAATAAAGTCTAGTGCTATATGGCATACTGAGTTTTCAAAATTAGGGGTTTTCAAAATTAGAGTTTTATGTACCAAAAAAAATTTAGGGATTACTAAAGAAATTACAATCAATCAAAATCTAAAATAATCCATATAATACGATGATTTCACAATAATAAATCGGATTGTTACATCATAATAGTAAATGGTAATAGCAACCCACAAAACCTTTCAAAATCCATATACTAATCAATAACAAACTAAAAAACAGAGAGAGAACCAGATATATAATACAATACCAAAACCTTCAAATATAATAACAACTCTCAAACCCAATTCAACAAACACTACATACAACCAGCTACCTAATTTTTAGTTTAAATTGTTCCAAATACATACACATCAGTGCTCAGAAATGATTGTAAGAAAAGCAAAATGTAAGAGTATCAACTAAAATTGCAGAGACATTGAACATCTACAAAGACAATGAATCTGGTTCTTTCAGTGTCAAAAATCAAAACGAAGACAATGAAATTGGTTCTTTTAGTGACAATGAAAGTCCACTAATCAAATGGATAAGCATAGAAAGAAAAAACAAAAGAAAAATCAAAACGAAGATGAACATATAATATATATATAGAGAATACTCGATTGGACCACAAAATGAAAGAGAGGATGAAGCAAACTTGGTGGTGGGCGAAATGCGAGAGAAGAGGCAATAAAACTGGTTTTGATCGGCAGTGAACAAGGGACGAAGTGAATGGAGATGGTGGCTAGGGCTGTGTTTCCAATTGGGAATGAGTAAGCCGAATTGTGGGCTGAACAGAATGGGCTTCGCCCTTGGGTTTAGTTAGCTCGGTCATAAGTGACTGAGATAGCCCGGTTTGAGTATGCTGAACCGAGGTACAGGGGCTGAGCTGTAAGAACAAGTTAGAACCGAGCTAGGTGAAGCTCGGTGAAATCTGCCGCTTTAGCATGGTAGTGTTAGCTCAGTCATTTTGTCGTACTACCGAGGTAAAACCATTTCACTTGGTTAGAGCAGTGAGGAGGGTGTAAAGGATAAGCATTATCTTTTAGAAATGTGATTCCTAGGAGGACTTTACATTGAAGAATAAGAGTCCTATTAGGATTGTGCCACCCGGAATCTATAAAGGCTCATAGAAGGACCTATGAACATGTATTACAATTTTGACTCCTAAATACAAAGAGCTTCTGTCTATTGTCTATTTGCTGACTTAGGCATGGGAGGGGTTTCCGGCATACACCCGCCGGCTAGCTCACGTTTGTGTTTTCAAGAAGTAAAGTGACGACGTTTGGAGGAGCGCAAACTTGATCAACAGGATCATACGAGAAGAATTATTTCGTGCTCATACAATTGGCGCCGTCTATGGGAACTTCACAAAGAACAAAACCTTTTGATCAAGTTTTCCTCTCTAGTTGAAAGCAATGGCGCACAATGAAGACTTGCCGCAATCAACGATCGATGGGCAAACCCCGGAGGGGGGTGGGAGGCGCGAAGGTTTACCTTCTATTCCACCCATGGCAGACTTAGAATCCCAACGACGGAACTCTCGGAGGGACGCAAGGGAGAAACGGGGCACTAGTCCCCGTCACTTTCAAAGTCCCGAAAGACAGAGGCGGAGGCTAGATCCTTAAGTCCTGGAAGATCACGTGAGGGAGCAAGACGAGTTAATAAGGAGGATGGCGGCAGACATGGAGATAATGACGCGCCAGATAAAAGGAAAGGGGGGTGGCGACAGGAGAGGGGTGCAAAGGCAACACGCCCTCTCACCACTCGGAAGATCGTGACAGACATACCACACCATCGCAAGCAGAAAGTAGGAGCCTTAGAATAGGCGACACTCAATCAAGGACTTCCAGGACTCGTCGCTCCAGGTCTGAGAGAATGAGGACTGAAAAGTCATATACGGAGGGAAGTAGCTATCGCCCCTCACACACGCACCAGACGACATCTAGGCACATGGAGTTGCCTAGGTCGGCGGACTTACGGACGGTGCTCGAGGAAAGGGCCCGATGGAAGGAAGACACTAGGGCTAGCGACCCTCACAGGGTTTCAGCCCTGTAGCGATTGGCCCCTAGGACACATGGGAGTGTCGAGGTAGGGATGCCAATGCCATGCCTTGCTTACGAACCAGCGAATAAAGTATTAGCAAGGTTACAAAGCTCGCCGTTTGTTCCGGCAATAAAGAACGCACCACTACCTTCAGGCTTCCACCAGCCCAAATTCACTACTTATGAGGGGAAGTTAGACCCCTACATGCACTTAAGCCACTTTCGCTAGGTTATGGCAGTATACCAGCGAAACGAGGCTCTAATGTGTATCCTGTTTCCATTAAGCCTTAGCGACCTAGGTCTAACTTGGTTCGAAAGGCTACCGGAAGGCAGCATCGCCTCATGGGCACAATTGGCAGAAGCGTTTGTGACTAGATTCAGGACAAATACTAAAACACCAGTGGAGATCGATCAGTTACTCTCCATTGACATGGGCGAAAAGGAGACATTAAGGTTTTACAACAGCCGCTATTAGGAGACCTTCAACCAGATTGGGGATCGCCCTACAAACCTCGCCATCGTACAATATAAACGGGGTTTACTAGTCGGCAACAAACTGAGGGACTCAATGACAATGATGCCACCCCTCACGATGGAGGACCTAATGGAGAGGGTGCATCAACATATCCGAGTAGAAGAAGATAGCGCCCGTGCTAAAGCAAAATCTGGCACAACAGCGTTGCTAGATAAAAAGACTACAGCGAAAGTCAACACGGTGGAACAACCAAGCAGGAATGGGCGAGGCAGGCGAGCCAACAGAGAGGACCCAAAAAAAAAGGAAGTTAAGAGTCTGCACTGCCATCACAGTATCTCACTGGCTTAGTAGCTGGACTCAACCGGTTCATAAGTCGGTCGTCAGACAGATGCCGACCGTTCTTCCAAGCCTTGAAGGCCAAATTTGAGTGGGATGAAGAATGCGACCGTGCCCTTAGAGCTTGAAGGACTACATGACCTCTCCTCTATTACTAGTAACCCCAATGCTAGGAGAAGAGCTCTTTTTGTACTTGGCGGTTTCACAGCGTGCAATTAGCTCAGTGTTGGTCAGAGCGGAAGGGATCCAACACCTCCCTATCTTTTATGTTAGCAAAACCTTGCTGGACGCTGAAACAAGGTACCTACCATTGGAAAAACTGGCATTGGCTCTAATGATGGCCTCAAGGAAGTTGTCGCATTATTTCCACGCCCATACCATAATCGGCCTAACAACTTTTCCCTTAAAAGCTTTGTTTGAAAAGACGGATTTTTCTGGACGAATCTTGAAATGGGCGGTGGAATTGGGGTAGTACGATATCAGGTTTCAATCTAGAACCGCAATAAAAGCCTAAGCTTTAGCAGACTTTGTGGCTGAGTTCACACCAGGAAGTCATCACATTTGCCCAATTGACTTGACCAAAACAACCGAAGTGGGGATAGAAAGTGCCGCAAGAACTGCGCAGCCCCTAAAACAAGATACCTAGCTACATTCCAAGCCATACAAGATTGAAGACAGGAAGGAAGGGGCAAACCATGCTATCCCCAACGAGGACTCACCGAAAAGTAAAGACTTGGGGCAGTCAAACAGTGAAGATCAAACCCCAATAGCAGGCATGGATTTGGAAGAAAACATTAGCAACACACATGACCCCAAGACATCATCCGACCCCTCTACTTGCTGGAAACTATTCGTCGGAGAGATGTGGAAGCTCTTCATGGATGGTGCATCCAATAGGCACGGTGCAGGACTGGGCATAGTCCTCATCACACCAAATGGCCTAGTAGTGGAGCAGGCAATTAACCTTGGCTTTCCAGCATCCAACAATGAAGCGGAGTATGAAGCACTGTTAGCAGGCCTAAAATTAGCACTTTTCATGAAGGCTACCGAGCTAATGGTCTACAGTGATTCCCAACTGGTAGTAAACCAGATATCAGGCGACTACGAGGCAAAAGATAAGAGGATGGCTAAGTACCAAGAGTTAGTCAGAAAGGAGGTCATGAAGTTCGAAGCAGTTCGGATAGAGCAAATCGGCCGAGAAGAGAACAGTAGAGCAGACGAGTTGGCAGGTTTTGCTTCAATGGGAGATACATCTATTCCCCATCCATTATTGATCAACTTTCTACCCAGACCAAGCATTGAAGAACCCGAAGTAGCTGAGGTATGTTGTGCCGAACTAGGCCCTTCATGGGTGGATCCCATTGTAGTATTCTTAAAAGACGGCATCTTACCTGAAGAGAAGAAATAGGCCAACAAAATAAGAGCAAAGTCACAGCGATTTTGGCTCTCTCCATCATTGGCGTTATACAAAAAATCCTTCACAAAACCTTACTTGAAATGTGTCCATCCTAGCAAGGTCGAGGCATTTTTGTTCGAGATACACAAAGGCGTATGCGGAAGCCACCAAGAGGGAAGATCATTGGCTTACAGAGCAATCTCACAAGGATATTGGTGGTCATACATGCAAGCAGATTCTGAGAAGTATGTCAAGAGATGCGAGAAATGTTAGAAGTTCTCACACCAAATATACCAACCAGCCAGAGAGCTTCTACCATTAACTAGCCCATGGCCCTTCGCAATGTGGAGCCTGGACATAGTGGGACCACTTCCAACAGCACCTGGCAATAGAAAGTTCTTTCTCGCAGCAACAGACTACTTCACAAAGTGAGTGGAGGTCGAAGCACTTGCATCAATAAAGGAGAAAGATGTTAAGAAATTCGTCTGGTAGAATATCATTACTCGATTCGGCATACCCAAGGCCCTAATATTTGACAATGGCACTCAATTCGACGGCAAAATCTTCAGGGGCTTTGCCGAGGAATACAAGATAGAATTCTACAACTTTACACCAGCATACCCACAAGCAAATAGCCAGGCAGAAGCTTCAAACAAAGTCGTCTTAGATGGCTTAAAGAAAAGGTTGGAAAGAGCAAAAGGCAAGTGGGCTGAGGAGCTTCCTCATGTTTTATGGGCTTACCGTACCACATCTCGGCGGTCAACTGGTGAAATGCCTTTTTTCTTTGGCCTATGGCATGGAGGCAGTAATCCCACTAGAAGTAGGCCTCCCCACTATTAGAAATGAAAATTTTGACCTAGACTTGAATGAAGAAGCCATAGCTTTGGAACTCGACCTTATAGAAGAGAAAAGAGAAAAAGCACTAGTCCACATTTCCTCATACCAGCAGGAGTTATCCAGAAAATATAACAAAATAGTGCATCCGAGGCAATTCAAGATTGGGGATTGGGTATTATGCAAAGTAATGGGCAACACTTTGGTACCTGGAGACGGCAAGTTAGGACCTAACTGGGAAGGACCATACAAAGTGGTTGGTTTTGCAGGAAAAGGAGCATATCACTTGGAAGATGGAGACAGCAAGGCTATTCCCAAGCCATGGAACACTGCCAATCTCAAATTATTTTATTTTTAGTTTTTTCTTAAAATATTTGTAAATTTTTTCCCCTTTTCAAATAAAACAAGTAGTTTTTTAGCACAATTCTTTTTACTGTAAAAATTGTTCTTAATCATTGCCAGTAAGGGGCAATCAAAAAGTTTGGCAGGAATAACCAAACATTTAGTTCTCTTCAGTTGAGATCAGGATCTAGGCTGAAGTAGGTTGGTCGGAATAGCCAACATTTAACTCTCTTCAACCGAGATAAGGATCTAGGCTAAAGAAGTTGGCAGGAAAAACCAACATTTATCTCTCTTCAGCCGAGATAAGGATCTAGGCTGAAGAAGGTTGGCTGGAATAGCCGACATTCATTTCTCTTCAGCCGAGATAAGGATCTAGGCTGAAGAGGTTGGCTGGAATAACTAACACTTAACTCTCTTCAGCCGAGATCAGGATCTATGCTGAAGAAAGTTGGTTGGAATAACCAGCACTTAGCTCTCTTTAGCCGAGATCATGATCTAGGGTGAAGAAGGTTGGCTGGAATAACCAACATTTAGCTCTCTTCAGCCGAGATCAGGATCTAGGCTGAAGAAGGTTGGCTGGAATAACCAACATATAGTAAGCAGGTTACAGAACTCTTGAACCAAGATAACTATCTCGGCAATAAAATGTTAAAAAAAAGCAATTGCAAGTAAGAGTAACCAAACAAACAGTCAAAGAAAAAACACATTTCATTCCATTTCAAAGTGTTCATTACATGGGAGGGGCTTAAGCCCGGTTACAAATTCTTCCAAAAAGCAAAACATCAAAATAAGAAGAAAAAGGAGGGTCAAGCAAAAAGATCGTCCAAATTTGCATCCACGACAACCCGAGCTTCACCACTCGGTAGCCGGCCCCTAGCAGGTAGGTCGGTCACGGGCGCATCATCAGCTATACTTGGCACCGGTGGCTCCACCCGAGCTGGCAGAGCAGTTTGGAGATCGTGATCAGTAGTGACAGTTGGGGCATTGTTTGGTTCTGGGGATTCTTCCTTCCCCCCCTCTTGCAGCAAGTTTTCTTGGATGACATTGGCGTATTCTGCCATATAACTTGGAATAAAGTGGGGAAGAGGGTTCTGGAAGACCTCGGTTTCTTGACCATAACCGAGCTTTGTGGCAACCGCCTTCCATCCACATTTGAAAAATATATCATTTGAAGCTTCACATTACAGGATGTAGGTGGCTTCCCCTTCCTTGTAGCCCCTTATCTTCAGGGTCCTCTATTTTCTTGTTTAGCTCGGCGATCTCGGCATCTTTTTTCCTTTCAAGCTTGGCCAGTTCGCGCAAGTAACGATCTTTTAGCGCGGCCAAAGCTTTTTGCTTATCCGCTTCCGTCGTGTTCACCACCTCGGTAAGTCGGGCAATGTCAGATTCAAGCTCGGTTGTTTTTTGGTTCACTACGTTTAGCTCGGCTATTTTGGCGTTGGAATTTGCCACGGCCAATCGCGCTGTCTTGTGCAGTTCTAGTATACGCTTATGAACAACGTGGTTCTTCTACATGGCCTACAAAAGGAGAGATGGCAAATATGATTAAAACCGAGCAAGCTGATGTCATTTGGAAAGCAAACAAAGGGAGCACTTACCAGCACCATCGACTTAGTTGCCGAGCGGATCGTCTTTAGCTCGGTCAGATGATCGTGGTGCTCCATGTCAGCTGGTAGACATACACTTTTGGCAAGGTTGAAGGCAAGAGTGTGGTCTTTGTCTGTAACCACTGAGTCTGTGTTCAAGATAGCGCGGTTCTTGTAAGTCAATTTTGGAGCCCATTCCGAAGGGCTAGCTCGGTTGGAATGCACGGGCTCGGGGCTTGGCACTGTGGTGTCAGGAAGCACGCGCTCGTCCTCGTCAATCAGTCGTTGCGGCTCGGTCGAAGCAGAGTGCCATCACTTGTTTGACCGAGAGGACGTGGCTTGGGCTGTTGGAAGGCCCACCACTGCCTCCTGTGAATAACCAACTTGTGATGTCTCGGTTGGACCAGCGCTGGTTGGAGTAGTTGTCTCAGTGATCAAAGCTCGAACAACATGCACTTGGCCATTTCTTGTTCTTCGGTTAAAGGAACGAGGTTTATTTGTGGCAAGTTGGGGTCCGGTTCTGGTGATGGTTCCAATAGAAAATCAGTTACTTTGACCTTCCTCCTTCCACTATACCGATATGTCGGCTCAAAGTTAAGTAACTCGGCCTAACCTCGATCACGGTATTGAAGCGCGGCGCGGAGAGCGTCTAGGTTAGGGTATTGGTATTGTGACTTTAGCTGGTTCAAGTCTGCATAAGGAGAAAGGCAACGGTTAGCGCGGTGTAAAAGTTATAAATAACAAGAGCAAAAAACAGACAAACTAAGCCAAGGTATTCATATCGCCTGTTCCTTTATTCTAGTTAATACTGTAGCCCGGTATCTGGGCTTCTTGGTCTTCAAAATTGCCAGAAACCCAGAAGAAGTCGTCGTCATTCACGTCTTTGTCCGATGTATTTTTAATTATTTTCTCTCGGCATCTTCTTATTCTTAAATAATATACCCAGCCGTCCGCATTTTGGCCGAGTGAGTATTGATGGAATAGCTCGGCTAAACCGAGGTTGAGGCCAAGCCGACGGTTTAGTTCGGCAATGCCGTTTATTATTCTATATGAATTTGTGGAAAGTTGGGTGGGGCAGAGTCTTGTCTGCCTAAGGAATTTACAAAGGAGAGGCTGAACGGGAAATCGAAGACTGGCTTCTACAATGGATATTACGGTAAAGGGAACAAAGCCTGGTTTTTCCCAAGGCGTGGTATCTAGTTCGGCTAATGAGAGATGTATATCATCAGGAATGTGATAGTCCTTTCGGAACTCGACCATCGCCCCAGGTGAGTCCACCAGGAACCGGTATTTACCCATTTAACTTAAGTCGTAAATAAATTAAGCCTAGCTCGGCGCAACTGAGGCTTTGGATGGCTCGGTTGAGCAAAGCTACCTAGGGGCAGGGTGCAAGGGCGTGCCTGGCCAACCTAGTCAAGTTTGCAAAGTGGAAATGAGAAGTGTTATGCTCAGACAACTGGACCGGACTAAGTAAATAGTCAATTTACAAAAAGAATTGTAGAAGCTTAGCTCGGTCACATACGGGAAACGAGATGTTTTCAGTTTGGTCGAACAGGAGGGTTAACACAAGACCTCTAGCTCAGTTGGAGGTCAGTTTGCAATGTTATATCCAAGGGCTTAGTTCGGTCGTGATCAAGACTCCAAGTTTAATAAACAACACCTAGCTTGGTCTTAAAACAACTTGGGATTTGCAAACAAGTATCTAGTTCGGTCAAGTGTGCACCTATCACAAACAAGTTCTTATCTCGGTCGTGGTGTTTTATTGGATCAAAAAGGATTGCATTCAAGATTGATTAAAGGACCTAGTCAAAATACGATTGAGGTCTGGGCGTGTGGTTTTTGGGTTTGTGGTATTTCTTCAAACATTCTAGTGTATATATAAACACATGTGTATATATACATATATATTTCTATGCTGTGCATACGCATGGAGAAAACAAAAATGTAAGAAGGATTTGGGCCACTTTCAGTCGCAAAGTGAGAGATCGAAGATCAACACAGTAAGGATGCCTGCTGGAGCACAAGTTTTGCAGATGCCGTGGTCGTGAAAATGAAAACTCAGAAGCGCGAAGAGTAAGAGAAGATGAACAGTGGTGTGTTTTGTTCAAAAAGTAGGGTTTTTTTGTATAAAGCATAGATTTGGGCGGGACTGTTCAAAATTTGTGAGGTACAGAGACGGCTGTGACAGTTGTACATGGCCAGTAGAGGCAAGCCATGTGTCCATGGGAATAAGTAACGATTCAGATGTACTTGAGAAGTGGAACGGCGTACTGAGCAATTGACAAGACGTTTCTTAACCGGGCAAATCGGTAGCCCGGTAGAACATGAGCTCGGTGGAACTATTTGCTTTAGCTCGGTCAATTTTGGACACTTAGCTCGGTTGGTAATAGGTAATCCCAAATCATGCGTTGCAGATGGGATTAAGGGGCAATTGAGAGGGTAAAATGTATAAATTTGGGCTGAGCTAGGACTGGGTAGTAGTAAGCCGAATTGTGGGCTGAACAGAATAGGCTTCGCCCTTGGGTTTAGTTAGCTCGGTCATAAGTGACTAAGATAGCCTGGTTTGAGTATGCTGAACTGAGGTACAAGGGTTGAGCTGTAAGAACAAGTCGGAACTGAGCTAGGTGAAGCTCGGTGAAATCTGCCGCTTTAGCATGGCAGTGTTAGCTTGGTTGTTTTGTCGTACTACCGAGGTAAAACCAGTTCACTTGGTTAGAGCAGTGAGGAGGGTGTAAAGGATAAGTATTATCTTTTAGAAATGTGATTCCCAGGAGGACTCTACATTGAAGAATAAGAGTCCTGTTAGGATTGTGCCACACGGAATCTATAAAGGCTCATAGCAGGACCTATGAACAGGTATCACAATTTTAACTCCCAAATACAAAGAGCTTTTGTCTATTGTCTATTTGTTGACTTAGGCATCGGAGGGGTTTTCGGCATACACCCGCCGACTAGCTCACGTTTGTGTTTTTAGGAAGTAAAGCGACGACGTTTGGAGGAGCGCAAACTTGATCAACAGGATCATATGAGAAGAATTATTTCGTGCTCGTACAGGCTGTGTTTTTGATTGGGAATGAGTGAGGAGTTGAAACGATGAAAAATGAAGCTCAAACTGATTTAGGAATTAGATAATGAAAAAAAAAAAATTTTGATTTAAACATTCAAAACTATGTAGTTTTGCTTTACAAATACTCATTTTCTTTTTTGCGACCACAATTTACTGGTCACCAATGGTTTTGAGATCCCGCCATTTTTATTTCGCTCTACGACCATTACCTTCGATGACCACATTTCATATTTCATTGCAAAAAATTACCTATCAGCCACCAGAAAAGTGTTGGTGGCGAAAACATAACTAATCCGTAACCAAGGAAAATTTTGGTCGCGGAAAGTGAACTATCTACGACCAACATGAAAAAGGTGGTCGCTAAAGGTGTTTGTTCTTGTAGTGAAATGACACTTTGCTCTCTTTATATTTTACTATTTTGTTATTTTGGCCTTTACAGTGTTTCTTTTTTTTTTTTTTCCTTCCCACTTTGACCCTTCACGTTTTAATTTTTTTTCCCATTCTTACAAGCTAACTTCTGTCTAAAATTAAATAGAAAATACCACGTTAGTTGTCTCGTGACATAAAAAAATATATTGTTATTTGATTTATGGGTCAGTGATATAGGTTAAGTATAATAATATATTTCATGTCATGTCAATATTAATGTGATTTTTTATGTCTAATTTTGAACAAAAATTAGCTTTAACAATAAATTGAAAAAAATTTAAAACTCGAAGGGCCAAAGTGAGGAATTTATTTTTTATTTATTTTTTTAAAGTTAAAGTTAGAAAATAGTAAAATATAACAAGAGCTAAGTATAATTTACTCAAAAAAGGAAATATCATCGAATGACAATTTTTTTTTTGTTTTAAAAAAAACAAGAGACTTTTGAAATGGTCATAATTGTAGCCTAATAAGATAAACATGATATGTATTGCAATTAAGGGTGTGCGTGGTGTGGTTTGGGCAGTTTGAGAGTAAAATTACAAATCGAATGGCGGGTTAGTGGATTAGCGGATTGATAAATTACGGTTTGGGCAATTTTTGGTAGATCAGCGGATTGAAGAATATTCTAACTAATTATCATACATTCGCATAATATATAACACTAATTTATATAATATTTTTTAGATATATAACACAAAGTAATTTTACATAATATTTTCATATATATAATAATTTGTAATAAATTTCATATCTTTAATCTCTCTCACACTCATTTTTACATTGATATTTCATTGGAAATTAAAAAAAAATATATGTATTAACTATAGTGGAGCAGAGCAATTAAGTTGGGAGATTATAAATTTTAAAATTTAAACCGTGGTTAGCGGTTAGAATGGTGCAAATTGATGCGGATTGGTGCAATTTTATTGGATTGGGCTATATTTGACACAGCCCTAATTGCAATGGTCAAAGTTCATGTTGTCTTGCTTCACAAACATGCAAAATGAAATTTGGGCATGCATAATATGCATGGACCACTCTACTTTGTATGGCTTCTTTTGGGAAGTTAGCTATTTTAGCAAGTTATTTTAATTTTTAATTATTTTAATATGTTAAAATTTCTATATGTGGGAAGATAGTTAGATTTTATTTGTAATTAGATGTGATATTTGTGAGAGAAAAAATGAAATGATTATGAATTTGATGTGATATTTTGTTTTATTGACTATTTAGCATAGTTTGTCTTTTTGTCTCAAAACATTTACTTACTAGAGAGGTTTCTCTCAAGTTCATGTGAACTATAATGTACCGTTGGGCTTGTGGAGCTCACCACGGGTCCTATTTCGATAATCAGAATTGTTCAATGTGTAGTGCTCGAGTATTTTATGCCTATAAAAAATCACGTTGATCGAGTATTGCTAGTCCCTTGATCGAAACATATTTTTGTCAATGGTAAATATGATTTTAAAAATAAATTGTTAACAAAAATGTGTTCCGATGAAAGGGCTACCAATATCTGATTAACGTGATTTTTTACAATCATAAAATACTCAACGAGATCTATATATTGAACGATTTGAATTATCGAAATGGGACCCGTGATGAGCCTCACGGGTCCCATGATGCTCCGATCCCCTATGGCATCTCTTTCTGGATTTGGTAAGACATATATATAGAGGCTTATATCACTATTTCCAATTGGTTGGTACCATTTTTATTTGTTGATCGAATACAACTATTTAAATTGACAGTTTATAACATTTGATCTCATCAACATTCCTTCTAGATCAACTTAAAACCTCTTGGAATTCTAGTACATTTTTAGAGATGTTCGATGGGGAAATTTCCATGATCAAGGTTAGGGATTCCGAAAAAATTATTAAAATTTTTACATAATATTTAGGGTAAATCTTAAAATATAGATTGGCACTGATGATTCTAGAAATTATATCTCACACTTTCAAGTTTTCAATTGCATAAAAAATTCTCCATTTTATTAAAAAATTATCAAGTTAATTAACAATTTTTAATAATATTTGAAATATATTTTAATTAATAATTTAGGTAATTTATTGTTAAATAGAATAATAGTTAGAAATTTCATTTTTTTTTATTAATTCAATTGAATAAAAAATGCTAGCATGGGAGGTATTTGTAATTTTTAGAACCACAAGGAATAATTCATATTTTAAGTAATCTCAAGAAATATATTTGTAATTATCCTAATATTTATATTGGTGTGGAATTCATATGATATCAGATTCACACCCATGTGAATATTGTGTAAAATTTTTGATAAATTTTTTAGAATCTCTAGCATATTTGGAATTCAGTTGTGAACATTGCTGAAAACCCTGAGTGATTTGTGATTCAGATCAGAATTAATTGCAACAATTTCCAAATAATTAAAACTAACAATCTAAATCAGCTAGCACATACGAAAGTGATTTAGATTGTTGCTTCAAAAACAATAAATCGACACAATCGATTTTTATGTGAAAAAACTGCAATTGGAGCACCTCCAATTGTGATTAAAAAATCACGGGCGAAACGCCATTAATCAATCCACTATGAAAGAAAGAAAAAATAAAAATTTACCAAACAAATTACCCAAACTCTGTCAATTTGTCTTCAACAATCTGTATATCTTTCACCGCCGCCTTCGTCTCGAAATTGATTAGTTTGATATTGAATTCACAACATCTATGTCGAATCAATGACCACACACAACTTCAAACTCCTTCGAATACTTCACGCTTGAATCTTCGGAATCCACCGAAGAACAACACTTTTGTATTAATACAAACAAATCGACAACCCTTTGATTTTAACTTTCTTGATCCATGGACAAACTCACAAAGAAATCAAAGGAAAACTAACACATAACCTCCAGAAGAAAACCCTAGAACCCCAAAAAGAATAACTAGAAGTCGTACCCTAAATTCTCACTGAAAAGCAGCTTTATAGCAAACAGAGCCGCGATGGTCGCTCGAGCGAAGTGATAGATCTGCGTGTATTCCTTAAGCACCTTCGCTCGAGCCACCAAAAGGTTCGCTTGAGCACACAAAATTCCTTCCCAGTATTTTTGCAGACAGACAGAACTATTGGGACCAAAGTTTCTTTGCTTGAGTTAGGAGTCCTTCGCTCGAGCGAGCAAGACAAATTTCCAAGAATAGTTACAACTCGATATACCATGTTTGTTCGCAGAATTGACAAGACTAAGGGACCTAACAATTGTGATTGAGTTTAGGAAAGTCTACCAGTCAAAAAAAGGAACCAAACAATGGACAAAGATTTTATATCAATGGTGTGTGTTTAATTTTTTTTTTTTAGGGATCGCAACATAAATAAATCTTATCCTTACATTTGAAATTTTGTGTAAATTTTTGGTTCTATTTTCTGGTTTTGTACACTCACTAATTGAGTTTTGAAAGAAATGTATGCAATGATACTTTCAACAAAAATGGAAAGGACTGTAAATAACTGAATTTTGACTTGGATGGATATATACATAGCTGGACTTGAAATGGAAAAATGTTTGTGTTATCAAGTCGTGAAAAAAAAAAAGAGCCTGCAAACGTTTTTTTTTCCCCCTTTAAACTCTACAACAAAAATTTAAAAAAAAAAAAAAAAAAAAAAACAAAGAAGAGAACTTGCCTATAGCACTTCGTACTTCTTGATATAATAGAATTATATTTGATTGTTTGATTATCATAATAGAGAACCTTCTTAGTCGATATTTGGGCATTGGTTGAGATGTTACCATAATGGTTGGGTAAGATTGAATCAAAAACTCCAAAATTGAATAGTTGTCCCTGAGTAATTTTCACTCTTTTATCATTTTCTCACACCACACTTTAAATCTTGATGCGAGACTAGAACCATTGGAAAACTTATTTCCGGGACTTCAATTTGGACACAAGAACGACCCAAAACGGAGTTTGGATGAGAGAGTTATGCCCATTCGAAATTTGTGAATCTAAGCTATGTACATAGTTAGCTCTAGTGCAAGTTTCACCGATTGAGCGGTCCATAGATCCTCCCAATTTTGTTTTTCAAAATTATTTGAGACACTGCAAGCCTTGATTCATTGCTCAAGCGCATTTGTGACCATTCGAGTGGTCTGTTCGGGAAAGTATAGATACTGAGAGATTTCATTCACTGTTTGAGTGCAAATTTTACTGCTCGAGCGGTCTGTTCGGGATCATATCTTTAACAGTCGCTTAATCTCTTCACTCTTCTCTCTCTCTCTCTCTCTCTCTCTCTCTCTCTCTCTCTCTCTCTCTTATTTTCGAGTTTCAAACTCTTCTACCTTAGATTTTATTTCTTTAGAGTGAGGTAGAACATAGCGAGAGCTTCCTTTTAATCTGAATAAATCATTTTTTTTTATCGTGGGTGGATTGTTGGGTTTTTCTCTTCTTCTTTTCAAGAGAGAGAGATTTCTTTACTTCTCTTTAATACTTTTGTATAGATAGATGTGTGGTATTTTCTATTACATAAAACATCACATTTGAAAAACATGTAAAAAGAAGTTAGGGTTCTGAAATAAAGAAGTTAAGCCTATGATTTATTATGGATTGTGAAAGTTTTCAACTATGAGGACATGTTTTGTGATTTGAAGTGTTATGAGAGAAGAAAGAGAAGAGAAAATGGAACTCTTATATTCAATCTATATTAATAAATAGGTACACACTCTTTTATATAGGAGAGAAGATAAGTACATACAGAGAATATATTATAACAGATAGATACAATTAATATCCTAATATATCTTAATATACTAGATATACCATATTAACACCTCCCCTCGAGCTCAAGGTGGTAATGCAGATATCAAGTTGAGCTTGGAAAGTAAATTAGAAACTCGTCCTAGAGGATGAGCCTTGGTGAAGATGTCAGCTGTCTGACCGGTAGAGGTAACAAAGATAAGACGAACAGTGCCACTAGTAACGTGTTGCCGTATGAAGTGACAATCAATCTCAATATGCTTGGTGTGATTATGGAAGACATCATTATGTGTAATCTGAATAGCATTCTGATTGTCATAATAGAGGGTATTGGCAGCAGGATGGGGAATTTTCATATCAGTAAGAAGCCAACGAAGCTACACAAGCTCTTGAGTAGTATCTGTAAGAGCACGATACTCAGCCTCAGTACTAGAACGAGTAGCAAGAATTTGCTTCTTGTACGCCAAGCAATGGAAAAATCACCCAAGAAGAAGTAGAACCCTGTAGTAGAGCAGCGGTCAGTAGGATCCCCGGTCCAATCTGCATCAAAAAATGAATGTAATTGTAGAGAAGAGTGTGCTGAGTAGTGAAGACCATGGAGCATAGTACTTTTTAGATATGGCAAAATGTGAACTAGAGCATCATAGTGTGGAGAGCGAGGAGCAGCCATGAACTGACTGACAATATGAACAACATAGGCAATGTCTGGACGAGTAACCGTGAGATAGACAAGACTGCCAACTAGCTGACGATATAAAGTAGCATTAGATAATAGGTGACCATCAAGAGATGTGAGACGAGTCTGAGGATCAACTGGAGTAGTAGCAGTCTTGCAATTGGTAAGACCAGCATGAGCCAAGAGATCAGAGATATACTTGGCTTGTGTTAGAAAGTAACCAAAAGGATCATGAGAAATTTCCAAGCTGAGAAAATAGCTAAGCAAATCCAAATCTTTCATCTCAAACTGGTGACTGAGGAACTGTTTGAGACTAGAGATACCCACTGTGTCATCGCCAGTGATGATCATATCATCCACATAGAGAAGAAGAAGAGTAATGCCATGCTCTTTCTGACGTATAAATAAAGCAGAATCATAGGCACTGGAAGAAAAATCAAAGTCATGAATAGTAGAACTGAACTTGGCAAACCAGGCATGAGGAGCTTGCTTCAAACCATACAAAGCATGGTGAAGTTTGCAAACTTTGATCGATGGAATAGAGGAACCAAGCGGAGGTTGCATATAAACTTCCCCAGTGAGATCACCATTGAGAAAGGCATTTTTGACATCCATCTGATAAAGACTCTAGTGGCGAGTAGCAGTAACTGTTAATAAGTTGTGAACTGAACTAAGATGAGCAACATGAGCAAATGTTTCCTCATAGTCAATCCCATACTCTTAAATAAATCCCTGGGCAACAAGACGAGCTTTGTAACGTTCAATGAAACCATCAGAATGAGTTTTGATCTTATAAACCCATTGACAACTAACAGCAGTCTTGCCAGGAGGAATATCAACCACGTCCTATGTATGAGTTTTATCTAAAGCCTGCAGTTCATTAGTCATAGCTTGCTGCCAAAAAGGGTTAGAATAAGCCTCACGATAGGAAGTAGGTTCCTGAGTAGAAAAGTAGTGGAACCAACAATATAATCACGGAGAAGAACAAAAGGTTGTTTTGCCTGAGTCGAATGACGATCTGTTGAAGGAGATGGTGATGGGGATGGAGAAAGCTCCACAGGAGAGGATGGAGGAGGCTCCATAGGAGGTAATAGAGGAGGCATAGGACCATCTTCAGATACAAAAACCTCGTGATTAACGGTAGGCATAGGTAGCTGTGAAGGCATTGGACAGGAATTTGTATCAAATTCAAGTAACAGCAAGTCTATAGAAAGATCAGTAAAAAACAGGAAATGGGTGGATTGTGGTAGATGAAACTTAGACAAAGTAGAGAATATTTTGTATTCCCAAAAAACCACATGATGAGAAATACGAAGACGTTTGGAGACTGGATCCCAACAATGATACCTTTTATGTTCTACACCACACCCCAAAAAATTAGCAAAGACAAGAACGAGGTTCCAGTTTAGTGTGTTCATGAGGTTGAAGGAGAACAAAACAAGCAGAGCCAAAAACTTTAAGAGTTGTGTATGTAGGAGGAGAACCATATAGACGTTCATAAGGAGAGAGATTGGCTATGAGGAGTAGGCACACGATTTATGGTGTAGACAGCATTGAGAGCAGCTTCCCCCCAAAACTTTTCAGGACATGAAGAGGATATGAGAAGGGCCCGAGTAGTGTTTAGAATATGATGATGCTTTCTTTCAGTGTGACCATTTTGTTAGGACGTGCCTGCTCAAGAACGATGAGATTGGGTACCACATGCCCAAAGAAAGGAAACAAAATTAGAATCCAAGTATTCCATGGCGTTATCAGAACGAAAGATTTTAATAGTTTGAGAAAACTGAGTATGGACCGTGGCAGAGAAATCATAATAAATTTGTTTAAGTTCAGACCGATTTTTGATAAGAAATATCCAAGTATAACGAGAAAAATCACCAACAAAAATCATAAAATATCTAGACCCCCTATGGTCGGGGTGGGAGAGGGTCCTTAAATATCTGAATGCACAAGAGCAAACGGGATAGGAGAAACAAAATTACTTTTATTAAAAGGTAATATAGGCTGTTTAGCAATTTGACAAGATAAACAGTCAACATTTTCAAAACTTACACGACCTAACCGACCACTAAAAACCAAAGTTTGTAAACGACTAAAAAAGATATGTCC
Source organism: Camellia granthamiana (assembly GCA_036172215.1). Classification (NCBI taxonomy): domain Eukaryota; kingdom Viridiplantae; phylum Streptophyta; class Magnoliopsida; order Ericales; family Theaceae; genus Camellia; species Camellia granthamiana. The sequence goes on along the minus strand of CM069906.1, from coordinate 47,494,526 downwards.
CCAAACGACAATGCCGAAGATCAAAAGAAGGCATAGAAGTAGAAGCAGCAGAAGAGGCAACAAAAGTAGTAGTGGATGATGGAGATGGAATGCAAAGATAGAGATGGTGGCCTATCCCAAGGACCTACTTCGTCTGAGGGTCCTGCACCAAATAACCATTTGCAGAAAAAATGACGGTGAGACCAAGTTCACACAATTGACCAATAGAGATAAGGTTTAATTTAAGAGCAGGAATGTAATAAACATTAGAAAGAGATACAGCGGAAGTAGAAATTTGACCAATGTGACTAACAGACATACGAGAACCATCAGCAATATGTATAGGGGGAAAAAGAGGATGATGAGATAGAAGAAAATATAGTAGAATCAGAGGTCATATGATTACAGCAAGTGGAATCAAAATACCATAAAGGATTACTTGATGTGATTGAAAGAGCAAGAGAAGGAAGAGTACCGGATTTGGCTAGCACCTGCTGGATAATGGACTCAACATCATCCATAGAAAATGATAGAGCAATAGGATCAGTAGAGTGGGGAGTGCAAGAACTCTCTGAGGCAGCAGTAGCAATAGCAGCAGGACGAGAACCATGAGCAGATTTGGACTGATGCCCAGAACGTGTAAACCCTTTCCTGGATGAAGAAGTAGGGGGAGCTCAAGGACAATTGCTTTAGAGATGACTAGGAGCAGTCTTGTGGCAAGTCAAGCATTCACGAACAGGGCATTGAAGTAAAGAATGAGTGTCAGGTAGGCCACGGTTGCTACAATAGATGAATGAGCTAGGAGGCTGTGAAGATGAAGAACCTCGTGATGATGGCATAGCAAGAACAGAATCCAAGTGTTGAGTTTTGAACATCCCAAAATGAGTTTCTTCTGATAAGAGTTCGGTAATGGCTTGCTCCAAAGTCGGTAAGGGAAGACGATGGAGCAAGGAAGCACGCACAGTTTCGAAGGTGCTATGAAGAGCCATAAGAAATTGTAATAGCCGCTAATGATTCCTATGAGCAATAAATAACTGTGCATCCTCCGAATGTGCCCAAATAGGTTTAGAAAAAGCTAACTGGTCCCAGACAGATGACATCTGGGATAAAAAATCATTAATGGACTAACCAGGCTCGTGGCGCATGTGATGAAGAGTTTGTAAGAGTTGATATTGGTTTGCATGGCTAGTAGTCTAACAGCATTCCTTCAAGAAATCCTAAATTGCCTTAGCAAGAGAGACAATAGAATCATCATCCTGAAAGCATCCAAACTGAGGGTTAATGGAAGAAACAGAAGTACCCCAGAACCATGTGATAATCTGGTAGTTCTTCTCTTCCCATTCATCAAGACGCTCATTGAAAGCAGATGCAGTCACTTTTTCTTCTTGGATAGGTTTAGAAAGAGCACTAGTGATAATACACCAAAGTCGCTTCCCTTTGATGAATCCAGAGAGCGCTTGAGCCCAGAGAACATAGTTGGGACCTATCAAGTGTAACGAAGATGGAATGGATGTTGTCAGAATGATCCATGATGCTTAAACAGGGCAAAAATAAGAAGAAGGTGCTTTGTAGAGGCTAATTTTGCCAAAACAGAACACGCTAGTAGATTTAGAAGGCCGAAAACAGTTAGGATATGGCTGAACGGACCAAAAAACACACCCAGAAAGGCACGAAAACTGCTGGTCAAAGTGGGTTGACCAATCTGGTCAACTAGGGCTGATGTCACAACAAGATGAATGACATTAGTGTGAGCAGCGCACGCTAGCAGAGAGGCGCACGACGTACATTACAAGAGGAATAGCACGGCGCACGGAACCAGGGCTGACGTTAGCTGACGTCAGAAACACGTGACTGACATTAGTAGATGAGGTCGCGGTGTACGATAGTGCGAGACAAGTGCAGGAGGTGTGTGAGGCGCGTAGGAAAACGGTACAACGTGTTTTCGAGCTTCGCGCGTGGCGGCGCATGGATTGTCGGATGATGATGAGTGTGGTGGTGTTGGTTTTGTCTTGAAGAGGACGAAGAAGATGGTATAATCCAATCGTTGAAACAGGAAAGGACTAGATATGCAGAAACTAATGTGAGAAGGAAGCAATCTACTAGACAAAAAAAAAAAAAAAACATGATGAAGAAGAGGAGGCTAAGAAAAAACCCTAGCAATACCATATTATGAGAGTAGAAAGAGAAGAGAAAAGGGAACTCTTGTATTCAATCTATATTAATGAATAAGTAAACACTCCTTTATATAGGAGATAAGATAAGTATATACAGAGAATATACTATAACAGAGAGATACAAATAATATCCTGATATATCTTAATATACTAGATATACTATATTAACATGAAGTAAAAAGTCCTAATTTTTAATTGTCTAATAATGTTGAGAAATGAGTTAAATCTCATGATTTTAGAGTTATGTAATATTTGTGAATCGAAATTTCGTATGTGAGAAAGAAAGAAAATGTTTGTTGTGGAAGTGGCTCATGTTATGAAAGTTGGTTAGTGGAATTGGTAATGGGAATTATGAGATGCATGAGATAATAAGATTGTTTGTCTAATTCTAGGAAATGTTGATTGTTGTAGAATGGGTTATGCGTGTGACGTGCTGTTGATTTAATTTTACGAATCAAAATGATGATGTATATGATGAGTAGATGGGTTAAAGTTCCAAAAGGAGGGTATGTTTCCTTTTGGCTTGTGATCGGTAAAGTGTGACGCATTGACAGAGGTTTCGCTTTCCTTTCAGTTTGCGCCAAGTAAAGTGTGTAGACTGTTGGGCTATATTCAAGTTCCGCTTTTCTTTTGGCTAGTCACTAGTAAAGCGTGATGCTTTGAGATAGGTTCCAGATTTCCTTTCGGATTAGTGCCCGATAAACTGTGTTGGAATGGCTTGATGAAGCCAGTTGTTAATTGTGATGTGTTCGTCACTTAGTTACGTGATTGTGTAGATATGTGTGACCTAGCGGAATTGTGTTAGAGATTTAAAGTGTGTAATTGGGATAATTTTATAATGAATTGAATGCTATCACTTGCCTATATGTTAGATATTGGTATGTACAATTGGTGTTTTATAGATTATAATAAGCTGACAGGTGGTTGTGAAATTATCATTTTTGGGTTGAATATTAGAATGAGTGTGTGATTGATTAACATTGCTTTGAATCGCTAATGATAAGGTGAAAAGAAAAATAAATGAGTTTTTTTCTTGAAATCTCAAGTGGGATATATATATATATATTTAAAATGAAAGTATATATTTATGTATGTTTTACTTCGGGTATAAAAGAGTACGTTACTTATCTAAAAGATCACCTGATAGCATTCGTGATTATATATATGTATAGATCTTATTGTTTTGAATCATTATAAATCCCTACTAGATCTTGTGTTCATCCCAATTGTTAAACCATTTTTCAGGTGTGAAATTTGTTGTCTCGTTTGAGAATTCAAGGACTTAGGTTATTGATGATTTGAGATTTGTTACTCACCGGTGAAATGCCAATGTGTTATTACTCTCTTCATTGTAATTATTTCATTTTTAAAACTCTCAATGTAAGCCTAACGACATATTTTGTAATGATCCATACTGAACTTGTACCATTGTATTTATGTGAGAGGAAACCTTGAATATTCTATTTGTTTTGTTCTGTTTCTACATTTTATTATATAAATGGATCTTAATATGGAAATTGATAATGTTATCCGAGTAACAAAAGTTGAGGCGTTACAATGCCTCAAACAAGGAAACCAGCTCTGGTCATGGTAGATAATGCGTTTTTATTTATGGGTTGGACTTCTCTTATGTTGAGGGGCCCAGAGGGCCTTCTATGGGTCTCATTTTGATGATCTAAACAATTCATTTTGTAGAGCCCTTAATGTTATCATCCATGGAAAAATTTAGGTAAATTTGACAATTGTAACCTTTTCAATTTGTCATATTTGTCTGTAAAAAAATGGATGGCCTATTTCAAAAATATATATGTTGTCCATTTTTTCGGAGATAAATGTAATAAAATAAAAAAGTTATGATTATTGGATCAAATTAACTTTTTTCATGGATAATATACATTGAGGGTTCTACAAAATAAACGGTTCGGATTATCGAAACGGGACCTATGGTGGACTCTATAGATCCCTTAACTTCTCTCATATTGAGATCTCAATATGAGAGAATTCAACCATTTATTTATTTATTATTAGGTATGATGTTTAAGTTTGAGTTATTATTGCTATGTAGCTTCTTCTTTTTTCTTTTTCTTTTTGTTCTTTTTCAATAAAAGAAATTTGATATATTTTATGTTATGTCGGTATTGATACTTGAAAGAAATGTGAAACTAGTTTAAAAGAAAGCTTTTTGAATGTACATACAATTTTATATGTAAAAAAATATTTTATTTTAATTATTTTTAAATTTGTTTGATCGTGTAAAGATAGAAAAGTTTGCTTGTACATATAGCATTGTGGTCTAAATTTATTTTAAGTGATTGTCATCGTACTCATAATAAAATTTGGACCACATATTAATTTAATAGAAGATTAAAATAAAATAAAAAAATCTAGAGTTTTGACTTTGATAATAAATTAAATTTTAACTTTTTATTTTGATTCAATTTAGACTCTCAACTTTTAAAATGATTATCAATTTTAACAATCTTTAATGGAATAAGGATAATCTTGACAATTTATTCATTTTTTATCGGTGGTACTGAGTGTAACAGCTGCTTTTGGTGTGACCGTTCGAGCGGTCATTTGGTTGCTCGTGCGGAGATTTGTAGTTCCCAGTAGCTTGCAAGTTTGCAGGCGAGACCACTCAAGGAATGGTCGCTCGAGCGTAAAATGCGAGTTCCCAATATTTTTACTCTAGCTTTGCAAAACTTCTGAGACCTCGCATTTACTGCTCGAGCGGTGGAAAGTTTGTTCGAGCGATCCCTTTGTATTTTGGCACTTCGCTTGAGCGATGGAAGTTCGCTTGAGCGGTCTGGTCAGGACAACAGAGTTATATTGCGGTCCAAACATTTTTCTAACCCATTTCTCTCACACTCCTTTCTATAACAACTCTCTTTCTATAACCCTAGCTAGAAAACCTTGGATCTCATATAGTAAGAGCGAGAATCGATCTTTGGGCCTTCATTGAAGTTGTTATCCTTGTCAAGAGTTACATTTTGAACCGATTAGATCGTGATATTCCGGAAGCTCATCGTGTGGACCTTTATCTCTCCTCTTGCAACCTTGAGGTAAGAATACCTTTACCCTTGTATATCTATATTTTGGCTTAGATATGTGTGAATCTTAAGGTGTGTGACGCTATTGAGATGGATATGGTATATATATATATATATGAGCTTTGTGTTGATGAAGTGATTGTGTGAAATTGATGGTTGATTGTGGAATCAACTATGAAATAGTGAGTAGATATACTTAAATCATGAAAAGTAAATATTTAAAAGGAAAAGCTGCAAATTTTCATATGTAACCCTAAGGGTTATTCTTGATTTTGACTCAATGGATAATTGTTAAACAAAATTGGGGAGTCATTGTGATTATTTGTGTTGTGCTTAAAATGTTAATGTTTTGGAATGTGTTTGAGGTGCCCACTTGCTTGGTTCGTGTGAGAACGACGAATGTGAGTATGTGTTTGAGGTGCCCACTTGCCCGGTTTGCATGAGGGCGATGAATGTGGGGATGTTGTGAGGTGTCTACTACCTAGTTCGTGTGAGGACGATGAAAGTGGAAGGTTTGAGGTGTCCACTGGCCATCTGTGTTGAATTGTGTGTAGTGTAATAACTTCTAAACCAATGAAAATCCATCGGCATTATTAAGGTCATGCATATTTAAAACAAATGTTTATATACTTGGTCAAAGTTATTCTCTACTGGGTAATTGCTCATTCCTATTTGCTAACATTTCACGAAATGAAGAGCCACATAACCATCAATGAAGACAAAGGAAAAAGATCGCCTCTTTTCAAAATTTAAACTTTTGTGAACTTGAAATTGTAATGCAATGGTGGACCTCCTTTTCTACTTTTATATTGAGTTTCGTATTTTTGTATTACATGTCACAATGTAATTAGTAAACCCAGAGGGCAATGTAATTGTTTTGTATTCTTCTCTAGCTCACTGAACTGAGATCCATATTTTGTAATTTTGTAAACAAAATCTACAATTCAGTGAGAAAGAGAAATATTTGAATAAAATTGTGTTTATGTGGAGAATGTTCTTTTAATTGTTCGGTAGGAAATTGTATGTATGGGGTGCTACAAATTTGGTATCAGAGCTAACCGGGTTGAATACTCATAGGAAGTGACTGTAACACGTCCGCGGGGGACCTCGCGCTACAGTTCGGACTCGATTTGTGTCACGGTTCTTAATCTGAACCAAAGAGTCCAAATCCGGCAAATCGTTTTGAGAAAACAGATTTTCGAAAGAAGTGCCAAACATGGACTGCTTTGCCAGATACAGAGTCGCCACCTAAATATTTTATTTTGGAAAATTTAGGAAACCCTGACTCGTGCTTAAGGCCACGTGTCCGTCATCACCAAAGTTGCCTCGGCTCGGGAACTTGGGTACGATTGGGGAAGGTCACTTCGTGAGTACCCCCGCTCGCCCGATCAAAGATCGGCCTCTACTAACCATGATATCTAGTTTTGAAAACATTATGCGTTCTTATTCCGGTTATTAGCCTAGATTTACTATGTGATGCGAACAGCATACAAGTATAGACCGGGTCACCTAAATTGGAACAACACATCTCATGTTTGTTTTTAAAAACGGTTTGCTACTCGCAAGTAGGCTTAAAATGCAGATTTTGCCACCCTCGGGTGGGCTTAGAAAAGATGGTTTTGCCACTATCTAGTGGGCTCAAAACTTACGGTCAATGCATTGTTCCAATCCAAACAACCCAACCTTCACCCACAGGCATTCAGGCAGTTATATCACATAAGCACATAGCCTCATGGTAAGCATGCTATCATGGCAGTCACTCACACGCATGCAAGGATGCTAAAGCATAAAACTTACCGAGTACTCCAAGCCAAAATAGAAGCTAATTAGAAACCCATGCATGATCCTAACTATACAGAAATGCCTGATGCAACACATGCAGAAATGCAACTAAGATAGGCTCGGCTATTCTAAACATGGCATGTGAAATGCTACAACTAATAAGTATTCAACTTGGAATTGAAATACAATGCAGTTAGTATGATGCGCCGAGCCCGATGCATGCAAGACAGATGAATGAATGCAAACATGCTATCATACTATATGCTAATTGAAACATGCCCTAATCTAACCATCATAAGTTGGTAAATAAAAGGGAGAAAAACGTGGGGTTGGAAGACATACATCACACGTACGCACACTTATTACAGTTATGCCCTTGCGCAGAGAGTCCGAATAAATAATACAGTCCCGAATAAATACAGTCCGAATAAATACAAAACCCTAATTAATTAACAAATTTAACTAGGAAAGCTATAAATTGGCATGCAAGCCAGGGACTGCCTCGACTCTGCTCCGGATGATGAATGATGCATGTTTTGAGTTGCCTTGTGCGAAAATCCACTGCGATGCCCCGATTAGCCTCGGTTTGCAATTGTTCTTGGAATGCGTGCCAAGCTCCGGAAGGCTGCTAATTCTTGATTTGCTGCAACAGAGAGCAAGAAAGGGGCATGGCAATGTATTTTCACATATGTATGCATGTCTCGATCCTCGTGCCACCAATCACGCATCTCGATGCATGATGGCCGAGGAGCCGAATTGCATTACTCAATATGAAATGAATGCACGTATAAACACAACAAGACCTAAACTCCATCATGGGTAATCCGGAGTGTCGGCGACTGGGGAATTGAGGCACGTTCCGTCACTCGGAGTACGAAACGTACCTCGTTTCCCGTGTTCGGGCTAACTCCTATCCTAAACACAATGCAATATGCATGACATGCATGAATGCAACTAAGATACAACCTAACATGCACAATACTGTGAAATGGCATACACGATGCACGAGGTAACATGGCATACGCAATGCGCTAACATACACCCTAGCATACACAATGCTATGAAATGAAATGGCATACACAATGCATAATGGACTTACAGCAACACAAGTGGACCTCAGCCACACTCACGTAGGAGGCCATAAGATGAAAATGAGACACTTGAGATGCGTGCACATATGCACGCAAACCGAGGACCGATCCTAAGGCACGAATGCCACTCTAACAAGACATAGCAAGGCATGGGATATGGCATACAAACATACAAATTCCAGCGCTAAAATATGATACTAAACAGCCCCGAAACATGGAATCATGGCACCCGATGCATGGAATGGACCCCGAAACTCAAAACTAGGCACGTGGAATGGCTTATAGCTATACAAAGCATGCATTATTTGATCATGAAGCATGAAGACAGAGTCAAGGCAGTCCCAAAACATGAACTTTCTTAGTTCAAAGCATGGTTAAAGGGTGCTAGCAAGATGGGCTAAAGTAGCATGCAATTTTGACTATCAAACATGGATTACATGACAAGTACATGAAGCAAGTGAGCACTCACCAAACTAGCAAAAATCAGTGAATAAAACATGCCAAAATAGGCCCAAATAACCACTGATATGCAGCCATGGCATGCAAAAATGATGAGTTACTTTAGAGGGCCATGCAAGGAGTTATTAAGCACATGCATCAAGGACACTTATCATGGCATAAAAGACTCTGAAAATCAAATATGATAGTCCCAAAACTCACCAAATTGACCCTGAAATGTGACTTCAAAGTATGCAAGATAGGGTCTCTTTGGAAGGCCAAAATGACCATCAAACAAGTCAAGGTGAGAGAGGGTCATCCCCCTCTGTATTGGATGCTCAAAAAAGCATTAAAGCCACTGGAAATCCACTGGATTCAAGTGGCTAGAAGACCAAACAAAGCATGTACCAGGAGCTTAGGTATAAGGCTCAAAGTAAGAAGCAAACAAGCATACAATGGAGCATATGACCTCAAAAAAAAATGGAACCTTAAACAAACTCAAAGATGAGATTAAAACAAGACTTTTTCCAGTTTGTAGCAAGTCTCAATAATAAACACAAATAGGGCTAATCTATCATGCAAAAATGGCCCTAAAAGAGAGAATAGAGACAAGGGACAGCAGCTGGCCCCAAATGGCAAAGAGCCCTTCAACAAAATTGAAGAGGGACTAAAAAAAAGACATTTCACAGTTTATGACCAAGTCCAAAACAGCTCACAAATAAGCCTAAAATATCATGCAAAAATAGGCCTAAAAGAGAGTTTAAACACAAAGGGTGAGGAGGAGACCTCAAACAGAGAAAGACCCTTGATCAAACATGGAGATGAGCTCAAAATATGACTATTTATAGTTTGGCTTGGAGCCCAGAAATGCTCAAAAACAAGGCTAATATATCATGCAAGATTAGGCCTTAAAAGAGGGATAAAAGGAAAGGGATAGTAGATGACCTTAAACAGAGAAAGGTCCTTAATAAAACATGGAGATAAGCTCAAAATAAGACCATTTTCAGTTTGGGTCGGAGCCCAGAAATGCTTGCAAGTATGGCTTATAGATGAAGCAAGAAAAGACTAGAAAAGGGAAGAAAAGGACTCACCCTTGTAGAACCAAACTTCAACCACTTTTGGACCAGGTTTGGGAGCTCTCAACCTCTGGAAATCAGTTTCAAAGGGCTGGAATGGAGTATGGAGGTGTGGTGCTATGGGTTGGTGTAGAAATGACCAAGAACCAAGGGTGTTTTTTGAGAGTTGCAATAGAGAGAGAGGGAGTTTTAATGCAAGAGCTCCAAACAATTTTTGTTAACCCTCTAAAATGCAGCTGGAGCTGTTGGTTTTATAGAGGGAGAGAAGGGAAAAATAGGGGGGAAAAATGGGGGGGAAAACCAATTCAAATTTCCCCCCAAAAATAGGCCTAAAAGAGAGATAAAGAGGCAAGTGGTAGCTGCTGGCCTCAAACTGAAGAGAGCCCTTCAATAAAGTTGAAAAGGGGCTCAAAACAAGACATTTTACAGTTTACATCAAGCCACGAAACAGCTCACAAATAAGCCTAAAATACCATGCAAAAATAGGCCTAAAAGAGAGTTAAAGAGGCAAGTGATAGTAGGAGACCTCAAACAGCAAAAGGTCCTTAATCAAACATGAAAAGGAGCTCAAAATATGACTATTTACAGTTTGGGTCGGAGCCCAAAAATGCTTGCAAGCAAGGCTTAGATATAGAGCAAGATAGGAACAAAAAAGAGAGAAAAGAAGCTTACCCTTGAAGACCAATGGACCAGCAGCTCTTGGTCTGAGAAATGGTGCTCCTAAGCTTTGAAAAATAGCTCCAAGTTGTTGGAATGGATGGTGGTGGGGTGTATACCAAAAACCGGGGCAAACGGAGGTGGTTAAGCGGGTCCCGAACCGAGGCACACGGCCGTCGGCTCCGAAAAACCAGAAACCGGGCTCCAAACGGGAAAAATGGCCTACGACCACGAAATGTAGCCTATGGCCACTGAGAGATGATCTACGAGACCTCTCCCTCCCTTCGGGAAGAGAAAACAGAGAAAACGGAGCCTGGTTCGCAAACCGAGGCAAGACACGAAAGAGCCCGGAAGTCCGAAGGCAAGGCTCGTAGCTGAGACTCTGAAACTTCTAAATGAGCACAATATGCAATATCACCGAGCGCTCAATCCATGACGTCTGAGTCTTAAGGCCAGTAAAAAATGCGGTGTCTACAGTGACCATGTCACATTTGGGTTGTCAAGTAAAAATAAGGGTTTGGTGGTCTTATTTGATTATGTGTTTATGTGATTAGGTGTGTATGGGGTCAATTCTCTAGGATATGACTTGTGTCCACTACATTCAACGAAGTCCCTTTGAAAAGGCATTTGATCAATGGTTTTTCCAGTAGGAAATCCTTGAATGTCACGGAATGAGTCGATATCTTGGAAGAGGGATTTGTATGTGTTCTGTTTGTCTATGTGCCTATGTGTTGAGAATGAGATAAAGACTTGAGGAGAAGTGATGAACTAGTATATGAATTTTGAGTTAATCTTATCCACATCTACTCTTATATAGGATGTTTGGACGTGGTAGGGGTTGTGGCAAACCTCGTCGAGGTGGTCGAGATATCCCGACTCAACCAGAGATCCTTCCTCAAGAAGAAGGAGTGGGTCAAAACATTATGGCTGCTCCACTGGCCAAAGACGCTATAGGAGTGTTGGCTCGAGAGATGGTTGGGGCTCTTAGGGAGTCAATGGACATTCTTAGAGCTGAGCAAGCTGCTAGAACTATTGAAGGGGAGACTGGAGTTTCATTCCTGAAAAATGAATTTTTTTGCTAAAATCCTACTGAATTTCTTGGGGGTGCTGAAGCATTAAAGGTGGATGAATGGCTTGAGCAAATCACCAAATCTTTCGAGAGTTTAGATATTTGGGATGGTGAACTCTAGGTGGAGCTTGCTAGTTATCAATTAAAGGGAGATGCCGGCCAATGGTGAAAATATGCCAAGGGTCAAATTGAACATACTTGGGAAGAGTTTTCTCATGCTTTTCAGGAAAAATACCTTTCTCCCACTACGAGGGAACGTTTGTGGAGAGAGTTTGAGGAACTTGAACAATTTGATTCCACAGTAGTGGAGTTTGAGACTACTTTTAAGAGCCTATCTTATTTTGCACCTGACTTGGTAGCTACGAAAGAGCATAGGTGTCTAGAGTTTGAGAAGACACTGAGGCTAGGAATCTTGATGAAAGTGATGGGCAACATGAATTGGGATTATGAAAGGTTGGTAGAGTTCGCGGCACATGTTAAGATCATGCTTGAAGGTGAAGAGAAGAGGCGGCAGCTTAAAAGACAAGGGTTTACCAAATCTCGAGGGGGTTCTATGGTATCCAAAAAGTCAAAGAGTTCTACATCCTCTCATTTACTGCGTTACTGGTTGTGTCATCAAATTCTTTGTCAGAAAAGAGTACGGATAGTACGGGACAAAGTGGGATCACTTGTTATCGATGTAGAAAGCAAGGTCACAAGTCCAATACATGTCCATGGAGGGGTAACCAATAACCTCATCCTTCTATTCATCTTCAAAATCAGACCTTAGGTGGAGGTCAATCGCCCGTTTGTTATCAATGCGGCCAGTCGGGTCATATGAAGAAGTTTTGTCCCTAAATTCCTAGAACAACTAATGCTTCAGGGTTTCAGGCAAGACAGAGCCAAAGACAAACTCATCAGCCAGTTTAGTCAGGACAAACGTCTAGAGCTATACATGAGGCTACCTTCGCACAGTCCATGCAACATGCCTATCATCAGAGGGGTGAGTAGAGTGAACAGAGACCCCAAGGGAGAGTCTATGCTGTCATCGTATCCAAACAGTCAACTGGGCCAATGGTGATGTGAGGTACATATCTTATATATAATACTTGGGCCAATGTGTTGATAGATATGGGGGCATCCCATTCATTTATAGCATCTACTTTTGTATCCATGTTGGGTTGGAGGCAGAACCATTAGAATCTTCTCTTGTTGTAGAATCACCAGTTAGGGGTAAGATGGTATTAAACCATGGGTGCCGCGGGTGTGTGATTAAAGTTGCAAACCGCTGACTTCTTTTTAGTTTGGTGTTGTTAGATATGACGAGTTTTGATGTCATCCTCGGTATGGACTGGTTGTTCTCTTATTGTGCTATAATAGATTATTATTGTGGGAGAGTTACAGTGTGTTTAACTGGGGGTAACTATTTTTATTTTATGGGGGATAGAACTGATAGACTTTTAACGCCCTCATATGACTCTCGTAGTTGAGGCATATTCACTTCTCTTCTCGCAACCTCGATGAATGATGGGAATAGTGAAGCGTGAGGGGTGTATTACCTAGGGTGGTTTGTGAGTATTTAGATGTTTTTCTAGAGCACCTCACCGAATTACCACCTCATTGTGAGGTCAAGTTTTCTATAGACCTAGTGATGGGTACGACACCCATTTCTATGTCACCCTATAGATTCACTTCGGCAGAGTAGCTTGTTTTGAAGGAGCAATTGCAAGAGTTATTAGACAAGGGTTTTATATGCCCTAGTACTTCGCCCTGGGGAGCACCGGCTCTCTTTGCCAAGAAGAATGATGGTTCATTAAGGCTATGCATTGATTACCATAAACTGACTAGGGTCACAGTTAAAAATAAGTACTCATTGACTAGAATAGATGATCTTTTTGACCAACTTAAGGATTCTCAGTGTTTCTCAAAAATAGATTTGAGATCGGTTTATCATTAGTTATGTGTGACAGAAGAAGATATCCTGAAGATGGCCTTTTGTACTCGATATAGCCATTATGAATTCCTTGTGATGCCGTTTGGTTTAACTAATGCTCCTGCCACCTTTATAGACTTGATGAATCAGGTTTTTTGAGAATATCTTGACAAATTTGTGGTAGTCTTTGTAGATGGTATTCTTATATATTGACCATCTGAGGAAGAACATGAGACGCACCTTCACATTGTGTTGTAATTACTTAAGGAGCATAGATTATACGCTAAGTATGAGAAATGTGAGTTCTGGCTCTCCAAGGTGAAATTCTTTGGTCATGTTGTTTCTAAGGATGGGGTTGCCGTAGATTCTTCGAAGATCGAGGTGGTATGAAATTGGGAGCGACCTATGAACGCATTTGAGATCCGCAGTTTCTTGGGTCTTGCTAGTTATCATAGATGGTTTGTGAAAGACTTCTCTACGTTAGCTTCTCCGTTGACTAGACTAACAAGAAAGGGAGTGAAGTTTGTTTGAAATAAACAGTGTGAGAAATCCTTCTAAGAGCTAAAGGCTAGATTAACCACCACACCAGTTTTAGTCATTCCAGAAAGAGGTTTGGGTTACACTGTATACTGTGATGCCTCTAGGGGAGGTTTGGGATGTGTTTTGATGCAATAAGGTAAGGTAGTGGCGTATGGTTCACGCCAATTGAAAACCCACGAAAGAAATTACCTGACTCATGATTTAAAGTTAGTTACAGTTAATTTTTCTCTAAAATTGTGGAGACATTACTTGTATGAGAAGAAGTTTGAGGTGTTCTCAGATCATAGAAGTCTTAAATATTTATTTTTTCAAAAGGATTTGAATTTATGTCAAAGAATATGGATGGAATTTTTAGAGAATTACGATTTTGAATTACACTATCATCCCGAAAAAGCCAATGTGGTGGCCGATGCTTTGAGTAGAAAATACCATTGCCAATCCTACAATTAAGGGAATGGGAAATGTTGGGTGATTTGGGTGAATTCAATTAGCATCTTAGTGACTTTTCCAAGCATGCCATTTTGTGTTCCGTCCTTGCACAACCGAGACTTTTTACTCGGGTTATAGAGGCACGGTGAGGTAACTTGGAAGTTGAAGCAATCAAGGAGAAAATTGCATAGGGGAAGGAAGAAAAGGGTTTGAGGATGGATTTTGATCGTAATATCCGATATCTAGATTTCTTTTTTGTACCTGAATTGTGTAGAGACAATGTATTTCAAGAATTTCACCACTTCTATCTTGCAATACATCCGGGGGGGCACAAAAATATACTATGACCTTAGCCGACAATTTTGGTGGAAGGGTATGAAGCGAGATGTGGCTTCATTTATGTCCAGGTGTTTAATTTGTCAACAAGTCAAGGTAGAACATCTACGACCAGCCGGGATATTACAACCCTTGCCTATTACTGAATGGAAGTGGGAAAATATTACTATAGATTTTGTTTCAGGTCTCCCTAGAACACAAAGGGGTAATGACGCAGTTTGGGTAGTGGTGGATTGACTAACTAAATCGGCTCATTTTCTTGCTATGTGTATAGGAGATTTAGTTGATTTCTTGGTAGAACTTTATGTCAAAGAGATTGTTCGGCTTCACGAAGTTTCGGTAAGTATTGTCTCGAATTGAGACCCTCGTTTAACCGCACAGTTGTGGCAAAACCTATAAACTGTTATGGGCATTCAGTTAACTTTTAGCACCACTTATCACTCACAAATCGATGGACAGTCTGAACGCACTATCCAAATCTTGGAAGACATGTTGAGAGCTTGTGTGCTAAATTTTAAAGGTTCTCGGGAGAGACACCTACCTTTAGCAGAATTCGCCTACAATAATAGTTATCAAGCTATCATCGAGATGGCTCCTTTTGAAGCTTTGTATGGGAAACTGTGTAGGTCATCGGTGTATTGGACCGAGGTGGGAGATTCACCTATGCTTGGACCAGAATTGGTTCGAGAAACCACTGAGAAAATAGTTCTCATTTGAAAACGGTTAATTACGACTCAGACACGATAAAAGAGCTATGCAGACCGGAGGAGAAGACCCCTATCTTTTGATGTTTAACATGTATTTTTGAAGATATCGCCCAGAAAAGGGTTAATGGGATTTGGGCAAAGTGGAAAATTGTCACCTAGATTCATTGGCCCCTTTGATATTATAGAACGGGTAGAAGAGGTAACTTATCGCCTTGCATTGCCACCGTAATTATCCGGAGTGCACGATGTGTTCCATGTCTCCATGCTTCGTAAGTATGAGCCCAATCCTTCCCATGTCTTGGATTGGACAAATTTAGAGGTGGCCGAGAATACTTCATATGAAGAGAGACTGACAAAAATATTGGACATTCAGGAACAAGTTTTGAGAGGCAAAGTCATTCCTTTAGTTAAAGTGTTATGGCATCACCACGGGGTAGAAGAGGCCACTTGAGAACGAGAAGCTAAAGTTCGTGAGAAATACCCCCCAAAACTTGCTTTTTTGTTATCTTAAATTATTGTATAGGAGATTGTAGAAGGAAGTAAATGAAAAAAATCTAAATTTCTATGCTATTGTTAGAAGTTAACTTTGATTTTGTTTTGGTTTGAGAAGTGGTGATGATTGAGACAATCGTTATAGTGAATATTCATCTTTCTTGGGAATTATTGGAGTTGTTTTGGCATGAACTATGAAATTTCAAAGATGAAATTCCTTAAGGGGGTAGGTTGTAACAGCTGTTTTTGGGTGACCGCTCAAGCTATCATTTGGTAACTCGAGCAGATATTTGCAGCTTCCAGTATTTTGCAAGTTTGCAGGCGAGAGAGCTTGAGTGAAGGAATGGTCGCTCGCGCATAAAATGCAAGCTCCCAATATTTTCACTGTAACTTTGCAAAACTTCTGAGACCTTGTGTTTAACGCTTGAGCGGCTCCTTTGTATTTTGGCACTTTGCTCAAGTGATGGAAAGTTCGCTCGAGCGGTCTAGTCGAGACAATAGAGTTATATTGCGATCTAAACATTTTTCTAACTCATTTCTTTCACACTCCTCTCTCTAACAGCTCCCTTTCCATACCTATAGCTAGAAAACCTTGGATTTCTTCTAGTAAGAACGAGAATTGATCTTTGGGCCTTCATTAAAGTTGTTATTCTCATCAAAAGCTAATTTTTGAACCGATTAGATCGTGGTATTCCAGAAGCTTATCGTGTGGACCTTCATCTCTCCTCTTGCAACCTTGAGGTAGGAATACCCTTACTCTTATATATCTATATTTTGACTTAGATGTGTGTGAATCTTAAGGTGTGTGCAACTATTGAGATGGATGTGGTATATATATATATTTATGGGCTTTGTGTTGCTGAAGCGATTGTGTGAAATTGATGGTGGATTGTGGAATCAACTATGAAATAGTGAGTAGATATACTTAAATCACGGAAAGTAAATATTTAAAAGGAAAAGTCACAAATTTTCATATGTAACCCCAAGGGTTGTTCTTGATTTTGACTTAATGGATAATTGTTAAGTAAAATTGGGGAAGACTTGTAATTATTTGTGTTGTGCCTAAAATGTTAATGTTTTGGAATGTGTTTGAGGTGCCCACTTGCTCGGTTCGTGTGAGGACGACGAATGTGGGAATGTGTTTGAGGTGCCCACTTGCCCAGTTTGTGTGAGGGCGACGAATGTGGGGATGTTGTGAGGTGTCCATTAGCTAGTTCGTGTGAGGACGACAAAAGTGAAAGGTTTGAGGTGTCCACTGGCCATCCATGTGAGGACAAAAAAATGAGGAGATTAAATGTTGAATTGTGTGTTGTGTAATAACTTCTATACCAATGAAAATCCATGGGCATTATTAAGGTCATGCATAATTAAAACAAATGTTTATATACTTGGTCAAAGTTATTTTCTACTGGGCAATTGCTCACTCCTATTTGCTAACATTTCAGGAAATGAAGAGCCCCATAACCGTTAATGAAGACAAAGGAAAAAGACTGCCTCTTTTCAAAATTTAAACTTTTGTGAACTTGAAATTGTAATGTAACGGTGGACCTCCTTTTCTACTTTTATATTGAGTTTCGTATTTTTGTATTACATGTCACAATGTAATTAGTAAACTCAGAGGGCAATGTAATTGTTTTGTAATCTTCTCTAGCTCATTGAACCGAGATCCATATTTTGTAATTTTGTAAACAAAATCTACAGTTCAGTGAGAAAAAGAAATATTTGAATGAAATTGTGTTTATGTGGAGAATGTTCTTTTAATTGTTCAGTGGGAAATTATATGTATGGGGTGCTACACTGAGTGACAGCGGTGGCTATGGACTGGGGAAGCAATAAAAGGGGTGATAGTGGGTTAGGGAAAGGAAGGATGAGTAGCAATGGATGCGAAAAAAGGATGGTGCAGTGATAGTAGATTGGGGAAGATGAGAGGTGATGATGGACCACAGGAAAATGCCGAGGTGACAGATAATAGTAATGAAAAAAAAAAAAAAAAACAGTGATTAAATTATCTAAATTGTCCCGTCTCCATTAGTTATAACTAATGAATACAAATAGACGATTAGAATTGATACCATTTTAAAAAGTTAACGATTTAAATTTAAACAATTCAAAAAAAAATTGATTTGTTAATGAGATTAGACCGTCAGTTTTTATTTTATTTTGTTGTAATTTTTTCTAATTTATTTATGTTCTTTTTAAAAGATATTTGTTTGTCCTCGTAGCATTGTTGATGTAAGAGCATAAAACTGTTAACCTTTTACTTTCTGTTGACAATTGACGTTTCAAATTATAAAAGGGTTATTCTTAATGCAACAAATGGAGTTCACTAAACAAAGTAGATATCCATTGTCATAAATCAGTTTCACAGCAGACAGATTGTCAACAACCCAAAAAATTATTTGTCATTCATTGCGTTTTGGGTAACTGATTAAATTAAAAATGGTAAAAGTTTTAGAATTAAGTGCCTGTCTAATACAGTGAACAAGTCTAAGCAATCTGACCATATCATATGAATCAATCATAACTAATCTAAAAGAATTAGTTAAATGATCGGATCACATCCGGTCGGTATTTAATAACAAATGGTAGTTTAGTTAGTTGTTATCAAAATAGTTACTTGTATCATGTAGAATAGAGTCCGTACCTAAAACCAAGCTAAAGAGTTCACATTTGTCACGTTAATTATGTTATTAATTCAGTAAGATTTTTTTATGTAATAAACATAATAACAATAATAATAATTAATAAAGAATAAAAAAATTAAATATTAACATAAAAAGTTCAAAATAGCATATGAAGTAGTCGACATACAAAACGACTTTCAAACTCGCTACTACGCAGCCAAAAAAAAAAAAAAAAACCCACAACTCAAAAGTTGTCCATCACTTAAATAAATATAAAATTATTATTTGGTACAAAGAATTGAACAAGCTAAGAATGAATTATCTCAGATTATATATATGTGAACTTATATAATGCACGTACAATAAATAATAGAAAAAGAGAGAGTTTTTGTATGTTAGGGATATTCATGGATCGGTTTTTGACGGTTTGGTTTGTGATTTGGATCCATCCCGTATGTCTGCAGTTTGAGAAACAGTTAACCCGCAATCGCCCGTAGTATGGATTGCAGTTTCTGCGGATAGAGTTTACGGATGTGCGGATGGTTTGCACACTAGGCCTTTCGTTTAAAAAATTATTTTTGGGCTTGTTTTTCTCCATTTTTTAAATATTCTTTTTGGACATTTTTCTCCCATTTTCTTAAAATTATTTTGGGTCATAAAATCACATATTTCTTATCATGAAACAATTATTTTTCAAATGATTTATTCCAAATAAATTACGGCCTATCTATCCAATTTACTTCCAGAAGGAAATAGACCATAAGCATAGGTTAGGATTAATCAATTGACTCACATTCACTTTGCAGGAAAGGTATAAATGAAATAAAATCCATAGTTGTTTTAATAAAAATGAAACAAACATCTCTTCTGAAAAATTGATTTTAGGGATTGTTGAACTCACTAACTAGTAAAAAACAGGAAGTATGACCATGAATAAGCCATCTTACTCATTTTATTACAAGTTACTAGTATTTGTTGATTTCCACACTTACAATGCAAAACAAGTTGCAAAACATTTGTTTACTTGCAAGTGAGTGAAAAAAGAGAATATCAGGGTTACACACTTACAAAACTTACAAGAAAATTTGACAGTTCAGATTATATAAAAAAAAAAATGTATAAAAATGCGGGCAGCTGAGTGCGGGTGCTAGTAAAAATCGCAACTCGTTCACAACCCGCAAAACAGGAAAATTCTAACCCTCATCCGACCCTAACAATTATGCAAAACCGCCCAAATAAGTGCAGGCAGCTCGGGTTGGGCAGTTTTTGTGGATCAGATAATCCTATGCCCAACTCTAATGTATGTATCTTCATTATTTGTTTTCTTGAAATAGGAGTGTCAAAATACAGGTTTCCAGAAGAATTTATATACTTAATTTGTTTTTATTGTAACTTAGAATTATTCTCCAAATTGACAAGATTTTCTCTGATTTTTTTTATCTTATTTCTGTGTTGTGTTCAAGAATGTGCTTTGATCTCTGTTGTTTAGAAGTGTCATTTTTTAGGTTATTATTCTGCCATCAGTATGACTACTCAATGATTTAAATTTTGTACCTTCGATAAAATTAAATTATGAAATCTGATTCACACGTGGTACAAGGGTGCAAGGGATGTCCTAATGAACTCTTAGAATGGGGAATGATGATAGAGTGGAATTGTGAAATTTACAGCCAATAAGTAGATATCAACCTTTATTTTTCTATTATCCTTCCTCTATGTAGAAACAGATAATTAATGAAGACGAATGATGTTAGTAGACATCCACAAAACTTGAAAGTGAAATCTAATGGACTCTGGATAGTTTTAATCTTTGGATAGTTTTTTGATGTTTAGAACCTAGATATAAATAGTTTTTGGAGGTTTAGAACTCGTGAATAGTTTTTGAATGTTTAGAACCTACTAATAGTTTTGGATGTTTAATTAGAACCAATGGATATGTTTTGATGTTTAAAACTATATTTTGGTGATTGATGTTTACATATACACATGTTTTGTGAAGCTTGTTAGAATGAACATTTGTAATATTTTTTTGAAATTGTATTGAACAGGTGAAATGGAGTAAGAGCAGCATGATATGAGCAACTTGCTAAATATATATACATTTATATATTTATTTATTTAAACAAAAAAAAAATTCTACGGCATGCAAAAGCAACAGTTGTATTAAATATTTAACAGTTACCATTGTACGTTGTGATTGAACCTTACATTAACAACATGCCACATGAGTTGTAAAAATATTAAACATGGCTTATAAGGTCCGTTGTTCAAATATTTTTAACGGTATGCTATTATTGTCATTGAAGTGACTAACTTTTTATGACATGTCATAATATGGTTTTACATTACACGTCGTAAAAGCATATCTATGACTTGCATTTAGTGCTGCTAAAAGTGATTTTTGTTGTAGTGAAATACTTTACATATGAAATAAATCCAAGTGATTAATATAAAGAAATATATGGACCAAATGCAAAAGTCTTTGGAGTGTGGCCTAGAGCTTGGTGTTGTTTTATGTTGTGTTCTGCTATATATTGTTGTGGTTTGTCCTCGATTTCTCTGGAGTGTGGTTTGCATTGTTGTGAGGTCTTCTGGGCTTATAAGGAGGCTGCCCTGCTGCTGGGTGAGAAGATTGGGCTCAAGAACTGGGGTTTATGAACTGTAGATGAGGTATATGTGTGAAAGTGTACATTAAACTAGAAGGTTCAATATTGCATTAGGAATGGGAACTGAGCTATCCATATGTCAATTTGTTTTATTAGCTGAATTCTTATTGTTGGTGAGTTTGGCTACTGTTTTTGGGTGTTTTGCTTCTTCGCTGATCTTGATGGCTGCTGCTGGATTGCTTTGCTTAGGCGAAGTTTTGTATCAGAAATGGCTCAAGTCTGGTGGGATAAAACAATTGCTTGGTAAGGTGTAGTCTTTTACTCTACTGCTATCACTTTGCTGCTAATTCTCTGCTTTTTGTTCTCTGTTGTTAAGATTTTTTAAGCACTTCACTAGTCTTTTGCTACTGCTATTTTTGTTTACTGCTGGTGTTGTGTGATGCTGCTACTGTTTTGTAGTAAAGGTATGTGTCTAAGGTCCACTAAAAGACTTGGTGAAAGGTTTCAGCGGATTGGTCTGGTCTATTTTTGGCCTACTGTATGTTGCTGGTCTGTTTGATTGGTCTAGTCTGTGCAGGAGGCATCTGTGTAGCTAGAGAGGAGTTGAAATGTTGATGCACTGGTTTTTGCTCTGCTGATGATGGTTTTGTTGTTTTGTTTTTTTGTTCTTTTCTTTCCTTTGGTTCCTTTTGATTGGTTTTTCATTAATCTTGAGTCAAGTGCTTGCAAATGATTGTGCTTTCTTAGCGGTGCCAACCTAATTAGGATTGTTAAGGTTAGCGTTGATGCTCTTTGCACTTCTCTCTTTGTTGATGTAAGTTTTTGCATGTATTGTTTTCTTTATCAATAAAGTTTCATTTTGCTGATCAAAAATAAATAAATAAATAAATAAAAATAATCCAATCCACCTCCTGCAGATATTTTAATAGAAGTTGAGAGAAAAAAAGAAAAAAAAAAGAAAAAAAGGGTAGATACAAAATCAATAATAATGAAACTTTAGATTAAAAACAACATTAATTTCTTCCCCTTAATACGAATGTGTTTTTGCGCCAAGAATATAAGAACATGACATAAAAGCCGAACATGGTTTGAGTTCCACAGATTCTCCATTATTTACTTACCAATCATCATAAGTTTAGGAAATAAGTTGACTTTGAGTTCATGTCCTAGACTAATTTGACAGTCTTTGTTTCGAATAAAACTATGGTCGAATCTTTACTAATAAATTGGATTTTTGACAAAGCTTCACACAATATATAAAACCAGTACTAGTTGACAAACAGTTAAGGAAAAACATGCTCATGACATCAAGATAACTTTTTATTCTTCTTTAGCTAAATAAACTAAGAACAAGATATACATAATAAGGTTATGTTTAGATCATAAATTCAAATAGGAATTTGAAAAAGAAAAAGAAAAATGTGGATAAAATGTCGTTATGTTTCATTCATATTTCACTCACTATTTTTCTTTTCTAAATCCTTATACTAAATTTATAATACAAACACAGTTTAAATGACATTTAGGGTTGGTTTGGCATGTACTAAAAAAGTGTACTTTTTGACTTATTGGTGGGTTTGGGTTGGGTTTGGGTTGGGTTTGATGTGATGTGATTTAAATAGGATGATATGACTTAAATAAGATAGTGACTTTTTGACTTTTTGACTTATTTAGATGATGCCAAACCAAGCCTTAATTTGGGTGAATTTAATAACATTGCTAACATGATGAACATGTAGTACATAAACATATGTTATGCCAAACTATGATTGAAACAATAACATGGGCTCAAGTAATGATGAGTATAGGCTAATCTCCTATAAGGTGGATTGGAACAAAGATGGGAGTCTAAAGTCATATAGATCTCATAACTGATCCCTTTAGTGACGGTTTAAAAAAAAAAAAAAAAAATCTTACAAGGGCTCAATATATGAAGATCAACAACGCTATATATCTAAAAAAATTATTTTAAAAAGTGCTTAAAATTTAAATTATGTTAATGAAATTTATGCTTGTACCATACTAAGTTTAAATATGCATAGTGCATTTAAGTACTCTGTCTACATCTACTATTATCTTTTTTATTTGATCATCAAAATATAACTTTATTGATGACAAATCAAATGTACAAAGAAGATTATTACATCAATAAAGCATACAGAAAGGATGGGTGCAACCAGCATCATTACTAGACAAGCCGATTCCAATTAGGTTGGCACCGACAAGCTAACTTAATCATATGCAAGCACCACATCAAGGGTTGGACAGAGTCCAACCCAGCACTCAAGCAAAACCCACCAAGGCTATTCAATCCACCTACATTTCAGATGCAGGCCCTTGTCTGTCTCAGATTGTACACCAAGTCACTCACTGAGTAATGTAAACCTTTAACTGAAGCTTTAAGCCAAAAGGCTAACCTGATTTTAATAATTTCACACAGGTCTGGGCATCTTGGTTGAGCCCCATTGAAGACACAATTCATTCCTCAATTTTCAGTGACCACAGTATTGCAAAAGGAACAGCCTTCCATAACTTTTTTTTCAAGCCTCTTAAGTTTCCCACCAGACCACCAATTGAACAGTCCCTCGATTGTGCCAGGTAATGCCCACTGTACATCCCACTACTGCAACATTTCAGACCAAACTTTCCAAGAAAAGGAGCAGTGGAGTAACACATGTATGGCAGATTCAGATTCATTCTTGCAGCAAATGCATAGAGTGGATACATTGTTATGCAGAGCTCCAATTTTGTGCAGAAATTCTGCTATTTTAACTCTATCTTTCCGAGTCAACCATCCAGAAAATTGAACTCTAGGGGGTAAATCATTATTCCAAACAAATCTGCAAATATTGAGTTGGGGACCTTGCAATGAATCACAAAATCTATACATGTCAACCACTTTAAACTCTTTAGATGTAGCTCCATTCCACAAAGGCCCGTCCCTGTACCCCCTGTCTCATCTGTGCAGCGGCATCGCCTAGCCCATTGCTAGTGCTCCAAATCTTACCTGTGTGGGCACGTTTTGTGTTTTTTTGTTTGAGTACATAACATTTTCTATCTGGATTTTCCTTCTTTCTTCTTCTTCTTCTTCTTTTTTTTTTTTTTTTTTTTTTTTTTGTAACTTTGTATGTCACAATATTTGTATGTGTAAAACTCATCATAACTTGCCACCAGTCAATTTGGCTATAAATTCCAACCAATAATATCGGAGCACACAATATCTTTAAAAAAAAAAACCATTCAAAAAAAAAAAAGAAAGAAAGAAAGAAAGAAAAATGTCATTAGCCAGTGCTTGTAGAATAAGGTAGGACAAAAGCAATTATTCAGAGCCACTAGTGATAGACACTGACGTGGCTATATCACAAGCAAATTCTCACTATTCATTCGTATGAGTCTCACATGAAGTTCACATACATAGATAATGAAGATCTATTTCTGATATTGCTAGAAGTAACAATGAATAATGAATAATTTTTTTTTGTAGAACTGGTTCACAATTTGATAATCAAGTCATGTTAAATACATATCTAAAATAAATCATATTAATCTATGGTGAGGTGAGGAGGCAAATTAATTGTCTCCCACCTTATAATTAACATCAAAGGCATCACAAGTCAAGTAATTAATCAAAGCAACAAAAATCTACTTATAATATAAATAAACACCATGAAAATAAGCATAAAAAAAGCCTGGGAAAGGCAAGAGATCATGTAATTCTCCATTCCAATCAAGCAATTTGAAGATCATCCACCTTTTGAGGCCCCCTTCAGAAAGTTTTTTGCATGTAGTTCAATGTCAATGCCTTTGGCTTCTTCTGATCTCTTCATGATTCTCAGCCTCTTGCATGATTCAGTAAACATCCTGCAAAATGGATAGCAGATAAATTAGCTCATGAGAAAGATTTTACTATTATTTTATTTTTAATTTTATCAATTAATAGGAAATGAGTTAGACACCGACTAGATTTTTATTTTTGAGGCCAATCGATAACAACTATAGTCAAGTTGACCTCAAAAATAAAAATCTAGCAAGTATAATCTCCTATCCAACGATTACTGTACAATGATTAGCCTCGTAATGGGGAAAAGAAACAGTGAGCTCAACAATCAACCAATCTAACAAAGAGTCTCATAATTAAGAAGAAATTAATAATACACTAAAGAGGCCCTATACCAGGAGAGAATTTATCAAACTTCGCTAAATTAATGCAATAATTGACCTACTCAATAGAAGTGTACAAACAACTGAGCTAACTTACTTTTAGTTTAGGGACTGGATTGTCTCTTGTCTTTCTACAAGATTAGATCATCCTGGTGACTATGTGGGTTACTTCAATGATTTTGATTTATTTATTTATTTAAGTACTTGTGTAAATCATCGATGAAAAAATCAAGTTAATCAACTATTTGTGGGCACATGATTTCATTATATTTATTTTTGAATAAATAGACATGTATTTATACTTTTTAAAATAAATGGTTCATTTCTTAGAAAATAAATATAAGAAATCATGTGATTATAGTTATTAAATTAATTTAAATTTTTTTTTATAAATAATCTATTCATATATATGGACTTGAAAAATGGAATAAGTTGCCGAATTGGGTGTTATGATGGCTGATATGTGCTTGACGTCGATTTAATTATAAATATTATAAAAACTATGATGACCTGAGCCTTCAACTTATTTAAGGCTTGTTTATTAAAATTATAAAAAGATTAATAAGGCTTTGTTTAGTGTAACTTTTTATAAATTAAAAGAATCATAAAATGGAAATCAAAATTACTCATTTCTCAATTTGTGGATAATCATATTTTTTAAACTCATTTAAGTTCTTTTTATCTAATAAGTTGTAATAAAAAGTTGAACCAAAACATTTGGCACAAACTCTAAAAAAATAATAATAATAAATAAATAAATAAATAAAATAAAAATATGTAAACATCTTATATTAGCTACACCAAACACTCACAATTGGAAAAAGTCTACAGAATGACACAAATGTGAATATTTTTTTATTTTACATTTATATATTCTGTGTTTGAAATTTTATGTGAATATAAATTAGTCATCCCAATTGTACCCTCATAAAGTCTTCAAAATCATGCATATGCAAGCCAAGTGTACCCTTTCAAATTTGTATGAGGTGATCCAATTTTGTTTTCAATCCCGCTACGTAACTTGAATTTTTCGTGGCTTGAGTGGCCTGAAATTCTAAAACGATGTTGTTTTGGCTTTTTTTTTTTTTTTTTTTTTTTTTCTTCATCCTTTTTGTAACTCATAGAAGAAGAAGAAAAAGAAGAGAAGATGAGAGATTCAAATCATCATCAACACATCATCATCATTATCATCATTATCAACAACAACCAACACATCATCATCATCACATAGAGACTTCACAGAGAGATACAGAGAACGAGAGAAAGAGAGATACAAAGATAGAGAGATAGATACACACAGAGAAAGAGAGAGTGATACAGATCTATATATACACAAGCAGATCTATCTGTGTATACACAGAGGATGGTGGGCGCCGGTGATGGCGCCGATCCTCTTCTCTCTTCCTCTCTGTTCCCTCCCTCTCTCTCTCTCTCCTCTCTTCCTTCTCTCTCTCTTTCTTTCTCCCTCTATTTCAGATATAAAAAAGAGGGGGGAGGGAATCCAAAACGACGTCATTTTGGATGCGGGCTACTCGAGCCACGGAAAATTCTAGCTTTGAAACATTTTTCTTTTGTTTTTGGTTTTTTTACAGAGTACATTTGATTTAATTGCTACAAATTGAAATAAGAGAGTTTGGACTTATCAAAGTGCAGTTACAGTGGGTTTGTAAATGAATAGTATGTAACCTTATGGCATGAAGGAAATTTCCTATCTTATTTTTTTAGAAAGGTTTCCTATTTTTTTTTTTTTTTTTTGATCGGCAAATGTTAGTTGTTAGTTGTTAGATTAGCACCTATGGGAGCAAAGCTCCCCACCCTTGGCAAAGCACATAAGTGCTTGCCCTCCCTTAATTCAACCCCCCTAAGGGGAGTTGAACCCATGACCTCCTTGGGACTAAGCCCTATCTTATTTTCATTAATCAATCAATAGTTTCCTATCTTATTTTCATTATTGATTAATTAATGAAAGAAATACATACAATACATACATACATGAGACCTATTCGTCTTTGGAAATATCGTCCAAACACTTTCTATCTATGTGATAATGTTTTTGCATTGATCCAACAGACGAAATCAAAAATTTATTTTAAGAGTTGTCAAATTAAGTGTAGAAAAAAAAAAAAAAAAATAGCAAAAGGGAAATTTTAGAAAAAAAAATTAATAGTGAGAAAATTTAATAAATTTATATTAGTTAGTAATAAGATCAATAGGATTATATGTTATTATATTAAATAATTTGGGATCATCTTATATGTTATAAAAATACTTATGCAATATAGGAAAGATAGAAGAAATTTTCAAAAATGTAACGATTATTCTATATATAATATAAAATTATTCATAACATATGGGGTTAATTGATAATTTCAAAAGGTTTAGGGGAGCTTGTACCCCTCTAATCCCTTACTGCATTTGCTCGTGTAAAACCTACTATATTTCAAAAAAAAAAAAAAAAAAAAAAAAAAAAAATGTAGAACTTACTGTAACATATACGAAACCGCTTATGAGCTAAAAATTTTGGTAGAAAAATAGTAACCGATAAAAATATGTTCAGATTTTTTAACTTTGTTAAAACCAGATGAACATGGATGTTTTTATTATACAAATTTTGTTCATGTAACATTATTCTTTCATCAGGCACATTATAGAAAATTTGCTTGATTCACTTAAATTGTGTTTGGATCTTACATGTGGAAAGAAAGGAGAGGAGAAAGGAAAAACATGATAAAAATCTAACTTCTATTTTATTTACTTACTTTTTCATTTTTATCTATGAATCTTTCTTCAAATCAAAAATCAAAACACAAATTTAAAAGTTCTACCTTTTAAGGTAGAAAAACAAACTTGGGTGATCAATTGAGTCCAATGTATATAGTAGACACATGATTTATTTATGCCAAAAACAAAGAAAAACAAATAATAATAATAATAATAATAATAATAATAATAATAATAATAATAATAATAATAATAATTCCTTTCCTTTGAAATAACTAATCAAGATGCTTACCTAGTGAATGAACAAAATTATTCTCTCTTTGTTCCTAAATACATATATGTTAATCTTATGTCATGCATTTACAACCACATGATCTGATTTTTAATTAATTACCAATTCAAAAAAATCAGAACACGTGCTTATAAGTAATGGGACTTAGAGACAACTACTTTTTGGGGATTGATGATCCTAACCCGACAATTAATTTGATTAATCCATTAAAAAAAGGCAATTTTCACAACCAATTTTTTTTTTTCCTTTCTAAATTTTCATTAAATGTGTGCTTTGATTAGCCCTTAGATGGTTAAATCATAGTCATATATTGAATAAATCATAGTCATAGATTGAATGCATCATAAATCTTAGATCATGGATTATACAACAAATGGCTTAGTTAATTAGTACTTTGCAAATGAATTTGGAGAGAGAGAGAGAGAGAGACTTACTCCCATGGAACATCTCCGACAAGCATCCAATCTCCATCTTTGTCTTCATAGATGGTGATGAATTCACAGTTGTCAGCATTCCTCAACGCCTCAACTGTACACCCCATATATATCCCAAAAAATACTAAGGTTTTCACAAAGCTATATTATTTTCTACCTAAATACTAAATATTAAAGCTATATACATAGAGAAACTTTTAATCTAAAACATTCATGTTCAATTGTCAACTATTAGCCAAATTTTGTTGGGATAGTTCATTAATTTTATTTTCAATCCTATTTGTAATTATTCTGGATTGCCTTGTTAAATGTTTAAATACTGAAGGAAAAAAAAAAATTACAATTTGAAAAACATTTCCAAATAGCACATATGGCAGGTTAAATATGTAACAAAACAAATTAATCTTGCTTTGTCTTTTGATTTTTGGTTTTTGTATCTTGTATGTGTATGTTGGTTGGTCCCTGGCCAACGATATTTTTCGAATACAAATCAAATTAATTATGTGCATTTAAATTGCCGTCCCTTACTATTTTGGAATGACTAACTTTGTCCTTTTTTCCACAAAACTTTGTCAAGCGTTTTTATTAATCCAAAAAAGGACGTACAAAACATTTTCACTTCTAGTAAGAATGATACATGCATAACTTAGAGTGTTTACTTATTGATGTTTTGTAAAGTGAGTTCGTTGTATCATTTTCATTCATCAATAATATTATCTTTTTTTGCCAATTAAAATTTTAATAACAAATTAAAGTGTTTTAAAAAACTAACCTAAAATTTAAAGTGTAATTATAGTGTCTGGTTATATATTATTATGGAGTTGCTACATTATAGATTTTGAAAAAGGGCATACTCACAACATGAATAAACTTTTCTTAATAAACACTGCACTATCATTACACTTTATTATTTTTTTAATAATCACAACTAACCTAAAAAATATGAAAGGATAAAAATACAAAACTAAGGAAATGAGAACACTGACCTACGCCAAAACAACCGAAGAGCTTCTCAAGAGCCATTGCAAGATCACTATACCCATTATGATAACTCAAATTGATTTTTCGAAGAAAAGGAGCTCCATCCATGCTAACTTTCACATACATTTTCGTCATTTCAATGCCATTAAAACTGTTCTTTCTCCGGTATGAACACACCGGTGGCCACCCAACAACCTGATTCTTTCTCTCCATCTTGTTTTCTCCAGTAGAACTCTTTCGATCACCGGACATCTCCGAAAACACCCTCTTCTTCTCATTTTTCTTATTTGAAAAACTAGGGTTACCGGCCGGAAGACCGAGTCTGAGCTCTGTGATCTCTAGTCCAAGCCCTTCCCTTTCCATTTCAAGAGATGGGTATTCAATTTTTCTACAATTTGGTTATGGTTTTTTTTTTTGGATTGAATTAATGGTTGTTTGAAATGGCTAGGTTTTTATAGAGAGAAGGTGAGGAGGGAAGACATGGTGGGAGCAAAGGCAGGTCAACTGAGGGTTAGTGGTCGGTCATATGAGAAACAGAAGGCATTTTGGGGCCTATTTTTCACACCTAAAACACTATAGCGGCCGGCAATCTTGAAGTTGGATATTGGGCAGATCCTAGGACTGTTGATCTTTTGATGATTTGGTGGGTTTTTATCATGGCCGTTTGATGTGTTGAATGGGAGCAGGCCATGTGATCTGACTTATTGAGGAGCTACATGATTAAATACAAATATATTGTATCTTATATATAATATATATGAAGAGGAGAGGACTAGCTTGCTATATGAATTCCAAATAATGACTTAGATTCTGTTTAGTTAACCATCTAACTTTTATTTTATTTATCAGCAAAATAGAAAATTACATTGAATTAGAATAAAAAATAATTTCTTTATATCATATATTAATAAAGATAAAGAAAAAGAAAAGAGGGAGTACTATAAGTATCATAGTAAAATCTACTCATTCCAACTAGATTGGCACAAGCAGAACCACCCAATCCTATGCAGTACCCCCTTAAATAGTTGGGCCTAGTGGGCTCGTTTCAGGACTCATTTTGGTAATTTAACTCGTTCATTTTAAAACTTGTTGAATATAATATTGTTATAAAAAATCAAGATGAGTGAATATTAAATATCGATAACTATATGTTTAAATCACATTTATTTTTAAAAATAAACGATAAGTATTATTGTTGAGGTAATAAATGTAAAAATTCATAGGTGATGAAATTAGAAATGCTATGTGCCATTGTCATGAAATTTAACGCAAAATAAGATTTGTAGTGTATATTAAAAAGTTGGTGAAACATGGGTCATACTTAGAATGATTGTGATTTATTAATGTGTTTTTCTAAATACCATTTTTTTTTTTTAATTTGTATTATTGTTATTTTGATTACCAAAAAAAAAATGAGTGGTATTGTTATTTTTTAAATTTAGGAATTAAACTAAATTGTAATATTTTCGAAACTATACTACAACAAATTAAGGTTTTGGAGACAAAAATTTAAAGACAAAATAACTTTATAGGGACCAAATATTCTTATTGCTAAAAATATCGTTCTTACATTTTTAGCGATGAAATTTGGACATTAGTGATGAATTTTTTTTTTTGGGACCAAAATTTATGTCTCAAAAAATAAAGATTTTTTGGACCAAATTATATTTAATCATATTTTTAAAACTTTGTCGCTAAAAACCCTATTTTTTATTTTTTGAGACAACCTAGTAGTAACTATCTTCGCGAAGACAAGAATTGTTAAGTATTTTTTGCAACAAAATTTTTAAGACAAAAAAAATTTAGTTCCTAAAACTTTTATATATTGTAGTGCTAAATCAAACCCGACCGTAAAAAATGGTTCAATTAGTTAAAAACAATTTGTCACTATATACATACTATCAACTTATCAAGTCCAACAAATATTGATGCTACCAATAAAAGTGGTTAAAAATTTATTAATATTCTTGCGTCCAACTTTTAAAAATATGTTAAAATACATCAAGTTTTTTATAATATATTCTAAATACAACATAAATGTTATTTTTAATAATATAGAAAGTATAAAAAATCTTATTTTTAAAGAATGGTTTGATTTGGTTGTTTTGAGTTTTAATCTGAAAATTGAACTATAATCAACATTTGCTAGTTACTTCTAACTGGAGCTTTAATTATTTTTTCAACAAATCAAATAAAGCCATATGATTTCTAAACATCCCAATAAAATTTAGGATAAATTATAAATACATCTCCTGAGATTTAATTAAAATACGATTTATTTCATGTGGTTCTGAAAGTTACATTCCATCCCCCTGAGGTTTCTAATTTCATAACAAATCACATTTTTTATTAATAAATCATTAAGTCAATTAATAGTTTTTAATGATATTAGAAATATGTTTTAATTAATAATTTAGGTAATTTTATTATTGTATAAGAGAGCAATTATGAATTTCATTTTTTTAGTTAATTCTGTTAAATAAAAAATTCTAACAATGGGATATTTGTAATTTTCTCAACTATAAGGAGCAATCTGTACTTTAAACAAACCTCAGGGGGTGTAATTGTAATTTATCCTAAAATTTAATAACGTAACATGACATGACATTATATAATATGATAGGATAACAATTTGTCTAGGGGTCATGCTATGTGTTATATTTGAAGGAATCAGATTCTTTAGTCTACATAGTGAATTAAACCATACTGTTCAGGCTTATAAGATCCATTATGGGTTCTGTTTCATTAAACTCGAACTATTCAATGTGTAAAGCTCGTCGAGTATTTTATTTGTATAAAAAATCGCGTTGATCGGATATCAATAGCTTCTTGATTGAATAAGATTTCTATCAACAATTTTTTTTAAAAAAATCGTATTTACCGTTGATAGAAATATGATTTGATCAATGAATTATTGATATCTGATTAATGTGATTTTTTGTAAGGATGAGGTACTCAACGAGTTCTACATATTGAACGGTTTGAATTATCAAAATAGAACCTGTGATAAGCTCCACGAGCCCAACAGCACGCCCAAGCCTAGCCCTATTTCAATAATGATTGAGACTCATAGGGTATGTTTGGTTTGTGTTTGAGAGATGTGTTTTAGAGATAAAAAGTACGAAAACATGTTTGGTTTGGTTTTTTGGGAAATTTGTTTTGGAAAATTGTTTTGAGAGAGAGTTTTGGAAAAAGTGATTGATTTGATGTGTGTGTGAGAGAGATTTGTTTGGAAAACTTGTTTGGTTTGTGTGTTTTGGGAAATTTTTTTGGGAAAATTTGTTTGGTTTGATTACTTTTGAAAACTTATTTGTAGAGAAAATTTCCGAAATTTTTTTCAGAAACACAAACCAAACGAACCCATATTTTTTGGAGAATCCCACAACCCTGTTTGGATCTCCACCATTGATGGTGTAGGTCCTACACATACACGAGTGGATCCCACACATACATCAATGGTGGAGATCTAAAAAAAGTTATGAGGATCTCCAAAAAAATAAGGGTTTCCAAAAAAATGAGAGTTTTAAACATTTTTCATGTGGTGATGTTATTTATCCATTTATATATTCTTGTGTGGTATATTTTTGTGTAGGTCCTACACGTACCCGAGTGGATCCCACACATACATCAATGGTGGAGATCTAAAAAAAGTTACTAGGATCTCCAAAAAAATAAGAGTTTCCAAAAAAATGAGAGTTTTAAACATTTTTCTTGTGGTGATATTATTTATCCATTTATATATTTTTGTGTGGTAAGAGCTCATAAGCCCACTGTGAGAGTGTATCCACCATACATGAGCCCTGAAAGTGGGGCCAAGCCCAGTACCATGTGTGGCCTTCTACTGGAGTCAGTCAACTTTGCACCCTTTTGGGGGCCCAGGCACTTCAGAAGCCTGAGGGGAACACAAATTTTCTATAATTTAACCGCCAAAAAACAAAGAAAAGTTACCCAAAAAGGGCATACTCGAAAAAAAAAGGAGGACAAACCAGAAGGAAAATGATTTGGAGTCCTAAAAAAGCCCCCCCTAATCCCCCTAATTCTCAAAACGACGTCGTTTTGGAAATTTTTTTTTTTTTTTCTTTTTTTGCCTTAGCTTGAAAATTCGGGAGATTACGGCTCCCAACTTAGGGGATGTAGCACTTCCCCAAACCAGAAATAGGTAAATGGACAATGACAAAAATAATAATAATAATAATAATAATAATCTTCAGTCCATGACGTTGACAGGATCGTGCAATTTGGCCCGTACCGTATCCACTCTTTTAACTCAAATTGTTTATTATATATATTTTTGTACATAAATCATGTATAAAAAAAATTTAAATTCATTTAATAACTGTAAATATATCATTTCATCACATTTGCAATAAATAAATAAATAATGGGATGGGATGTTTAATTTAGTAACTAAATGAACAAAAATAATAATAATTTAAATAGAGACCATTCATTTGGTTTGGCTGACAAATTTGATAAATTACATTGTCCAATTAATTTAAATGTTTTATACATAATTTATAAATAGACATAAAATTAGAGGGGAGCGTACTTCGGATTGGTTTCCTATCTTAAAAAAAAAAATAATAGTTCGGATTGGTTTGAATTAGGGTAAAATCAAGACCAATTCGTTGTCTACGGTTCCGAAAAAATTGAAATCAATCTAATCAGTTTAAATCGTGGAACCAATCTATTTAACATAGATTTGATTGGTTAGGATTACAGTTTCACATAATCAAATAACCAAAAAAAAAAAAAAAATAGAACATTTTAATTTCATAAAAACATAAACATAACATCATATTAGTTCCACAATAGCAACATGTCTTTTCATAATAGCGACACAGTGTTCTCGAATTTAAATAACCATAAGAAAATTGGTTTCACCATAAGTATTTAGACCATTACAAATTAAAACTAAAAACCAACAAACAAAAATAATAAAAGAAGATACTATGTACGGGTGAGCATGATCCGGATTGGTCCCAGATTGGGATAAAACTAGAACCAATTCATTATTTACGATTCCTGAAAAATTAGAATCAATCCAATCCATTCCATTTAAATCGTGGAACCAATCCATTTAAATACGAATTGGATGGGTTTAGGACTTTAGTTTTACATAATTAAAGAACAAAAAAAAATATATAGAATATTTTAATTTTATAAAAATATAAACATAGTATCATATTAGTTCTACAATAGTAACATGTATTTTCATAATAGCGATATACTATTCTAAAATTTAAACAACAATAAGAAAACTGGTTCCACCATAAGCATTTAGACTATTACAAATTAAAATTAAAAACCAACAAACAAAATAAATAAAAGAAGATATTATGCGGGTTTAGGTTTGGGTGTAGATTTTATATGGAATAAGAGAAGATACTATATGGGAGGGTGTATAATATAAATATAAGTTATTTGTATACGGTCCGGATCGGTTCCAATATGGAACCGTGGGATTCAATCCAGAACCGATCCATAGACTACGGATTTTTAATTTTTCAATATGGAATCGAACCACGGATTCAAAAGACTAATCTAAAACTACTGGATTAGACTGGACCGAATCAGATTACAGATTTTAACGAATTCCTTACTCAGCCCTAATACTATGTGGGTTTAGGTTTGGATTTAGGTTTTATATGGAATAAGAGAAGATACTATACGGGAGGGTGTATAATATAAATATAGACTATTTGTATACGGTTTGGATCGGTTTCAATCCGAAATCGATTCGTGAATTACGAATTTTTAATTTTTCAATCCAAAACCAAACCATAAATTTAAAAAACCAATCTAAACTTACCAAATTAAACTAATCCAGATCAAATTACAAATTTCACAAAATCCTTACTCAGCCTATATCCAATGAATAATTTAGATAATAAAAGTGAGAATTGTGTTGGACCCATGTGATTGGACTACACGGCCTATCATGGACAAGACGGAGCTCTTCTGAAAAACTGGCCAATAACAATTTTTTTTTTTTTTGTAGTGGTAAATTAGGAATTTTTGGTGAAACTTTTCTTTTGGGCCTTTTTATTAAGGTAAAGGATAATCTAATCAATTTTCTTTCAAAAAACCCCTGAGTAGGAAATGCCTACCTTAATAAGGACATTTTATAATTTCTATTTTTTTTTATCACAATATTGCCCCCATATATATAGTATCATACGTTTGAAAAATTTGAAATCTGAGTTAAAGATCTCGCAGCCGATGAAGACGATAAAGACGATCTCCAAATCGATCATACTTCACAAAATCGATGAAGACAATCTCCAAATCTGAAGATCTCGCAGCCGAACATCTCTCACTTGTTCAACAATAGACGATCTCGCAGCCGAACATCTCTCACTTGGTGGCCGATGATCAACACTCTTAATTAAACGAGAGTTTCATTGAGATTTGTGATTGTTGATCGAGTTGTAGAGGTTTTTCTTCTCAATTAGGTATGTTGATTTGTTAATTAATTTTTTTTTGTTTTTGTTTGTTTGTTTTTTTTTTTTTTGATTTATTTTTGTTGTGTTTGATCTGATTTCGTTTGACAGAATCAGAGTAAAATTTTACTCTGGTTCGATTGCTGTGTCTTTTGTTTCAGAGAATGAGAGTAAAATTTTACTCTGCTTCGATTGCTCTGTCTTTTGTTTCAAAGAATGAGAGTAAAATTTTATTCTGGTTCTATTGCTCTGTTTATAATGAGAGTAAAATTTTACTCTGGTATTAGAATGACAATAAAATTTTGATTATTAAGAAGATATGAGAGATATGTTCTTTTAGCTTATGCTTTTTAGTTATCAATTTTTAACTAACAAAAAAGTTGCACCAAACAAGTTCATTATCTGCAAAAATTTTACTTTTGTGCAAAGTAACATTTTACTTTTATATTCAGAGTCTAACATTTTACTCGTTTTTTAGAGTAAAATTTTACTTTTATACAAAGTAAAATTTTACTTTTAAATTCAGGGTGTAACATTTTACTTTTTTACAGAATAAAATTTTACTTTTAGATTTCTTTTGTAACATTTTACTCCTATATTAGAGTAAAATTTTACTTTTATGCAGAGTAAAATTTTACTTTTAGATTCATGTTTCAAGTTGTGTTGGTGACACACTGTATGAGTTGTCAATCTTTGGCAAACTAAATAGTAAAAATTAACTCTAAAATATAGTATAATGTTACACTAAATCATAGTAAAAATTTATCAATTCAAACTAAACACAAATTATAGTGACAGTAAAATTTTACTTTGATAGTGATAGTAAAATTTTACTTTGATAGTGACAGTAAAATTTTACTATTAATTGATTGCAGATTTGTAAAATGGTTCCACCTCTTATGTTGTTATGCAAGTATGGTGATCGTACCATTGTGTTCAAGATTATGTCAAACTGCACGTTGAAGGATTTAACTGATTTCTTAAGTTGTAAATTGAAGAAGTTTGACAATTGTGGTTGCATACTGTTATCGTACTGTTTGCTTGGACATTCGCAATGCATGATTGATGATGATTCTGATTTTCAGAATATGTTGTCGCTTGTTTATCCCCTTGGTGTTGACTGGGTTGATATGACTATTACTGAAATGGGCATTTCAAATGAAAAACATGGAGTTGGAGAATCAGGGGGCGCTACTGGATCCAACATTACTGATGATGAAATGGATTTACTCCCTATGTTTTGTCAACATGAAGAAATGACTTTGTTGTCTTGTGGATGGGAGAATGGAATTACTTATATAGGTCAAAGATTTATTGGAGGTGCAAAGGATTTTCGGACTGCATTATGTAAATATGCCATTGAGATAGGATTTGAGTTTGTTTATGTGAAGAATGAGAAGTGTCGGGTCACTGCTGTGTGTTTAATGCGGGAGTCGAAAGCTTGTTTATGGCGAGTACATGCATCTCTAGAAAGTGCTAATAATTTTTTCTACATTAGGACTCTACATGATGAGCATACTTGTGGAGCTGCAGTTCGTAATTCTAAAAACTCAAGGATGAGTTCAAATTTGGTTGCAAGTTTGATTGTTAATGAAGTTTGTGAGAATTCCCAAACTCGTCCAATTGATGTTGTGCGTCAATTTACAGATCAATACGAGCTCGCCATTACGTACAATCACGCTTGGTTGGGAGTTGAGAAAGTTAGGACTACTACTTTTGAAGATTTCTCTATGTCTTATGATGAGATTCGATGGTATATGGATATTGTGATGAGCACAAATCCTGGTAGCTATTTGCGTCTTGACTATAACCATCAAAGTGGACGGTTCAAGAGGTTTTTTGTTGCATTTAATGCTTCCATTCAAGGGTTTAGGCATTGTTGTCCTCTATTGTTTATCGATGGAACTTTTCTGAATGGGAAATATAATGGCACCTTGTTAACAACTACAGCGAAGGATGGGGATCAAGGTAGATATTACTATAGTTTATTCAAAAGTAACAAGTTACTTATTCTTAGATTAACATGTTACTGTTATTCAGAGTAAAAATCTACTATATTTGTCCTTTTTGTTTAATATACTTACTAATTGTAAAATATTATTTTTCAGGTTTTTTCCCTCTTGCAATGGCAATTGTCGATACGGAGACTACAGACAGTTGGGAATGGTTTTTTATGCATTTGTCGAATATATTGTTGGATGAAAGACCAATTACCTTCATATCTGATCGGAACGCTGGACTTTTGGAGGCTTTACCCAAGGTTTTACCTACTGCTTACCACTATTTTTGTCTCCAACACTTGAAGGCCAATTTGAGGGATAGGTTCTCTGGTCCAAGTTTCAGCAATACTTTCAGGAGTAGAATAGTTTTTTTGTTTTCTTCGTGTGCTTACGCTCCGACAGTGGGATGTTTTAATCAGTGCTTGAAAGGATTACAAAATGAGGGAAAAGGGATCGTTTGTGGGTTTCTATCCAATTTGCCCTATGACAAATGGACTAATGCATATTTTAAAGGACAAAAATATGGTGAAATGCACTCGAATGTGGCAGAGTCTTTCAATTCATGGATCCGTCAAGCTCGCCATTTGCCCACTACAAAGATGATTGATTCAATTAGATTGAAGATCATGGATTTGATGTCGAGAATGAGAGAACAAGCTAAGAAATGGAATACTTTTCTTTGTCCGGAGATGGATTCAACATTAGTAAATGCTCTTAAAAGTAGAAGAACTTGGTTGGTTAGTCATTCAAGTGATCATGTTTTTGAGGTTCAATCCCGGCCATCGGTTAGCTTTGACCTCTTGAATAGAACTTGCTCATGTTACCAATGGCAATTGAATGGATTTCTTTGTACTCATGCGGCGACCGCTATCCAAAAGAGCGGAGGTGATTTGTATGCACATATGGAACCATTTTATTACACTAGCAAGTTCAAAGATTGCTATGCTGAGTCCGTTTATCCAATACCCACTGTTAAGAAACCTTTTGTAGCTATGGATGATCTTGTTGTCCTTCCTCTAATTTGTAAGAAGCCACCTGGTAGGCCAAGGAAGAATAGGATCCCATCTAGGTGTGAGAAGATAAGACGAGATGCAAAAAGTACGGTCATAATAGGAAGACTTGCAAGGAGGCATTGCCGTGAAAGACATTATTGATTTTGTAATAGAAGTATGAAAATAATGCAGTTCTTCTGCAATAAGTAGTCCATAGCAATAATAGTATAGTCTTTTAGACTAGATTTGTAAGGAGACATTGCAATAAAAGACATTTTTACTATGTTCTTGAATGGTTGTCTGTTCTAGTTTCTGATTTGTTTTGTGGTTGAATGGTTGTCTATGGGTGTGATGAGCCTGTAGTTTCACTGTAAAATTTT
The DNA here is from genome assembly GCA_036172215.1 of Camellia granthamiana. Classification (NCBI taxonomy): domain Eukaryota; kingdom Viridiplantae; phylum Streptophyta; class Magnoliopsida; order Ericales; family Theaceae; genus Camellia; species Camellia granthamiana. The sequence goes on along the minus strand of CM069906.1, from coordinate 47,455,160 downwards.
ACTACGTTCAGAGTAAAATGTTACTTTTAGATTAAAATTTTACCTTATTTCAGAGTAAAATTTTACTTTTATAAAGGATAAAATTTTACTTTAGTGCAGAGTAACATTTTACTTTTAGATTTAGGGTCCAAATTTTACTCGCCCTTCAGAGTAAAATTTTACTTTTATACAGAGTAAAATTTTACTTTTGTACAGAGTAAAATTTTACTTATTCAGGCTGTAACATTTTGCTCTTAGATTCAGAGTGTAACATTTTATTCTTATTTTAGAGTAAAATTTTACTTTTATGCAGAGTAAAATTTTACTTTTAGATTCTTCTGGTAACATTTTACTCTTATTTCAGAGTAAAATTTTACTTGTATGCAGAGTAAAATTTTACTTTTAGATTCATAATGCAACAATTTACTCATCTTTCAGAATATAAAGTAAAATTTTACTTTTATGCAGAGTAAAATTTTACTTCATTTCAGAAAATATGTTAGTCCTCTTAGAAAAACATTTCCAATCTACACCAAAATTTACCACAACACACAAACTCCCCTGATGATCATCATGCAATCTTTGTGCAAAAAAAAATCTAACAACACAACTACATATATCATCAACATTCATTCCCAGTCAAAACAACATTCATAGCAACATTCATTCCACTTACATTCCCAGTCAAAACAAAATTCATAGCAACATTCATTCCAACATTCATAGCAACATTCAGTCAAAAAAAATTTAAGCCTCTACCTGTATCATTGTATTCTATCTATAACAACATTCATTTCCAATCAAAACAATATCCTTCTATATTAATGTATTAATCACCAAACCACAGTAAAATTTACTAGAATAATAGACATAGCATGTACTATCTAATACTCTTTTAGTATTCTTTCATTTACAATTACTTTTTCACCGTTCTTTCATTTACAAAAATCGAAATTACATACATCATTCACAGTAGTTCCCCAGAACTTGTCCATATTGTCATCCTTGAGGTTTTAGCTCTTGCCCTTTTTTTTTTTTTTTTTTTTTTTTTTTTTTTTTTTTGAGGTTGAAGTGTTCCTCAGTCCATGCTTTTGGATAATCATTCAAAAATTGATGAACTATTGACACTCGGAAATTGTTAATTTCATCCTCTTCTATAGAATTTGTAATAGGCTCATCTCTTATGATTTGGCGCATGATATAACATACAATAATTCCACAATCAACACTGTTAATAAAAATCAATATCTTGTTAGATTTAGTCAAATTTGAAAACTACCAATTCAAGCATGTAATAGTAGCGTGAAATACTTAAGATGTTGGGCATTGTTGTGGACTATTTTTCACCGAAACCAAGTTTACAAACTTTCTTCTACCTCTTCGTTTTGTTGGCCAACTTGCTATCCACATATGTTATCTAACATCATTGCATAATTGTTTGGTCACAATTAAATTCAAGAATAAAACACAGCAAAAAATTACTGTTAATATGATGCAAAGCACTTACAATCTTTTTTGCATCCTTAAGGTAAGGATCTTCTCTGTTGTCTCTTGGCCTTAAAGATTTGTAATGTCTCCACTCATCAAGTTCAGTATCAAATACAAGAAGTGTCCAGTGGTAGGGTTTTTCTTCCTTTTTGTTCCCATTGGAATTCATGCAAAAATGAAAGTATCTATATCCACTCAAATCTTGTTCAAGGACTTCATCAATTAAATGATTTATCAGCTCCTCATAACCCCATTTCACTAAAGACTGCATTTAATCATATAAGAGTGTCATGTCTCAAGTTGTGTTGGTGACACACTGTATGAGTTGTCAATCTTTGGCAAACCAAATAGTAAAAATTAACTCCAAAATACAGTACAATGTTACACTAAACCACAGTAAAAATTTATCAATTCAAACTAAATACAAATTGATGGCTTACCCAACAAAGGCTTGAGAAAAAGAATGATTTATTCTTTTCTGGCTTCTTTACTTGTTGTTCAATCTCAAGCATTTCTACGAAGTTGTCAATGACCTACAAAAATAAAAATCAATTAAATATATGTTAATAAAATGAACTATTTTTAGTTATTGAAGTGAACACTAGTCATTGAAACTTGTATGGCCACTTACATTATTTGCAGTATCACCATCTCTCAGAATTGCATCCACATCATGCAATGTAACATATACTCCATTTCCTGTGCCGGACCATATGATTGCACTAGTCATAAGGTAAAAAAAAATGTTGATTAACACGTTGCAATTTGATAACAGTAAAAATCTATTGTTTGATAAAATTAAAATAGTCTTACTCTGTGGTTTCCAAATTGTAAATCTTGTTTAGTAGACATTTATCATTCTCATCAAGCAATTTGCATATTGCAGCCTTATCTGGAAACAAAACCCTTTCAACTGGCTTTGGTTGGCTTAGAGGCAAGTTGTCAACACAAATCACTTCTTTTGATATCACTTCAATTACTTGTTTTGTGGTCTTTTTTTTTCTTTGCATCTCTTGGCTCACATTCAAAATCAGACATCTCTTTTTTCTTCCTCGTCTTGATTTTGATTTTCTTGACCATGGATGTTTGCAATGGCTCTACGACTATAGGTATTTCTTTCAATGTAGTTTGAATCCCAAAGTTTTTCTCTTGTTCTACTCCTTTAGCATGTGGCATTTCTTTAGAAGCAAAACCTTGGGTAGCCGCATAAACTGCATTTTCTTCAATCTGTTCAACCAACTGTTTATTTTCAGATTCGAGTGCTTCAATCTCCTTTCTCAGTTTCTCCATTTCTTTCTCTGTGTTGCTCATCTTTTCCATCATTTCTTTTGTTTTTGCCTCTTGATCCTCTTTTATTTTTTGCACTGTGTCCCTCATTTTCTTCAGTTTTTCAACCAACGCCATATTCTCACTTTTCAACCTCTTGTTTTCCTTTTGAAGATCAATGAAGTCCTTCAAAGGTTAATCATCTCCTAAAGCTTCAGCTACATGATCTTCATCTTCTTCAGTCTTCAAATTTTCCTCCATGTCCAATGCATCTTCTTCAGTCTCCAAATTTTCCTCTATGTCCAATGCATCTTCTTCAGTCTCCAAATTTTCCTCTATGTCCAATGCATCTTCTTCATCATCATTGCAAATGAGTTCCATTTCTTCTCTAGAAATGGGCTTCAGTTCATTGTGATTTACCTACATTTGAAAAATAGAAAAAGAAAAGAAGCCAGCAATTAAGCAAACTTTAACCACTAGAGTAAAATTTTACTCTGTTTCAAAGTAAAAGTTTACTCTGATTGTAAGTAAACTTTTACTCTAATTTTAAGTAAACATTTACTCTGTTCAATAGTAAGTAAAAGTTTACTCTGACTGTAAGTAAAAGTTTACTCTGATTTAAAGTAAACTTTTACTCTGACTTAAAGTAAACTTTTACTCTGTTCAAGAGTAAGTAAAATTTTACTCTGACTGTAAGTAAAATTTTGCTCTGATTTAAAGTAAACTTTTACTCTGTTCAAGAGTAAGTAAAATTTTACTCTAACTGTAAGTAAAAGTTTACTCTGATTTAAAGTAAACTTTTACTCTGTTCAAGAGTAAGTAAAATTTTACTCTGACTGTAAGTACATTTTTACTCTGATTTAAAGTAAATTTTTACTCTGATTTAAAGTAAACTTTTACTCTGTTCAAGAGTAAGTAAAATTTTACTCTGTTTCAAAGTAAAAGTTTACTCTGATTGTAAGTAAACTTTTACTTTGTTCAAGAGTAAGTAAAATTTTACTATGTTTCAAAGTAAAAATTTACTCTGGTCAAGAGTAAGATTTTATTATGTAAGTATAATTTTAAGCAAAGTGAACCAGTAAGGCTGAGTTTGGAAAGATGATACCTCTTCAGGCTTTAGTGCTTGCAATAACCTCTTCATTAGCTTTTTCCTCAATGTTGATAAGTCCCATCGAAGGAGCCTTGGACACAAATTTTTTCCTTGAGGTTGAATGAGGGTAGTATGCTCGCATAACCAATACTATAAAATAAAAAATCGAAATTAGTTAATTCTCTAAAGATAGATTGCATAATATTTCAAGTAGTTCAATTTACTTACCAAAAGAAGAAGTACACATCCAGTGACATTTTTAGGACTTCCTAATGAAGAATGGATTGAAGTAGTCAACGTAGATGCAACTGCAGTTGACCATGCATATGAATTCATCATTTCCAAATCTTCTACAAGGGCGACAAAGGCCCATCCAACTGTTAGACCAGTTGTTGGTAATAGCAAAGTCGCCACAACAAATAGACACATTATTCGTGCAACATCCTCAACATCAACTCTCGTTGTGCCTTCCAACGTATCTCCTAATGCCTCTCGCAAACTCTTTACAGATATTCTTGACGTATTACGAAACCTTCTTTGCACAAAAAGTGATTCTTGTTTCTTCCCATATGACACATCTACTTTTTTCGTTCCTGATTTTTTCCCCAAAATCAAAGTAACGTCACTGTCCTGTATGTCACATGTTTTCCCCTCAAGCTTAAATCTCTTTGCATGAAAGTCATAAGATTTGATCACATCCATGACATTATCGTCAACTTTCTTGAACTTCTTTAACACCACATCATCTTTCTTCCAAAAACATTTAAACAACATCCCAAAAGGTGTTCTCTTAAGGGCAGTAATGTGTCTTTTAGTGAACCTTGTGTCTCGCATTCGGTTTATCAATGAAACAATATTTGACTTATATTGTTTCATATAGTTCTCCATCTCCGGTACTCCATGTACAATATTCAACTTCGAAGGACTTTCTTTACTACTTTTGCTCTTTTTTTTAGGGACTTTCTTCTTTTGTATAACCGTGGGTGGAACTTCAAAATCATCATCATCATCATCACCACATTTGCTTCTTGTAACAACCATTTTAAAACACTAAAAAGTTTCCCTATATCAACAGTGTAACATTTTACTTTAAACAACAATGTGACAAAACAAATAAGCACTAAACAAAATGCACAAGCATTGTAATGAGACAGTAAAATTTTACTCTGTTTGGCAGTAAAACTTTACTTTTATTGAAAGTAAAATTTTATTCTGATTAGAAGTAAAATTTTACTTTGAAAAATTCATGAAGCAAGTGAATTTGAAAGTATTGAAATTGCAGGACCAAAACACTACAGAAATCAAAGCATAATGAGCAAAGGCTAGAGTTAAAGTAAAATTTTACTCTGTAATAAGTAAAATTTTACTCTCATTATAAGCAAGTGAATTTGAAAGCATTGAAATGGCAGGACCAAAACACTACAGAAATCAAAGCGTAATGAGTAAAGGCTAGAGTTAAAGTAAAACTTTACTCTGTAATAAGTAAAATTTTACTCTCATTATAAGTAAAATTTTACTCTGGTTGGAAGTAAAATTTTACTCTGAAAAATTCATGAAGCAAGTGAATTTCAAAGCGTTGAAATTGCAGGACCAAAACACTACAGAAATCAAAGTGTAATGAGCAAAGGCTAAAGTTAAAGTAAAATTTTACTCTGTAATTCCGAAATACCTAAATTAGTTTTCAAAATTTTTAAACCTTAACATTCTCACATGATTTAGTAATTTAAAGTATTTTAAGATAGTGATAAAATTTTTAGAACAGATGATCCTTAGTGCAACCAAAAATCCCAAATTCTACTTACCCAACGTAATCTCATACACCACTCCCAAAATGAAAACAAACCTAGGCAAACTTCATAATATCGAAAAACTAGCAGAAAGAGGAAAAAATCACCTGTAAAATGTATGTCCAAGAGAAAGAGTAAAGCGTAATGTCGAGTTTAATTCGAGCGCAAGCGACAAACCTGTAACATTGCTAGGGTTTCAATCGACGAAACTGTAACGAAGTAGCTTCAAAAAGCGAGAGTAATGAGACTCAGAGAAGGGTTTAAGAGAGAGAGTAAAGCGCAATGCCGAGTTCGATTCGAGCGCAAGCGACGAACCTGTAATGTTGCTAGGGTTTCAATCGACGAAATTGTAACAAAGTAGCTCCAGAGAGCGAGAGTAATGAGACTCAGAGAAGGGTTTCAATCGTTGCCAGGGTTTTCGAATGATGATATTCAAAGGAGAGGAGGGTTTTCAATCGATGAAACAGAGGGATGGGAGAGAAACGGTGCAATTGTTTCATATTTCCCCACTTATATGGATGGGCATTTCAGTCAATTCATGCTATTTTTTTAATTGAGGGGCTTTTGGGGCCATTGTTTTCATCCGTGGGCTTCACATAAAATAAGCCCCATGGAAGGGGCTTTTCATCAAAAATCCTGGTAAATTACACTGACCTTAACAAAAGTGTAAAAAAAATTATAATAGATATCATAATTTTAATATAATTATATTTATTTTATTTTAATAAAATTAAATAAATTAAAATTAATCTAAATGATATGAAAATATAAAACTAAATAATGTAAATTATAAATTTTCGTGTAGAAAATATGACAACATTATTTTTTCATTTATATAACTAACAAATTATTGATGAAAATAGACTTAGTGTTATATGAATTAAAATCTCAATAAAATTCAATATAATTATGCAAAAATTGTGAACTTATTGTATTTTCTATTAATCTCAAGGGAGATCACTGTAATTCACTATTATTATTATTATTATTATTATTATTATTATTATTATTATTATTATTATTATTGTAATTTGGAACAGTTATGAGCTGGTCTGGTCTTAACCAGTAAGTTATGCTCCAACTTTCAATGATAAATTTATCATTATAAAACTATTATAAAAAAATATAATTCAATTACTTACACTTCTCACATAATATTTTAACACAAGTTAACACAAATAAACTAAAAATAAATCAAAATTCACAAACAAAAATCAAAATGTCCCAATCAGTAATCACTTTAATAAATTTCTTAGAATCATTACCAATAACAAATGAAATTCAAAACACACAATTAAAAGATCTCAAAATTTTCTTATTAGAAAAACATGTGGCAGATAAGTAATAGTTTTCACTCACAATGTATGAGTAAATAATGGGAAAATTAGTGAAAGATCCTTCTTCAACTTTGGATAGTAGGAGAATCTGTGTGTGTTTTTTTTTTTTTATTAGCTAAAGTCTGTTGATGAAATTTCTCTGTGATTATACTAGAGAAATTTTTCAAAATTTCTTAGTGAAATCAGAGAAATTTCTCTATGAAAATTAAAATTTCTCTGTGTTAGGGCGAAATTTCTATGTGTTGAATTTTTTCTATGAAAATGTTGAAGGACCCTAAATACTATGAAAATATTGTATGTCATTTATCTTATAAAATCTTAACATCATAAACCTTAAAAAAAATTCCTGTAAATAATCCATGTCCATAAGCTCTCTTTTCGTAATTATTTCTTTATCAATTTTTCTATGGACTCGGTGTAACTGTTGATCATAGGACTACAAATAAACCAAACTATTCACAAATAAGCTCGACTCGGCTCTGCTCGGCTTGGCTCGTTAAGGGCTCGTTGAATAAATGCGCCGAGCATGAACTCGAATAAGCTCGACTTGTTAAGTTCAGCTCGTTTATCTTTATTTAAATTATATTATATATATATGTATTAAATAATATAAATAATATTTTTTATGTAAATAATATAAATAATATTTTTTATTTAAATAATATAAATAATATTTCCAAAAATTTATTGAGTCGAGCCGAACTGAGCTGAGTTCTAACCTAATTACTTATCGACCTAAACTTGAGCTCAATAAACAAGCTCTATAAGAAAATGAGCTGAACTCGGGTTCAATAAAGTTCAGCTCGTTTGCAACCCTATTCATGAGTAATTAAAAAAAAATTGTTCTTGCATTGGACTTGCACATCAAGCTAAATTTAGAACCCTCCCCTTCCCCCCCCCCCCCCCCAAAAAAAAAGGTAAATAATTGCTTAAATCATGTCTGTTAAGAAAAATATAGTGAAAGAAACAGGTATAAAAAAGAAAAAAGAAAAAAAGAGCAACCTAAGGACTTATCTATAATCTAAATCTATAAGAGAAAAGAACATGTTTGTTTCTAATTACTAATTAGTATTGTCATTTGAGTGATATAAATTGAACATCAGGTGTATCACATCACAACAATCTAAAAACAAACATAATGTTTGATTTGAGGTGATTTTTTTTTATCAGCAAAAAGGAAAACACTTTATTGATGATAACGTAACAAAAATATATCATGGTATACATCAACAAAGAGGAGAGGCAAGAGCAAAAAGCATCATTGTAAACCACCCTAATCCCGACTAGGTTGGCACCAAGGAGGATGCACAATCATCTGTTAGCTCAAGCCAACAGGTTGATGAGAAACCAACCAAAGAGGGGACAAGCAAAACAAGACAGTAAGCCATAGTAGATCTAAGCAAAACAACACAGACAGATACTCTCCAAAAGCATCAACTAGAGGACTAAGTCTTAAGAAGTGCATCTTTATGCAACCAAGGATAACCAGTATCCTCAAATCCTCCAGATTTGGTTGAAAATCCTTCAACTCATACAGCATCATACACCAGTAGCAATCAATCAACATTCCAACCTTACACAGCAGCAGCAATCCAGCTGCAACTCTGTCGCAAACTACTTAACCATACACCTCCATTTTGTAGCAACTCTGTAGCCAATAGAACATGGCACATAGTAACTAGATTAACTCATGTAGCAATTCTGTAGCAAAAAGAACATGACTCAAAGCAGTCCATAGGCATAGCGGTCAACAAAAGAGCCTGAACCGGGCCAAAGCAGTAGCAGCCAACAAAAAGAGCCTGAAACAGGCATACACCAGCCACAGCCAACAAAAACAGAACTAAAGGTGGAAATCAGAACAAAAACAGAACAAATAGAACAACTCCATAGCAGTTCACAGTAGCTGTTCAACCTCACACTGCAACAGCAGTCCATAGCTGAGTAACTCATACAGCAACTCTGTAGCAAATAGAACAAGACACATAGCAGTCCATAGTTGAATAGAGCAGACCAACAACAAAAGAGTAAGATTAACAGAATCTGAGACAGAACAGCAGCAACTCCAATATAAGGCCCTACCAATTACACTACAAGCAGCTTTTAACTTCACGAATATTAAACACAAACTCATTCACTGTATACCCTTGCCCAACTGAGTGAGATTTCAGCTAAAGAGCCACTCTAACTTTAATAAGCTCACAAAGATCTTCACCGGTATGCTGCTACCCATTGAACAGATAATCATTCTTGCATTTCCAGAGAGACCATAAGCCAGCAATCAGAATTGATCTCCAAACTTGTTTTTCATTTTTTCTAAACTTTTAGCCCAGCCACCAGTGCATTAGCATGACTACTGAACTAGGGGATACCCAATGCAAACCCCACTGCTTCATTAGGTTGGACCAAACTTTCCAAGCAAAAGGGTACAGCAACATCACATGGTTAAGTGATTCAACCTCGGCTTGACAAAACACACAGTTAGAGCCAACTGTAGCATTGAGGATGCCAATTCTATGTAAGTAGTCAAAGGACTTTATCCTCCATTTCCAAGCCAACCAAGAGAAAAATTGAGCTTTAGGAGGAGAAGGATTATGCCAAATCAAATCAGTAACTGCCAAAGGAGGTCCATTCAATGATTCACACCATTTAACAACACTTTTGACAGTAAACATACCTGAAAGATCAGATTTCCACCAGAACATATCCATAGACTCCAATCTCAATGAAGGGCCCTAACATAAGACCACCTTTAATCTCTGCAGATCAGTCTCCTCCCATGCCAATAAGGGCCTTTTAAAGCTAAGATCCTAATTGTTTTGATGACTAGCCCTAGTCAACTACAATTGCAAGGTGATGCCTCTATCCTCTGATAAATAGTAAAGTCTAGGAAATTGGGACTTCAAGCACCTGGTTCCTATCTAATTATTAACCCAGAAACTAATTCTTTCACCATTACCAATCTTGATTTCAACATTCTCCAAATAATAATTGAACAAGCTTCTATTAGAATCACTAACAAGAATAATGTCACTCCAAACTCTTAAGATATTGTTTGCCTCCACCTGGAATGGAAACCATCTACCTCCTTTTGATTGATGTTTGCTACAGATGACTTGTTTCCATGATGAGTTGTCTTCCTTCCCAAACCTCCACCACCATTTAGCAAGGAGGCTATTATTCAATATTCTTAAGTCTCTTATGCCAAGCCCACCTTGCTTCTTAGCCATGGTTAGATCCTTCCATTTTACTAAGTGTACTTTCATTCTCACATCTGAATCACCCCACAAAAAGGCTACTTGTATCTTGTCCAGTTCTTTTGCTACACTTCTAGGCAACCTAAAGAGAGACATATACTAAATAGGTAGAGAAGAAAAGACAAATTTGATTAATGTTACTCTTCCAGCAAAAGACAACAACCTTCTCTTCCAACCTGACAGTTTCTTCTTAAAAGTGTCCACCATAGGCTTCCATGTTGCCCTCCTAGACGGGTTGGCTTCTAATGGCAAGCCAAGATACTTCAATGGGATCTTTTGATATGTACAGTTCAGCCTAGAAGCAAATTTTTTCACAAACTCATCAGATAACCCTTCTCCACACACACCACTTTTGTGGAAGTTGATCTTCAACCCAGATATTACCTCAAAGCATCGAAGTATTCTCTTCACAGTTAACACTTCAGACCACTCAGCTTCACAGAAGATAATTGTGTCATCCACGAATTAGAGATGGGAGATGTTTATGGCATTTGACCCAATGATTACACCTTTGATCAAGCCCAACCCTTTTGCTCTTGCAAGAAGTAGGTTTAAACCCTCAGCCACCACATTAAATAGGAAATGTGATAATGGATCACCTTGCCTAAGCCCTTTTTTAGGGCAAAATTTAGGTGTGTGAACCATTGACCAACACAAAGATTTTTGTTGAGGAAAGACAGGAACGAATCCAATTCACCCACTTAGCACTAAACCCAAAATTTGATAGCATTTGGAAGAGATAGTTCCAATTGACTGTGTCATATGCTTTTTGGAAATCTAACTTTAATATTAGGCCTTTTCTTCTTTATTTTTTCCACCAGTCCACCACCTCATTGGCTATCAATACACCATTCAGTATATTCATACCCCCTAGAAATGCAGATTGGGCATTATCTATGATAGCTGGAAGTACTTTTTTCAATCTATTCGCAAGCACCTTGGAGAGAATTTTATAAGTGGAGTTAATAAGACTAATAGGCCTGTAGTCTTGAATGCCAATAGGATTGTCTTTTTTAGGGACCAAGGTAATAAAGGAGCTATTTAAACCCCCAACCAAGCTGCTGTTAGCAAAGAATTCCTTTATAAAAATAATGATATCAGTTTTCATAAATTTCCACTGTTTTTGATAACAAGTCATGTTAAACCTATCCGGCCCATGTGCCTTATTCCCATCACAGTCTGCCACTACTGCCCAAATTTCATGTTCAGAAAATTCCACATCCAAACAGCAGAAATGCTGGCTCTGGTCAATGACATTAAATGGGCCTAAAAGCTTGGGTCTATACTTCCAGTGCTCAGAAAAACTTAACCTGAAATGATCATACACAGCTTGTTTGACCTCAGCAGGTTCTTTCACTAATTCCCCACTACTAAGATAGAATCAATTGCATTGGCGTTTTGCCTTTTAGTAGCTATGATATGGAAAATTTTTGTATTTTTATCTCCTTTAAGATTCCAATTCAGCCTTGACTTCTGTAGCCAAATTCTTTCCATCATTTTTCTGAGCTTCCACACTTCACCTCTCACATCTCTTCTCCTTCTACCTTCAACCTCATCCAGGTCTCTACTCTCAGCAATTAGATCTATGGCATGTAGATTCTCTTCAGCTTGCCTCAGTTTAGACTCCATATTCCCAAACATTTCGAAATTCCACTGCTTTAAAGATTGTTTAAGTGCCTTCAACTTAATTTTCAGTTTGTACCCTGCCCAGCCTTCCACCTGAGTACCTACCCACACTTGCTTCACTATATTGAGAAAAGAGGGATGAGATGCTCAAGCATTGATGAATCTAAAAGGCTTTGGGCCCCAATTTCTGACATCCTCCATTAGGATAATTGGACAGTGATTTGAGATGGATCTAGAGAAACCCCAAAGTTTGTATCTAAACCATTCCAACTATTCTGGCCCAACAAGAAACCTGTCTAGCCTGCTTCTCTCACCTTCCATTGAATTACACCATGTAAATTTTCTTCCCAACATAGGTAAGTCAATTAGTTCAAGACTACTTATGAAATTACAAAAATCTTCCATTCATCTAGCCCTTCGAACACAACCCTTCCTTTCATCTATTGATTTGATTTGAGGTGATTGAGTTGTGGTTTAACAAAAACTTTTTAGTTGGTTTTTTGGAATTACGACTTTTTAAGTTTATGATTAAAAAATTTGTTTGGATTGATTTTTTTTGTATATTTTTAAATTTTTATGAGAGAAAAAATAAAATAATTATAATTTGAATATGACATTTTATCTTATTAATTTATTTTATTTTTTAATAGCTAATTTAATCCCAACCCAACTTAACCCAACCCACATAGCCAAAGAAAGCGGGAATAGAGCTATATTCGATTAGGATTAGGATTTGGTTTGGTTTGGTTGTTCCATTGCATTGGAATATATCCTTTTGTTTTATCAAAGGTTATTTTAGTTCCATAATGACTTGTAATAAAAAATCACTAATAAAATATTATTATTTGTTTTTCACAGCTAAGGTTCTCATGATTGATTTCTCTTCATTGCTTTCATTATTATGCTTTTTTGGGGAGTGATTTGAAAAATTACAAAATTTTCTATCAAATTTTTTTGTTTAACAAAATTAATTAAAAAAGTGAAATTTTTAACTATTCACCTATACAATAATAAAATTATTAGAACTATTAATTGAAATAAAATTTTAACATTATTAAAAATTGTTAAGTAATTTGATGATTTATTAATAAAACGGCTTATTTGTTAGGAAATTAGAAACCTTAGGAGTCATAATATAATTTTTAAAACTACAAGAGATAATTTATAATTTAAGCATACCTCAAGGATGTGTTTGAAACTTACTCATATGTGGGCAATCAAGAAGCGATCATTCACACAACCTATGGTTGAGAAAATATTCACGCTATTTGATTTTGAGTTTTTTAAAAGTAGTTTTAAATTTTTTTAATTTTTTAGTCAATTGTTTATTTGTATTTTTCAGATGCAAATAATTTAGATATATTTAAAAATTAAACTATTTTTAAGAAAAAATCTTTAAAACAAAATCAATAAATAAAAAAAATTACAAAAAATATACTAAATTTTTGTATTTTTAAAAATATTTTATAGTATTTAGTCATTTAAAAAAATATTTTTCACAAATTATATATTTTTGAAGTGTATTTAGATTAAGTGAATCTAAATAGTAAAAATAATTTGATTAAAATAATAAAAACGTTCACAAAAAAAAAAAAGTATATGAATTGAAATTTTAAAAACTATTTTTGACGACTCCAAAACTAAACGGAGTGATTGTCATTCATCTAAGTGAAGAGACAGAGAAAAAAAAAGAAAAGAGAAAGAGCGATTGCCATTCATATGATCATTCTTGTTTTTCGATGCCAACTTAGTTGGGATCGGTTTGTCTTACTATGATACTTTTTGCACTTACCTCTTCTTTCACTTTATTGATGTATTATCCTCTTTTCGACGATTACCATCAATAAAGATTTCTCCCTTTTGCTAATTAAAAAAAGAAAAGAAAAGAGCAAGAGTATGGCAATGACAATGACAACGGCAATGTAAGAATGGTGCATGTGATGTCTCAATTTGAATTTTTAATGCATCACTTTTGTGTTTCTTTCTAGAAAATAACAAAACAAGTGTCCTAATATGACAATAATATGGAGCAATAGTCTGAGACTATCAAATAAGTTGTCGTTACTTGTGGCATGACATTTTTCAAAAGCAAGAAATGTTCATTTAAAATATTAATTTTTCTTTCCAAATTTTGATAGTTTTTATTAAACTTCACTTTCAAACATAAGTTTATGTTTTTTGATCTTACAATGATATTTAAAAATTATAGAACGTAGTGAACATATGACCACATGCATCTTGAATGCAGCAAGGTTGTGTCAATATTTCCAACATGGTATATAATTTAATTAATTTGAAGTAGGAAACTGTTATACATACATGCAAGACAGTTGGGAAAGTGTATTCACTATATATATTTAAACACCATATCAGTTGATGATCTCAGAATGGAGTTATTCAAAAGCATAGTGTTTGTTTGCTAATGCTCTATGATTAACACATGGTTACATACCTAATACCATGCAATGCAGTCATCAGTATTTATTCAATAATGTAATCAACACATCAAGCTAAATTTAAATTATGCTACTCTATCCATCATTAATATATGTAACAATGAGCAAAATAAATGCAGCTTTTGATGCATGCACCCCATTCATGTGCACACATATCTTATGAATGATATTAATCATGCTTTATTTTTTTAATTTTCAATAATTCAAGTTGTGTTTGGATCTAAAATTCGTGGAGGGACACGAAATAAGAAGGGTAAAGTAAACAAAATATAAGTTAAATTTTTCTCAAATTTTCTTATCCTTTTTCTTTTCAACCTCAAATTGCTTTTCAAATCCTTGATCCAAATGCATGCTTAAGAGTGTCTCCAATGGTTGGATAGGTAAATAGTTAGTTGTTGTTATGATTTAGTCAAGGTTCTAAATATCGGCCGGTACGTTCCGTACCGGCCGATTCGTACCGGAAAATGATAGGACCGAGTCGGATACTCACCGGTATACCGGCGAGACTGATTTTCACATCCGTAGCGGCCGATTCCCGATACGTATCGGGCTGAATCCGATACGTAAGCGATTTGTTGTCCGATACATGCCGATACGGCTGAAAAACGAGCAAAGGACGGTGTCTTGTGTATGTATGAGTGTGGCTACGGAAGTACCTGCAAAAATAAAGCAAAATGACCAATTTATCACAAGCTTCTTCAGAGAAGGTTTGTCCCTGAGTTGCAGGTTCTAATTTGTGCTTATGCTCTGTTTTTTTGTGAGTTGTTGCTATGCTCTGTTTTTGACGAACCAGCTGCTATGCTTTGTTGTGCTAAATGTTTGGGGTTTTTTTTTCTATATATATTTGTTTATACTTTCTCTCTTCATTCTATATATATTTGTAAATGTCCCTGACGAACCAGGTTATAATTTCTCTCTTCATTCTATATATATTTGTTTATTCAACTCCACTACACCCTGTTTATATTAATATATATATATATTTCTGTTGAGCAGAGCAATGGAAAAAAAAAATAAGAAAAATAAATATTCAAATCAAATCTGTCAAAAGCTTTGATTATTGGAATGGTTTGTTATTAGGTTTTTTATTTTATTTTATTATTATTATTTGTGTCTTGCTTTGGTGTAATTGCTTAATATTTAGATTTTTTTTAAAGAGGTTTATTTTAATTAGATTTTTTATTTTTATTTTAAATGTATTATTGTTACCAATTAAATTAGAATTAAAATATTTGTCAATTGAAAACTATTATTGTAGATAATTGAAAGTTATAATTGAGACTAAAATAAATACACATCATTTAGTTGAAAATGAGTTAAAAGTGCTCTACATATCAAAATTTTGATTAAAATCTGACAAATTAAGGCTAAAAGAGTCAAAAAAATGCATAAAATTGAGTTTCAGAAGGATTGCTAATGATTTTTAAAATTTCACGGCCGTGACACCCGATTCCCGATACGTACCGGCCGATACTACCGATACCGATACTCCGCGATCGATACCGTTACGTTACCCGATACCGCGATTTAGAACTATGGATTTAGTAATGAATAGTGTTAAAATATTTTAATTTAGCAATTTTGCTCCAATGATACAATGTAAAATTTTTCAACTTTTCACACAAAATGTCAAATCAAAATGCTATATATGAATTTCTAGAGGAAAGGGAGAGATACAAAGATTTAGTTATAGGTAAAACTTGTGCTATATTTGATACAATATTTACCTGTAGGTAACATATAGCAAATCATATATCTTACAATTGGAGTAAAAATTTGAAAGTTTCAAAGCAAAATATAGCAATAACAAGCCATAGAGCATACAATTGGAGATGCTTGGTATACATTTAAATCAATATAATAAAAGTAACAACAGAGTTAAAACAACCTAACTGATAAAAATAGAAGGACATTGTCTAATGCTTGGGGTTACTATAATGGGACAAGAGGAATTTGAGCACATGATAGCACCTTATTAAGTTATTTTTAATTTGACTCTACTTTGGTAATTAAACTGGTTGCTGCTCATAAGGCATCTCTATAAAATATCCTGATAATTAAAAAACTGTTCCAACTACTTACAAATAGATATTCTATTTTCAGAATCCTAGTTGTTGTTTATATTTTTTATAAATAAATATGATTAAATCATGTAATTATGATTATTTCATAATCTAAGAGAAATACTATATGGTTCGATTTTTTGTTACTGTTTTATACCACTTTATACCTGGATATTTGTGATTAGTTTCTTGTCTAAAGATACTTATTAAGAGATTAATGATAACCAGCAATCCTCATAATATATATAGGGGCTTACAATATAAAACTACTCAAATTACGATATTCCTTTTGGGAAGCATATGCATGAGGGGTGTTCAAATTACCTATTGAATTGAAGAATTGAATCAAACCATTCTCTTTGGATTGGGTTGGTTCTTGAGAGCATTGGTTTAGTTTTGAGTTTTCAAATCATTAAATTGATAGAATTGGGTTAGTTATTTGTTTAGGCCTTGCCTAAATCGAACCAACCCGAAAACCAAACCAATTTATATATATACTTTAAAATTTTACTTATATTAACATATCTTTACCTAATTGGCCTATTACAATAGACTTGATTGCACGTAATAATTTTCCACATACAAGAATTATTAAGTGAACGAAGGAAGTACTAAAAAATTGAGTTGAATTTCGCAGTTGATTTAATTTGTATTGATTATATTAATGGGTTTAATTTGTATTCGTTTTGTTTAAGTTTGAGTTGAATTTAATTTGTATTAGCTTACATTAAATAATATTTTGCTCTTTGTTTGTGTAGAGTTTAAATGTAAAATATTTGTTTATTTTAATTATTTATTATTGATTAATTCACTTATTTTTAATATAGTAGAATCCTAATTCCAATCCGAACCAACCCGAGCTATATTGGGTTGGGTTAGGTTGGTTCTAATACATGATTAGTTTAATTTTGAATCCAAAAATTTAAAACCAATCATAATTAGATTGGTTCTAAATTTAGTACCAAATCAAACTAAACCGACCCATGAATAACCTATGCATGACAACATAATATTGCATTGAGATGTAGTGAGAGACTTAGAGATCCTTGTTCCAAATCATATACACCAACGAAGAGATAAAATAAAATTAAGAAACATTGCTTATATATATATAGCAAATAATCTAATTAATTACTTACCCAAATTTATGTAATCTCTCTCTAGTATCTTCTAAGGTACAACCCATTTCAACACTCCATTTATATGAATTTAGAAAATTTAATTAAAAAAATAATGTATAATTATAATTTGTTTCAAGTGTAAGTCCCACTATATAATAATTAAATTTAAACCATACATCACTTTTCAAAAAATAAAATTCTTCATAATTTTTCATGATTCTTAATTTTTAGGGTAAACTAAAAATACATCTTTTGAGATTTGCTTAAAATACGAATTGTCTTATGTAGTTTAAAAAATTACAGATATTCCCTTGGTAGAATTTTTTTATTTGATAAAATTAAATAAAAAAATGAAATTTCTAACTACTCTCCTATACAATGATAAAATTATATGAATTATTAATTGAAATAAATTTATAACATCATTAAAAATTATCATCGATGACTTGATGATTTATGAATAAAAGATACCATTTGTTATAAAATTAAAAACTTGAAAAGATAAGATATAATTATAAAAAATAATTTATATTTTAAATAAATCTTAAAAGATGTATTTATAATTTAAGTTAGTTTTTATGTTTATATAAGTTGATTAAAGGGTGATATGTTTGTTGCTAACCGGGCATATGTTTCCTAATGGTACAATAATGGGGGAAAGAGATGAGAGGGGGGATATGGTCTAAGAAAAGGTCCCACATGACACACATGGACACACGTGATGTAGTTGTCTCCCAGGGTCTGGAGCACATTACTAGAGACTCATTGTTGCATTAAATGTTTGGTGGATCGCAGGGCTTAGACATCCAACCCACATTTTGAAGATATGCCCCCCAATGCCTATAGAATCAAATCTTCAATTTAGGATTCGCTTGAAAAGTGGATTGATTTTTTAATTTTTTTAATTTTTTAATTATTTTAAATCCTGTTTGTCATGTATTAAAAAAAATTTAAAAATTAAAAAATTATTATGCTATTTAAGTCATATTATCTTATTTAAGTCACATTACTTCTCTGTCATATCACTTCAAATCTAACCCAAACCCAACTCATATTTTATAAAAAGTCAAAAAGTGTACATCTCAAACCACCCTAAGTGTACTTTTTGGTTTGAAGCTAAAAAGTCTTATTTGAGAAGGACTTTTTGACTTTGTTTGACTTTTTGTGAGAAAAAGAATGTAATGATTATAGATTGAATGTGATGTTTTGTCTTATTAAATTAAAAAATTTATTATATCTTTTATGATTATTTTAACCAAAAAAATTTCAAACCCCAACTTCCCAAACGGACTCTTAGTACTCAAATCAACTTTATTAGTTATTATAGTTGCTTTGTTTTGCCCATTAAAAAAAAAAAAAAAAAGTTAATGCCCTTGAAATGTGCACACAAAGTCTAGTTACCCCTAGAAATTTATTTATTATTAGTAATAGACTTAAATTACAAGAAGTTGAACAACTATATTTAAATCGAATATAGTTTGAAGTCCAACAACTAACACAATAAATAACTCTAATATAACTAGGAGAAATAAACAATTCAAGGGCTCCCCAATAAAAATTTAAAAAAAAAAAAAAAATCTAAAGAAAGAAAGAAATATGTCAATACAACTCTTATTATGGCATTGCTATTTTAATTTGAAAATTAGACTTATTTTTTAAACTTAATGATATGACAATTAATTAAAATATTTAAGACATCTCTCTCTCTCTAATGTCTTCTGTAATTATTAACTAATTATCTCACTTGTACATTATTTAACATGAAAAGTGGATTAAAAAATAAATTTGTATATCATTTGCCTTCTTATTATATAGGTATCTTGAGTGACACTGACATAATAATTCGGTAAACACACCTTGATTCTCAATTTTTGTGAGATTTACAGGGACTTACATGAGTCTCACAAAAAATGAAAAGTTAAAATGTGTTTATGACCATATTAAGTACCAATTCCTAAATGAGGACGACTCCTCTCCCATTGTCAATTTGGACGGAATCATCTAATCATTCCCGTGGGCTCGTCTTTGGATTCCACTTTGGTCTTGTGTGGAAAGTTGATTATTTTAGTTAGTTATTTAATTTTTTGGCTATTTTAGTCTAGTTAAAATAGTTATATTTGGGAAGATGATTGTTTTTATTTATTTATTTATTTATTTTATAGTTGATTTGATGATTGGGAAAGAAAAAGTTAAATTATTATGGATTAAATGTAACATTTTGTCTTATTGGTTATTTTAACTTATTTTGTCTTTATTGACTATTTTAGCAACACACACACACACACACAAAAAAAGAAGTAACTTGCCAAACAAGGCCTTTGATTATTCAAATCGTTCACAGTTTAGGATTTGCTAAATAAATCATTCATGTAAAAAATTAAGTTGATTAGATAATGATAACTGTATGTTTGGATTAGTTTTGTACACAATGAATGATTATAAAATCATAAACATCATCTAATTTTTACATATAAAATTGATCCGAATATATGATTACTATTATACGAATAATTTAATTTTTAATATAAATAATTCACTTCACCAGTAGTAGAATGTAAATGATTCAAATTGGAAAAAGGTTTTTCTCCAATTCATTATGTAGGAGTTCCTGCATCCTAAATGATTTGACAATAAATAATTAGCCACTTATTACATAAATTAAATTGGGCAAATTACACAAATAGTCCCTATAGTTTGAAACTTGTGTCACTTTGGTCCCTAACTTTTCAATTGTGACACATTTGACCCTGAATTTTGAATCTTGTTCCAAATAAGGACAATTGAAGTTACCATTGTTTAATTTTAAGGGTAAAATTGTCAATTTAATAAAATATAAACTAATTTGACAAAAATAAATGTCAAAAAAATATTTTTAATTTTTTAAAAATTATTTTTATCCACCAATGATAAAATTATGTAAAATTGATAAAAATTAATTAAAATTACATGATTAATTTTTTAAAATTAATTTTACTAATGACATGGCACTCAATAAAAAAAGAAAAAAAATACAACGCCAAGGCCAAAATATCAAATCATTCATGGTGGGGCCCACTGCCACATCATTAGTGGTAGCACTAATTAGTACTCTCACTCATTTCCCTAAATTTAAATTTAGATCCCATAAAAAACAATAAATTTAGGTAAAAATATTTAAAATATTTTTTACTTCTTGACCTAAACTTATATCAAATTGAATTTTATTAAGATGTTTATCTAAATTAAGGGATACTCAAATTCTTACTCAAAATTGTTAAAATTATTTCATGATTCTCAAATGTACCATTGTCATAGTAAAATTTTTACTCAAATTTATGCTTAAATTTAAAATATACAAATATTGAGATAATAGAATTCTTTTTTTTTTTTTTTCACTTCAGTCGTTGTGTAGAAACAAATATCAATATGATAGGGTTTTTAAAGATCCAAGTATGATAGAATTATTTTAAAAAGTTAGAGAATATATTTTTAGATAAAAATTTAAATAAAAAAAAATACATACTTGCCTAAAATATTTACGATTCCTAAATTCATGTTTTTTAATATATGAGATAACCTTAATCGTTGGAGAATTAAACAAAAATTAGAAACATTTTGAATGTACTTATATAATAAGTGACCAACCATAACTTATCACATTGCTTAAGATATAGGAACTCCGATTGAAAGAAAACGTTGTGCATTCAAATTAGCCGTCCTCTTACTAAATGATTTTGGATATAAAAATAATTAATATTATTAAAGGGGAACTGACCCAAAGGTCCAAGCCTAACATATCATACCCCATTTAGACCCAAAACAAATTTAATACTCCATTACGTCCTCAAATTATCAATAAGACGAAAATACCCACAATATATCATCCAATTTACACGTGCGCAACCATCACCCACGATCATCTCAGTCTGATCAGTACACTGTCACATCTACGCCGCTCGAAATCAATTCTCAGTCCTCCATCTCTCCTCCGCTCAACTCCATTTCCTCTAAAACCCTACCTTAACCACAAAACGAAACCGTTCATCTTCATCACCCACGATCATCTCAATCTGATCAGTACACTGTTACATCTCCGCCGCTCCAAATCGCATTCTCATTCCTCCATCTCTCCTCCGTTCGACTCCATTCCCTCTGAAACCCTACCCTAACCACAAAACGAAACCGTTCATTTTCAACACAACACCAAGCTGTTCATATTCTCCAATCGTTGACTCTCAACAACACGAAGAACCATCACCACTCTGAAGAAATTTCACAGTTCCTGACTTCCGATTCACAGAAATGGAAAAAAAAAGTAACATCTCTCTTCACCTATTCATTATTTTTCATTCAAATTTGTACATTATTCTTCCATAATTCGTATATACACATTTTACATACTTCAAAATGTATAAACCCTCTTTTATATATAATCCCCTATTTTAAAACATTCTAGTCCCCTATTGTTAAACATTCTAATTCACTGTTTTTACACATAAATCCCTATTTTTACACATTCAACACTTTATTCTTATTCTTGTTGTTCAATATTGGCTTTTCTTATTGTTATTTTTTAATACTTAATCTTCTCGTTGTTATTGTTGTTGTTTACAAAATACAATGGGCTATTCCTATTGTTGATACTGTTTATAAAAACTGCAACATCATACAGTTTCATTTCATCACTCTACAAGTAACATATCTAAATTTATTCAAACTGCAAATGAAACTGCAAAATTACACAGTTTAATCACTACTCAAAACAAATAGGTAACTTATTATAAAGTGCAAATCAAACTGTCAAATTATACAGTTTCGTAACTGTTACCAACAAATACATATAATTTCATATTAAACTGCATATAAAACTTCAAAATTATACAGTTTTGTCACTATATTACTCATACCCTGCTGTCGCTTTCATTTTTTCAGAAATAGCTGTTGAAAGATATTGGAAGAAACAAACCCATATGCCCAAAAATCCAATCAAGGATTTAAGTATCTCCCCTTTTGAAAGTCCGTCTCCTGTATCCACTGAAATGCCACCAACATCTCCCCCTCCACAAAAAACCCAACCACCACAACCAAAAACAACCAAACACCATAGACCCCACCAAAAAACCCACAAAAGAACCATACTACCTACAAGAAAAAGCCCAAGAACTACACCACAGACCCCACCCATACAACAAACACCAACCACACCTCCAACCACAACAAAAACAAACAAAAGAAAGCCAACAAAAAAACAAGAAACTCCTCCAACCAAAAAAAGAAAGCTCCAAGAAAGCCACAAGAAAGCCAATCAACTCCCATAACAAAAACCAAGGCATCAAAAGGGAAAAAAGCAGCAGTCCCTGCAAAGAGAATCCAACAATTTAATTACCGTTCCAACATCGAAACAGTAATCAAACTATTGAAGGGGATTAAATTCACAAAAGCCCAATAGACAGTGCTGGAAAAAACCCCTTTTTGGCCCATTATAAATGCTCTCTCCTCAACACAACTGAAGGCCTCTTGGTGCAGATGCTACAATTCCATTGTAGCAGAAATGACAACACTCTACAACAAAAGAAAAAGAGCATTTATATTTGGCAAAAAGGAAATGAAACTTAGAAACAGTGATGTTAAGCTCATTTTTGGTATCGACTGTGGAGAAGACAGCATCACCACCAAATCCTATGCAAGACCAAAGGATTTTGAGCTTCCATTTTACAAACGAAGATGCAAATAGTAAAGAGATTGGATGACAAGTCTTTGACCAAAATGTTTCAACAAACAAAAAAAGAAAAATCAACCAATGATCGTCAAGATCTTGCAAGGGTCATCACTTTTTACTTGTGCTTGAAACTTCTCATGCCTACAACAGGCCATACACTCAGTTGGAGTTTCCTCAACTATGTTGACAATCTCAACAACATCAAGAAGTACAATTAGGTTGAGGCAATAAAAGACCCACTGATGAATTCAATGACAAATGCAAACAACAACTCAAGGCATGTCACTGGATGTGTCATGTTACTCTTGGTAAACACGTTACTCAACTACTTCACACAAAATATCAGACATCCACCTATTTCTAACTATCTAACATATTTCAATTTTTTTTTACAGTACTGGTACTGTGAGCATAGTAAACTCCTCTGACCATCCAACAAAGAAGGCTTCCCAATGTTTATGAAATGGAACCTTGGCAAAATGTACTCCAAGTGGAAACACATCAGCCTTGCTCACTTTGAAAAGGTATTCAAACTCTTCTATACTATCATAGTACAAATCTATTTAACATTCCTTTCACAGTCATTATAGTAAAAATCATGTTATGAAACTGTCAAATTCTTCAGTTTCAAACAACATATATTCAACACTTGACTCACATTATTCACAGTACAAATCATATTATGAAACAGTAAAAGTTTGCAGTTTCAAAGCACACACTTATTTAACATCACTCATGTTATGAAACTGCAAAAATTTACAATTTAAATGCACAAATCTATTTCACATTACTCATATTATGAAACTGTAAAATTTTTCTATTTCAAGCAACATATTTCGACACTTAACTCACATTACTCACAGTACAACTCATCTTATGAAACTAACCAATTTTACAATATTACTGATATATGCCACATTGTTCCAATGCAGGTTAACCAAAGTGCTTTAATCCCAACTGAACAAGAAATATAGTTATTGCATATCAATCAAAGCACATCAACAGACTCTTCAGCAAAGAAACATGACTACAAAAAGGACAATAAGCAAAAAAAGAAAACAAAAGCAACAAAAAAAAAAAAAAAAAAATTCTAGACAGTGATAATGATGACTTTCTCGAAGAAGAACATCAATCAGAATAGGAACAAGAAGAACAACAACAAAAAAAAAAAAAAAAAAGCAAAAACCACAAGAAGAACCAGAAAGTGATGAACAAGAAGAAGAGAGTGATGAAGAAAAAAAACAAGTGACTGGTGAAGAAAAAGCTGATAAAGAAGAAACTGAAGAAGAAGAAGAAGAAGAAGAAGAAGAAGAACCTGATGAACAACAAGACAATGATGAAGCAGAAGAAAGACAAGAAGCAAAAGGTGATCAACTAGAGGACACTAATGAAGAAGAAGACCAACAACAAGAACAAGAAGAACAACAAACAAACCAACAACAAGAAGTCAATGAATAAGAACTGACAAACCAACAAGAAGAACTCCAAGAGAAATCTGACATATTTCATGCACAAGGTAAACTATTGTCTAATACTAAAGCAAACTGCAAAATTTAATTAAACTAACCAAAACACAATCCAACATTTTTATAGGTCACGACCAACCACAAACACCAACCAAAGAGGACGACAAGGACAAGCTCATATCAGTCATGAGAGCACAAATGCAAGATATGGAACAAAAATTCATGGCTGAATTGCGTAAAAAAGAAGATCAATTGAAGGAAATGTCCACCAAAAAAACTGGCAGTCCCCAACAAAGATCAATGGTCAAGAAAATCAAACAAAAGTCAAGAAAACAAGCACATGACCCAGATTTTGAACACCAACCAATGACAAAAGCCAAAGAAGATACAAGGAACAAGACACAAACTGCTGCTGATGTACCCAAACCAACAGAGGCTATCACTGAAGAAAAATAGAAGAAGAATGAAAAGAAAAAAGAAGAAATCGAAATAGAGACAGAACCTGTTACTGAACCCAAGCAAAAAGAGGTTGCTCATGAAGCAAAACAACAGCAGAAAGAGAAGATGTAAGAAGATATTGGCCGAGAGAAAGCAGTTGCTGCTGAAACCAACCCAAAAGAGCATGCCAATCGAGAGAAGATACAACTTCAAGTATTGAAAAGTGATGATAATTTCAAGGAAGAATCAATCCAAAACAAGCCACTCGCTATTTTATGCCGCAAAACAAACAAGGTTTGGCATAGCCTATCCAAAAAAGACCACGACCAAATTCAACTCATCAACAACACACAATCAAGTGCTTGTGTCTGGTCTGGCAATGAAGATGAAAATTGCGTATACTTTTCAGATATATGCAGATTGACCAACAGGGAATCCTTATACGGGAATGTAGGTCTCCAACTGCACAATTTTACAGTTTCTGTTCATATTCAATAACCTATTCCACAAACCTAACACATTCTCATATATAACATGTTTCAGGTCATTGATGCCTTCTCAGAAAAGCAATTGGCACTCCAACCAACCATTGAAGAATTTGAGAAAAATGATCTAGCCTTTGCAAGAAATCCATACGCTAGAAGATCTTACGTTTTCTCAACACTCATCAATGTAAGCAAAACTTAACATACCTTTTAACTGCAAAATTTTCTACTTTCTTAACATGTCTAACTACATAGTTTTATAACATATTTCAAACATATATATAACTTACACACTCCACTACAAAACCAAGATCAAGCACTGAGAGAAAAAATGATGGACAGCCATTTTCCAAAAACAATGAAAAACAGATATATCCATTTCCCAATCAACCACAACAACCATTGGACAATTGTGGTCTTTGACAATGCTGATGGGATATGGAGACACTATGACTCTTTGAGACCAGCAAAAGATTGCCACAACAAGCACTTTGAAATTGCAAAGGAAATTGTAAGTTAAATACAATTTCCTACTTAATTCCATTCCTTTAAAAACATCTCAACTCATCACTATAACTAACAAAAACACCCACTAACTATTTTGTAGCAACAATATCAACTGAGATGGAATAAAGCATTACTCAGTAATCAAGGAAACATGTTATCATCTTAAGAGTGCGAGACAATAATTGCATCAATTGAGGAATGCGCACAACAAACCCCACATTCGTAAGATACAAAATCAATAAACTAATCTTCCAATATGCTAAATTTTACAGTTTTACCTAACTAATTAACTTCATCGAAAACTTCGCAGGAATGATTGTGCAATCGCCATCTGCAATATTATCAACCAATATATCAACTGGCAACCTGTGCAGAAATCACTTCAACCAACTGAGTGGGTCAAATTTCAAGCAGAAATCGTCAGTCAATTTCTCAATAATGAGAACCGATCTTGGAAACTCAAGCACTACCAAATGTTGACAAAACATACCAAACCATAGAAACAATGAACAAACTTCTTGACAATACAAATATTCAAGTGAACATCTCTTTGTACTTTTTTTTTTATTTTTTATTTTTAACTTGTGACAAGTACTTTATATACTTTTGGGAATGATCTTCTTCTGGTTATTATGGTGAAAATGATTGTTGTCATTGATGTTGTTATTGCTCTTCTTCTTGTTATTATTATTGTGCTTGTACTTCTGATTGTTTGTGTACTTGTTTGTGGTTGCATATATTTTCATATAGTAAAGGTTGTTTCTAATAATTCTTCAAACTGCAAAATTATGTAGTTTCATCAGGTTGTTTCTAATCATTCTTAAAACTGTAAAATTATGCAATTTCGTCAAGTTGTTTCTTATAATTCTTAAAACTGTAAAATTATACAGTTTCATTACTGAAAAAAAATTTATGCTACACAATTATGCATCCAATTTCATGACTCAACAAATAAATGAACTACATTTCAAAATTGAAAATAAAACTGCAAAATTTTACAGTTTTCTCGCTATGAAATATGAAATAAATGAATCATGTAGTAAACCTGCATTTCAATATTATACAGTTTCAATAAGAAATTTTCAACAACCTTCTCTGCATTCCATAAAAATAAAACCAACCAAACCCACGAAAAAAAAAATCCGAATAAAAAACAAAACAAGACTGTTACAAAACAACTTCAATAACTAAAGAACACATCAAAAAACAAAAAACAATTCAACCAACTTTATTCATTACTTCCATAATACCAAGTATCACATTTTTTATTATCATAATTCCTCAAATTCAAATAGAAATCCAAAAGAATAGATTGTGGCCTCAAATAGCAGCCTTGCATGTCTTCTTATTGTGATTCCCATATTTCAAGCACCTCCCACACTTGATTTGCTTCACATTCTCATCTCTAGAAAGTATCATATTCTTCTTGTTCCACCCGGGCTGCTTCTTCGTTATAGGAGGTTTGATAATCGAACTACTGGCACCATCAAAGTCAAATCTCTCATTTGAAGGCACTGGATAAACAGATTCCTTGTATGACTCTCTAAAACAATCTACATGAAAAAAAGATCAATGAAATCATACACATCTTTACCACTACTATGCAAAGCATGCACAACATGACAACAAGGAAAACCATTCAATTGCCATTCATGGCAAGAACAAGTCTGTCTACCAATATCAACATAAAAAGAAATAGAAGAATGAACCTCAAGCACAGTATCACTAGCAACAATCACATCCTAAGACTTAGCTAGCTCCAAAGAGTCCAATTTCTTTTTCATAACTAGACACAATTTTGTAGTCCATCTTTTAGATTCAGCTCTTCTATTCGACAATTGAGTCATGATTTGAACCCTAATCATATCAACCATACAAGTAATAGGCAACTCACGGGCCCCACCAATCCAATTATTGTAATACAAAGTCCTACCAATTTGTCAATCAAATTTCTCTTCAAATGATTCAAGCAATATGCATGATGTGCATTGGGAAAAACCATTGAAAGAGCGTCTAGCAATCCATATTGACGGTCCGACACAAAGGTCAATCTCCGGCCTGAACCAACACCCTTTAACAACTGACTTAAGAACCACATCCAATTATCTTGATTTTCAGCGTCAACAATCGCAAAAGCCAAAGGAAACAGACTTGCAAACAAAGTAACATGGAACTGTAAAAATTAGCAGACTCACAATACAATCACACATTGACAAAACAAACCTATACTAATTGCAAATAAATACATACCTTGATTACCATCCTTTGATGTTGCTGCAAGCAAATGCCCCTTGTAACGCCCCTTCAAGAATGTACTATCAACAAACAACAACGGACGACAAAATTGAAAGCCATACAAACATCCATGAAATGCCACAAACAACTTCCGAAAACACCTACTACTTTCATCCACATCTAATTCAAACACACTTCCCGGATTCGTTCTCATAGCCGTCTCAAGGTACCATCGAAGTTGGTCAAAAGAAGTTGCAAAATCACCAAACAACCCACCTCTTGCCTTATCAACTCATAACCATGTAACCCGATAAGAAACATCTATACCATATTGCTTCTTCAACTTTTTTTTAACTTCAATAGGACGAGTCAACGGATTATCACTAATATCATTTTGCACAATATCAGACACAAGTCTAGAACCAACCATTTTGTTACAAGATCTACGAGCAACAACCCCACAAGTATGCACATTATCCAACTTCATTATAAAAAAAATATCGGAATTCATCAACACCCTTCCATGCACAAACCATTTACAACCCGTAGACGACTTCATCATGCATTCAGCAGTTACTCTTGTTGCATCGTTCTTCACATAATTCACTGCAAAACCACACTCAACTGCATACTTAGCCATGCAATGCGGAACGCTGGCACTCCACCTTCAAATTCTTGACCAACACTCTGTATAATTCCCTTCCAACTAGCAGACAACAAAACTCTCTCTGGTTCTGGATAAAAACTAGACAACAAATCACCAAAATTATCACAATCGTTAACCAAAGAACTCTCACCAATTACAGAATCAATCCTACAAGAATTACCATCATCAACCTCCACAATTCTCTTATCACCCACAACAACATCAACAACATGACAACCACTACTACCTACCATTGACAGCATATTCCACAAATCATCATCACATTCAACAATACAATTAGAATATCCAGGAATAGAGAAAAACAAACAAAAGTTACCAACACCCAACTCCTTGAACTTTGCACATATTTTCTCAACAACTTCATTATAACCACATCCCTCACTAATCTTAATAGCAGCACAACAATTACTGTATTTGCACATTAACATGAAACACCCCTCCATACTACAAAATCACAAACCAACAAACAATTGTTCACAGATTCCAAACTGCAAAATTATACAGTTACAACATATCAGTACCAACAGTACACAATTCACAATTCCAAACTGCAAAATTATACACTTATAACATATCAGTATCAAAACACCAGAATTCACAATTCCAAACTACAACTTCAAAACACATTACACTATACAACAAACAAAATCAATAAAATCAAAATCATTACACTATATCACATACAAAAATCAAATAAAATAAGTATCAAACAAACAACATTTATCACAAAACAAAGAACTAAAACAACATTGCCAAACACAAACCAAATATCACGCAAATTTGCTTATCTATATATACATACATATATGTATCGGCAGATACAAACCACATACACACACAGATATATATATATGTATATGTATGTATCGACAAATACATACATACACATATATATATGTATCGACAGATACAAACTAGATAAAGAGAGAGAGAGAGAGATAGAGAGAGAGAAAGAGAACGTACGCAGAGATCGCCTGTATGCAGAGATTCAGATCGCACAACCAGATCCACCTCACAACACAATGACATCGACCACACAGCACAATGAGATCGCCATAACGAAGAGAAATCAAGATCGCAGAGGTGAAGATTTGATTTTCTTTTTTGAACGGAGCAAAAATTTGATTTTTTATGTATATATAGATCTCAAAACAAAGGGTAATACAGTCATTTACAAAATACGAAAATAAAAAACGGGACCTCTGGGTATAAAACTTAAAAAACTATAGACCTATTAATCTATTAAAAACATATTGGGATTAGAAGGGAAATAGATCCCCTACATAGGACTACATAGTAATTTTCCCATTATTTAAATTGATCTCTTAAGAAATTGATGGCTACTATGGACTTAGTTTGGATGGGGTCCACTACCCCTGCGTGTAATTCATTTGGGACCGTTGATCTGAAAATGATAGTGGTTATTTGGTGTTCCTAGAACATGATCACATGGTGTTTTAAGATGTGGTGAATGGTGGAAAATATAGGATTCATAATTTTGTATCAAGTGATTGAGAAATAAGAAGTAACATGTTTATGATGATTAGTACTGGAGTATGAACACGTGATGTTCTAAGAGTATTGAATAATTTTTCATATGATAAGGGTAGCTTGCGTCGCTACACATTGGATCATTGTTGGACCCTAGGGACATGGGACAACACGTGAAATGCAAGGTGGTTAGGGGTGTAAATTCGGCCTGATCTGGGCTCTAGTCGGCCCACCGTTAGGCTATGCGGGCTCTCGTTAAATTTTGGGTTGGGCCGAATTGGCTCACGTGGGGAAAATCTCGGCCTAGGCAAAGGCCCTAGCCTTGGCGGGTTTTTTTTTTTTTTTAGTGAGAAAAAATGATAGATATATATAGTAATAATGAAATGAATAATTTTATCTATCAAAATATTACAATCATTAAATTAAATAGATAACAACATTTAAAAAATAATTTTTATTTCAAAATGAAATAAAACATTACAAAAATTTATATCATTAAATAAAACAGATATATATTATTGATGATGGTAGAGAAATTGTATCACTATATGTCAAGTATATCCCAACTAGGTTGACACCTACTAGCATATCAATCATTTACATTATATTCCACCTCAAGAATCTAATAAAAACAATACGAAATTAAATAGTGAAAAAAAATTGTTGGTCAATCATCGGTGGAGATAGACAGTCCACTGGGGGTGCCCAATGATATATCATCCAAATCGCATTGAATTCTCTCATTTTCACTGCAATCTTGTCTTCTTGTAAGCGCATACATATGATCTCTCAATATCATAAGTGTCTCAATCATTTGGGGTAAAAGTCTGCTTCGTTAATCACTTAACACTTGTCTACTTGTACGGAAATTTGTTTTAGAAGTCACTGTAGAAGTAAGAACTATTAGTATATCACAGACCGTCTATAAAAACATAGACCACATAGTTTCATTTTATTTCCACCAATCCAAAATATCAAAATCATCATCATCATCCACAAGTACGTTATCCAAATAACATTGTAATTTAGAATTACTTACGTTTACATTTTGAGATCTTCTTTTAGTTTTTATTGCTAAAAAAATACTTAATCTTCTATCTCGAGATAAGGTTGGTGTAGTGTGTGTAGGTCTATTTGCAGGTACAACTTCCTTATATTTTTCAAATATTTTTTTGCATGTATGCATGATAGGGCCAAATTGTTCTTCATCAGCAAAAATGTTTTTTTTTTTTTTTTTTTGTAAACAAGTATCTTTATACCTAGGATCAACTACAATAGCTAAACCTAAAAGATGAGGCAATAGATTAAAATATTTATCAAATTTTGCCTTCATTGTAGTAATAATGGTGATATAATATTTATTAGCCATATATTTTGTAAAAACTTTCATTACTTCTGCAAACATATGTAAAACAAATGGTGAAGTAAGTATATATATACGAAAATAATTTTGTTGCAGTATGAAAAAGTTTTAGAAATTTTTTATATAAGTTTATGTAGCGCCAATTATCATCTATAGGAGTCAGTACTTCTTCTATTATTGTTGTTGCAAAAAATAAATTTATTATTTTTCTTTGTTTAAAAGCTCTCTTTAACATATTATACGTTAAATTCCACCTGTTGTCTATATCTAAAATTAATTTTTTAAATTGCATACTTTCTTGTTGACAAATTTTCTTATATTCTGAAATTCGATTAGCAGAAGACATAATAGTAAGAACCATATATTTTATTACCAGTACAGAAATCTCATATACATGTATAACTTCTTTAACAATCAAGTTTAAAATATGAGCAAGACAACGAATATGAAATCAATTACCATCAACAAGTAGTTGTAAAATATATTTCAAATGTGCTATAGACTAATATGTTGCATTATCTAAACTAATGGTAAATATTTTTTTTGCAAAGCCTACTCATATAATACATTATTTATTTCTCTCCCAAGTGAATAACCGTTGTATTGAAATTCAACTAATCCAAATGAAATTATTCTTTTATTTAATTTCCAATCATTATCCATATAACGTGCAGGGATGTATTGATATTCTAAACCACTATTTGAGTACAAATCAGATTTTAAACAAACTCTTCCATTCAAATCTCTAAAAATGTTAAATAATTCACTTTTAATATCCTCAAATTTTTTTAAAATCCTGTTCCTAGTAATATTTCTTGAAACATCTTGACAGTAAGGTGCAAAGCCTTCGTGAATCATTTCTAGAAAATCGGGACATTCACTAATAGTAAAATGTTTTTTTAATAATATAATTAATCACATAATCTTGTGTACATACAAGATCATCTAAAAATGTTTGTAAATTACTAGCTGTTGAACTCCCTAATTGCATTTGAGTTCTAATATTAGGTTGTTGATTTTCTAAATGTTTATTAGCATGTTTTTTTAGATGACTAGTACCCCTTGTTGATGTAACACTAAGTAAATTTGCACAATATTTATATTTTGCTTTAATTACAATTGTACCATCAGAATTAAGTACATATACTCTTTCTAAATACTCCCAAACAGTACTAGACGTGCCCCTAGATGATGATGCTACTGTTTGAAGAGAATTATTAAGAGAATTAGTATATTCATGTTGTGTATATTCATAATATAGACAAAAATATTAGGAACATTAGGATCTATATTAATATAAGTAAAATAATATATATTAACTAACAATGAATTAAAAGAAAGAGTAATTAATCAATATGAATAATAACTAATATATTCTAACTAACAAATAATGTAAAAAAATGAGTAACTAATAAATATTAATTCAAATAATTAATGTTACCGAATAGGGAATGTGATACAAAATTGGCTTTTTCAAGGAAAACTTATTCTTGTACAATTGCAATTGCCACATAAGAATGAGACTTTAAAGTTAATTAGGAGAGTTGAGAGAGAATGATAATTTGAGAGAGATTTTTTTTGTGAGAAATAAAATGAGGAGATATTTATAGTAATTTTGGGGGGGGGGGGGTGTTAAATTAAAAAAGAAAAAAAAATGTTTGTGCCATTTTGGGAATAACAGTTATATGACCGTTTGAATTCATTTCAATTTTTCAAAAAAAGAGTGATTGTTGTTGGACAGGGGGCATGATCGTTGGGTGGTGGGTTGGGCCATCAAAGGGAAAAGTTTTTTAGGCCAATCAGGCCAGGTAGTAGGTTGGGCTCAAGCCCAGCTCACATGGAGGGTTAGGCTTCAAAATAGATGGCCCAGGCCCAGGCTCAAGCCCAAGCCCAAGCCCAAGCCCAAGCTTGGGGCCTCAGGTTGGGCTTAGGCCTGGCCGGGCCAATTCGAGCCGTGGGCCAATGGGTCAGATTTACACCCCTAAAGGTGGTTAAATGCAATGTTTCCACGTATTCACATGCCCTACTTGGGACCCAATAAAAATTAATCAATAGATAATAATAATAAATAAATAAAAAGGGAATTACATCCTAGTGAAATAAATAAATAAAAATTACATAGACATAGAGGGGTGCATGTAGCCCCACAGCTTTTGAGTTGCACCTCACCACACAAAGAGTTACTTTCTCCATGTTTTACAAAAAAAATTTGGTCTTGTATCCTGCATTGTTATTCTATCATAAATAAATGTTGTCTTTTAATGGAGTTGTTGCAGAAGCTATTGGTTCAGAAATGAATTTGGGTTCGCTTTAAAGAAAGGTAGAGACCGGTGTGGAATTTCCCTAAATAGAGAAAAAAGAGAGATTTTCGACGTGATGCAATACTGACTTGGGATGCTTTCGGTGGAGGTGGAGACGGGTCCACGACGTCGGATCCTCTTCCTTAGAGGACGCTTGTTCGAGTTTGAGGAAGTGACAATGGATGAAAGGGGGTCACTGATGCTTAACTATTGTGGAGCATGGGCAAGGATTGCAGCGGGAAATGGTGTTGGTTGGCTTTAAAGCCCAATGGATAGGAACGAAGTTGCAGATGTCTTCAACAAGTTAAAAGAGTCATTCATTCATGGGTTGTCTAGACGGGAGACGATGGAGTGTGCTAGTTTGGATCCGAGAAGAGAAAAATAGGGGGGCTTCATTTTCGATTGTGGTTACGATGGTGTAAACACCCCATTTTTTACGGCCGTTTAAGACTTGGATGATCTTACAGGTACATCCGGTGGCGAGTCTGATTGCTCACCAAGTGCTTGAAGTCCGCGACGGAACACCACAGGTTTGAGTTTTCCAAACCCTGCATCTTTTTTGCCTCATTTTTGGACCATGCTTAAGTTCTTTTAGATTAAGGTTGGTGATGGCCTGTCGGGCATTTTTGAGGGCTGCTGGCCATGGCCTTTCGCCTACCGGCCATTGATGTGCCTGGCCGGCCGCTAATGAACCCTTGCCGGCCATCACTAATGGTCGGTCGGCCAGCAGTGTTCCAGCAGATATTTTGTGATATTTTGTGCCAGCTGTTTGCACAGATTGATGTATCTTCTAACACGTGTGTGGCAGGATCTTTGTAAGGGGAATTTGCATCTTCTATATATAGGACCCCCCCTCTTGCATGTGAAAGGGTTAGAAAATTTTGAAGACAAAAATTTTCTCTCTCTCTCTCTAGAATTTCCTCTCTCTCTCTCTTGTTTTTTTGTGCCTTAAGTTTAGTTTCTCTCTCTTGTTATTTTGTGCCTTAAGTTTAGTTTCTCTACACTTTTGCACTTGAACCCTAAACCAAACACTCTCACCTTGGAGCTGAGGTCTCTTGAAGTCCTTTTTGAGCTCTAGAAGAGGATTTTGGCTTGATTTAGCTTGTTTTGTTGCTCTAATTGCATCTTGTCTTCAAAAGGTATAACACTTGTATTTTAAGCTTCTTTTAAATACTTGTTTTGCCATCTTTACATGCTGTTTTTGAGCTGGTTTTGACCTCCTAAAATCTCTATTTTTATGGTTTAAAAATGATGGTTTAAGGCCCCTTTTGAGTTAGGGGTGGTTCACCCTTGTTGTTACTTGGCTTGTTAGGCTTTTGTGCCTTTTTTTCAAAGCTTTTAAATCAAACTTTTTAGGCCTTTAAACCACTGAATCTCAGAGTTTTTTCAGTGATAAAAACCATATTTTGAAGTCCAACATTGGAGGGGTTAGCTTTCCCTCCTTGTTGTCTTGCTTGCATGCCTAGTTTCCTCATAAGTTAGCATGTTTTTGTAGCTTATCTTAGCCTATTTCTAGCATGTTTTTACCTCTGATTTGGGCTACCTTGGCTCTGTTTTGGGCTGTTTGTGTTGCATGAGTAGTGTTTTGCATAGTTGTAGTGTAAAGGGCTTCACTAGCTTAGTGTTTTGAGCCTTTAAACATGAATTGCATGAGTTGCTTGCATGTTTTAGTGTTATTTCGCACTCCATTTTAGCACTGAATCTCTGCAATCTCCCTCTATTCCTTACTCTTTCATTTATTTTGAAAGTGGCTTTAAGCCACTTGTTGGCTTGAGTGTGAAATTGAGTTATCCATGCCTAATGGTTTAATTCCTTTGGGAGTTCATTATCAACGGCATGAGGTCTGTTTCATGCTCAAGGTGCTTGTGGTTTAAGCCCACTTTAAATTAGAGGACACTCACCTTTTGGACTAATCAATTAAGGAATGGATTGGTAATCTAAAATGAGTAAACAAAAGTGATAAGTAAAACTTGAGCAAGATAAGCATATTGTGTTGCATTGCATGTGTTCAATCGGATGTTATATTGAACACAAGGAAGATTGGAGTATTTCATACTCAAAGTGATGAAATGGGCCAATCTCCTTGGTCTCCATTACCCTTGATCACACATAATAGGGTGGTGGTCTTGAGTCTTGTTTTTGCATACAATGAAATTGTACTTCCTTGTTCTTTGGCCATCATGCATTGAAAATGCTTGGTTGGTGGTTTTGGAGCCAAGAATACCACTCATTGGAGATGTTTTGATGATAAAGAGTGGTATACAGTACATACAACCTGTGAAATTACTTCTTTCCTGCTCTGTGTTGTGCTCTGTTGCAACAGAATGAAGTTGTTCATCAGTGGCCGGCAGGCCACACACTGATGGCCAGCAGCCTTTCACTGATGGCCGGCAGTGCCCTTTTGTAGCAGGCACATGGCCGGCAGCCTCCATTAGTGGCCGGCAGCCTCCATTAGTGGCCGGCCAGCCACTGATGTACTCTCAGAACAGTGCCCTTTCAGCATACCAAAATTCAACTGTGCAAATAGAGGTAGTCAGCAGCAATGCGGTGGCATTCCGGGTGGAAACCGAACGCGCGCATGTGCATTTGATGCATCTCAAGTTTAACTAGCTAGAACAACATGCCTATTGTTATTTTTGAGTTGTTTTGTACTTAATTAATTTAGTTTAGTTAATTAGCGCAACATGTATTTGATTAGCTTAGATTGATTAATTGATTGTTGTAAGAATTAAGTAGCTTATCTTAGCTATTTCTTTATTTTGTTTTGTATTAATTAGCTTAGTTAGATTAGCTTAGCACTTATTCATTTAGACCTTCCTTTGCGATGGCGTAAAGTTGTAATAAGTGTACGTGTGTGTGTGTGCATGTCTTCCAACCCCACGTCTTTCTCCCTTTTATTTAATCGCTTTCGATGGTTAGATTAGGGACATATTTTGATTAGCATACCTTATGCTCGCATGTTTGCATCCATTCATTTGTCTTGCATACACCGAGGCTCGGCGTATCATTCAAACTGCATTGCAATTTCAATACTTTTTTTGAATACATGTTTCAAAGCATGCTATCAAAGTGTTCCAAATGCCATATTAGTAGCCGAGCCTATTAATTGCATTATTGCATGTGTTGCATTAGGCATCTTGTATAGTTAGGAATCATGCATTATTTTCTAACTAGTTTATGTTTTGGCTTGGAATACTCGGTAAGCTTTATGCTTTAGCATACTTGCATGAGTGTGATTGCCATATTGCCATGATTCGCATGCTTGCCATGAGGCTATATGATACTTGCTAAACTGCATGAGTGCTTGTGGATGGAGGCTTTGTTGTCTGAATTGGAATAATTCAACGAATGCGCGTTTTAAGCCCACTTTGCGAAGTGGCAAAATCATGTTTGAAGCCCATCTTGTTTGATGACAAATCTGCATTTTTAAGCCTATTTGAGGGTGGCAAATTCAAACCATTTTCGAAAACAAACATGAGTTGAGTTGTTTCAATTCTTGTGACTTAGTCTATACTTGCTTGTGTGTGTCACATAGTAATGTTAGCTAATAATTAAAACAAGAAAACATAATGTTTATAAAAGAACATATCATGATTAGTAGAGGCCGATCTTTGAACAGGCGAGCGGGGGTGCTCATTTCAGAACCTTCTCCTCTCGTACCTAAGTTCCCGAGCCGAGGCAACTTTGGTGATGACGGACACGTGGCTTTTGGCACGAGTCAGGATTCCTAAATTTTCCCAAAACAAAATATTTAGGTGGCAACTCTGTAATCTGGCAAAGTAGTCCAATTTTGGCATTATTTGATTGAAAATCGATTTTTCAAAATGATTTGCCGAATTTGGACTTTTTGGTGTTTATCAGTTGCACATTGTACTTGTGAGACTAGATTCAGAACCGCAGGAGTCCGAACTATAAGGCCTTCTTTTCAAACCCTTTCCGAAAGGCGGGGGCATGCAAAAAGGCGAGTCCACAATTTCTAGCAACTCTATTGGGGATTTAGAGAGCTTGACTCGAACTCATGATATATTATTTTATCTACACTTATGTGTTTCTTTGCATTCGCGTTTGCATTTGCATCGGTGCGCTTTAGTCACAGTGTTTGCCATCTGCTATTCCTGAACGGTTTGCTGAAGGCTCGCTTGGAAAAGCTTGCCAAAGGCTGACCGGTTGCGGGCTTTACCACGATGG
This sequence comes from Camellia granthamiana, assembly GCA_036172215.1. Lineage (NCBI taxonomy): Eukaryota > Viridiplantae > Streptophyta > Magnoliopsida > Ericales > Theaceae > Camellia > Camellia granthamiana. Next base: position 47,416,855 of record CM069906.1, on the reverse strand, counting down.
GAACACAAGCCTTGGATCTAGACTACTGCTGTATCGTTTGATCCTCCTTTCACTTCTCGGTGTTAGGTGCGAGAGGTATATTAGGTAGTCTTGCTGAGGTATCATTTTTAACCAATTGACCTAGTTGCATATCGGAAGCCATAGAGACTTTTCCAAACTAGGACAGATTGCTCACCCGAATGCAGGGTTGTATGAAACTGCTTGTTTGCGTAGTGAACCCCTAGCTCCTGACGAAATTAGGACAAGGTAACCCTACCCCACTATAGGGGTGTTTTGGTTCTCACTTGCTTGATACGTGCTTTTAGAGTGAGACTCTGCAGGAATATATGTATCAGTTGCAAGTCTGAGTATTAGTTTGAGGATTTCAGTTTTGAGGCAGAAATTTAGGGCAGAAATCAGTGTTTGAGTATGGTCATCTAGTTTAAGATTGCAACTGTGTGTTGTCTCTGTCTGAGCTGAGGTGTTGTGCGTTTTCTAATTTTTGTCTCTTTTCTTTTATTTTCTTTCTCTTTTCTTTTATTTTCTTTTTGCAAGGTAGTCTTTCACGATTGCTTCAGACGAGGCAGTTACCCCCCAAGCATTCTGGACTCAAGTAAGGCAACTTTACTGATCTGGGGATCTTGTAAGAGGACGAACAGTGTTTGCTTCGCTACCCCCGGTTACAAGACAGAGGAGAGTCAGGCATAACTCACCGACTCGACAGTTACCTTCATTCAGCAAAGTCCAGTTTTTTGCTTTCGCTTCGGAAATAGAGTACACACCAATTCTGATAGATTAGCACCCCTTAGTCGACATGGAATAAATACTCCGCCAACTCCAGCAGACTATTGAGAATATGCAGCTGGATGCTGCTCGCCAAGCGGAAGTCACCACCTGCCAAGCGGAGATTGCAGCCCAGTAGGCTGAGTTGATCAGTAGGCTCTAGCAGCAACAACAACCACAACAAGCAGCAACTTCTGCTTCACATCCACCCCCCAGTCAGGGTTCCAATACCCGGGATTACAACTAATGTCTAGGAAAATGTGGACATTCTGGCAGAGCCAGTTCCACTCCAGACTTCCAAAGCATCGATTTACCCAACATAGGCGCCTTTTGAGTTTGAGGTCGACCCTACTGCACTGAAAGTGAGCAAGCTTGAGAAGCTTTTTAAACAAGCTCAGGCTGTGAATTCGATCCCAGATATAGAGGACGGCTATACAGATTAGGCAGTGACATTGCCAAATAGGTTTAAAATGCCGCATATAGACCGCTTTGATTGCTCGGGTAATCCCATGGTCCACTTGCGGTTATTTTCAAACATTCTGCGGCCGATGGGCCTATCTAGACTATAGAAGTTATCCCTCTTTGGTCGGACCCTATCAGGTATCGCAGCCATTTGGTATGCTAAACTTGAAGACTCTGTCAAGAGGAGCTGGAAAGAGATGGCTGAGGCCTTTATTGCTCAATACTCCTACAACACTCAAATCGAGGTCACAACTTGTGATCTCGAGGCAACTCGCTAAAAGCTGAAGGAGGGCTTCTCCGATTTTGTCACTCGGTGGATGGCTAAGGCCTCCATGATAACCACCCGGCCAGCTGAAAAGGACCAGATCATAATGGTCGTCCGTAATCTGCAACCAAGGCTATTACAGAAGATGATAGTCATACCTTTGCCTACTTTTGCTGACCTCGATGAAATAAGGGTGCAGATAGAGGATGCAATGAAGCAGGGTTTGATAGACCACGAGAAAGAGCAGCCTAAGAGGGCTTTCACATGCAGTTCCAATGCAGCTACGAGTAGTAGTGCAGCTGCAAGGCCTTCTAATGTTGGTATGGTCACCACCACACCGACCCCACTATATACATTACCCCCTTCCACCTACCTAAGCCGGCACTATTCATCCCAGAGAGCACAGACTTGTGCATGATGAACGTGTGTATATCCCAACCCAGGCCTATGGTGGTGACTGTGGTAGAAGAAGATGGAGTAACTTTGGTGGAGAATGGGAATGTCAGTTCAACGCTTGAGGGCTCCGTGGACTCATCTGAAGAGAAATACAACCCTTGTCGCTACATTGTGCCAACCGATCAGGCCAAACCAGAGCCGAAATTGTCAACATGAATGGAGGTTAGTGTGGTCCGGGAGGATGGACCAAGCTAGGGTTTAGATGACTTAGCCGACCTCGAGGAGGGCATCAGCAATCTGCAGTTCTGATGAACAAGATCTGGGGAGTGTACAGATTGACTGTTTTGATATGAATGGATCAGCAGATAATTCAGGGTGGCTCAGTGATGAACCAGATGCTGATGAGGGGTCTCAACCAAAGCTGGAACAGCTGGAAGCAGGAACTGCTATAACGGCTGGAACGGTTGATGACAAAGGAAAGTTGTCGAAGAGCACCGATACTAAGAATTTTGCTTAGGAATTGAGTAGTGTTAATACAACTGATACAGGGCAAGAGGCCACACTGAAGTGGTTTGAACAGGAAAGAACTGAGAATAATCAAAAAGTTGAAAAGGCAAAAGGCCCTGCGGGAATGATTGTGATGTGGATGCGGGAATACTCATAGCGGAACCGGACAGTTGCTTGTCGGTTGTTGGAAGAATATGGTGGAAATATGATGATTTACATCTTGCCCATACTGATGAAGATTGGGGACAGAATCTGCCAGACGATACCTGGTATTCTGAGGAAGTGGATCACATGACTAGGAGTGAGCGGTACTTCAAGCCCCCACACCTGGACCAATTGAAAGCATCGGGAAAGGATAAGGAAGCTAAGAAACAGAGGGAGAAACTGTTAGAAGAAGAAACTGTACTGAAGTAGTTGAAGAAGATTCAGGCGGACATATCTATTTGGGGGTTGCTCATGGCTTCGCGCATACACCGGCAAGCTGTATTGTCTGCAATGGATAAGGTCAAGCTATCTATTGACATAACCCCAGAACATTTAGTGGGACTTGTCTTCCCGGGAGGTGCTTCGCCGACTTTGACCTTCACGGATAAGGAACTACAGCCTGAGGGCTCTGAGCAATAACAAACCGCTATACATCTCAGTTGAATGCAGAGAGAAATGGGTGCCCATTGTACTAGTTGATACTAGGTCTGCGATTAATGTTTGTCCGTCGCGGACGGCCTATGCTATTGGCTTGAAACCAGCAGACTTTGTACCTACGGCCCAGGTGATCTGGGCTTACGACAACACGAGTAGAGAGGTGATGGGAACAGTTTAGATGAGAACACAGGTTGGCCCGGCACAACAGGACATCGAGTTTCACGTCTTAGATGTTCCGGCCACTTTTAACTTGCTCCTTAGACGGCTATGGCTGTACCAAGTAAAAGCTATTTATTCCACCTTACATCAGATACTGAAGTACCCTCTTGGAAAAAGGGTAGCCATTGTTTTTGGGAACTCTTCTATACATCCTCCGCCAGAGGTCACTACACCAATACTCGAGATTGTACACAACGACGAAGATGTATTCTTGTCTGGTTTTACCTTGGCTGAGGCCTGGGTGGTACAAAACATCTTAGCTATTGATGAGGGGGGTTGTATGTCAGTGCTCAGTCAGTCTACCTCATGAATAAGCTACAGCATGTACCCAGGATGGGATTAGGAAAGAGCGGCCGGAAGGGCATTACCGCACTGGCCGAAGTGCCACATAACCCTTATATCTTTGGCTTGGGCTATATGCCAACCAAAGAGGACTAGGTGAGAAAAGGAAAGGAAATGATAGGAAGAGCCAAAGCAAAGCAAAGTGGGAAGCACTATGAGCTTGTACATAGACCAATTTAGGGAACTCTGAATGGTTGTTTTGTCCGAGAGGGGGATGACTTCCCATTTTGTTGCTTTCCTAAGCCATGGTTGAACTCTAAGAATTGGCGTTTGCCCAGCTTTGAGATTTTCTTCGATGTATAGCTGCAAGAGGATGAAGCCGCAGAGGAACAGACTAATCTACCAGCTGAGGTTGAATAGAGTATAGATGATGAGTCCAACAACAATGAACTTCAGATAGGGGCAGTGCTAGACTGTCTCATTTCGGATCCTCAAATCAAACTGGAGAGCTTGGGGGATGACTTCACCGTTTCCATGATCGAAGACCAATTAGGTGTGGACCCTTCCGATGGTATTCTGGATGCATCTATCGCACCCTCTCTCATTTGGCAGTTAGAGGAGGGCTTTTTGTCCAGCAGTTTTGAATTAGATAGTGAGCCAGAATCTGATTCCACAGAATCTGTGGAGTCAGAATCAGATTCCAGTTCTTCTGAGTCGGAGTCCGGTATTCTTAGGATTGATAACCCGGATGCCATTGTTTTGTGCAGGTCATCTTTTTCTTTTTCTTTTGAGTCGGTTGTAACCGAGGAATTGGATGAGCTAGAGGCTTTGAATGAGAATGTTACCACTGCTGTTTCTGAGTACTTCTCTGTGCCACTTGTGTATTGCATTGATCATGACTTTCAAAATTTTGATAAAAACGACGAGGAAGGAATTCCTCTGGTTTTGAAACATTTAATTGATCGAGAGAATGAGAGGTTTGTAAAACCCCTTGTTGATGAAATCGTTGTAATTAATGTGGGTACTGAGAAGGATCCGCGTCTGGTCCAGATCAGGTCCACGTTGTCTTCGGAGGAACGCGAGCGCTTAGTCGCTTTATTAAAAGATTTCAAAGATGTTTTCGCGTGGTCCTACGATGACATGCCTGGAATCGATCCTGAGATTGTACAGCATTGGATCCCTTTTGACCCCGAGGCCCGACCTGTTAAGTAGAAGCTTCGGAGAATACGCCCGAATTGGGCTTTTAAAATAAAAAAAGAGGTCACCAAGCAGATAGATGCAGGATTTTTGCTAGTATCTGAGTATCTGACTTGGTTGGCCAACATTGTTCCGGTGCCGAAGAAAGATGGCAGAATTCAGGCGTGTGTGGATTTCATAGATCTGAACAAAACTAGTCCGAATGACGACTTTCCTCTACCGCACATCAACGAATTGGTGGACTTCACCGCAAGCCATGCGTTGCTCTCCTTTATGGATGGATTTTCTAGGTATAACCAGATCTTGATGGCACCGAGGATAAAAAGAAGACTGTCTTCACCACGCCGTTGGGAACCTACTACTACAGGGTGATGCCGTTCGGTTTGAAAAATACTGGGGCTACTTATCAACGGGCTGCAACCCCCATCTTACATGATATGATCCACAAAGAGATTGAGGTGTACGTAGATGACATGATTGTCAAGTTCAAGGAAAGAGGGGGCCACTACACTGCCTTGAAATTTTTTTTCTAACGAATCAGGAAATATCGGTTGTGACTGAATCCACAGAAATACACTTTTGGTGTTACAGCAAAGAAAATGCTGGGGTTCTTGATTACACAGCGGAGAATTGAGGTTGATCCTTCCAAAATCAAGGCCATTCTAGAAATGCCACCATCAAGGACTGAAAAGGAGGTACGAGGCTTTCTGGGTAAAGTGCAATTCATAAGACGGTTTATTACAAAATTAACCTTGACTTGTGAACCACTATTTGGTCTCTTGAAAAAAGGAAAGAAGTTCCAGTGGGATGATCGATGCCAGTTTGCTTTCGAGCAGATCAAACAGTACCTTCAGAACTCACCCGTGTTGTCACCGCTAGAGCCGGGGAAGCCGTTGATTTTGTATTAGTCAGTAACCGACACGACAATGAGTTACGTGCTTGCACAGGAATCTGAGGATTGAGTGGAAAGGGCCATCTATTACCTAAGCAAAAAGATGTTGGAATACGAGACCCGTTACACTCCACTGAAGAAGGCTTGCTTGGCCTTGGTATGGGCTACCAGGAAGTTGAGGCACTACCTGTTAGCTCACTCCGTAATTTTGGTTTCGAGATTAGATCCTATCATATATCTCTTTGAGAAACCAGCACTGACGAGTAGGCTACCCCGTTGGTTGCTTCTTCTCTTTGAATTCGATTTGAAATATGTGACTCGCAAGTCTGTCAAGGGGAGAACAGTAGTTGAGTTCCTGGCAGATCACCCAATGGAAAGGGATGAAGCGATAGAGTATCTATTCCCAGATGAGGCTATTCTGTAGGTCGAGGAAGAGATTTGTACCATGCACTTTGACGGAGCGTCTAACCAGTACGGTTATGGGATAGGGGTGTTGCTGATAGCACTCGATAATTCTCATATACCTTTAGCCTTCAAAATCCGATTCAAGATATCTAACAACGAAGCAGAATATGAGGCATGTATCGCTGGATTGGAAGCTGCCCTGGAACTAGGGGTAAAATGATTGAACGTCATCGGGGACTCGAACCTGGTTATGTCTCAAGCAAAAGGAGACTGGAAGGTAAAAGAAGAAAGGATGAAAATCTATCACAAAACCCTGGATGTTTTGATTCCTAGGTTTGAGAAGCTAACCTTCACGCATCTGTTACGAGAGAACAACAGGTTTGCTGACGCTTTATCAACTCTATCTTCTATGATAGACATCCTTTTGGGAGTCCAAATGCGTCCGATCATTATTGAATAGAGGTATATGCCGGCCTACGAGTTGATCACCGCAATAGATGAAGTACAAGATCAAAACCCTTGGTATCATGATATCTGAAACTTTTTGGAAAATGAGGTTTATCCACTAGGGGCAAATGCCAAAGATAAAAGGGCAATACGGCGAATAGTTGCTAAGTTTATCATCTGCAGGGGTAAATTGTACAAATGAGGCCATCTGGGAATGCACAAGCTGTGTGTTGATGCAGAAAAGTCGAAGCGCCTAATGGAGGCCATCCATGGAGGAGAATGCGGATCTCACATGAGCGGAGTAATGCTAGCCCAGAAGATTCTCATGTAGGGTTATTACTGGTCAACCATAGAAGAGGATTGTATTGGTTTTGTTCGGTGATGCCACAAATGCTAAATTTATGCAAATCGCATGAACATCTGCCGTCGAAGCTTTACAACATGACTTCACCATGGCCGTTTTCAGTCTGGGGAATTGATGTTATTAGGTCAGTTACGCCAAAAGGCTCGAATGGGCATGAATATATCTTGGTGGCAATAGACTACTTTACAAAGTGGGTCGAGGCCCAATCCTATGCAGTGCTGAAAGCATCGCATGTAGCCAAGTTCATCAGGAATAACATTATTTGTCGTTATGGGGTCCCGAATGAGATCATTTCAGACAATGGGTCCCACTTCAAGAAAGAAGTGATCAACTTGTTGGAAAAGTACAACGTAGATTTTCATAAGTCATCCATATATCGGCCGCAAACCAATGGAGCTGTTGAGGCCGCCAACAAGAACATCAAGCACATTCTACAGAAGATGGTTGAGACTTACAGGGACTGGCCAGACAAATTGCCATTTGCTCTTTGGGGCTACAGAACATCAATTTAGACATCTACTAGGGCAACTCCGTATTCTTTGGTTTATGGGATGGAAGTTGTTCTGGCGATTGAAGTTGAGGTTCCGTCACTACGGGTTATGGTTGAGTGCCAGATAACAGAAGTGGATTGGCAACAAAGCAGGTTCAAGGAACTAATGTTGTTCGATGAGAGGAGGCTGAAAGCACTGTACCATGTCCAAGGTTATCAACACAGAATTGCCAGGGCTTTCAACAAGAAAGTTAAGTCCAGGAATCTGAAGGAAGGGGATTTGGTGCTCAAAGACAATCGGGCTCCCATCCATGACCCTAGGGGCAAGTTTAGACCCGATTGGACTGGTCCTTACATTATCAAATCTATCTGGTCGGGTGGAGCTGTCATTCTTATGGACTTAGATGGCCTACAATTCTCCCAACCAATCAATATGGACAAGTTGAAGAAATACTATCCTTGAGTGGCTCACTAGGCCGAAAACCCGGAAGGGCGACCTAGGCAAAAGTTAGAGCACAAAAAATTGGAAATAAGAAAAACTGAGCTCACAAGGTTGAAAACCTAGAAAGGGCGGCCTTGGCAAAAGTTAGAGCGCAAAAGGAGAGTGTTAATACCCGAGTGAACCTGAACCAAACTACGTAAGGCTTGATTCCTATCTTCGAGATACGTAGGCAACTTCATTTTGAAGTCCAGCCCTAAACACTTCAAAATCAACTGTGTCCATGAGATTGTTCAAGGCATCTTTGTCTTTTTTGCATCCAAGAGTTCGGTTGTGATCTTCACTATGAGAGCTGGTTGCAGTACAATGTCGTGCTATTCAGACAAGGGACAACTTTCCATTTGTTGGATTCGGCGTTGTACATCTCGAGGATAGACTCCATACGTGTCAAGTTGTGATCCTTATCAAAAATGGTTTTGAAAAGTTTTAATAAAAGTTGATTTTGTTCAAATTAATCTTTTTACAATTTAGACCATTTTTGGACCAAAAGGAAAATTTTCAGTGCCTACAACTTCAATTTCATTGATTTCAATACAGAGTTCTCTAACTCTCGATGCAAATCAAAGTTGCTTTTTATTACATTCAAAAGGAAAACTTGAAAGTACAGATCACAACAATAAACTTGGGGCATGGATGAGTCAGGTGTTCCTGCGTCCCCTCCCAGAGCTTGCGAAAGCTTCCGATGCTAAAGTAGGCCCGGTTTGCGCCTCTTCTTCAAGCCAAGCTATGTATTCACCAGAAAGGGCGCAACTGAAATTGGGAGCGGGAGCCAGAAGTTCTCTTGTCCTCCAAGCAGTGAGATATTGAGCTAGTTGTGAGCCTTGAATCAGAAATGAAGCCAGGTACTCTACCCCCTCTTTTGGGCAAGTCTGGCCGTGTCCGAACTGACGCCTGAACCGAAATGAAAAATAGAAGACACAGTGTGTCAAGCCGATCAGCTAAATACCAGGTTGTCAAGACATGATTTAGCTCATCTCGGGCAGATTAAACCAGGGGCATCGCCAAGCAATGTCAGCAGTGGACCTATTGCACATCCAATGGCACCACCACCCATCGTTCGGGAAATCAACTAGTTGTTGGCGAAAGAAATAGCCTCTTGCTGAATATGCAGGGCAAGAGTCCACTACCTTCAACCTGCCCATGAGCCATATCTATGGAGGGATGAAAAATAAGAGAGATTAAAGAATAGAGATATGTGCATTGAGGGGGAAAAGTGAGAAAAGGTTTTGAGAGAAAAACAGAGCCTGAGGGCCGAGTGATGTGAGAAACACATGTGAGATAGGATGGGAAATAGTACCTGCAAAAGTAGTGGACTTCCTGCGAATTTGGTTGTCTCCCGCCTATGGAAGGCGTCCAGGCCCATTAAAGTTTCGGCTAATACTAAGCCAATGCAACTCTTGCCCTCTTTTAAGCCTTGGGCTACTTCGATCAAGCGAATGCCAGACCCTCCGAAACCAGGGGCAAGTAGGAAATGAGCCAACATGCATAAACAAAGGGCATACTGTCAAAAACTTTGCCAAAGACTGTCATCGCGGTCGCCAGCATCAGAAAATCGATGAATCAAATTGGGAATGTCCAACTCTTTGTTGTGAACCAAAGATCGAGCATATTGGGGCAAGATTTCTTCGTCACGCCGGGATTCCATCAGAACTTGAAATTGCTCAATCGTAGGGCATATCTCTTGTCTGCCAAAGCTGAAAACATGTGTAATCGGGTTCCAACATCTACCCGCGGCATGGAGGAACGGAAAACATAGCGGGGTACGACTTAGCAGGAATAGTGCATTTATCCTGAAACCTCGAAAATTTAACTTTTCCGAGCCATCTAAAATTGCAATCCAAATTGACGGTTTTTTGGCAAAGAATGACTCCATTTGTGGCAAAAACAAAGCTGGAATGAAGAAACCACGAAGCTAGAGCTTTTGTAGAAGATAATGCAGTGAGCGGAGGTTAGACGTTAACATTTTGGAGGTTCTGCATATTGATGGCCAGCAGACGCTCATTAATGTCCAGCAAGGGCACATTGGTGGCCGGCAAGAGGAATACATGGCCGGCAGCCTTCCTTTTGTGTTTGCTGCCCTCCTTTGCGAAGATTCAATTGTATAAAGTAGTTTTGTTTTGTTGTTTGTGTGTTCCAAGGTCTTACTTTGAGTCCTGTTTCGGCTTGGGCATGTTCATTGAGTTGAATTCATTTTGTTTTGCTTATTGAGTTGTATTTATGTTATTTATTTTGTTTGTCGAGTAGTTTAGTTTTTATCGAGTTGTTTTACTCTGTTTGTTATTTCAGTCGTTGGTCGGTTCGTTACCTGATTCAGACTGTTGTGACAATACAAATATTTGGTTTTCAACGTCAAATTTATCTCAATCTCATGCAATGTGGTGCATATGATGCAAAAGTACAACACCGTTTTTTTTTCAAATGAAGGTTGATTTTCATTCCGATCATGGCTACTTTTTACAAAAGTGCAGTACAAGGTTTTTAAAGCAAAATAAAACCCGTCTAAGGCTGTACAAAGTGCTAACGCTACTAGAAAAAAGAAACTAAGCAAAAAAAAAAACACAGAAATCAGCACTATCCATCTCAAGATCTAGAGGCCCTCTTCGTCCTCTTCCTCGACGAGCGGACTCTGCAGCACTGTCTCCGTCGGCGCCACTGTCTGAGTCTGGGCTAGAATCTGAACCGGAGCCATCTCCACTTCCCCCCTCAGAGCCCTCTTTGCCATCAGCATCTACACTCTCAGAACCTGAGCCAATATCATCGTCCTCACTCTCGGATGACTCTGAATGCCGACCCGTCGCCTCCTTGATCTCACTAGTATCAGTGTCATCGTCGCCCAAGATAAGCTCTGAAGGGCCACTCTCAGCTTGGGTGCGTCCAGCTCGGCCTCGACTGCGTGTCGGAGTCTTTCTCTCTCTTCTCTCTACCGCCGGAAGAGGTGCTGATGGTCCTGCTGCAGCCGCCGCTGATGCTGTCAGAACAAATGGGACCTGAAAAGGTGTTTATCATATGTTAGCCACAATATGCGTGTCAAATAAGTGTATGAATTCAGATGCAGTATATCAGTACAATGTGGGTCAGATGCAGTGTATCAGTGTAATTTGGGTCAGATGTAGTGTTTGTGTGCAGTGTATCAGGTCATTGCAGTGTGGAACAGATTACAGTTGAGATGCTAATGTATCGGCAGAAAATTTGATGACATGAAGTGCAAATTGAAGGAAATTACCGAAATTTTGTAGAGGCTGAGCAGGTTCATGCTCCTCTACACCATCTCCATAAGTCGCTAGCTCGAGAGCCTTCCCAGTGTACTCTATAGGTGCCTCCAAGTGCATTAAGAGGATCAGTGTTCTATAAGCATAACTGAAATGAATTTGACATGCAAAATGTAAAGTATGGTACATACTGGAGTCGGGCCTCAAACCTCGACAAGCTCGTGCCCGGCTGGTGCAGGCTCAATAGGGATCTGGAAAGCCTCCCCGGTATGCCGCGAACAAGTAAGTGTAGTGGGAAGCTCTGGCCAGCCAGTCCTCTGTCTCGCTTGGGAAGCCCCTCTGCCACGGGCCCTGCTCGCCCGACTCGCTCTGCGACTCACCCTCACAGTAGGAGCTCTCGCTCCTTCACCCCCGCGAACGCCAGTCAGAGGTGGCATCAAGTGTGTCTGGATAAAGACTGCATAATTGCCCTTTACACGGAAGTACTCTGCCTCGAGGCCTATCATGAACTGGATCACCTCGTCAGAAGTCAAGCTGTGTGTCACTCTCATAAATGCAGGTGGTGTCATCGGTATAAACTGAGCAAGCAGGCCCAAGGTCTAATAGATGAAACGCTCGCCCAGGAACCAGGCTCGGCAGATCAGGTCCTCAAGAAGAATGTGATGCTGGAAAATGCCTCGAGCTACAGTGTATCGGACTTGAAGCCCCGTTGGCATCATGGCCCAAGGCTGCCATGTAATCTGAAATGGAAATGAATGGATTGTTAGTCGCTGTCAGTTGCTAATGTGTGGATCAAAACTGTATGAAAACAAAAATGATGATAATTACGTCTCGAGTCACCTCGTGTGCCGCGACCATGTCGAAATACTGGCGGAAAAACATGAAGGACTCGCGAGTCCTACGGCGGAGCTGGCCGCCGTATACCTTAGAAAGGGGGACTGTCAATGGCACTCCATCTACAGGCTCAGGAGCAAGAGCCGAGAAGTATGCGTATACCCATAACAGCAGGAAGAATGTAAAAGTGTGTGTATATTATCAATACAGTATGAACAGATGTAGAAAATGAAAAGCAGAAAGCTTACAGTATAAACAGATGTAGAAAGTGCAAAGTAGAAAGCACACGTGTGGAACAAATATAAAGTATGAAATGCTCGAGTAGAAAATGTAAAGTGTAAAGAGAGAATTGAGATATGTACCTCCCAAGCTCGCCAGTAGCCTCCAACCAAAGTCCCTCGCAGACGGGAGCAGGAGCTCATATATCCGTATAGTGTGGTGAGGCCGGCTCCGCCCTAATCATAAAATTGAACTTGAGGAAGCACCACCAAGGTGCTCAGCAAATACAGACCCACAGTGTTCCACTTGTTTGAGAACAAGGTGGTACCAAAGATGAACATGAGGAAGCCTCTCGCGCACTACTCTATCTCCTCAATTGTCTCGGGCTCACTCCCCCTGAACTGCTCCTTAAACCAGCTGTATCGTACCATGCCTGCCTGGGATATCGGTGGATGTGCCCTAAGCAGCTCGAGCCATGCTACCTCCCACTCCTCCATATCAGGGTCGAGAAGGATTTGATCGCCCCTACGCCTAAGCCAATAATCATGGCAAAGTCGTAGGGGGTCATTGTCATCTCCCCTTATGCTGGAAAAGTGGAAAGAGTTGGTGGTGTCCCACCACCTTTCCACCAGTGCTCCCAAGAGAGGACGACTCGCTATAACCCGAGTCAGGTTGGAGTAGAAGAGACCGAAGCCTGCCTCATCAACGATGTCACGAACCCTAGCTGGGAGCTCACCATACCAATCTTGAGCGGTCGTTGTACCATAGCCCCTAAAGGCGCGAGACCTGCCCTGTGGCAATGCATGAAATGCAATCAGATCGATACAGTGTATGAAGCAGTGTATAGATGAAAGCAGTACGAAAAATGCAAACAGTTAAAGGCAGGGATGTATGAAGACAGTTGTATGCATGAAAACAGTTGTTATACCTCAACGGTGGTGGTCGATAAATAAGACGCTGGCTCCCTCAATAGGAAGTCCTCTGGCACGTCCTCGGCAAAGTCAGTAAAAGATCTGATGCCTTTTACAGTGGGCACTATGTGTGTCTCTAGATGATACCTCGCTAGATCGAAAGAGCGTATACTCAGCGGTAATGGCTCTGGCTCGGCCTCGGGCTTGGCCTCGAAGTTCGCCTCGAAATCTATCGGAGGAAGCTCCTAAGGAGCCGCATCATGAGAAAGATCATCTGCCATCTAAAAAGGGTGCGAGGTAGGTGAGAAGTGAAGAAAACTGAAGAAAATGGTGAAACTTTGAAAAAGTCAACCCTAGGAGAGAGAAAAAGTCAAATAAAGTCAAAGATGGGAAAAGTGCACAGAACTCGAGAGAAACTCGAGGGAAATGAGCCTAGAATGGTGGAAATGAGGAAAGAAGTGTCGAAATCAAATTCTAATCGGTTCAAAGTAAAGAGAACTAGGAGGATTTAGCGAATAAAGTTTGTATAGGGTGTTGAAAAACTCGTAAAAAGCGCAAATCTAGAGAGAAAGAGCACCTAGAAAGAGAAAGTGAAGAATTTTGGACATGGGGTTGTGAGGAAATGAAGCGCCATGCTCTATACTTAAAGACCCAAGTCAAAAAACCATTTTTGCCCTTGGCCGACCATCAGTGGCCGGCAAGGCACACTGGTGGCCGGCAGGTGGCCGGCAGTTCCTCCTGGTGGCCGGCAGGTGTCCATGAGTTTCCTATGTGTCCCTTGGTCTGTTTTGTGTTCTTGGATTTCAAGAAGTGAAGAGAATGTTCAGTGTTTGGTTTAGAATGTCCCCACGAAGGCTTGGGATCGCACTTCCAGGATATGATGTTCATTGCTTATCGGCATAAGCGAGGTGTATCCTTTTTATATATTACAGCTCTTCCCAGAGGCACATCGGGAGTTGTTCTTAAATTGATCTTACTAAATGCGTTTTGTTATCGCATGGAATATGCGTCTCTTGTGTGTTCCACTTATAACTATTGCACAAAACATGTTCTTACTCTAGTTGCATAAGTGTGCATTCATTTTTCCATTATGCCTAGAATGTATTCTTGTTTCCCACTTGCATAGAGTGTGCGTTTGGTCTCTTGCATAAAACATGCTGTTAATCTTGCATTGAGCATGCATTTTCTACTATTGATCACTGCATGCATCCTCTACTATTTCATAGAATATGCATTCCGAAGTGGCATAGCCCATGTCCTAGTTCTTGTTGCACAGAATATACTCCCGTTTTGTTTCTCGCATGTGTTGCATGTCCCTAACATTATACCATGATTATTCGTCTTGCATAGAACATGCTTTTAATCTCTTGCATAGGATATGCTCTCGCATAGAACATGTTGTCACTCCATTTGCATAGAACATGCGCACTTACTGTCTTATGCCTGTTGAGTTGCTTTCTTATACAGGCGCGATATTGTGTGTATGGTTCATTTAGAGGAGTTCCAGGTGAGACCACTCCTGTCATTTGATCCTAATCCTTTTGGTTAGAAACATTCGGGTACGCCCGATGTTTACATCACTCCATTTAGTTAGAAACATTCAGGTACGCCCGGTGTTTACACCACTCCTTTTGGTTAGAAGCATTCGGACGAGTTCCGGTGTTTACACCACTCCGCCTTGTTTTGGTTAGAAACATTCAGGTACGTCCGGTGTTTACACCACTCCTTTCGGTTAGAAACATTCGGGTACGTACGGTGTTTACACCACTCCTTTTGGTTAGAAGCATTCTGGTACACCCGGTGTTTACGCCACTCCTTTTGGTTAGAAGGATGAGTTCTGGTGTTTACACCACTCTGCCTTGTTTTGGTTAGAAACATTCGGGTACGCCCGGTGTTTACACCACTCCATTTGGTTAGAAACATTCGGGTATGCCCGGTGTTTACACCAGTCCTTTTGGTTAGAAGCATTTGGACGAGTTCCGGTGTTTACACCACTCCACCTTGTTTTGGTTAGAAACATTGGGACGTGTTCCGACGTTTATACCACCCCCTGTTAGAAGCATTTGGACGTGTTGCGATGTTTATACCAGACCTCCTTTTGGTTAGAAACATTCGAATGCGCCAAGTGTTTACACCACTCATTTCTCCTCTTGCGTGTAGCGCGATAGGACGCTTTCGGTTAGAGACATTTGGGTGCATCCCAGTGTTTTCGTTACCCTCTTCTTCTTTTGCGTGCGATGCGTTAGGACGTTTTCAGTTCGAAACATTCGGGTACGCCCGGTGTTTACGCCACTCCCTTCTCTTTTTCCGCGTGCAACGCATTAGGATCTTGTTTGACACCTCGGGTGCACCCGATGGATTGTGTTATTCTTTGCCTTTCCTGCGTAATACGTAGTTAAGCTTGCATAATTTTCTTACATCTTTTCTGCATGAAATGTGGTTTGGTTCGTGTACTTCTTTTCGTGTATGAGATTACTGTAGCAGTTCTTTGCATAACATTTGCATTTAAATTTTTCGTTGTGCAGCCTCATTACATGATCATAAGTTGTGTTCTTGCATCATGCATGTTATTTGCATCTTGCCCTGGCAGCCTGCGGGCGCAACCTTTTATTGCTGTCTTGATTGTCTATCCAAGTCTCACGGCTTTGTCAAAATGAGCCGTCTCTAGGCTTTGACATTTACTCTTGTCTTTTGTTAAAGAGGGGCAACTGTAGACACCTCATTTTTTACGGTCGTTTAAGACTTGGATGATCTTGCAGGTACATTCGGTGGCGAGCCTGATTGCTCACTAAGTGCTTGAAGTCTGCGACGGAACGCCACAGGTTTGAGTTTTCCAAACCCTGCATCATTTTTGCCTGATTTTTGGACCATGCTTAAGTTCTTTTAGACTAAGGTTGGTAATGGCCTGCCGGCCATTTTTGAGGGCTGCCGGCCATTGATATGCCTGGCCGGCCACCAATGAACCCTTACCGGCCATCATTGATGGCCGGTCGGCCAGCAGTGTTCCAGCAGATATTTTGTGATATTTTGTGCCAACTGTTTGCACAGATTGATGCATCTTCTAACACGTGTGTGGCTGGATCTTTGTGAGGGGAATTTGCATCTTCTATATATAGGACCTCCCTCTTGCATGCGAAAGGGTTAGAAAATTTTGAAGACAAAAATTCTCTCTAGAATTTCCTCTCTCTCTTGTTATTTTGTGCCTTAAGTTTATTTTCTCTACACTTTTGCACTTGAACCCTAAACCAAACACTCTCACCTTGGAGTTGAGGTCTCTTAAGGTCCTTTTTGAGCTCTAGAAGAGGATTTTGGCTTGATTTAGCTTGTTTTGTTGCTCTAATTGCATCTTGTCTTCAAGAGGTATAACACTTGTATTTTAAGCTTCTTTTAAATACTTGTTTTGCCATCTTTACATGCTGTTTTTGAGCTGGTTTTGACCTCCTAAAATCTCTATTTTTATGGTTTAAAAATGATGGTTTCAGGCCCTTTTTGAGTTAGGGGTGGTTCACTCTTGTTGTTACTTGGCTTGTTAGGCTTTTGTGCCTCTTTTTCAAAGCTTTTAAATCAAAATTTTTGGGCCTTTAAACCACTGAATCTCAGAGTTTTTTCCGTGATAAAAACCATATTTTGAAGTCCAAAATTGGAGGGGTTAGCTTTCCATCCTTGTTGTCTTGCTTGCATGCCTAGTTTCCTCATAAGTTAGCATGTTTTTGTAGCTTATCTTAGCCTATTTCCAGCATGTTTTTACCTCTGATTTGGGCTGCCTTGGCTCTGTTTTGGGCTGTTTGTGTTGCATGAGTAGTGTTTTGCATAGTTGTAGTGTAAAGGGCTTCACTAGCTTAGTGTTTTGAGCCTTTAAACATGAATTGCATGAGTTCCTTGCATGTTTTAGTGTTATTTCGCACTCCATTTCAGCACTGAAATCTCTGCAATCTCCCTTTATTCTTTACTCTTTCATTTATTTTGAAAGTGGCTTTAAGCCACTTGTTGGCTTGAGTGTGAAATTGAGTCATCCATGCCTAATGGTTTAATTCCTTCGGGAGTTCATTATCAACGGCATGAGGTCTGTTTCATGCTCAAGGTGCTTGTGGTTTAAGCCCACTTTCAATTAGAGGACACTCACCTTTTGGACTAATCAATTAAGGAATGGATTGGTAATCTAAAATGAGTAAACAAAAGTGATAAGTAAAACTTGAGCAAGATAAGCATATTGTGTTGCATTGCATGTGTTCAATCGGATATTATATTGAACACAAGGAAGATTGGAGCATTTCATACTCAAAGTGATGAAATGGGCCAATCTCCTTGGTCTCCATTACCCTTGATCACACATGATAGGGTGGTGGTCTTGAGTCTTGTTTTTACATACAATGAAATTATACTTCTTTGTTCTTTGGCCATCATGCATTGAAAATACTTAGTTGGTGGTTTTGGAGCCAAGAATACCACTCATTGGAGATGTTTTGATGATAAGAAGTGGTATACACTACGTAAAACCTATGAAATTACTTCTTTCCTGCTCTGTGTTGTGCTTTGTTGCAGCAGAATGAAGTTGTTCATCAATGGCCGGCAAGCCACACACTGATGGCCGGCAGCCTTTCACTGATGGCCGGTAGTGCCCTTTTGTAGCAAGCACATGGCTGGCAGCCTCCATCAGTGGCCGGCCAGCCACTGATGTACTCTCAGAACAGTGCCCTTTCAACATACCAAAATTCAACTGTGCAAATAGAGGCAGTCAGCAGTAAAGCAGTGGCATTTCGGGTGCAAACCGAACGCGCGCATGTGCATTTGATGCATCTCAAGTTTAACTAGCTAGAACAGCATGCCTATTGTTATTTTTGAGTTGATTTTGTACTTAATTAATTTGGTATAGTTAATTAGCGCAACATGTATTTGATTAGCTTAGATTGGTTAATTAATTGTTGTAAGAATTAAGTAACTTATCTTAGCTATTTCTTTATTTTGTTTTGTATTAATTAGCTTAGTTAGATTAGCATAGCAGTTATTCATTTGGACCCTCCTTTGCGATGGCGTAATGTTGTAATAAGTGTGCGTGCGTGTGTGCATGTCTTCCAACCCCACGTCTTTCTCCCTTTTATTTAATCGCTTTCAATGGTTAGATTAGGGACATATTTTGATTAGCATACCTTATGCTCGCATGTTTGCATCCATTCATTTGTCTTGCATACACTGAGGCTCGGCGTATCATTCAAACTGCATCGCAATTTCAATACTTTTTTTGAATACATGTTTCAAAGCATGCTTTCAAAGTGTTGCAAATGCCATATTAGTAGCCGAGCCTATTAATTGCATTATTTTCTAACTAGTTTCTATTTTGGCTTGGAGTACTCGGTAAGCTTTATGCTTTAGCATACTTGCATGAGTGTGATTGTCATATTGCCATGATTCGCATGCTTGCCATGAGGCTATGTGATTACTTGCTAAACTGCATGAGTGCCTGTAGATGGAGGCTTTCTTGTCTAAATTGGAACAATTCAACAAATGCACGTTTTAAGCCCACTTTGCGAAGTGGCAAAATCATGTTTGAAGTCCATCTTGTTTGATGGCAAATCCGCATTTTTAAGCCCATTTGTGGGTTGCAAATTCAAACCATTTTTGAAAACAAACATAAGTTGAGTTTGTTCTAATTCTTGCGACTTAGTCTATACTTGCTTGTGTGCGTCACATAGTAATGTTAGCTAATAATCATAACAATAACACATAATGTTTATAAAAAAATATATCATGATTAGTAGAGGCCGATCTTTGATCAAGCGAGCGGGGGTGCTCATTTCAGAACCTTCCTCTCTTGTACCTAAGTTCCTGAGCCGAGGCAACTTTGGTGATGACGGACATGTGGCTTTTGGCACGAGTCAAGGTTTCTTACATTTTCCTAAAATAAAATATTTAGGTGGCGACTCTGTAATCTGGAAAAACAGTCCATTTTTTGGCATTATTTGATTGAAAATCGATTTTTCAAAATGATTTGCCGAATTTGGACTTTTTGGTGTTTATCAGTTGCACATTGCACTTGTGAGACTAGATTCAGAACCGTGGGAATCTGAATTGTGAGGCTTTCTTTTCAAACCCTTTTCAAAAGGCGGGGGCGCAGAAAAAGGCGAGTCCATAGATGGCTGGCAAATAGAATCAAGTTTTTCTTTTCATTTCTGAGTTCGGTGACAAATGGAAAGCAGTAGCGTTGGTTGTAAAGGGTTTTACTAGAGAGGATAGATGGGTGTCAAGGATGGGCGATGTGAAGGGGGAGTCAGTGGTTCGAAAGAGGGTCACGACAGTTGTGGGGTCCTCGATCCCAAAGGGTAGTAGTGGTGAGGTGATACAAGTTGTGACAGAGAATGGATGGTTTGACTTGCTGCAAAAGGCTTTGCTGGGTAGAGTAGATGAGGTAAGGGTGAAGGGGGTTGGATTTGCTACTATGATGGAATGGGAAGGCCGATGGTGGCAGTGGTTGGGAAAGGCGAAGATTCGACTGGTTGGGGGCCAAGACTTCCACTTTGTGTTCTCCTAATGAAAACATGTAGAGAATATGCTCCGATGACTATAGACACCCCATTTTTGACCGCCCATAAGACTCGGGCGTTTTGTTCCATGCACTCGATGATAAAACTTGTGTTGAGTGTGGTTCAAATTCTTAACAAAGGATCTAAGTTCAAGCTTCAAAACAAGCCCAAGCCTTTCATATTGGCACTGTTTGTACTCCAGAATTTCATTTTTGAACCCTGTGTTGACCTATACTGAGCCTGAAACAAAGGAACAGGGAAGCGCATTGGGAGCCAGCCGTGCCTTGTTGGTGAGAAACACTGTTCTGGGTGGGAATCAGCCAGCTGTTGTTTTTTGAAGATATTTTTGACCTATTTTGCTCAAATTCTATAAATACGAACTGATCCACTGTGTTGAGGGTTAGAAAAATTTCAAAGAAGCTAAATCACCCTTATAAGCTTCTTCTTCTTGTGCAAGCAAGCTTAGAGATATTTTGCCATCCTTGAGCTATATCCATACACCATACACACCCTCAAACCTTAGCCTTAGACCCTTGGCTGAGACTTATGAATCATAATTCACACTTGAGAGGGCCTTTGGATTAAGTTTGGTTTACAACAAGAGTTTGTTCTCTTCAAGAGGTAGAAGCTTACACCTTTGTCTTTGCTTTCATTTTTGTCTTTTTCCATCTATTTCTCGTGTATTTGGTATTGTTTAAATCCATTTCAAGTGTTAGACTTTGGGGTTGAATAGCTACCAAAAGGTAGAGAGGATTAACACCCTTTCTTGTACCTAAATTCGTAGCTTATACCTTTTGTTTTTTTACACTCATTTCCTTGACTTTCAAACTGATTTTCAGAGGTTAGAAGGGCTGAAAATTTTGGTTTAAAACTCTAAAAAAATGGGTTAGCCACCCCTCCTTGCTCTTGTTTACTAACTTGATGATTCCTTGTTATTTCTTACCCCCTTTTTTTTTGTGCTCTTTAACATAATTTGAGCTACTGTTTTTCATATATTAGAGGCTGTTTAGGACTTGTGTTAATTTATTTAATTAGTTTCTGGTTTGAATACTTCACCTATTATGTTGTACGTCCTCATGGCTTTGCATGTTTAGGCCTTAGACATCAAATGATTTGAGTTGATAGCTTTTCTTTGCTTGGTTTTCCTATTAAGAGTCTCATTTTAATAATCAATCTTGCATAATCATTTCTACAACCTCCCTATTTTTTTCTTTTCTTTTGTTTGAGGGTTGTTTCAAACGATTGATTGTTATTCAAGGCATGAGAAAGAGACCTATACTCAATGGCTTAACCTCTATAGAGGTTCATTGTCAAGGCATAGTCTCCCTTTTATGCTATGAATCACTTCTTTTTTGACGTTTCTTCTCATTTAATAGACTTAAACATCACCGTGGACAAATCAATTAAAGAATGGAAAGGATTAATAAAATTGCTTTAAAATGAATCAAATCGACATAAAGAAAATGTTTAAATGGTTGGACTTGGCCGGACGTTATGCCAAGTCCATCACTCCAAGAATTATCACTTATCAATCCATGATACATTGATGAGGCTTAGAGTGTGTCTACTTCCCTTCTTGAGCCTTCATGATATGAGGGAGAGGTAGTGGTTTTGCATTACATTTATTCAATTTTGTCCAAACATGCTTAGGATCATCAAGCAATCAAATTGCTATCATTGATGGTTTCAGACTCGAATTTGTTCTTCTCTTGAGTTTAACTTAACATAGAAGAGCAGAAGGGACAAACAGGGCCTAGAAAGGCTCTGTCTGTACTATTCTCACCTCAGAGTACAAAACCTTTTTTGGCATAAAATTTGGGCATGGCCGGCTATTCTTAGACCTGGCTGGGTCTTATTTGGGGTCAGCCGGCCCCCAATGTTTGGTAAACAGTGAATTCTGGCAGAAACAAAGGGCAGTGGCTAAGGGTGAAACAAAGCAAGTCTGGGCAGATAGAGCAGTTTTTCGAACACTGTGCATGCGATCGTTGAGCTTCATTATTGCTTGTATTAAATATTGTCATTGTAAATTATTATTGTTGTAGACAATTATTGTTGTAATTAGTATTGTTATAATTCATTCGAATTTGTAATAAGTAGTTAGTTCATTAAGCTAAGTAGTCTCCATTTGAAGTTGTAATAGTTAGTTAATCCGAACACTAGGACACCCATTCGGACCCTCTTGCATGAGGGCAAATTGTAATAAGTGTATATGTCTTCCAATCCCCATTTCTTTCTCCCTTTTATTTACCCGTTTATGATGAATCGCATGTAGCATCATGTTTTGTTTAGCATTTCCTATGTACAAAGCATCCATTTGTTTTGCATACATTAGGCTCGGCGCATCATTCTAACTCACACTGTTATTTATTACGTCCTTGAAAACGTGCTCAAACCACATGCTATCAAATTGATTCATGTTCCATGTTAGTAGCCGAGTCGATTTAAATTGCATATCGAATATGTTTCATTAGTCATAGTGCATCGTTAGGATCATGCATGTTTTTGTTTCTTTTGGCTTGTCTCGGAGTACTAGGTAAGCTTTTATTGCTTTACCATATCGCATGAGTGTGATTGTTGCCATATCTAGCATATTTACTATGAGGCTAATTGCTTAAGTGATATATTTGTTTGAATGCCTGTGGATGAAGGCTAATTGCTAAACTTAGGATGAATTGATCAAAGTAAAAACAAACTCACTTTTCCAAGTGACATGTATTCAAAACCATTTTTCAAAACAGGCATGACATCAAAACGTTCCAAATTTTGCAAACTAGTCTATACTTGTGTGCAACACATAGTAAAATAGCTAATAATCGGAACAAGAGCATATAATGTACATAAAATCACATCATGATTAGTAGAGGCTAATCTTTGATCGGGTGAGTGGGGAACTCAATTCATGACCTTTCTCTCTCATATCTAAGTTTCCGAGCAAAGATACTTTGGTGATGACGGATAAGTGGCCTTTGGCACGAGTCATGGGTTTCCTAAATTTTTCAAAAATATTTAGGTAGTGACTCTGTAATCTGGCAAAGTAGTCCACTTTTGACATTTGATTCAAACATCGATTTTCTAAAAGATTTGTCGGATTTGGACTCATTTGTGTTTATCTATTTCACATTGCACTTGTGAAATTAGATTCAGAACTAGGGCTGTTCATATGAACCGAATACCCACTCAAACCGTTCGATCTGGACCGACTCGAGCTGCCACAGACGGTTTCGAAGAGAAGAATGGTCGGCTACGATTTTTCTGCACTAAATTTCACAGATTTACGGTCGGCAATGGATCTTCCACATATAAATTCAATGAACCCAGCCCAACCGAAACAATAATGAGTATATAATAGTATTTATATATTTACATTGGGAGTATGCATAGTAGTCTAGACTCTAGTCTGCCAAAGACATACTATCCTTTCACTTTCCAAAGCATTAATAATGATGAGTCTCTCTCTCTCTCTCTATTGTCTTCACACATTTAGGTAGACCAAAAGTTGAAAAATCTCTCATTCTCCCTCTTCACTCTCGTCTTTAGCCTTTCTCTTTCTCTTCTTTTTCATCTCTTTCTTTGAGAAACTAACTCATCTCTCCCTCATCTGTGCTTCTGTTTCTTTTGATGGTAATGGTTGTCGTGAAGACGAGGTAGCTAATAATGGCAATGATCAGCAATGGTGATGGCGAGGGTTACAGCTACAATGGTGAGTCTTTCTCTTTCTCTGTCCACTTTTCTTCATTTTTTTTTCATACACCGTCATAGATGTATGTGTATATGTGTATATATATATGTATGAGTATGAGTTCAATTCAATATTTTACACAAAAATTTTACCCCTACTTAGATTTTCGGATTCGACCGAACTGACCGTCAAACTGTCTTTTTTAATTCGGTCGATTTCGAACCACACTTTGGTCGACCACGAATCACTAATTTCTTAACATGAAGGTGTCGGTTCGGCTGACGGGTAAAAGGTAAACCCGAGCCAA
This sequence comes from Camellia granthamiana, assembly GCA_036172215.1. Classification (NCBI taxonomy): domain Eukaryota; kingdom Viridiplantae; phylum Streptophyta; class Magnoliopsida; order Ericales; family Theaceae; genus Camellia; species Camellia granthamiana. The sequence goes on along the minus strand of CM069906.1, from coordinate 47,393,349 downwards.
ACCGACCCTTGAACAGCCTTATTTAGAACCACGGGAGTCCAAACTATAGGGCTAATCGTAGCCGAAAGGAGCACGAAAAGCAAGCTACAACGACGATGGGTCATTGATGGTCGTGATCTAAGCTTGAGATAGTGGTCACCGATAGCTATTTGTGATAATGGGAAATCATTTTTTGCTGAAGGAGTATGTGTGGGTGAGGGTGATGGGATTACCTATCCATCTTTAAGGAGTGGCAACGTACAGGGCCATTAGGGAGAGGTGTGGTGGGTTCGTGGAGGCTGATGAGTTGTGGACAGACCTTGGTACTGTCCAATTGGGAGTCCAAAATGGCGACAACATCCCATCTAGGGTTTTGCTACTTTGGGAGTCATGGCAGTACACAATTCTATTATGGCCGAAAGTTGGGCCAATAATTGAAGCTTTTTGGTTAGCGACGGGAAAGCCGGATGGATTTCAGACGAAGAAGGAAAGTCTTGTTTGGCTGCGTGATGAATGGAGGATTTCATGAATTGGAGGATTTGGGTGATCTCATCACAGATTTGGGAGGGAGATACAAGGGATAGGGCTTTAGGGCAGATCTGGAAAACAAGGAAAGGTATGGGTCCCAGCTTTATTAAGGGGAATTAAGTGGGATGTGGTCCAAAAAAATTGGGCTGTAGGGGTGAGTTTGGGGTCTAATCATCTATGGGCTAACTTAATAGAGAAGTGACAAGGAATGACAAAGGGTGTGTGGGCCTGGAGCTAGACCAAAGCATTTTAAGCCCACGTTTGAGGAAGCAAGATGTTGGTCACCCAAGGAGGACAACATGTCAAAATTTCAACCCGCTATAGACCAGGTTTTCAGCTCCTTGCGAGCTGGTATCGGGTAGAGAGGGTAGAACGAAAGTGCTGAGGTAGTTTCAATAGGAAGGAGGGTGTCGTGAGCTTCGTCGGAGGTTATGTCTCCATCGATGGTGCTTTTGGGTCAGGGGCAGTCGACACCAAAGGTTGTGACTCCTACAGTAGTGTTTCTTCATAGGGAAAAGCCAGCCAATTTAAGGCTCTGCAGGGTTACCAGGGCTGCGCGTGGGGCTAACTGGGCTGAGATGGGTGATGGTTTGGCTATGGTGGTGTGGCTGGTGGCGATAGAACTTGGGCAATTTGGGTTGCTATACATGGACCCTGTTTCAGGGGACGATTTGGAGGTTGAGTTTCAGAAGGATCAATTACCCACTACGGATGAGGTATCTGATGGGGTGTTATCTCAAATCTATGAGACTAGTTAACTTTTCAGTGCTTCTTTTGAGGGGCATGAGGGTGACGCTCTGAAATTGTTTTAAGTAATTGAGGCATCATGGAAAGGGAGTAAATTGGAAGAATCAGAACTGCAGATTGTTGGCCAGAAGGAAAAAGGGGCTCGAGAACTACAGAGATTAGAGTGTTCAAAAAATTATGATCGAAACACGAAGGAGGTGATCAGAGGTTCAGGAAGGAGCGTCAACTCTTGTTACTATGCGTTTGAAAATTTTGATTTGGAATGTACGAGGTTTAAATGACAGAGAGAAAATGATGGTGGTTAAATCCTTATTGAAGAGTGCTAAGGCGGATGTGGTGTGTCTCAAAGAGACCAAACTATAGTTCATGGAAAGGGGGGTAGTTCGAGAGTTGTAGGGTGTGAGGCATGTGAAATGGGCTTTCCAACTAACATTAGGGGTGGCTGGTGGTGTTCTCATGTATTAGGATAATAAGGTGGTGGTGAAGGAAGGGGAAGAGGTAGGGGGTTTTCTTTGTCTTGTTTGTTTAGATGTGTGGAGGATGGTTTTCGGTGGGTGTTCACTAGAGTGTATGAGCCGGTGAGAGGGAGAGAGATGAATGCTTTTTGGAAGGAATTACAGGATGCTGTATTTCGATGGGGGTTGCCTTGGTGCATTAGGGGTGATTTTAATGTGGTGAGGAGACCAGAGGAGAAGCTTGGTGCGAGCTAAGCGGGGCCTATGAGGGCTTTCCCTGCGTTTGTTGATACGATGGTACTGATTGATATGTCGATGCGGGATGGGGACTTTACTTGGTCTGGAGGCCAGGCTATGTCTTGGATTGATCGATTTCTGGTATCTGGAAGAAGCACTTCTCTTAGTCAATTCAGTTGAGGTTACAGTGTCCGATCTCTAATCACTGGCCAATGTTGTTAGATAGTCGGAGTTCGGGGTGGTCCCTTAGCTTTTTGGTTCAAGAATATGTGGTTACGAGTAGAGGAGTTCCTAGAGATGGTGGGTGGATAGTGGAGGAGCTATAGGGTGGTCAGGATGCCTAGCTATAGATTGGTCCAGAAATTAAAACTCCTTAAGGTTGATCTGAAGAGATGAAATGTATAGGTGTTTCGCCATTTGGAGGTTCAGAAGGTGAATATCTTAGCAGTCTTGTAGAGGTTGGATAAGAAGGAAGCTGAGGGGAGTTTCTTTGCAAATGATGCGATTTGCCGAGAGGGGGCTCGAAAAGAGTATGTGCAAGTTTCCTGGATAGACGAGATCAGTTATTGTCAGAGATTAGATATTTGTGGCTGAAAGATGGGGACCGCAATACCAACTTTTTTCATCAAAATGACAAATGCTCATCGGCGGGCAAATCAGATAGGGAAGGTGCAGGTGAATAGGGTGTTGTTCTCTTCAGAGGAGGAAGTTAAGGCTGGAATAGTGGGTTTTTATCAACATCTTTTTCAGGACGATGTGGAGGTGTGGAGGCCGACTTTGGATGGTGTTGGATTTGCTTCTATATCCCAGTAAATGGTTTGGTGTTGGAGAGTCCATTTACTGAGGATGAGCGTTGGGTGCGTTAAGGAGTATGCCTGGTGATAAGGCGCCAGGGCTTGATGGTTTTTCTATTTCTTTTTTACAGCATTGTTGGGGGGTGGTAAAGGGGGAGGTGATGGCTACGTTTGAGCAATTCCTCTCAAACGGGGTAGTTTGAGAAGAGTCTCAATGCCACTTTCATAGCATTGATCCCTAAGAAGGGAGGGTCAGAGGATATCCGAGATTTTCGACCGATTAGTCTGTTAGGTAGTGTTTATAAGTTATTGGCTAAAGTCCTAGCTAATAGACTTCTTGTTGTTTTGAAGGGGATGGTGTTAGGTTGCAGAATGCTTTTGTGGGTGGTCATCAGATTCTGGATGCTATGTGTAACAAGCCCGCGGGGGACCTCGCTACAGCTCGGACTCGATTTTGTTGTCACGGTTCTAAATCTTGAACCAAAGAGTCCAAATCTGGCAAATCGTTTTGAGAAAACAGATTTTTTGAAAGAAGTGCCAAACATGGACTGCTTTGCCAGATACAGAGTCGTCACCTAAATATTTTATTTTGGGAAATTTAGGAAACCCTGACTCGGTGCCAAAGGCCACGTGTTCGTCATCACCAAAGTTGCCTCGGCTTGGGAACTTGGGTACGATTAGGGAAGGTCACTTCGTGAGCACCCCCGCTCGCCCGATCAAAGACCGGCCTCTACTAACCATGATATCAAGTTTTGAAAACATTATGTGTTCTTATTCCGGTTATTAGCCTAGATTTACTATGTGATGCGCACAACATACAAGTATAGACTGGGTCGTCTGAATTGAAACAAAACATTTCATGTTTGTTTTTGAAAGATGGTTTGCTACTCGCAAGTAGGCTTAAAATGCAGATTTTGCCACCCTGAGGTGGGCTTAGAAAACATGGTTTTGCCACTATCTAGTGGGCTTAAAACAAACAATCAACGCATTGTTCCAATTCAAATAACCCAACCTTCACCCACAGGCATTCAGGCAGTTATATCACATAAGCAAGTAGCCTCATGGTAAGCATGCTATCATGGCAGTCACTCACACACATGCAAGGATGCTAAAGCATAACCACTTACCGAGTACTCCAAGCCAAAACAGAAGCTAATTAGAAATCCATGCATGTTCCTAATTATACAGAAATGCCTAATGCAACACATGCAAAATGCAACTATAGCAGGCTCAGCTATCCTAAACATGGCATATGGAATGCTACAGCTAACATGTATTCAACTTGGAATTGAAATACAAATGCAGTTAGTATGATGCGCCGAGCCCGGTGCATGCAAAACAGATGAATGAATGCAAACATGCTATCATACTGTATGCTAATTGAAATATGCCCTAATCTAACCATCATAAGCAGGTAAATAAAAGGGAAGAAAGACGTGGGGTTGGAAGACATACATCACACTCACGCACACTTATTACAACATTGCCCTCGCTCGGAGGGTCCGAAAGAATAATATACAGTCCCAAATGAATAAATAATACAATCCCGAATAAATACAAAAATCCTAATTAATTTACAAATCAATCTAGGAAAGTTATAAATCGGCATGCAAGCCAGGGACTGCCTCGACTCTGATGAATGATGTATGTTTGGGCTGCCTTGCGCGAAAATGCACTGGGATGCCCCAATATGCCTCTGTTTTGCAATTGTTCTTTGGAAAGCGCGCCAAGCTCCGGAAGGCTGCTAATTCTTGATTTGCTGCAACAGAGAGCAGGAAAGGGGCATAGCAATGTATTTTCACGTATGTATGCATGCCTCGATCCTCGTGCCACCAATCACGCATCTCGATGCATGATGGCCGAGGAGTCGAATTGCACAACTCAATATGGAATGAATGCACATGAAAATACAACTAAGACCTAACTCCATCACGGACAATCCGGAGTGTCGGTGACTGGGGAATTGAGACACGTTCCGTCACTCGGAGTACGAAATGTACCTCGTTTCTCGTGCCCGGGCTAACTCCTATCCCAAACACAATGCAATATGCATGACATGCATGAAATGCAACTAAGATACAACCTAACGTGCACAATGCTATGGAGTGGCATACACGATGCACGAGATAACATGGCATACACAATGTGCGTTATACAGCCTAGCATACACAATGCTATGGAATGAAATGGCATACACAATGCATAATGGGCTTACACTAACACAAGTGGACCTCAGCCACACTCATATAAGAGGCCATAAGATGGAAATGAGACACTCGAGATGCGTGCACGCGTGCACGCAAACCGAGGACCAATCCTAAGGCACGAATGCCACTCTAACAAGACATGGAAAAGCATAGGATATGGCATACTAGCATGCAAATTTCAGTAGCAAAATACGATGCAAAACAGCCCCGAAACATGAAAACATGGCACCCGATGCATGGAATGATCCCGAAATGCAAAACTAGGTACATGAAATGACCTATAGCTATGCAATACATGCATTATTTGAACATGAAGTGTGAAGAAATAAGAAAGGAAGCCCCAAAACAAGCATATTTACAGTTTTAAGCAAGGCCAAAAAGTGAGCACAAATAGGCCTAAATTAGCATGCGAAAATGGGCAAAATGAGGGGTAATGAAGCAAGTAGCAGATTCTGGCCCTAAATGGCTAAGGGCCCTTCAACAATGTTTAAGAGGGGCCCAAAATATGATGTTTTACAGTTAAGGACCAGACCCAAAACAGTGTAAAAGTAGGCCTAAAATGCTATGCAAAATAAGGCCAAAAGGAGGTTTAAACACAAAGTATAGAAAGGATGCCTCAAACAGCCAAAGACCCTTAATGAAACATGAAGAGGGAATCAAAATAAGGCCATTTTTAGTTTGGACCAAAGTCCAAAAACAGAAGCACAAGAGGCTAACAAATCATGCAAAAATGAGGCCACAAGAGGGGTATCAAAGCAAGTGGCAAATGGAGTCCTCAAAAAGTGATGAGCCCTTCAACAATATTGAAGAATGGCTCAAAATAAGCCTATTTACAGTTTACAACATGCCTCAAAACAGATTATAAACAGGCCTAAAATATCATGCAAGAAAATGGCATACGAGAGGGGTAATGAAGCAAGTGCAAAAAAGAACTCTCAAACAGTGAGAGGCCCTTAATGAAACATGAAAAATGGCTCAAAATAAGCCTAGTTTCAGTTAGGGTCGGAGCCCAAATAGGCAAGCATAAGGAGCTAAAATATAGACCAAGAAAAGAGCAAAAAGAGGGAAAATGAGACTCACCCTTGAAGACTAGTCTTTCATCAACTCTTGGCTTGATAAAAGATGCTCCTTGCCTCTGGAAATGGCCTCCGAACTGCTGGTATGGAGTATGGGTTGGTTGGCTTGGAGATGGAGTAGAAATGGATCCAAGAATAAAGGGTTTTGGTGCTTGGAATATAGAGAGAGAGAGAGATTGGATGTAGGAGGCTCCAAACAAATTTTCTAACCCTTTTTCCAGAGCTGGAGGGTCTGTTATATAGACACAAGAGGGTGGAAAAGAGGGCGGAAAAATGGGGGGGAAATGAAATTCAAATTTCCCTCCAAAATTGGCCTAAAGGGAGATAAAGGGGCAAACGATAGCTGCAATTCTCAAACCGAAGAGAGACCTTCAAAAAAGTTGAAGAGGGGCTCAAAACAAGACACTTTGTAGTTTATGACTAAGTTCAAAACAGGTCACATGTAAGCCTAAAATACCGTGCAAAAATAGGCCTAAAAAGAGGTAAAGAGGCAAGTGACAGATAGAAGCCTCAAACAGCAAAATGTCCTTAATCAAACATGAAAAGGAGCTCAAAATATGACTATTTCTAGTTTGGGTCGGAGCCCAACAATGCTTGCAAGCGAGGCTCGGGGGCCAAAACGCGCAGTCCGGGGCCCCGAAAACTGACTGTTAGGCACCGGAAGTGGTGTTCGACCACGAAGTCGGTCTCTCGGACCACAGTGTCCCTCGAAAGGGAGGAAATAAGGTATGTGCCAAAAACCGGAGCAAACGGAGGTGGTTAAGCGGTCCCGAACCGAGGCACACGGCCGACAGCTCCGAAAAACCGAGAACCGGGCTCCAAACGGGAAAAATGGCCTACGACCACAAAACGTAGCCTACGGCCACTGAGAGATGATCTACGAGACCTCTCCCTAACTTCGGGAAGAGAAAACAGAGAAAATAGGGCCTGGTTCGTGTAGACACCCCATTTTTGACCGACCTTAAGACTCAGACGTCACCGATTGAGCGCTCGGTGATGTTGCATACTGTGCTCGTTCCGAAGTCTCAGAGTCGCGGCCGCGCGCCCTACCTCCAAACTTCCGAACCCTCTTCTCTACCTTGTCTCGGTTTGCGAACCGGGCTCGGTTTTCTCTGTTTTCTTTCCTGAGGGAAGGGAGTGGTCCCGTAGATTATCTCCCGGTGGCCGTGAGCTACTTTTTGTGGCCGTAGGCCATTTTGCCCGTTTCGGAGCCGTCAGGCCGTGTGCCTCGGCTCGGGACCACCCAACCATCTCCGAGTTCTCCGGTTTTTGGCATGCGCCTTTGTTTTAATATTCCGAGGAATACTGGCGTCTCAGAAACCCACTTCGCAGCCGAACACCACTTCCGGTGCCCGGTAACCCATTTTCGGGGCCCCGAACTGCGTGATTTGGGCCCCGAGCATTCATTTTGCATCAGTTTTCTCTGATTTTTGGCAGGTACCTCTGTTTTGTCATTCCGAGGGACACTGGGGTTGCAGATACCCACTTCGCTGCTGAACACCACTTCCGGCATCAGATGCTCATTTTCGGGATCCCGAATTGCTCGGTTTTGGCTCCGAGTGTTCATTTCTCATTAGTTTTTGTTCAAACTTGGCAGGTACCTCTGTTCCAACATCAGGAAGATCACTGGGGGGTGAGAAGCCAGCAATTATCCCAGATAACCAGTTTCGCTCCTCCGGAGCCCGTTTTTCTCACTTCCGGGCCAATGTTGAACACCCTGGGGGTATTTTCTTCCAACCAAAGCTACATATCTGTGATCAGGGGACATGGGAGGACCCTAAAAGCTACTGGTCGGCCAGAAATTCAAAGTTTCATTTTTGAGCCTCTCCTTCAAGCTCTATGTTGTGGCTCCTGCTTCAGTGTTGCCAATTTCCGACCTTGGAACCTTGTTGCACACATATGGGAGGACACAAAAAGTATATGGTCGGCCAGAAATTGTGCAGTTCATTTTTGAGCCTCTTCTTCAAGCTCTATGTTGTGACTCCTGCTTCAGAGTTGCCAGATTTCAACCATGGGGCCTTGTTCTACACACATTGGAGGACACCTTTGCATGGTGGTCGGCCAGAAAATCTTCTCTTCATTTTTTGGTGGTGGCCGGCCGGCCATGGTGAGTGGCTGGCCGACCAGGTGGGGTGGCCGGCCGGCCACCTTGCAGAAAACCACCTGGCCGGCCTGCTTCCCCCTTTCCAGCTCAGTACAGCTGTCCGGATATTTTTGCCAAAATATCACCCCATCCGGGGGATATTTTGGGAGGGAAAGCTTGGGTGCTTTTCCCTCCCCTTTTACACCCCATTTTGCCTATTTAAAGGGACCAATAGCTCCTTTGCCTAGGTTACAAAATTTGACCTCAAGAGCTCCTCTTCCAATTCTTCCATTTCCATAGCCAAAATTCCAAGAAAAACTTCAAGTCTTTGAGCCATTCCTTCATCAACCCTAAGCACCACCATTGCCAGCTCCATTTCAGCAGCAAGGAGGTTTTCTTCAGTGGCCAAGAAGCAACAAATCAAAGCCAAGAAGCAAAGAAAGTTAGGTCTTCAAGGGTAAGTCTCAAAATCCATTTTTATACCATTTTCTTGGATCAAATTTCTACCCTATTTCCTTTTGTTTTTTGGGCTTTCACTACTAGTGCTTTTATGCTTATTTTGAGCCCCTCTACAACTTTGTAGAAGGGCTCAACCTCATTTGGCATTTCTATCATATACTTGTTTCAATATCACTTTTTATGCCATTATCTTGCATGCTAGTTTTGGCCCATTTTCATTTGTTTTTGGGGCTCCGACCCCTACTGGTTTTGTGCTTATTTTGAGCCCCTCTACAACATTGTAGAAGGGCTCAACCTCATTTGGACATTCTATACACCACCTCTCTTTGAAATCCATTTTAGGCCCTAAATCTTGCATATTTTGTAGCCTTTTGTGCTTGTGGTTTTGGCTCTTGGTCAGAGCTAAGAGGGGTCTTATTTTGACCCCCTTTACATGTTTCATGAATAAAGTTTTATCATTTGGTGTGTGCTTTGCATGTCTCTTGTTATAACCTCTTTTGAGCTCCATTTTGCATGGAATTGTTAGCATGATTTTATTCTGATTTTGGGGTTTCCATAAACTGAATATATACTTATTTTTGGGCCCTCTTCAGTGTTTTAGAAGAAAGTTTTTTCATTTGAATTTTCTATATACTACTTGCTTTGTAAATCCTCTCTTTTACCGTATTCTTGCGAGCTATTGTTGCCATGTCTATGCTTACATTTTGGCCATGTTTATTACTGAAAAATGCCATATTTGGGACTGCCTTGCTACTGTTCTTGCTGCCATGATCATATTTTGCATGAATAGCATGGTTATAGGCCATTTCGGGGCTTAATTTCACATTTTCGGGATGATTGCATGCTTCGGGTATCATTTCGATTTGTTTCGGGGCTGTTTCCCCCTTCATTTAAGTGCTGAAATACGGTTTGCATGCTTGCATATCATTTCCTATGTCATTTCATGCATTCCTCGGTTTGCGTGTCCGCGGGCACGCATTTCGAGGCAACTCTGTTTTTACCCGACGGCCTCCTATGTGAGTGAGCTGAGGCTCTCCCATGTTGGTGTAAGCCCATCGTGGCATTCCGTATGCCATCTCATTGCATTCCATCATCGCCTCGGTTTGCGCGCCTGTGGGCACGCACTTCGAGGCACTTCGGTTTTATCCGATTTGCTTTTCATCATCGCCTCGGTTTGCGCGTCCGCGGGCACGCACTTCGAGGCACTTCGGTTTTATCCAATTTTCTCATTTTATCATCGCCTCAGTTTGCGTGTCCGCGGGCACGCATTTCGAGGCACTTCGATTTTATCTGATTTTCTCATTTCATCATCGCCCTGATTTGCGTGTCCGCGGGCACGCATTTCGAGGCACTTCGGTTTTATCCGATTTTCTCATTTCATCATCGCCCCGGTTTGCGTGCCCGTGTGCACGCATTTCGAGGCACACTTCTGTTTTATCCGATTTGCATTCCGTATGACATTTCCTCGGATTACGTGCCTGTGGGCACGCATTTCGAGGCATTTCATTTTAGCCTCATTATATATCATATTTCATGTCATCTTATGCTTGTATGCCATTTTTCTCGGTTTGCGTACCCGTGGGTGCGCATTTCGAGACATCTCACTCTCATAGCATTGTGCATGCTATATCACATGTTAGTTGCATTTCATGCATATCATGCATATTGCATCGTGTTCGGGATAGGAGTTAGCCCGGGCACGGGAAACGAGGCACGTTTCGTACTCCGAGTGACGGAACGGGTCTCAATTCCCAAGTCACCGACACTCCGGATAACCCATGATGGAGTTAGGTTTTCATTGTAGCATCCATCTGCACTCATCCCATATTAAGTTGTGCAATTCGGTTCCTCGGCCATCATGCATCGGTATACGTGATTGGTGGCACGAGGATCGAGGCATGCATATATTTGTGAAATACATTGCCATGCCCTTTTCCTGCTCTCTGTTGCAGCAAAATCAAGAATCAGCTACTTTTCGGAGTCCGGCGCGCATTTCGAGAAACACTGCAAACAGAGGCTAATTGGGGCATCCCAATGGATTTCCGCCCGAGGCAGCCCAACAGGCGGCATCTATCAGAAGCAAGGCAGTCCCTGGCTTGCACGCCAGTTTTACCGCTTTTATTAATTAATTTGTCAATTAATTAGAATCTGTATTATTCTTTTATTTTGGGACTGTATATTTATTCGGACCCTCTGCGCGAGGGCATAATTGTAATAAGGGTGTGTGAGTGTGATGTATGTCTTCCAACCCCCATTTCTTTCTCCCTTTTATTTACCTGCTTACGATGGTTAGATATAGGGCATATTTCAATAAGCATAACAGTATGACAGCATGTTTGCATCATTCATCTGTTTTGCATGCACCGGGCTCGGCGCATCATACAAACTGCATTTGTATTTCAATTCCAAGTTGAATACTTGATAGCTGTAGCATTTCACATGCCATGTTTAGAATAGCCGAGCCTGCTTTAATTGCATTTTTGCATGTGTTGCATTAGGCAATCTGTGTATCTTAGGATCATGCATGATTTCTAATCAGTTTCTGTTTTGGCTTGGAGTACTAGGTGAGTTTTATGCTTTAGCATCCTTGCATGCGTGTGAGTGACTGCCATGAATAGCATGCTTACCATGAGGCTATGTGCTTATGTGATATAACTGCCTTGAATGCCTGTGGGTGGAGGTTGAGTTATCTGAATTGGAGCAATTCATCAAATGTTTGTTTTAAGCCCACTAGATAGTGGCAAAATCATTGTTTTCTTAAGCCCACCCGAGGGTGGCAAATCCGCGTCTTAGCCTACTTGCGAGTAGCACCATCAAACCATTTTCAAACAAACAAACATGAAATGTTTAGTTCCAATTCAGACGGCCCAGTCTATACTTGTTTGCTGCGAGCATCACATAGTAACCTAGGCTAATAACCGGAATAAGAACTCACAATGTTTTCAAAAACAGATATCATGGTTAGTAGAGGCCGGTCTTTGACCGGGCGAGCGGGGGTGCTCACGATGTGACCTTCCCCAATCGTACCCAAGTTCCCGAGCCAACTTTGGTGATGACGGACACGTGGCCTTTTGGCACCGAGTCAGGGTTTCCTAAATTTCCCATTTAAAAATATTTAGGTGGCGACTCTGTTATCTGGCAAAGCAGTCCATGTTTGGCACTTCTTTCAAAAAAATCTGTTTTTCTCAAAACGATTTGCCGGATTTGGACTCTTTGGTTCAAGATTAAGAACCGTGACAAAATCGAGTCCGAACTGTAGCGAGGTCCCTCGCGGGCCTGTTACAGTTCGCAAACCGAGGCAAAGCACAAAAGAGTCCGGAAGTCCGGAGGCAAGGCTCGCAGTCGGGACTCCGCAACCTCAGAACGAGCACAATATGTAACATCACCAAGCGTTCAATCGGTGACATCTTAGTCTTAAGGTCGGTCAAAAATGGGGTGTCTACACTATGCCAGTGGCAAATGAGTGTGTGGATTCATGGTTTAATCAAAAGAAATGAGGTATCATTCGCAAACTGGACATTGAGAAGGAATATGATAATGTAAATTGGAAGTTTTTGCTATATGTATTGGAGAGGATAGGCTTTGGGGAAAGGTGGAGGAAATGAATGTAATTTTGTATCTCCACTATGAGGATGTCGGTCTTGGTAAATGGGACACCGGCAGGTTTCTTTCCTATCCGGAGAGGTTTACAGCAGGGTGACCCTTTGTCTCATTTATTGTTCATTTTAGTTATGGAGGCCCTGAGACGTCTAATTTCCAGAGCGGTCTAAGGTGGTTTGTTATCAGGGTTTGAGGTGGGGAGTAGGCCTGCCTTTCTGTTGGTTTCTCATCTTTTCTATGCTGATGATGCGTTGATTTTCTATGAGGCGGATGTTGATCAGATTGGTTATTTGAGCTGTGTGTTGTTGTGTTTGAGGCAGTGTTCGGACTTTGGGTTAACTTGACGAAGTCAGAATTGATTCCGGTGGGTGAGGTGGAGCACGTTTCAGTGCTGGCAACTGTTTTGGGGTGTAAGGTAACCACGTTGCCAGTTTCGTATTTGAGTTTTCCGTTGGGGGCTTCTTTTAAGGAGACTAAGGTATGGGATGGGGTGGTGGATCGTGTTCAAAGGCGATTGGCGGAGTAGAAAGCATCAGTACTTCTCTAAAGAAGGGCAACTCACTTTGATCAAAAGTTTCCTAGCCAGTATTCCAATGTATTTCATGTTTGTGTATGTGATTCCAGCAGGTGTGGCTAAGAGGTTGGAGATGTTACAAAGGGATTTCTTGTGGGATAGTGGACGGGAGGGTTTTCATTATCATTTGGTGTCTTAGGAGAGGATTTGTACTCCTAAGGAGAGGGGTTCCTGAGGGTGAGGAGGTTGGTGGTGTTTAATCGAGCTCTTTTAGGGAAGTGGTTATGGCGTTTTGCAGTAGAAAGGGAGTGCTTGTGGAGGAGGTTGGTGGTGGTCACGTATGGAATGGATAGAGGGAGGGTGTTCAAATAGGATGTGTTAATCACATGGTTGTAATCTGTGGAAGGGGATTAGATTGGGAAGGAAGGCCTTTTGGGATAGGGTTCAATTCAAAGTGGGGATGAGGGATCATGTTCGCTTTTGGGAAGATAGGTAGTGTGGTGAGTTGTCTTTGGCAGCCATGTTTCCATTGATTTTTGCTATTACAGTTGATGTGAATGAGTTGGTTACTTCGGTTCGGTTGTGGCAAGGGCAGTCATACACATGGAATCTTTATCTTTGTCGTAATGTGTAATATTGGGAGTTGGACCAATTAGGGGTTTGTTAGGTTTTTTGTATGAGCTGCAATTTGGAGGGGATGGGAAGGATACTTTATTATGGGAGGGTTCGAGGGCCAAAGGGGTTTTTTCGGTGTTGTCGTTTTATGGGATGCTTGAAAGGGGTGGAGTTAGGGTGTTCCCTCAGAAAAACATCTGCGCGATGGGATCACCGTCCAAGGTTGTTTTCTTTGTTTGGACAGCTACTTTGGAACGCATTCTGACTATTGATAACTTAATTCGACGACGGCATTTGTTGGTAAATTTGTGTTGTATGTGTTGTAAGGATGTAGAGATAGTGGATCATTTGCTTGTCCATTGCTCGATTGTGTTTTGGCTTTGGAATTTGATTATTGCTTTATTTGGTCTAGTTTGGGTGCAGTCGAGGTCTATGTTGGGAGTTCCACAAAGTTAGAGTGGGGCTAGGGTGGGTAAGAGTCGTCGGAAGGCTTAGGCACTTGCTTCTCATTGTTTGTTTTGGTTGATCTGGTTGGACCATTATAGGCTTGTTTTTCAGGATTTGAGTCATTCGGCTCTTTGGTTAGAAAGTAGGCTTTTGGTTTTGGTTTACAGAAAACAGTTTTCAGAAAATTCTACTTTTTTATTTTCCGTATTTTAATATTTTCAATGAATTTTTTTAATATTTTAAGCATTTTTTTAAAAAAAAATTCTTAGACACACTTAACATAAATATACTTAAAAAGTATAATATTTGTGAATTTTAAGAAAAAAATACTAAATACCAAAAAATACAACAAAAAAAATGAAAATTCAATACATTTTTTTGTATTTTTGTGTATTTATTAATTTTTTTTACAAATATTTTACTATCTAGATACATCTAAGGAAGGTGTATCTAAAAAAGTAAAAAAATTGCTTAAAATTTAAAAAATATTCACTAAAAGCAAAAAAATAGGAAAAACAAAAAACTCAATTTTCATAAAACCGAAACCAAATACACTGTTTTGGTTTTGTATAGTTAGGTGAAGGGTTTGGTGGATCCTGATATTTTGACTTTTGTTGATTTTGTGGAAGATTTGTTTAGTTAGTTTTGCGCTCGATGTGGGGTGTTGGTTTTCCATTTGTATTATTTGCATCGCCTTGATGCTTTCCTAATAAAGTTTGATTATTTATCCCTCCAAAAAAAAAAAAAGAGACAGAGACCCTTCATGTACAGGAATGTTCTAGTATTTGCACTTAAAGAAATTCTATATTTACTAGGGAAAATTGTTTAAAAGTTCAAGCTAAAAATGATAAAAGACATTAGGTCTAGTAGATATTTTATTCATAAGAGGTCCATCATTTGTGAAATAGTTTGGTGAGAAGTTATTTTGTTATTCTAGAAGAACATTTTGTTTCTAATTTTACCCCTTAAGTTTTCGATTGACTTTTTTTTATCTGTTGACTTTTGTTAACTATCTGTTCAAAAAATTTCCCTATCTGTTCAATTTTTTTACCCTTTATGTTTAATTTTTTTACTCTTTTTAATTCAAATTTCCCTTATTTGTTTAAATATTTGTCCAAATAAAATTCTATCTATCCAAATTTATTATCTGTTCAAATTTTTTTGACCATCTATTTAATTTTTTCTCCTTATTTGTTCAAATATCTTACAAAATTTCATTATTTGTTCAATTTTTTTTTCTATTTGTTCAAATCTTTCTTCTCTCTTCCTAAATGTTGCAATTTCTTTCATCATCAACAAACAACAACAACAACAACCACAAAAAATCAACCACTTTCTAGTGTCAATTGTGATTGTGAACCTCTTCTACCACCTCCACTTCTCGATCTTTCGTTCACCGATCCACTATACCTCGAAGAAGAAGAACTAGGCACTGTCAAACAATCTAGAGTATCATAACACTCTGACTCTAAACTCTTGATCTTTGTGGGATACCCTATCAATTCTTCATCTCTCTGATTAAAATCATCAAGTAAATTCTCAAGAGCCGACAACGAAAGTCTCTTCAATGATTGCATATACTGATTATTGATGGTGACGGCTCATCTCCATGTTATTTGTGACTCTTCGATGAATTCTTCGCCAGAATATCAAAATCATTCAACAATGATTCAATTGCTTTAGTCCAACTTATACATACATATATGTATATAGAGAGGTTTTAGAGAAAGAGAAACAGATTTGTGGATTCTTCGTCGTGGCTTCCATGGTGCTTTAGAGCTCGATCACTTATATGTTTCGAATCAAGACTAAGAGAGGTAGCTCTATGTGAAACGGTGACAGATCTATAGAGATGGCGACCAAATCAGAGTCGTGGTCAATTTGCCAAAGACATGGGTGGTAAAGATCGATCCGAACCAAGAAACCGGGTCGTCGATGAAGGCTCCAGCGTCCATGTGCTAAATGAGGCTGAAGAAGAGTGCGAAGAAGACGATGATGGCTCAGGATCTAGATCTAGATCTAGATCTTGCACGGTGGTGGATCTAGATCTTATGGCTGGAGCAGCGAAGGAAGCGGAGGAGCAATGACGGATCTTAGTGGTAGAGGAGTAACGATGGACTCTTAGCATTGTAGAAGAAATGCAGAGAGAGAGAGAGAGAGAGAGAGAGAGAGAGAGAGACCTGTTCGGAAATGAGAGTGTGGTTTGGTTTGGTTAGGGTTTGGAAACAATATATGTAGATGGGTAGTTTGAGTTAGGAAAAATAGATGATTTCCCACAAGTAAATCAATCAATAGAAATAAAATCTAATGCGAAAAATTAAATCAACAATGACACAAGAATTTTTATGTGATTCCTTCAATGTGAGGTACGTCCACAGGATCAAAATCCGATTCCATTATCAATCAAGAGTTTTCAAACGATTACAAACGAGACAAGAATGGTCTCACAAACCACCTTTAGGTGAATTCCAAATAATTACAAATAAATAAGAGGAAAAACCTCACCAAATAGACAAACAAAAGTGTTCAAACAAGTTATAGAAGACAACCAAAACTATATCAAATCTGTGACCCAAACAGTTTTTTGAAGCACACATCACATGACACAAAAATCTCACCCAAGCACTAGACCAACTCACAAATTGATTGAGCAATCGAGTCTTCAAAAACAGAGCACTATACGAAGCCACCGAGAATAATACACAACAAATTTTTTTTACCCCCACGTTGCTACCCACCAAATTGATTGATCAACCTTATAGCAGCCACATCACTTAAGAAAGATAGAACAATACCCAAAAAATATTGTTGCCTTTTGGGCCTTTTTTATTGAAGCCGTAATTGTTACCAAACAGATTACTAAATACCTATTGGGCTTCCAAAACTCAAATATAATACATAAAAATATATTATAATCAGCACCAAACCAAATTAAATAGTTTTAATAAACCAATTTGGTCCCATACTCCACTAAGGAGGTATACCCAACAATTCTCCTTTATCTACTTAGGTGGAGACATCAACTATACCCGCTAAAGTTCGACACTTCAAATGTTTATCTCTCGACAATGTCTTAGTGAACATATCCGAAATATTATCATCTGTTGAACCTTTTTGAGTTGCAACAACTTCGAATTTAACATATCACGAATCTAATGGTATCTCACATCAATATGTTTCGATCTCGAATGAAAAGTAGAATTTTTACTCAAATGGATAGCACTTTGACTATCACAATAAAGTACATACCTCTCTTGATTCAAACCCAACTGTTGCAAAAATTTCTTCAATCGTAACTCTTCTTTGCAAACTTTCGTAATGGCGATAAATTCGGCTTCAGTAGTTGAAAGAGCAACACATTTTTGTAATTTAGATTGCATGCCACAGCTCCCTCTAAAAATGTTATCAAATATCCCGAAGTAGATTTCCTAGAGTCAACATCACTGGCCATGTCAGAATCCACGAACCCATCAAGCATCGGCTTACCATTTCCAAAACACAAACACACATTCGAAGTCCCTTGAAGATACCTTAGAATCTATTTCACCGTTGCCCAATGTTCTTTACCCAAATTAGAGAGAAACCGACTTACCACACCAACGACGTGAGCAATATTCGGTCTTGTACAAACCATGGCATACATCAAAGAACCAACCACTGAAGCATAAGAAATTTTCAGCATCTCTTTCTTGTCTTTCTCACTTGTAGGAGATTGATTTGAATTAAACTTGAAATGATCTGCAAGTGGACAACCAACCGGCTTCGTTTTATCCTTGTTGAACATCTTAAGAACTTTTTCAATGTAGCTTTCTTGAGACAACCAAATGAGTCATTTCTTTCGATCACGAACAATTTTCATACCAAGTATTTGCTTTGTCGGCCCCAACTCTTTTATAGTAAAAGACTGGCTCAACTCTAACTTCAACTTGTTAATCATGGTAGAATCTTGACCCACAATTAACATGTCATCAACATAAAGTAAAAGAATAATAAATTTGTCATCCGTAAAATTTTTCACAAACACATAATGGTTTGAAATGGTTTTAGAAAAACCATTATTTATCATAAAAGAGTCAGATTTTCTGTACCATTTGTCGCGGCGCTTGCTTGAGACTATATAAACTTTTCTTCAATTTGAAAACAAATTTATCTTTCTTTTTTCCACAAAACCCTCTGGTTGCTCCATGTAAAATTTATTTTTCAAGATTACCATGAAGAAATGCGGTCTTCACATCAAGTTGTTCAACTGCAAGGTTCATACTTCTAGCCATGCCAAGTACAACCTGAATAGAAGACATCTTCACAATTGGCCAGAAAATTTCATCAAAGTTAACACTTTTTTTTTAGCCAAAGCCTTTCACAACAAGGCGTGCCTTGTACCTTAGAATCTTGCCATCATTCTTCAATTTAAAGACCTACTTATTTTTCAGAATTTTCCTCCCCTTTGGCAATTTCACTAAATCGTAAGTGTGATTTTCAAGCTAGGAATTCATTTATTCTCCAATAGCCCTTTTCCAATCACCTTTCTTTGCATGCTTAATTGCTTCTTGGTAGCTCTCGGGCTCCCCTTGATCGGATATTAATACAAATTCATTAGGAGGATACTTTTTCGAAGGTTGTTGGTCCCTTGTGGATTTTCTCAACTCAAGTTGTGGTGGCAGTTCGTAAGTTGGATGCTCCTCCTCAATTTCAGGCTCAACTTCATTAGGATTAGTATCATCCTCCACATCTTCAATAGGTGGCTGCACATCTCCCCCATTTTCATCATCCACTGAAGACGAATGAGATGGATCAATGTTAATGAGATCATTAATTTTTTGCTCTGGTTGATCACCTTTGCCAAAGTCTTCAATTGTTTGGTTTTCAAGAAACATAACAGTACGGCTTCGAATAACTTTCTTGTCGACCGGATCCTACAATCTATAACCAAATTCATCACGCCTATAGCCAATAAAAATGCATTGTCTTGTCTTGCTATCAAGGTTGGACCTCTTATCCTTTGGAATGTGAATAAAGGCTCGGCAACCAAACACTCTCAAGTGCTCGTAAGATACATCTTTGTCGGTCTAAACTCTTTCGGGAACATCACCATTCAAAGGATAGGAATGAGATAAATTGATCACATTGACCGCTGTCCTCATTGCCATACCCCCAAAAGGATCTTGGCAATTTAGCATGTGAAAGTAGACACCTTGTTCTTTCCACAACGGTGCGGTTCATCCTTTTGGCAACGCCATTTTGTTGAAGAGTCTTCTTAACTATCTTTTGGTGCCTAATACCTTGGCTGCGACAATACTCATCAAATGACCCAACGTATTCATCACCATTGTCTAGTCGGATGCACTTCAATTTCTGCCATGTTTCTCTTTCAACCATGGCCTGAAAATGCTTAAACACATTTAGAACTTGATCTTTAGTTTTTAGTGCAAGAGCTTAAACTTTTCTTGAATAATTATCAATGAAAGTGACAAAATAAAGTGTACCACTATGTGTTCTAACTTTTAAAAGACCACAAACATCCAAATGAATCAACTCAAAAATATTTTATTTTCTAGAAGCAACATTTTTATGAAAAGAAACTCTATGTTGTTTACCCGCCAAGCAATGAACATAAGTTTTAAGATGTGTACCTTTCAAACTGGGTAAAAGATCTTTCTTGAACAAAACTTGCAGCCCCATTTCACTCATGTGCCCAAGCCGTTTGTGCCACAACTCGATAGAAGTATCATCCTCAAGTGCATTGATAACACCTTTATAAATATTTCCTTGCATCAAATAAAGTGTATGAGTCTTCTTGTACTTAGCCACCACCAAAGAACCCTTTGTGAGCTTCCATTTTCCATCACTAAATATATTGTTGTAGCCTTCATCATCTAGCTTCTCTGTAAAGATCAAATTGAAGGGAATGTCTGGAACATGCCTTACATCTATAAGCAACAACTTGCAACCCAAATTTGTTCCCAAGCAAACATCACTCATGCCAACAATCTTGGAGAAACCTTTATTACCCATTCGAACACAACCATAATCTCCTTTGGTGTAGGAAGTAAAGAAATTAACCTGAGAAGTCACATGAAAAGAAGCACCAGAATTAATCACTCAATTGCTCTCTTGGCCTACAAAATTGACACAATCATCTTCACAAACAACCATGAGATCACCATCGGTAGTAACCACCGTTGTGTCTTCTTTCTTTTTATCTACATTTTTGTCATGCCTTTTCTCCTTATTCTTGAGTTTTCGGCATTCCCGCTTCATGTGCTCTTTCTCATGGCAATAATGGCACTTAATGTCTTTCTTTGAAAAAGAACCGTTTCTTAATTTGTCATGGCTTTGATCACAACCATAAGGAGTCTTAGTTATTCCCCCTGTTTTGCTTTGGCCTCTCACAACAAATGCCTCTGAATGAGAAGAACCTACTGATTTTCTTCTTGTTTCTTCATTCAACAAGCTACTAGTGACTTGGCTCATTGTGACAACTCTATCGGGCACCGAATTACTAACCGTCACAACCAAAGTCTCCTAACTTTCAGGCAAAGAACTAAGTAGCATCAAAGCCTGTAACTTATCATCAAAAATAATTTTCATAGATGTAAGTTGATTAATGATACTCTTTATTTCATTTAAATGTTCCGGAGTGGGGCTGGCATCTTTATATTTTAAATTAACTAACTTTCGAATCAGAAAAACTTTATTTGTGGTTAATTTTCTATCATAAAGACCTAATTTTTTCATAAATCACGTGCCGAAGTTTCAGTAGCAACATGATGAAACACAATGTTATCAATCCATTGATGAATAACACCAACAACTTTTCGATCAAACCTCTTCCGTTCATCATCTTTCATAGCAACATGATAAAACACATTATCATCAATCCATTAACGGATAACCCTAACTTTTCGATTAAGCCTCTTCCATTCATCATCTTTCATACCCTCGGGTTTGCTACTATCACCCTCAATGGGTCCATACAAATTTTTACAAAATAATATGTCTTCCATTTTAGTTTTCCAAATTACCCCACTGCTTCCATTGAAGCTAGGCATACGACCCATATTCCCCTTCATTGATTTGCACAAATAAATAAATCCAAATGAATCGTAAGCTCTAATAGCAGTTGTTAGGGAAAATAGATGATTTCCCATAAGTAAATCAATTAATGGAAATAAAAACTAATGCGAAAAATTTCATTAAAGTCAACACATTTCTTTTGCCCAAAGCATTTCACAACAAGGTATGCCTTATACCTTAGATTCTTGCCATCATTCTTCAATTTGAAGACCCACTTATTTTCAAAATTTTCCTTTCCTTAGGCAATTTCACCAAATCGTAAGTGTGATTTTCAACCAAGGAATTCATTTATTCTTCAACGGCTTTTTTCTAATCACATTTCTTTGCATGCTCAATTGCTTCTTGGTAACTCTCAAACTCCCCTTGATTAGATATCAATGCAAATTCATTGGGAGGATACTTTTTCGAAGGTTACCTGTCCCTTATAGATTTTCTCAACTAGTTGTAGTGGCAATTCTTAAGTTGGATGCTCTTTCTCAATTTTTGGCTCAACTTCATTAGGATTAGTATCAGTTTGATCATTTTGTATGAGGTTGTTCCTATGGACATAATGTTTAGCGCCTGAATCTTTGGATAAAGAAAATCCAAAAGTGGATTTATTACCGAGTGCCCTATTTACAATACACTCTACTTATGACATTTGTGATTTTGATTATATCCTATTGTGGTGTTAATTATCACTTGATTATAACTCCATTTGGTATTGGTTATAACTTATCGCAATGTTAATTACGACTTATTGTGATTATGATTTTGGTTATAATTTAAATTTTTTATTATTATTATACCTTATGTGGTATTTGATTATGAGTTATTATTATTTTTAATTATAACCGAAAAAGAGTTGGTTATAACATTCAGTGGCGACTCTAGAAGTTTTTACAAATGGGGTCACTTGATAGGCTTAAGTTCTACAAATTTTAAAAGCAATCCTTTTTTTTAAATAAAAAAAATAAAAATAAAAATAAAAAGAGGAAAACAACAACATTTGTTCTGTTTGGCTTTGAATTTTTAAAAATAATTTTTGAGTTTTTTTATTTTTCGTGTTTTGTTATCTTTAGTAAATTTTTCAAAAATATATTTTATACATTTTTTTAGATGCACCTAAAAAATAAAATACATGTGAAAAATGTATTGATTTTTTCTATTTTTTCTATTTAGTAAATTTTTGTAAAAAAAAATCACAAAAAACTTTACGTTTTAAGTGAATATAGATTAAATGAATTTGAAAAGTAAAGAAATTTGAAATTTGCTTAAAATATTAAAAAAATTTACCACTAACAAGTTACACGAAAAATAAAAAACTCAAAAATTATTTTTGAAAATAATTTATCAAACAAAGTCATTTAAACTTTTTAAACAATATATCTCTAATGGGTGTGCACCCTTGTTTGATGAGTAAAAACATAGTGTCACGATGATACTATGTCACCATTAACACGTGATATCACTTGCCAATAATAAACTTATATGTTGAGCGTGAACCTCACTCTCAAAATATAACTTTACCTTGCCAACATATATATGAGAAGGTAATGGCAAGATTTTAATGGATGATGATATTAATCGTTGTATTAATTTTTTTTTTCATATTGATATGGTCCTTAATTTTTTAAAAGAATCAAATTATATAAAATAAAATACTAATAATACAAATAAATGTATTTTCCAGAGTTTTTGTTTTTTGATGTGGGGATGGGACCCATCAAGCCCATGGTGTCGTCACCCCTGATGACATTTGTAATAATCAATATCATAAATATCATAACTTACATATATATACAGTAGCATGACCCTTGCAGTTAAATGTACAACTTGATTGATTGAAATGCGTATAACAATATATATATAGCTTGAGGGGCTCGAGGCTTACCATATGTCTCATTTTGATGATGAGAATCGTTTATTTTGTAAGGCCGTATTTTATTTATGGTTGATTCAATAATTACAACCTTTTAATTTTATCGTATTTGTCTTAAAAAAAATAAATTATCTATTTTCAAAAATATACTTATCCATTCCATGTTTTTGGAGATAAATACGATAAAATGAAAAGATTCTGATTGTCGGATCAAACTAATTTTTTTTATTATTTATGAATGATATACACTAAGAGGCTATATAAAATGAACAGTTCAGATTATAGAAACGAGACCTATGACGTACCTCACAGGCTTCACAAGTTCAAATTTGAATTTAAGAGAAATCCAACCCTATATATAAGAAGTTATGGATGCAAATGTGATGCATCTGTAATTTTACATTTAAATCTTTGAATGATTTGATAATTGAAGAACATTTTGATGAATGATGAAAACTTTTTAATAATTTGGACAGTTTGACAAAATAATTATAGAATGTGGTAATTATTAAATATAAAGAATATTATTAAAAAATAAAAAGTAATAATCCACATCAAGAAAAATGTAAATTTTATATGATAGAAGAAATAGATAGAATAGATGTAAAGGGAGAAATCAGAAAGGCCAAAACATGCCTGGATAGCTTGTGTTTCCTTGAAAAAGGGATGGCAAAATTAACATGAGAAAGACTAATAACAGGAAGGAACTCATCACAATGATAGAAACAAGAGAAAATTCCTTAAACTATTACACTTAATACATTAGTTTTCTCAATTATCAATTTTAAATTATTTAAATTGTTTCACCTTGTCCCAAATCATTAATGATGTTTTATTTGCTTAACAAAAAATTTCAATTCCCCTCAAAATATCACATTGTATTATTTTACCCCTAAATTTTCAAATTTAACAACTAACACATTAAAGTATTAAAATAATTTACTTTGCTTCAAATTATTAACAACATTATGTGACTTGTCCTTCTTTTCTCCCTTTTCTTAATCAATTTTGCTATAAAAACATATTTTGGTATTAAACTATTTTCATAGTATAAGATGTTAATTGTTCAAATTGATAGTTTATGGGCAAATTGAAACAAATGTGATAATTTGAGGGTCAAAATAAGATTTTTTTTTTTTTTGTCAAACAATAGTAACACCATTCACAATTTAGGGCAAAGTGAAACAAGTTCAATAGTTTCAAATGTTAGCTATTAACACTGATAATTGAGGAGATAAAATGGCGCAAATGTAATAGCTTGAGAGGTAATATAAAATTTTCCCTACAAATAATTAGAAAACAAATCAACAAATAGGTTGCAACCCCCTTTAGCTAGTCCTTTTTCTCTTGGTTATTTTTTTTAACCCAATGATAAAAGTTACACAAGAAAAAAATAAAGGAGAAGTATGCAAAAGCAAATGGCCTAAGATGGCTTATGTGCCAATTATTCACGTATCAACATTAAATATTTACTATTCAATTAGTTACAAATCATAATGAAATTCTCAATTCAGTTTGATTTTCATTCTCATCATTTGGCTTGTTTTGTGATTAATATTTATTTAACTGTTAAATTTTCTCTGATCAACTTTACTTGCCCAACTCTTTTTCCAAACTCTCTCTCTCTCTCTCTCTATGTATATACAAGGATTTAAATCTTTATTTTACGCATTTTGTAACATTCCAGTTTGTGAAAAAAAAAAAAAGAAGAAGAAGAAGAAGAATGAAATAGAAAGTAGCATTTTATTTAAGAAAAATGCTAAAAATAGTCCCTAGGGCTATTGTCACTGTTGAAAAAAATGTGTAAAAAGTATATTGAATGTATAAAAATATCTTGGAATATGTTAAAAATGTATTAAAACTGCTATGTTTGGCATAGGCTACTTTGGCTATTTTAGCCACAAAAAGATAAAATAGGCTAAAAACTAATAAGAAAAAATATCACATTCAAATCATAATCATTTCATTTTCTCTTTTACAAAAGTCAAAAAAGTTAAAAAGTTCATCTCAATTGAGGTTTTTAGCCTCAGGCTAAAAAATCAAAAATTTTAAAAACCAACCCACTTCCCAAACGAAGACAGTAATTTTGACATTTTATAACTTTTATTGATAGCATTGATAGAACCCCTTCATTTAATATGCAAAGTGCATATATTAAAGGATTAATTACTTACATGTCCCGTCCTGTCACCATTAAGTTCCACAAGTGTTTATATAGATCAAAAAGTCCTAATAGTTGGACTTGAAGATTTTTTTGTGACGATTTCATGAATGTCGCTAAAAATTGACAATTGATGATTTTCTAAATCTGTCTCTAAAAGGTAACAACTAGTGACGTTTTTCTGTGACGAATTTTTTAAACTGTCGCTAAAAATTAACAATTAATGTAAAAACGTGGCTATATATATATATAAATTTAATGTTTAGGGAAAAAGTCGTATGGGTTCTCACTACAAGAAAATGCATTTTTGCCGACCACTTTTAGCTACCAAAACTAATTTAGTCGCCAAAAGTGTGGGAATTGGCTACCAAAAATAATTTTAGTCGGCAAAAGTCAACTTTTTAGCTACTAATTTTTTCTAGTAGGGGAATGTTGATTATTGGCTACTAAAAAAAATTTAGTAGCTAAAGATATTACAATTGGCGACTAAAAAATTATTTAGTAGCTAAACATATCACAATTGGCGACTAAAAAAACTTTAGTAGCTAAAGACCCACTTTCGGCTACTAAATGTTTGGTAGCCGAATGTAAATAAAAAAAAATTAATTTTTAATCTTTCCCGACCAAAGTTTTGGTCGCCAAATGTCAACTTTCGGCGACCAAAGTTATTTTAGTCGCTAAAGACCCACTTTCGGCTACTAAATGTTTGGTAGCCGAATGTAAATAAAAAAAATTAATTTTTAATCTTTCCCGACCAAAGTTTTGGTCGCCAAATGTCAACTTTCGGCGACCAAAGTTATTTTAGTCGCCAAAAACCCACTTTCGGCTACTAAATGTTTGGTAGCCGAATGTAAATAAAAAAAAATTAATTTTTAATCTTTCCCGACCAAAGTTTTGGTCGCCAAATGTCAACTTTCGGCGACCAAAGTTATTTTAGTCGCTAAAGACCCACTTTCGGCTACTAAATGTTTGGTAGCCGAATGTAAATAAAAAAAATTAATTATTTACATTTTTATTTTTATTTTTATTTTTATTTTTATTTTTATTAAGAGGTTGTACACCCACCATCCAAAAATATTAATTTTTTTAAAAAAATAATTATTAAAATAATATGAATTTCTTATTTTGTCCTTTTTTTAAATCCAGTAATAATAAAAAATTTACAATTATGACAATTGATATTTCTAAAAAAATATACTATCAAAAGGTAATTTTGATAAATTAATATTTTTAAAATGTAATAATTGTATTATAAAAAGAAATTAAATTATGAAAATAGACTATTATTTTGAGATGAATCTTTTGATTAAACTATTTATACTTTTTACATCATCATATTTCAATAACACTAATAAATTAAGAATAAATCAAAATTCACAAATAAAAGATAAAATATCTCAATTATTTATCATTTCAATAAATTTTTCAATATTATTACCAGTACTAATAAAAGACAAAACATCCCAATTATTTGTAAGACTTATTGATATTATTTCAGATTTTAAATTTTTCCTTAATTTTTTAATAATTAATTTTTTCAACTTTTTAAAATTATTTTTACGTTATATATTATTTCAAAATATTATTTCAGATTTCCAATAATATTATTTCAAAACATCCGAAGAAGAATGACATATATATTTTTTTATACTGTGAGCCATTTTATGTATAAAATGATATATATATATATATTTTTTCAAAATTCAATGGCAACAAATAATATTTAGAGAAATAGGGGGGCCATGGCCCCCCATAGTCTTCTCCTAGTTCCGTCCCTGATACCCAAGACAAGAAGATTTTTTTCTTTTTTTGGAAAACACAAGACTTAATATATTGCACATCCGATAATAAGTTGTCAATTAAAGTACATCAGAGTATAAAATAGATCTCAAAAAGGATAAAGAGAATCTCCACGTAGGGATGATACGAGTTTCCACATAAAGAGAAAAATAAACCTCCATGTAGGGAGGAGAAAACCTCTATATAGAGAGATATTATTGAGAGAAAAAAATAAACACAAAACAAACATTACCAATCACTTTCACGATCCGTTCATCGTCACAATTGGTAACTATGATATCTTAATTCTTATCTCTAAATTACAAAATAAAACATTATAGATCTAAGATGGTCGTCTAGTAAATAAAAGCAAGTTTAACAGCGTTGGATCTCGATCAAGAATCAAAATATGAGTAAAGATCTGAAAGTTTTATGGTGACAAACCGATGATGTAGATGAGAGTAGTGGTAGTGGCTAGCATAGTGACGAACACGAAATAAAATAGGATATAAACTATAAGAGAAGAAGTGAAGGGGAGAGAATGGCTAGAAACACCACCCTCTCTCCCTTAGAATTTCTTAGAAAGAGAGAGAATGGCTAGATAAATTTGGGATCAAACACTCACAATAAATTTGGGATCAAAACCCAAATGAATGTTTAATGATACAAGGCATCAAGCCACAACCACTACAAAATGACAGAGAAATTCAATGCACCGCAATGTGGAGCTTTGAATTCCATTTGCCAGTGTACAAGGAGGTCTCAAACTTACATTCAAATGCTAAATGGATTGCTTTAACTTGAACTACCTGACATATTATTTCTTTCCTTTCAATTGCACCTGTGATACATGGACCATTATCCCTCCTACCTTTGGTTTAGTAGTTCATATTCAAACCATGGGTTTTCATTCAATAGTTGATATCCGAAACACCAATGGTGTGGAAGTGTGAACTGAGCAAAAATGACCAATGGTGTGGAAGCTTCTCATATTTGATTGCAGAGTGGTTTTCTGCTTCTCATATCAAGGGGGAGATCCAATGATGGACAGGGTGTTTGATGAAATGCCTCAAAGAAGAATTCATCTTAATTGCAAATCAACTTTACATAGTGTCTGTCTGTCTCTTTGTCTCTCTTTGTCTATCTCTTACTCATATATTGTTTCTCTATGTCTCTATCTCTTTCTCTTTTCTACTCTGTCTCTGTCTTTATCTCTGTCTCTCTATTTCTAAATTTTGTAATTTTTTTTTTCATAAACTGAGTCATAAAACTCCAATAAAGTAAAAAGCATAAACAATAAATAAAATTAAAAAATATTAATTTAACAAGCCTGATCTATTTTTCACATCTCTTTCTCTCTCTGTCTGTCTCTCTCTCTATATCTCTTTCTCTCTTTATCTCTCTCTCACTTATCAGTTTTCTCTCTTTCTTTCTCTCTCTGTGTCTGTTTGTCTGTCTCTCACTCTTCTCTATCTCTCTCTTTCTTTCTATGTGTCTATCTGTCTGTTTATCTCTCTCCCCAATTGTGTTCACATTGCTCACTCTCTCCCCTCTTTATCTCTCTTCTCTCTATCTTTCTCTATGTCTCTCTCGTTCATCTCTCTTCTCTTTATGTCTTTCTTGCTCATCTCTCTTCTCGCTATCTCTCTCTGTCTCTCTCGCTCATTTCTCTTCTCGCTATCTCTCTCTGTCTCTCTCGTCCAGCTCTATTCTCTCTATGTTTCTTTTCTGTCTATCACTCTCTCTCACCACCCATCTCCTCTACCACCTTCACCACTACTGCAAACACCATTCCACCACCACTATTACTTCTACTGTCGCTACTTCAACTCTACGACTACCATTACTACTACTATCGCTACCACTCTACTACCACCACTACTACTACTGCTACTATTACTACCATTACCTCTCTTTCACCCCTGTCGCTCCATTTACACTACCACTACCACAACTTCACCACTAATCTCTTTCGCCATCACCATCACCACCACCACCACCATCATCTCTTATCCACCACCTTCACTACTACTACCGCTCATTTTCCTCTACCACAAAAATATTTTGAATTAAACTATTTTTTAGTATTAATTTTTTCCTTTTTTTTAAAATTTTCTTTCTTTCTTTTCTTTCTTATTTAAATTAAATTATCTTAAATATTTGTCCTAATATTTTTTGTACTGAAAAATATAATAATATATTTTAAAATTTTATTTTCTTATATATAAAATTTTCTTTCTTTCTTTTCTTTCTTATTTTATATATATATAATATAACAATATAAGAAAATAAAATTTTAAAATATATTATTATATTTTTCAGTACAAAAAATATTAGGACAAATATTTAAGATAATTTAATTTTTAATTTTTTTTAATTTATAATTTTATTACTTATATTTTTATTTAAATATAATTTTAATATATTTGTTACTTTTATTTTAATTTTTTTTAAAGTTGTTATTTTTCTTTACCGACTAAATATTAGTCGGCGATTATACCCTCTGAAATTGGGGATTCCCCCTAAAACAAATATTCCCTCTCAAATTGGGGATTCCCCCCAAAATTTAGCCCTAACCCTTCTCCGTTTCTCATCTCAGTCTCACACACAACTCCTTATCATTCCTCCTCCTTCTCGCCCGTTGCTCGCGCCACCATTGACGCTGCAACCCAAAACCCCACCAGCTCGCTCCCAGGTATCTCCCTCTCTCTCTCTGTATCTCCCTCTCCATTTCTTAAACATCTCACAAGGCCATTTTGTTTCCCTCTTTCTCTCTCTCTCTCTCTCTGTTTACACACATACAAACACGAATCATATATTCACAGCCTTGATTCCATATATACTCGATTATATTCACAGCCCTCTTCTGTACAGGAATAATCTCCATCGCCCGAACTCCCCCGAACTGGATCATCCCCCGAACTCCCTCCCAGGTATGTTTGAATTTTGCATCTATCTCTCCCTCTCTCTGTATCTCCCTCTCGATTTCCCTCAGTTTCTATCTGTCTCTGTTTACACACACACACACACATACATATATATATATATATATATGTCAAAACACACAGAATATGAAGTACAAAATGCCCTCAATTAGGGCATTGTTATTGAAATGTGATTCAAATTAAAAATTAGGGCAATGTGATGTTTTAGGGCATTGTACGAAATGTGATTCAAAAATTAGTACATATATAATCTGCATTTGCTCTAGTATGATGGGGCTTTAGCAGGGCTTGATGGGCAACTTCCCTTATCATATAGGTAATTCTAGAGAGTTATTAGTAACAACTTGTTTCTGTCCATTGCAATGTTAACCTATAAAAAATTGTGACGGATTGGAATTTATTATTGTTTTAACAGTGTATGTAGATTAAATTCTCAATTCACTAATATATTCCATTCCTTATGTTGTAGGCATATTCTTATCGCAAAGTTCTTCCTGTACTCTCCAAGGACTATCATGCCATTGGTTTTGATTGGCTAGGTAAGATCCTAGACTTACTTTTAAAGAAAATATAATTTTAAATGATTAATGCTATGTTCCTTGTAAGTTTTTTCTATGAATTTTCATTTGTTTTGTGATTTTTAAAGACTGTAAAACCATAACTATGAAATATTTTGATTAATGGGGCATTGCAATTGTATGTCAATGCTTAGTGACCATATCCATGCGATGGTTTGTCATGGGGCATTGCAACCATGGTTTGTCATGGGTTTGTCATGCGATGATTTGTCATGGGGTAAGGTGAGGGAAGAGGTTGTGAAGGGAGGAGGGGGTGGCATGGACAAGGGTGGCTCGGAAATGGGAATTGGAGAGTTACGAGGATGCATATGGATGAAATGGGTGTGTGCCTATCGTGTGGAGAGAAGCTTGTTAGCATTGATATTGATCCTAAAGAGACTGAAAACTTCACTGCTTCATTGACCAATTTGGTATGCCAAAGAGAGGTTAAGGCTGATTTTATGCAGTTTTAGGTATGACATTATCTTTATGCTTCATTGATTAATACCGCAATTCAACACATGGAGTTACTTGAGATGTATATTATTTTGGAATCGATTCCTATAGTTGATTCTTACACATTAGTGGACAATGCTGTCAATAATTTTTATCTTGTTTCTTTATGTTACTTCCAAATTTGGAATTTGAATAACTAGATTGTCATCTTGTTGTCCATAAATATCTTAATGATTTATACCTAGTAGTGGACATGTTGGTAGACTGCATTACTCCATATCTCTGTTACTTTACCACATGAATATTTTATCAAATGTCGATATACTCTTTTTGGTAGGGGTGGGGTTTGAGACTGCAGTCTGCTCCTAATGGCTGCCAAGGTACTGCTAGGCCTGAGAGACTTGTTTGAAAATGATCAATGTACTTATAATTGTATTGTTGAAAATGTATTCAATGTCTTAGTCAAAGGCCCATATTTGCTGCTTGTGTATGGCTCAAGCGATTAATACTTAAAAAGAATGGCATTCTGACTAACTTAGAAGGTGCACTCATTCAGGAGTGGCTTCAGGGTTGCTGATCATAAGCTTTAATAGTAATATATCTCTTCCTCAAAGTTAGAATCGCATGGATATGGTTCTTAATAATTTCTTTTGGTTGTAGCTTAATTCTGTTGTAAATCAGTTACGGTCACTAAGCATAACAATTGCAATGCCCCATTAATCAGTTACGGTCACTAAGACTGTAAAACCATAACTAATATTTTGATCTTTAAATATGATGGTTTGTCATGCTTAGTGATTCATCTCTCACCATGACAATGCTTCTTATGCTGATTATTATTTAATAAAGGAAAATCTCTCCTCCTTTTTCCCCTTCCTACAGGTTTTGGATTTTCAGATAAGCCCCAACCTGGATATGGCTTTGACTACACTTTGGCTGGTAATTTCTTTTCCAGTTCAACTAAAAATATTGCAGGATAAGAGTTCTAGATTAGTGTAGTTGTGCCAAAACTTGATTTTGAGAGTTAACAGAGAATCTTCCATACTATAATTTTTGTTGTGGCTTGCAGAATATGTCTCATCCTTGGAATCTTTTCTTAATGAACTTGGTACCAACAAGGTCTCTCCAGTTGTTGTCAAATATGCTAGCAGTCATCAGGACAAACTCAACAATCTTATACTCCTCAATCCTCCTGTATGTTGTACTCAAAACATTAATACTTGCTATGATTGATTTTGTTATTCACCTAGTGTCAGCAAAATTGATCCAGTCTTGCCTTCAAACCATTGTCGCTTAGTTTCCCCATGAAAAGCAGTTCTTCTAGTAGATTATAAACTAGGAAGCTAAGAAAGCTAAGAAATTATTCTGTATTTAATTTCACCTAGTGACACTAGTATATTAAAATTAGGATATAAAAGTATATTTTTATTAAAATTAGGATATAAAAGTATAAAAGTACACTAGTATATTAAAGTATATTTTTATTTAAACTAGGATCCATTGTCACTTACTTGTACCATTGCTGACACTAGTATATTTTTTCTTTCTTTCTTATTTTAGTGCCTATTTTTACTTTTACTTTTAGGTGAATAATAAAAGTAAAAATAATGGATAGGAAGCTAAGAAATTATTTTGTATTTAATTTCCATAGACTCTTTATACAACCAAACTCAACAAGTCTTTGTCTCGATTACTTGGGTTCAACTTCATGGATCCATATTCTCTAGCTTGATTCATTAGAAGTCATGTCACAAGATTAAATAAATAACCAAGAAAGGTGGGAAAAAATATATGAAAACAAAAGGAAAGAATTTTATAGCTTTTAAAATGAAAAATTTTCCTTACAAAAAACAAATAAATGGAGAAAATATATATAAAAATATTCTTTCATTTTTTCATTTTTTTTCCTTTGCCCTTGTTGTGTTTCTAGGTTTAAGTATTTAATATTTATAATGGCCTCAATGGAGGTTTGACTTTTAAGTATTTAAATTTTCATACTCCATCTTTGGTTCTCTTTTTTTATTTTTATTTTTTTTTATTATCTATGTATTTGCCAAACCCTGTCTTGTCTTTCTTTCCCCTTTATTAACTTTTGTTATTAGTTTTTAATTACAGGAGGCATATGATTCCAGAAATAAAAAAGTTTTCTTTTGAGGCTTCTTTTTCTTTATTCTCTGTTCAACTGTATTCTTGTATGTGTTGGGATTTTGTTCATGATGTCATCTCTTCATATTGTCATAGCATTGTGTCAGCAGTTATGCTTGACATTTTGAGGTACTGAAGGTCATGGTTTGCTGCCTAGGGGTCCCTTACTCAAACAACAGAGGTGATTAAGGAATGCTCATCACATCCCCAACCCCAAAATGATGCAGTAACGGCAGTTCTGAATTTAAAATCAACGTTAATTATTCTTTGTCTTATGATGATAAGAAACTAATTAGTTGTATCAGCTTGTGTCTGAAATATATATATATATATATGTATATATGTGCATAGTATTACTTCCGTGTTTTTTCTTTAATTCTATAGAACTTATGACACTTGCCAAAATTCTAAATCACAGATATTCAGACCATTGGATACTCATTGATGTCTAATGGCACCACAGCCTGATCGCCAGTGATCATATGTGCATTCTTTGTCCAATCTGACCAATCTGAAAACCATGAATTTGTTAACATGTATATTAATATGCAATCCTGACTGAATTTGGTATATAATTCTTTGCACAAAGTGGTGGCAAAAATGAGTTTTCTTTGATTGGTGATCCTCTGACATGAATGCATCATTAATCTTTTGCATAGTGTATGAGTCTTTTATAAATATTGAATGAGACTTACCTAGGGAATATCTACCTTTTGGTACAAATGCCAAATGGCCTCTTTGATCATGAAGTCAGGCTAGCACTATTGAGAAGGAATCATCCAGATATGAGGCAAGAAGATGAGTGTCGTCTTCATGCACGCAGATGTCTTTATATTCCAAGTAATATAGCACATACACGATCAATTATCAATTTACCATTAAATTTTGTCTTGTGTAATTGAACTTTATTACCATTAAAGTGTCTTATGTAATTAAACTTTATTTTGCGTAATGGTAGTATTGGTGCTTTACTTCACAAATTTTCAGCAATGTTGTAAATTGTTATTACTTTATTGTTATAATTGTCTGATATGTTCTTTTTTTCCCCCAAATGTCTCAGTTTAGACAAAAAAAAATGAAAATGAAACTCACTTCTAAATTGTTTAATCTCCTACAGATTACAGGAGGCCCATAAGTAAGTGGTATAGTTCATCCTAGGTCATATCATGTTCTCCACTGTTGGTCTCTGTGAGCTGTCATCCACAAATCCCCTATTTCTTTTGTGTAGGGTTTTAATATATGTAGATGTTGTTTAATATATATATTGATTCCGGATTCAAATTGAATAATTTCTGTGGACTTCTAAGCTATGTTGCAGGATTTTTGCTGGCTACAATAAGTCTCTAAGAATATTTGATATTCATCGCCCTGGTAGAGATTCTGTACATCATTCAACTGTTAAAGGAAATAACCAACAACCAGGTAGTTATCGCCTGTTAAACTTTTTCAGGAAAGATCACGAATAACCAACAACCACTTGGTACAACGCATTGTAAAATGTAATGTTGTTTTTATACTAATATTGATGAATGAAGTTCATTAATGTTTTTCGAGCATAATGCTTCAACATTGGTTTTTGGTGGTTCATTTTACACAATCAAAATTCATGGCTGTACTTTAGGATTAAGTTTAATTTGCATCTTCCATATGATGTCACAGGATTATTAACTTTAATTATGATCTCAATGAGCAGTTTATTCAACATTGGTTGCTTCAACATTATTTATGATCTCAATGAGCAGTTTATTGAAATAAGGATGCTAATTTTGTTTCCCTATTAATTATTAACTTTGTTTTATCATTGTTATAATTTCTGGGGATGAATTGCATTGTAGAGGTTGGATTAGATTAATGCCACCTCAATTCGCATTTTTATTTCAATAAACTGTAGAAGAGTAAATAGGGGATTATTACTGTGAGTTTGACACTATAATTAAAATTGTAGAAGAGTAAATCACTTATTTTCATGCTCAATTGACCATGAAACTCGAAAAAAGACGTTTAAGTGGAAAGATCTCAATTCGCATTACTGGAAAGTTCTTTGGGAGAGGATGGTGGATGATGACACTTAAATATTCATTTCCTCTTGGAGCTAGTATTTGTAGATTATGCTATAGATACAGATGGTAAATATTAACAGAAATGGAAACGAGTAATGTAGTTTACAAACATAAAATAAGAGGAATAGTTGATGATTTATTCATTTTCTGGTTGACTTAATTTTCCTTGGGCTTTCATTTCTTCATGCTAACTTAGTGTAATTGTCTTCTATTTCAATTCCATGAATGTGTGATCATTTATTTGGTACTATAAAGACTTCGCCCATTTGATCTATAATATAACCAGTACACCATATACTGCAGACTTGTATTCCTTACTAAGTTTCATGTCTTAATTTCCCAGCCACTTCTTTTCTCGTAGTTGTAATACCTGGTTTTAGTTGCTTGATTTATTTTTTCTAACTCTATTTGTCATGTCTATTTACTCTCAGGGATGATGTTGTGATGAAAACTGCCAATGGGGTCCTTGGAGATCTAGCAGATACTTTGGGAAGTAATGCTGGTTCTTTGATTCAGCAATCTCTGTCAAGCAAAAACTTTTTAAATGAATGTTTGTCCTTAGAGGATCATTTGATTAAGGAATCTGCTGAATGGTACAGAAGTTGTAGGTGTACAATTAATTTGGTTATTCATGTATTATGTATGGAATTAAAATATTGACGTTGGATTAGACTTGGTTGTTATGGAATTTGTAATATATATATATATATGTAATTGGATGTTCAATATTAATTATGTGGATGGTTGGAATTGAAATGTGTGCACGTGGTTGAATGTTTCATAACTTATTTTGTGTTGATGGATTATATTGTCCATACAGGGTACAGGTTGTATTAATAATGGATAAAGGTTGTTTAGAAAAAAAAAAAAAAAAAACATGTTAAAGCATTTGGCTACCAAATGTTTTGGTAGCCAAATAGGTAATCAAGAGTTTTGGCTACTAATAATTTAGTAGCTAAAAAATTTGAGAATGAAAGAAATAAACTATTGGCTACTAATATTTTAATGGGCAAAACAGACCTTTTGGCGACTAAATTAAGATTAGTAGCCAAATGTGTACTTTCGGCTACTAATTTTTTAGTAGCTAAAAAATCTGAGAATGAGAGAAATAAACTATTGGCTACTAATACTTTAGTGGCCAAAACAGACCTTTTGGCGACTAAATTAAGATTAGTAGCCAAATGTGTACTTTCGGCTACCAATTTTTTAGTAGCTAAAAGTGACCTTTTGCCGACTAAACCAACATTAGTAGCCAAATGTGTACACTTTCGGCGACCAAAAAAATTTTAGTCGCCAATACTATCGCCGACAGAGTAAGGGCGACGAGATTAGCGACGAAAAATTTTGGTCGCTAAAACTTTTGGCGACTAAATAAGTGACTTTTGGCTACCAATATTTTGGTAGCTAAAAGTGACATTTCTTGTAGTGTCTATATCCAAATTTCTGTATGGGGTAGTAGCCAAACCAGAAAGGAGCCCAAGAAAGGGACAAACTGGTGGGCTAAGAAAAGAATGGGCCTACAGGTCCATGAGTTTCCGTACAAATACCTTACCATACCACCAAGTGACCATGCTTGTTTGTGCCCTAATGGGTAAGCAAGGCAATGTGGGGATTCAAGGCCAAGGTCCTACCGAAGTGGCAAACACCAACACCACATACCTCTCTCTCTCTCTCTCTCTCTCTCTCTCTCTCTCCCCTTCCTCTGATAAAGTCTCTAGTCAATTGCCATTCCATTGGTACGGGAGATATTTTACTTGTGGATATAAGCTTCTTGATGATGTGTATTAAATGCATCCATGAGATATTGGAAGAGTTGCACACTTGATCTTGATGGGAAAATTATACATTGGTCTTGGGCAAATATATTTGGTGTTTAATGTGTGTTTTATTAATTGAAATTGTGAGATTTATTAGTCTTATATTGGATTTTGAGAAACTAATAGAATAAGTGTCTTAAAATGAATGACGTGAAATAATATTTCAAAATCACAAAATAACATCTCCACTTGAAGACAATAAAAGAGCAATTCTAATGACATAAATTTTGCTTCAAATTGAGAGTCGTTTTTGCCACATTAGCACACTTAAATCATGATCATAAGAGGGAATTAAGAATACTGTTGTGCGTGCACACATAAACGATGCCGTAATATAGTTGTTTTTTGATAAACAATTCCATTGCCTAAGGTAAAGAGATGAATGGCCCTTTTCTTATCTTTTTTTAATTGTCATTTACCTAAGAGGTTTAGGTCATGTGCAATTTCATTTAGTTAAATAAAAAAATCATAACGTTTAATCCTTATAACAAGATATAATTTTAAATTTTAATTTTGTCAATTTAAATATTTATTTTTTGATTTATTTTCAATCTAAATTATTTGTCTATTTTCGTTAAATAAAACTAAGAAAAATAATTCTCCTGTTTGGACTGCATAGTGCATAGTGCATAGTTTGGGACTCACTATGCGTATTAGTCATCTAAATAATTTATTTTCTAGGTCCCTGTGTAAGTCATCATGTTGTAATCTATATATATATATTTATGAATTATTAGTGCATAGTAACTTATAAAATAAAGTACTTACATCACCAGAGTGATACCTATGGTAAGTCCTACAGGACAAATGGCATTGTGTGGCCCAGAAGACCAATTGCAAAGAAAGCCATTCCTAAAATTATTGTGTATATGATTTGAAATGTCACTAATATGTTGACATAAAATATAGAAAAGAGGTCATTAAATTAATACACCAGTAACACATAATTCATATGTCATTTGTTTTGGCAAAAAATAATTCATAACAAACATTCTTTTGTATTTTTGAACTATGGGCCGACTTGGGCTTTGATTGTGTGGGCTTTCACGAGGCATCCTTTTTTCACTTGGATAAGGTTTTGGGCCTATTGCAAACTGATAGCTAGACGCAAGTTATTGTGGAGGTAAGAGATCCAAGACGACTAGAGCGGCCCATGTTCCAAGTCCTATACTTTGGTCGTTTTGGACCATAAATGCATTGGACTAGGCTATAACATGGGAAAGTTGGATCGGATTAACACTATGTTTGGGAACTTAGGAGAGAAAAGAAAAGAAATAATTACTTAAGTAATAAGTGAAAAGAAAAGAAAAGAAATGATTGTGATTTCTCTCATTTTTGTTTGGATAAGGAAGAAATAAAAGAAAAGAAATGATTATGATTTCTCTCATTCTTGTTTGGTTAGATTTTATTAAGAGAAAAGAAAAGAAATTATTTTATGTTGTATTACCAAAATAACCTTTTTTATATTTTCAATCATTTTATTTTTTTTATTTTTATAGGGACAAAATTGGTATTATGAAAATAGTGGTTTCTTTTCTCTCCCAATCTCTCCACTTTTGGGAAGATTGAAAATGAGGCTTATAAGAGAAATGAGTTTCTCTCAATTTCTCTCAATTTCTTTCCATTTCTCTCCCTTAGGTTATCCAAACAAGTAAGAGAAATGTATATCTCTCCATTTCTTTTATTTTATCTCCAAATCACTCGATCCAAACATAGCGTAAGAGTCCGTCCAGTGTCAATCTGAAGTGTAGATAGATCTGGTTAAGGTTGAAGAAAAATTTAACACCAAACCGAAACATTCGATTTTGTTGGTTGAAGAAGAGAAATCTACCACATGCTACAATTTAATTTATCAATTTTTTTTGATTTAGTGTAAATAAACAATCCACAAGAGATTTTTGTGTTTTATAGAAATATATAGAATTGTTCGTTGAAAATAAATGAAGAGTGTCTGGATTGCTTTATGAATGACTCCCTTCTAACTTTTATTACAAAACGTGTACTGTATTGGGTATTTATTTTCTAGTGTTCAAAAATTATAATACAAAAAAGTATTAAAATATAATATTTTGCTCGATTTGGTTGAAAAGTTTTGTAGTTAGGTTGTCACTTGAGATCCGCAGAAATTTTTTTGAAAATTCCTATCGTCAAATGCTCCAATTTTTTAAATACTTAATTAAATTAGGAATCATTTTAATGTTTAATGTAAGATTTTCAAAAATCTTGGTACCCTATTATTATCAATCAAAACCAAACTAATCAGATCAAGTTGGTTTGGAACCGATTTTTTTTTTTTTAATTTTGAATTTTTTTTGAATAATACTACGTATCATGAAATATTTTACGAAATTTTTCATTATTTGATTAGTATAATTTTGACTTTTGGTAAGATGGGAAAGTTTCTTTTAAGTGAGAAACGAGTCACATCATTTTTACTGTATTAATTAGTAATTGTTTTTTGTATATTTTATTTACCTCATATTAATTTATGGGTTATTTTCACTTTCTACTATTGAATTATTATCAAATTGTCTATTACTATATTGAGTCTACAAAACTCTTAAAGTATATAAATCAAAATTTACTTAATTCCTAAACTATCGATTAATCCATTAAGTGCCTAAAGTGTTTAATTCAAACCTTTGTAGTTCCTGAAAAAATTACAAAAATAAAATATAAGTTCAAAAGAATTATAAATTAGCAAAACAACCTACCTATTTAAGAATTTATTACAAAAAAAAAAAAAAAAATTAAGTTTACTATTTTTTTATTTTTATTTTTTTTTTTAAAAAAGTGGGCACCAATTTTTTTTGGTGAATTTTCTTTATAAGGGTTAGGATAATTATCTAAAATATTTTATTGCTCATCTTCTACAATAACTACTTTTTTGCCCTTATCTATTACTATATGTTAGATTTCATAAGTTTTTCGTTAAATTATTTTGATAAACTAATTAATGTATTATTTTGTTTTATTATTATTTGTAGCGAAGTGCTATTATTCAAATAATATTATTCTACTTTTTCAGTATATCTAATACTCATACAATTTTATTGGGAGAAACTAAACATTAATACCAATTTAAACACGCAACGAAACCAAACACTCTTTTAAAACAACAAAAATTAAAATTTTTTTTCTTAAATAAAATTTTAATTAGGTGAGATCTTTTACTTATTTATAATATTCATGAGTTTATATTTTATTTTTATAATCCTTTTAGAGATTAAATAAATTTGAATTAAATAATTCACGAACTTAATATATTCAATAGATTAAGTAAATTTTAATTTATATATTTTAAAGGCTTCATAAACTAAATCGATAATTTAAGAATAAAATAGACAATTTAATAATAATTGGAGAATAGAAAGTGAAATTAACACTTAATCCATTGTCACGAAGAGAATCAATATAGCCATGCATACCCAGGACTACTGCAGACATAACATTGACACTATGATGTGAAATATGCCAAACAACTTCAAGTGTTTTATGCAAAAAGGCACACAGACGATCTAACTGGCAAAATTGGTTCTGGTATATCCTGGTGGGCTGATTTTTTATTACGGCCTCTTTTGGCAAATAATTGTTTTAGTTTAAAAGTCAAAAAATTATTAAAAAAATTAAAAAGCCTAAATTGGTTCTGGTATATCCTGGTGGGCTGATTTTTTATTACGGCCTCTTTTGGCAAATAATTGTTTTAGTTTAAAAGTCAAAAAATTATTAAAAAAATTAAAAAGCCTATAATCTATATTAAAAAGTCAAAAATTCTTTTTTTTCTCTACATTTTGCATATCTTTTCGTGAAATAATCAAAAAGTCACCCCAAACATACTGATTTTTTTTACCTTATATTTTAACCAAAAAGTTAGAAAGTTACTAAAATAGTCTGTTCCCAAACGAGGCCTAAATTATTCCTAAGAAAGTTGAAATCAAGCTAGTTAAATGAATGTATAACTAAAATGAAAGCAAGATAAATTTTCCTAACAAATTATTCCCATAAAAGAATGGAAGGTTCAACATTAGGGCAACCTTTATTTCTAAGGGGGAATATCCTCCTTTGGTTCATATTTTTCTATTGGCAATTAATTTTCTGCAAATATTTATTTATGAAAAACAATTTGAAATAATCATAAGATGGCTTGACACGAATGTCTTAGTCCTTAAAACAAATCAACTATTTGCTTAACCAAATAATAACCGTTATGATTTATGTTTTGTTAGTTGTTAAAAATAGTTAGGAAATTGAATATAATTTGTTATAGATTTTTAATGGGATTATTATTGGGGTTTTTTTTTTTTAAGGTCCTTGATATTATGATTTTATAGCATAAAGGACATCAAATATTTTTATGATGTCTAGGGTCCATCAACAATATTTTCATAATGTCTAAGGTCCCTCAACATTGATCCAGAGAAATTTCAGTCCAGAGAAAATTAGTCCAGAGAAATTTCAATCTGGAGAAAATTGGTGCAGAGAAATTTTAGTCCAGAGAAAATTGGTCCAGAGAAATTTCAGACCAAATTTCTCTGGAAAATCTAATTATTCTCAGAATTTTATGCAAAGGGAGCCACACATACACCATGCATGTTTTTGGTGAATGTTTGTGCACTGATAATCAAGAAATGTCTTTTTTATCTTGAAGAAGTTTACGAATGATTTTTTTTTTTTTTTCCTCCTTCCCTTTTATCACTTGATGCAAGTTCTTCCCAATTCCTAAGAAAAAACAATGTATTGGCTG
Source organism: Camellia granthamiana (assembly GCA_036172215.1). Taxonomy (NCBI): domain Eukaryota; kingdom Viridiplantae; phylum Streptophyta; class Magnoliopsida; order Ericales; family Theaceae; genus Camellia; species Camellia granthamiana. The sequence goes on along the minus strand of CM069906.1, from coordinate 47,352,009 downwards.
TAAATTCAAAATTCTTTCTACCATTGTGTTTCGTATACAATTCGTGGCCTTTATATTTCCGCTTCAGTCTTCCATTAATGGGAGAGTTCTGCAACTTCTTCAGCGCCGGATCATGACCATTGTCATCATCTCACGTCACAGAGAAAATTGGTCCAGAGAAATTCTATCTGGGCCAACCCAGATAAAATTTAGTTCAAAAACCAGAGAATTTCTCTGGTTTCAACCTAGAGAAAATTCAGTTCAAAAACCAGAGAATTTCTCTGGTTTCAACTTCAAATGAAAAAAAAAATTCAATTCACAATTTGGAACCTGGAATGCTTAATTTAGAACCCAGAGAATTTCTTTAGACTAGCATTGCTATTGCTTGTGGTGAACCCAACATCTCCTACAACCAGACATTCCATTTCTTGTTCTTTTGCATCTTGCTTCCCAGATTGATCATCACACTTGTTCATTGTAAGGTGCAAATCTAAAGCATCAGGGACAGAAGAGTAGGGAAAGTGTATGAAATAGACTGTAAAAGCTTGACGGAAGAGTAGGGAAAACAGGGGATGATGAATTAAAATGAAATTGAGGGGGTTCAAGAACTTGAAACCCTAGAATGAGAAAGTGTATGAAAGAGGAGGAGGAAGAGGAACCTCGTCGATTATCGCCCTACATATCCACAATTCCACTTCTTGGAGACCAATTAAGCATTCGACGAACGATGAGACTGATGATTCATCGCCGATTGCATAGCAGCTTCGCAATTGGAGTTTCTTGAGCTGTTTACAACTCCTCCAGAGCCAACTGAGGCCGTAATCGCAGTGTTGAATCCCGAACAAACCTAGGGTTTCTAATTAAAGTTCGGTTTCGGAGTTTCCGATCGTTGAATCGGTCAAATTGAGTTTGTATGAATCGAATTGTCTAGTGTTGAAGACGATCGAGAGGTCTTTCAGTGAGTGGAAAGAGAGGAGCCAGTGAAACTTTTATCTGATATATGTTTAGGGACCTTAGACATCAAAAAATAATTTTGTGGATCTCTTCTATTACGAAAAGTGGGAGAGGGACCCTAGATCGATTTTCCCATTATTACTTTGTTAGACCCGATGTTCTTTTATTTTTGTAATAAAAATTTGCCCAATTCATGAAGGCCCAAACCGATGAAATGTACTAAACATAATCAACTCAAGAAGCAAGGTTAAATGGCTAATTTCTACTAATCTCAACATAACCGAATCATTACACTTGTTTTAAAGTGAAAATGAATTATACTTAAGCTTAGAATGTCGTGATAAAAGAAAAATAAATAAAGACATTGAAATTACTTTTCTATTTTTTTTTTTCTCTCTAAGTTCTCAAATACATAAGTAAAAAAAATAAAAATAAAAAAGATTTGTTTAAAATGTTAACAATTTTTTCCTAACTCAATCAAACAAATATAAAAATTCAATTTTCTTTAGTCTTATTTTTATTTTATCTTTTATCTTTTTTTTTTTTTTTTTGGTCTTTCAATTCTCTTTTCATTTTGGTTAACAAATTCAAGAGTAAAAGTATTATTCAATAAAAAGTAGTGTTGTTTAAGTGACATATTATAAGTTTTTTTTTTGTTTTTTTTTTATTTTTAATGAGAGTCACGTCAGCATGTATTTTTTTAATTATATATAGAATTATACATATATCCAAACATAATTTAAATTATTCTAACTTTACTTATTTTATATGGACTAACTCTATTTGACAATTTTTTTAAAATATATTTTTCAGTATAAATTGAGATAATTTACAAACCTAATACCAATTTTGTGTTTCATGATTTTCTTCTTAATTCTTTAAAGGATATTACGATTTTTTTTAATGATAAATTGCCTTCTTCTTTTTTTCTTTTTCTTTTTCTTTTTTTTTTTTTTTTTTGGTGTGCGCAAAATTTACCCATAAATCTCATATGGGGGAATGTTGATTCGTTTAATCCTAAGTATTTCCTTATGAACCAATTATTCCTTTTTGTTTTAGAAAGTTATATTTATTTTATTTGGTGTCATTTGAGTTTAAGTGAATATCCTTTTATGATTCATTTTTTCAATTTTTTGATTCGTTTTTAGAATGTGAATGGAAACATGAGGTGTAGAAGATTCTTTTTTAGGGAATTGGTGTGTTGGTTGTCGAACGTGAAAATCTACATTTCTATTAGTGTGGTTTTCTGGTGTTATATTGGAGTGTCACATTATACTACTACGTTTGAAAAAATATATACTAAGGAATTTTTTGATTGGAGTGTTACGTTTGAAAAAAATGCACTAACGCTACGTTTGGTTGGGGGATTTAGGGAGAGATTTGAAAATGAAAAGGGAAAAGGTCTGTGAAACTAAGTGAAATATATGTATATTTTATTAATATTTCACCTATTTTTTCCATTTTTCCTTCCAAATCTCTCCTCAAATCCCCCAACCAAACACAACATAAAGAGCTTTTTTTTTTTTTTTTTTCTGCAATGTTTGAGATAAGTACACTAGGAAGTTTTTTAATGTGTTAGATTGAAATGTTACGTTTGGAGAAAGTACACTAAAGACTTTTTATGTGTTACATTGATTGGAGTATTACATTTGAGAAAAGTAACTAATAAGTTTTTATTTATTTATTTATTTATTTTTAATATTATATTGTTACGCTTGAGAAAAATATACTAAGGAGTTTTTTAGTGTATTAGATTGGAGTGTTATGTTTAGGAAAAATACACTAAGAAATTTTTGTGTGCTACATTGATTGGAGTGTTACGTTTGGAAAAAAAAAACACATTAAGGAGTTTTTTTAGATTATTATGTTGTTACGTTTGATAAACGTACAATAATGAGTTTTTTAGTGTGTAACATTAGAGTGTTACATTTTTGGAGTGTTACATTTTTGGAGTGTTACATTTGAGAAAAGTATATTAAGAATTTTTTTTTTTGAAGTGTTACGTTTAGTAATTTTAGCATTATGAAAAAACTCATATTTATCCATCAATACATAACACACATGCGTTTATACTTGCCTCTTTATGTAGTTCACACTAGAATGAGACTTTTGGATCTATAAGACAAAGAGGAGGACCAAACAGTTCATAAGATTACTATTTAGGATTTATTGGTGCTTTATCCCCCCTTCCCCCTTTTTTTTCTTCTTATTTTCTCGTCCATTATTCTATACCCAATATCAATTCTGAATTATGAATTTGTCGTTTAAATTTCATAGTGATTCTATATATGAAATTATACTTTCTTTCCTACATTATTTTATATAAAATCACAATTTACAAAAGGAAAAACCTTCACAAATGATACTATTTTAGGAACTTTTAAAATTTGGATTTACTGTTTGAGTTACTTTTTTGATTGTTGAACAATAAGTTCTTTTATATTTTAACATTATATTACAGATAATTAATAACTCACACATTGAGATATATCTATCGTTTGGATGTTTTTATTATTTTTTTCTTTTTAGATTTAGATGTTATCATGTGATTCTCTCTTAGTTAGTCGTTATTGAATTTCTTTTATATAGTTGATATTTTAATTTAATTAAGAGTGTTTATTTTATAATCTTATAATTTAATATATATATATATCATATAAAATCATTATATGATAATCCAACTACAACATAGTTTTATTTAATTTTTTAATAAATTTTATAATTTCTATTTCTACATATTTTTACTTTTCAGATGAATATAAAAGAGAATTAAATAGTTAGAATTACTTTTAATTTTATATTATTAATTCTTCTTCTAATTTAACTATTATTTTTAATATCAAAATGAATATTTATTTTATTATTTTATAATTTAATGTATATAATACAAAATTATTATATGATAATTATATTTTTATAATACGATAGAACCAAAATTATCAAAATACATAAATAATTTAACTAAAATTAATATATATATAAGCATTCAAGTGATAATTTTATAGAACGATAGCGTAGCGGGTATGATGTGACAACATGACGGGTACTTTTTTCGAAAATGATAACGTGTGACAACATGACGGGTATGATGTGACACTTCAAAAAAAATAAAAACTCTTTAATGTACTTTTTTCAAACGTGACAACGTGGCGGGTATGATGTGACGCTCTAAAAAGAATCAAAAATTATTTAGTGTATTTTTTTTCCAAACATGACATGTGACACTTCAACGTGACACAACGTGGCAGGTATGATATAATACTCTAAAAAAAATTAAAAACCATTTAATGTAGTTTTTTCAAATGTGATATTCTAACGTTTGGAAACTCTTTAGTGTACTTTTTTCAAATGTGATACTCTAATGTGATGGACAAATGAGTCATTATGCATCTAAAAGGATTAAATGGATTAGAAGAAAAAATATAGGACTATATGAATTATAAGTTCAAAATATGAGATTTATTGGTCAATCTCTCAAAAAAATATATATATAAGATTTTTAATTAAAAACAAATAACACAAAATCTATATTGGTTTTAAAATTTTATTTTATATGTTTTTTAATAGGTTGGATGAAATGACCTAAAGATTAAAAAACATCATGTCCTCCTTTAAGAAAAATACTATTAAAATATATAATTAATTTTTCATTAAACATGCCATGCCAACTTCATGTCATACATGTTTGAAACTCATCAGTTTGATATTTTGTTATTAAAATCCCGTCAATCTAACTGTTTATAAACTTTACTGGCTTTACTTTTGGCCATCTTACAGCGTCTCCAGCGCTTTATTTTTTTATTTCATCAAATTTAAATTTGGTAAAAAAATATATAAAATTGGTATTTTAATATCATCATTAAATCAGTATCAAATTGAGAATATCTTAAATTTTTTATCAAATTGAGAATATTAAAGCTTTTTATCAAATTAATGTACATAATCGTTAGTTTACAGGTGACTGATGGACAATAGATGAGCATCGGATAACCAGCTAGTTGTCTCCCTGATTGACCACTTCCTTACAAAATTTCCTTACAAAATTTGTTTGAGAATTTTAAAATATTTATATTGGCCGGTCGACAGGCGGAACATCTCCAATTGTCCTCTTGGTAGATTGTTGCGTTAAAACGTACGGTATCAGGAGAATTTTTGTTTCAAATTTTTATCCAAATTTAATGAAAGAAAGTGTAAACGTTGAGATGCACTTGAGGATTACTCTCTCTTTCACGCTTACAGAGTTTGCCAGAGCAATAGATTACAAAAGCTGACGCTATATGTTCTCGAGAAAATAGTTAGGTAAAAGTTAGAAGGATTCAACTTTTAACTGAGCTCCCAAGGCCTTTACGATTCCCCCTCTCTCTCTGTCTGTCTGCTACCTCTTTGATGGCCCCACATTCTATCTGGTACAGCTTTTCCACTTAGCTTTTCTACACATCTCACTGAATTTTCTCAGCTAGGGTTCATGTTTTGTAATCAAATTCTTTCACATTTTTATGTTTAATTTGGTGAACGATTCGTGGGTTGATGATTTGTAATAGTAGTGCTGAAGGTATTGAGTGGATCTCCTGCCTGCAATTATTTATTTATTTATTTATTTATTCCTGTTAGTTCTTTATGATGATCAATGTTTGGAAAGTGAATTGTGCTCTAACCTGTGTAATTTATGAATTTATATTGCATTTGCTTTTAATGGAGTCCTGGTGATAAATTTGCTGTAGTTTCCTCGTTGTGTAGATTTGAGGTTTTTTGGCCTTAATGGTTGCTGGGTCTTTAATGCTTACTAGTTGTTATTTGTCATGCAAGTTAATGGTTAGTTATAATCAAGTTTGGCTTGAAAAATGTGGTAATTTTGCTCGGTTCATGGTGCCCATTTCTTAAAATTTGCAGTTCTTGGTTCTAACTTTTATCAAAAGTATGTTAATTTATTGAAATTGAGTACTAGTACAACACTATGGAATAAGTATTTCATGATGTTATCTTTTGATTTGAGTAAAATCCATGTCTAACATGCCACTGTTCTTATGTAGAATATAATGTTCTTTGTCGTAGAAATTCCCAACTTAAAGAGGAAATTCTATTTGTTTCCCTTTAAAAATCAATCCTTTCTTCCCTTTTAAATGAGAAAGGAAGCAACCTCAGTTATGACTCTGTTACATCTTGCTTCCATGACAGAACAAACACTATTAAGTCTTGTGGATATTGGCTGATATTTTACACAAGGTAAAACTGGGAGAGAGACTTGGAATTATTACCATCAATTAATCTATGCTGTCTGTCCATCAAATTCTGTTGGTGGACTTAGATGGAAGTTCCCTTCCCAGAACTACATAGTGAAATTGAACCTGATACATACCCTTTGCTAATGGAGCGAGTGGAAATCCATAATGATACATAACAGATCATTGACATAGCAAGAAGGGACGATACTTTCTCAAGCTCATCTATGATGATCGTCCTTCCGAAGTGGAGCCACCACAGCATGAAGACAGAGCATGAATAAGCACAAGAGCCCTGACTTATTGAACTTCATTGTCTTCCTCAAATAGAGTGAACTCTAGGAATTCTTCATTTATAAGGTAAGGTGACGGTCATGGTCGTCGTGGAAGAAGCCCATAAATTCTGGGCTATGAATTTCTGTGGAGTTAGTTGTCACTATGGGTCAAATTATAGCATCTATTGTCGTTTTATCGTTGTTAAGACATGAAAATCCACATGCCCCACTCTTTCCATGGGTTTTGGGCTACACGTATGGTTGTGTTGCTACACTTTCTATTCTTTATTGGCATTGTTGTAACCTCAATTGGGCTACCAAACAAGATTCATTTCAATCACAACACGACTCTTCCCAAAGTAACCCCTCACCTGAGAAGAAACTTGTACAAAATTGGCTTGCCCTAATGTGAGTGAGACCATATCTATATATGATATGAATATATGATACAAAAAGGAATTGAATAATTACACAACCAAAATCCCTAAATAATCATAATTTATAGAAATCACAAGATCTCCTAAATATAATATATTCTATATTCCAAAACTCTCCCTCAAGTTGGATCAAAGATATTGACAAAACCCAATTTGCCAATGGAAGACTAAAGCAGAGATGGTCCTACAGATTTGGTGAAAATGTCTGCAATCAGATCAGAAGATGGAACAAAAGAGGGACACACAATGTCGGCTCTAACCTTTTCCCAGATAAAATGAATATCAACTTCAATATGCTTATTACACTCATGAAGCATAGAGTCAGAGGCAACTAAAATGGCAGACTTGTTGTCACAAAATAGCTTGGAGGGAATATTGTTCTCAAAGCCTAACTTAATAAGAATGGACCGAAGTCATAGTAACTCACATGTCCCATGAGGCATGGCTCGATACTTAGTTTCAGCAGAAGACCGGGAAACGACAGCTTTTTTTTTTTTTTTGCTTTTCCGTGACAAAAGATGAGTACCAACGAAAGTGCAAACCCCACAAGTCGAACGTCTATCAGTCAATGACCTTACATAGTTTGCATCAGTAAAACAGGAAAATTCTATCTAAATCCTAGCATTGAAGAATAAACTCAAACCCAGACACAACTTGAGATATCTCAAGATGTAGTGAACAACATTAAGGTGAGTAGTACGAGGTGCATGCATAAACTGACTAACTACACTTACAACAAATGTCAAATCTGGTCGTGTATTAGTCAAATAGATCAAACGTCCTACCAATCTTTGATAGCGAGATGAATCAGAAAGAAACTCACTGGACTTAGCCAAAAGTTTCAGATTCGGATTCATGGAAGTAGAGGCAGGCTTGCACCTTATCATACTGGTATCCTGAAGAAGATCCAAAATATACTTGCACTGGGACGATGATATCCCACTGCGAGAACGAGCTACTTCAATTCCTAAGAAATGTTTGAGAGAACCCAAGTCCTTGATGTTAAATGCTTGACTAAGCTTTTGTTTTACCTAAGCAATACCGATGGTGTCATCTCTTGTAAGAATGATATCATCTATATAGACCAACAAAATAATACATCGACAATTGGGCTAATGGTGAATGAAGCATGTATGGTCAAAGTGATACTGAATAAAATCTATGGATAAGATAACAGAGCTAAAACGGTGGAACCATGTACGAGGAGATTGCTTCGAGCCATAAAGAGACTTAAACAAACGACAGACCTTCCCAGCATACTCCCCCTTAGCCCGAAACCCAAGTGGAGGATCCATGTAGATTGTCTCCAGTAAGTTCTCATGTAGAAAAACATTCTTGACATCAAGTTGATGAAGAGACCAAGAATAAGAAGCAGCCAAACAAATAAGCAAATGAACAGTGATCAGTTTAGCAACCGGTACAAATGTCGCCCCAAAATCCTTGCCAGGAACTTGTGTAAATCCCTTAGCAACAAGACAAGCCTAATAACGTTCCACTGTACCAGCAGCCAAGTATTTCATAGTAAAAACCCACTTGCACCCAACTATCTTCTCACCAAAAGGTAAAGAGACAAGATCCTAGGTGTAATTATGCTTCAAAACAGCCATTTTAGTTTATATAAACACAACCCATTGGGGATTCTAGAGAGCCTCTAACACAGACCGTGGAATAGAAACCGACTCAAGTTTTCCAAGAAAAGACTGATGAGAAGCTGAAAGGCCATCATAACATCAAAACTAGGAAATAGGGTGATTAGTACTACTAAACGAACCAAAACGATCAGGGGGATGACGTTCACAGGTCGGATAACGGAAAGGAACCGATGAGCGAATAGTAGAGGAAGTACCTGGGCCTCAAAGCAAAGAAGAAGTTTGTGGGAGTAGAAAATGGGGGCAACGAGAGTATGTCTATGATGATAGAGGATTGAAAGGAGCAGATACAGGCAGAGATGAGGGAGCATATGAATGAAAGATAAGAATCGAGCGAGCACTTGGTGATATAGCAAGAGGCATGCACCCAAGGCAGAATCCTGCAACATGGAGTGAAAACAAAAAACAAAAAAATCAAAATCAAAATAAAAAATAAAGCATTTCTTTACGAAATGTGACATCCATAGGATGATAAAATCAATGAGACAATTGATTATAACAGCTATAGCCTTTAGAGAGAGTTGAATTGCATAAGAAGATACATTTGAAAGACTTGTTATCTAACTTGGTTTGACTAAGACTACATCCTAAACAAAACAAGTACAACCATACACACGAGGCACAAGAGGAAATAACACGGTGTCTGGATGAAGGAATTAAAAAGGAGCTAATTCGAGTAGAACCTGACCAAGTGTCGGATTAATTAGGTAAACAGCAGTAAGTACAATTATATGCCAGTAAGATTTGGGAACATTCATACCACAAAGAAGACACCGGGCTACAAATATAATATGACGATTTTTACGTTCATCAATCCCATTTTGTTTAGGGTGTAGGTGTAAGTGAGTTGCTACAAAATTCCCTGCTGATTAAGTTAGGAGCGGAATGCATCATAGATGTACTCCCCCACTATGGTTATTAGAGCAAATATTGTGCACAATAGTGTGAAATTAGGTTCTGACCATTTCAAGAAATTGAATAAAAAGTGAAAGGACATTAGACTTCTTTTTAAGCAAATAAACCCAAGTACACCTAGAGTGATCATCTATGAAAGTCACACATAATGCCTATGCCTAGAAAAAGTCAAAACGAGAAAAGGACTCCACTTATTAGAGTGGATAAGATCAAACATATAGGAGCCATGATACATGCAAAGCATATAAGTAGTACAAGTATATTTAGATAGTTCACTAACAACACAATGAAACTGATGATCCTTGCAAGCTTTATTAAGTAATGGAAAAAGTAAACAAAAATAATTAAAGTTTGCATGTACTAAACGAGCATGCCACAAAGCTAAAGTCTGAAAAGAAAACACATATGAAGACGACTCAGGTAACACAGCTACTTGTAGACCAGAAGTGGTAGGTGTAGACACCCCATTTTTGACCGACCTTAAGACTCAGACGTCACCGATTGAGCGCTCGGTGATATTGCATATTGTGCTCGTTCAGAAGTTTCAGAGTCTCGGCTGCGAGCCTTGCCTCCGGACTTCCGGGCTCTTTCGTGTCTTGCCTCGGTTTGCGAACCAGGTTCTGTTTTCTCTGTTTTCTCTTCCCGAAGGGAGGGAGAGGTCTTGTAGATCATCTCTCAGTGGCCATAGGCTACGTTTCGTGGTCGTAGGCCATTTTTCCCGTTTGGAGCCCGATTTTTGGTTTTTCGGAGCCGACGGCCGTGTGCCTCGGTTCAGAACCGCTTAACCACCTCCGTTTGCCCCGATTTTTGGTATACACCCCACCGCCATCCATTCCAACAACTTGGAGCTGTTTTTCAGAGCTTATGAGCACCATTTCTCAGACCAAGAGCTACTGGTCCATTGGTCTTCAAGGGTAAGCTTCTTTTCCCTCTTTTTTGTTCCTATCTTGCTCTATATCTAAGCCTTGCTTGCAAGCATTTTTGGGCTCCAACCCAAACTGTAAATAGTCACATTTTGAGCTCCTTTTCATTTTGATTAAGGACCTTTTGCTGTTTGAGGTCTCCTACTATCACTTGCCTCTTTAACTCTCTTTTAGGCCTATTTTTGCGTGGTATTTTAGGCTTATTTGTGAGCTGTTTCGTGACTTGATGTAAACTGTAAAATATCTTGTTTTGAGCACCTCTTCAACTTTGTTGAAGGGCTCTCTTCGGTTTGAGGCCAGCAGCTACCACTTGCCTCTTTATCTCTCTT